>BSYR01000027.1:26315000-27012500 GCA_030270665.1 Hibiscus trionum
ACTGAAACCTTTGCCATCACATCTTAAATATGTTTATTTAGGGAGCATTGAAACTTTCCCTGTGATAATCTCATCTAGTCTCACACCTAAGCAAGAAACTAGTTTAGTAAATATGTTGCTACAGCATAAAAATGCGCTAGGGTGGACTATGGCTGATTTGAAGGGTATAAGCCCTGCTATATGTATGCATAAAATTTTGCTTGATGATTGTCACAACAATTTAGTTGAGCTCCAGAGGAGATTAAACCCAATCATGAAGAATGTGGTGATGAAATAAATAATCAAGTGGCTTGATGCTGGAGTAATCTACCCGATATTCGACAGCTCATGGGCCAGCCCAGTGCAATGTGTGCCGAAGAAAGAAGGCATGACCATGGTAAGCAACAAAGAGAATGAGCTATTGCCTACTAGAACCGTCACGGGGTGGAGGATTTGCATGGACTATAGGAAGCTCAACAAGGAAACCAAGAATGACCATTTACCCCTCACATTCATTGATCAGATGTTAGATCGACTAGCGGGCAAGGCATTTTACTGCTTCCTCGATGGGTATTCTGGGTACAATCAGATTGCTATAGCACCAGAAGACCAAGAGAAGACGACTTTCACATGCTCTTATGGAACTTATGCTTTCCGGAGAACGCCCTCTGGTCTCTGCAATGCTCCAGCAACTTTTCAAAGATGTATGCTGGCTAACTTTTCAGACATGGTCAAGGATTTTTTAGAAATTTTCATGGATGACTTCTCGGTCTCCGGAGATGACTTCGACACATGCTTGGGCAATCTCGCCAAGGTCCTAAAAAGGTGTGAGGAAGCTGACTTGGTGCTCAATTGAGAAAAATGCCATTTCATGGTAATGGAAGGAACAGTCTTAGGCCACAAGATCTCGAAGCAAGGGATAGAAGTTGACAAAGAAAAGGTCGAGGTCATTGAAAAACTACCCCAACTACTGTCAAGGGAGTAAGAAGCTTCCTAGGGCATGTTGGCTTCTATCGGAGATTCATCAAGGATTTTTCGAAGATCTCAAAGCCGCTATGCAATTTGCTACAACAAAATCAACCATTTGTGTTTGAAAAAGATTGCTATAGCGTGTTTCAAGAACTGAAAGAGAAGCTTATCTCAGCACCAATTTTCATTTCACCTGATTGGAACGAGCCATTTGAGCTGATGTGTGATGCAAGTGACTATGCCGTTGGTACAACACTTGGACAACGCCGAGGTAAACTCTTTCATGTTATTTATTATGCTAGTCACACTTTGAATGATGCACAAGTCAGTTACACCACTACTGAAAAAGAATTGCTTGTTGTAGTATTTGCCTTTGATAAGTTTAGGTCATACTTGATAGCCACTAAGGTCATTGTTCCGTGTAAAAGTGTCTATCGCAATTGTAGTGCAAGTATACACGACGCAAGTAGTAAAGTGATACTGAAGTATCGGATATCGTCTCCACAGGGACTGGGCTAATAGCTTCACTTTGAATTACTGCACGAAAGTAAAGAAAATAGTTTAAGATGTTTGTCACGAGAATAATAAAGAATACTGGAAAATAAGATTAAAAGAATCAAGATAGAGAGAATGGGCTGATATTGAATTGCTTAGTAGTACATGTATTGCTAAGTCGAGGAATATCAGTGCTGTCGTAGTTCCCGTCGCGGCAGCACCTATCGCGGCAGCGATTACCCAACTCAGTACTTCAAGTTTGGCAAGAATCCCTGCTGTGCCTTGGCCTATCCCTAGGTCCAAGTCTGTCGATGATCAAGTCTTTGATGATACCTCCCGGCGTGAATCGAAGGATGAACACCGATGTTGTTGAATTCTTCTTTAGCCACTTAACCTCGTCCTATCCCTAGGTCCGAGATAGTTCAACTATAAACTAGAGAACTCGCACTTATCCCTTTCATATACTTAACTCTCCCGATATTAAGTAAATAAATAACCTTGCAATGCTCTCCCGATACTCTTGCAAGATGTTAATAACCAGAATAAGAGAACTTGAAGTTTATTTTATTGAACTGAAAATTCCTAAAACAAAAGCAACCCTTGCAACTACTTTACAAAACAACCCGTGGCCCTAAGAGGAATTTAAAACATGGTGAGAGAAGGAAAACGACTAGGGTTTTGGGAAGAAGGCTAGAGATTGGATATCCTCCCCTAGGTCGAATTACATGCCTTTATATAGGCCTTGGGTTCAAGTTTTCTAATATGGAAGGAATACAACTTTAAATCAAAGTACAATTCTAATAAAGACTAAATCTTCAGAAAAACAGTCTTTAATTCGTCCTTCTTTCTTTCTTGGGATATCTTCCTTGAACCTTGGGCTTGGCCTTCATTCTGATCTAGGGCTCGGAAAAATATAGGAGTACTCCATGACAGACGGCCTGAATTTTCTCTTTCTGTCGAGGTCCACTTTGCTTCTTCTCCTCAAAACTGCTGCCGTCCTTTGCTGTCACGGCGGCAACCATGTCAGCAATGTCCTCCTCGACTGCTCATCCAGTTCCAGCTCTTCTGCTTCACTGCCCAGCGCCTGCCTCTCTATCTGCTACAACAGCAATATGCAAAAGCAACCAATTTCAGTAGAAACTGTGCCTTTTAATATATTTGTGATGTCTAACTGTAAATTGACCTAAATGCAATGAATTATGCTTGAATGCAGCAGAAATATGGGTTAAATAGGGGGTAAATAATAGAACTTTTACACACTCAACAGTCATAGTTCATACCGATCATTCAGCCATTAAGTACTTAGTGACTAAAAAGGATGCTAAGCCTAGACTTATTAGATGGATACTCTTGCTACAAGAATTTGATTTAGTAGTTAGAGATAGGAAATGATGTGAGAACCAGGTAGCGAATCATTTATCTAGGCTAGAAAATTCTATCACACAAGGTAGTGAATATGAAATTAAGGAGGAATTCCCTGATGAGAAACTGTTGGCTGCTACAACAATTCTGTGGTATGCTGATATTGTTAATTATCTTGTTAGTGGTATTTTGCCTCCTGATTTATCTAGCCAGAGGCTCAAGAAATTCAGACATGATGCAAGATTCTACTATTGGGATTAACCCTACTTGTTCAAGCAATGTCCTGATCAAATCATAAGGAGATGTGTTCCAGAAGAAGAATACCATAACATTCTGTACCATTGTCATTCATCACCGTGTGGAGGGCATTTTGGTGGTGCTAGGACTGCTGCGAAAATTCTTCAAGCATGATTCTATTGGCCTACACTTTTCAAGGATGCACACGAGTTTTACAAGACTTGTGATAGATGCCAAAGAACGGGGAACATCTCCATGCGGAATGAAATGCCATTGCAAAAATATTTTGGAGGTTGAAATCTTTGACATGTGGGGAATTGACTTCATGGGCCCGTTTCCCGCATCCTATGTAGATCTATATATTTTGCTAGCAGTCGACTACGTGTCAAAATGGGTGGAGGTTGTTTCCACCCTTAGGAACGACTCCAAGACGGTCATGAAGTTCCTTCACAAGAACATCTTCACGAGGTTTGGAGCACCCAGAGCCATCATCAGTGATGAAGGAACTCACTTTGACAACAAGCTTATTGCTAAAGCATTGCATCGATATGGAGTCAGGCACAAGATTGCTACAGCATATCATCCGCAGACAAACGAACATGCTGAAGTTTCCAACCGAGAAATCAAGCAAATCTTGTAGAAGGTGGTTAATCCTAAGAGAAAAGACTGGTCCCCCAAGTTGGATGAAGCACTATAAGCGTATAGGAAAACCTTCAAGATGCCTGTAGGCATGTCACCCTTCAAGCTTGTATTTGGAAAGGAATGCAATTTACATGTTGAGCTTGAGCACAAGGCTTATTGGGCAATCTAGAAACTCAACATGGATGCCCAACTAGCTGGTGAGAGAAGGTTGCTAGAGCTTAATGAGCTGGTGGAATTTAGAGCCCAAGCATATGAGAATGCTCGCATTTACAAGGAGAAAACCAAGAAGTGGCATGACAAACACATTTTGCCAAGGCATTTCTCAGAAGGTCAACAAGTGCTTCTCTACAATTCCAGGCATAAGCTTTTTCCTGGAAAGCTGAAGTCAAGGTGGTCAGGACCATTCATAATACACAAGGTGTTCCCTCATGTCGCGATTGATATCAAAAAGTTGGATGATGGTGAAGTCTTCAAAGTTAATGGCCAACGCCTGAAGGTGTACAGTGGAGCCCCTATCTTTAGAGAAAAGTCACACCTTGATCTTCACGATCCTATAAAGTTTGCCTCTCTAAACTCTATCCTTTATGCTATAGAATGTTTATAAATAATGCTTTTCTTTTTAGTTTAGTTTTTATGTTATCTTTGTCTTTATTTTCATATCTTTTCACGTGACCCTCGTACAAGCTTTCTCTTTCCTAGTACGGTGTCAGGTACAAAGGTAGGAGAGCATGCTGTCCACAGAGGGTTGGTAGCAAAAGGGAGAAGGACATGAAGTTTGTTTTTATCTACTTTTGGAAGTACAAAAAAAGGGAAAATAAAAAGATAAGGAGAGGTTTTATCCGAAAAATTGGGAGAGGATGAATTAAAAAAAGAAAAAAAAACAAAAAGCAAGAGAGAGAATATTCACCTAAATAATGAGGTGAAACTCTAGCCAAAAAAACCTACATATTCTCTCTCCAGCCGTCAACCATCACATTAACTCCCACCTTTTCTCTCTCCCTTAAAGACGACACACGTCCTCATCACTCCCCTCTTCCATTAATTCATCTGTTTTCCCTCACCTTTTTCAACTTCCCATATTTTCTTCATCATTATCACCCGACCCTCAACTTCTTCATCTTCTTCAACACTCAAAATTTTTTCTTCTTCCCTTCATCTCTTCGATTTTCTCCCAAAAACACAAAACAACCTTCACCATTTTCCCCTCACATATTCACCCATCCCCTATTTTCAACAAAACCCTCCATGACTCGTTGCAAGAATGCCCCTGAAATGTCTGATTGCCCTAAGAAACCAACAGTCCTGGAAATCTCTAAGTTTTTCGAAGAGGCAGTAAAGGAGCGATGGATGAAACTTAAAGATAGGAATGTTCTTTCGGAGCTAGGGTTTAAATACCCCAAAGAGGAGGAAGATTAGTTCGACCAGGCAGTCATGGACGTCATTGGCAAGCATGAATGGAAAACCTTCGCTGCTCACCCTGAGGAGATCTGTACCTTACTAGTAAAGGAGTTCTACGCACACCTCACAAGTCCCACACAGTCTACTGTCCATGTTCGAGGCGAGCAGATAAAGTTTACTTCTACAGCAATTAACAAGTTCTATTGGCTAAAGCACCCTGTAGACCATCACACCACCTTTGTGACAACCATGGACGCACATACACAACGTGAGGTGCTAGAGGATATTTGTTTTGAGGGAACGGTGCTGGACAACATGTCAGTCGAGAGAGGACACCTCAAACCTAAGGCCAAGGTATGGAACCATTTTGTGGGACATAAGCTTATGCCCACACTACACACTGCCACAGTCCACATCTCAAGACTTTTTCTTCTCCACTCAATATTACATGGTAGACGCATTGACATAGGAAAGATTATAGTGGATGAAGTGTATGCTCATCTAAAAGGCCTCGTAGTCCCCTTGTTTTCCCTAACCTAAAATTAAAAACTTTAATTTCTAAAAATTAAATAACTCTAATTACCTAATAAATATATAAAAAATAATAATAATAAAATTAGGTTAACTTAGGGATGCCAGGAGGGGCATCTCCTAAGGTAACCACTTCCTGCATTCTTGGGGCTTTAGTCCCCTGATAATGCTTCAATCGTTGTCCATTCACTTTGAATTGGTGCCCGTCTTTTAAAGATCTGATCGTGATGGCACCATTGGGAAAAACCTGTACCACTTGGAATTGGCCAGACCATCTAGATTTCAGCTTCCCTGGGAATAGTTTCAACCTAGAGTTGAACAACAACACAAGCTGCCCTGAGCAAAACTATCGTGGCAGCAACTTCTTGTCATGCCACTTCTTGGTCTTGTCCTTGTATATTCTTGCGTTGTCATAGGCCATTGTTCGAATTTCTTCGATCTCGTTCAAGTCGAGCAGCCTTTTCTGTCATGCCTTTTCCAAGTCCATGTTAACTGCCTTGATGGCCCAGTATGCTCTGTGCTCAATCTCGACAGGTAAGTGACACATTTTCCCATAAATCAACCGATAGGGAGACATTCCCAATGGAGTTTTAAACGCTGTCTTGTAGGCCCATAATGCATCATTGAGGTGTAAAGACCAGTCCTTCCTAGTTGGTTTAACCATCTTTTCCAGAATGTTCTTAACCTCTCTATTGGATATTTCAGCATGTTCATTGGTCTGAGGGTGGTATGTTGTTGTAATCCGATGTTTGACACCATATTTTTTAAGGCAGCAGCTATAACCCTATTGTCAAAATGCCTCCCTTCATCACTGATGATCGCCTTAGGTATGCCGAATCTAGAAAAATGTTTTTATACAAAAACCTTTGAACCGTCTTGGCATTATTTTTCTGAGTGGCGATTGCTTCAACCCACTTGGACACATAATCTACTGCCAGGAGGATGTATAAGCTCCCATATGAAGATGGGAATGGTCCCATAAAATCTATCCCCCAAACGTCAAAGATCTCGACTTCAAGAATATTTTGCAACAGCATCTCATGTCTCCTTGAGATGTTTCCCGTCCGTTGACACTTGTCACAGCTCTTGTAGAAGATTTGAGCATCTTTATACAGTGACGGCCAATAGAATCCTGACTGTAAAACCTTGGCAGCAGTTTTGTTGCCTCCCAAGTGTCCTCCATATTGTGAAGCATGACAGTGATGAAGTATATCTTCCTGTTCATCCTGTGGTACGCATCTTCTTATAACCTGATCTGCACAAATTTTGAAAAGAATAGGTTCGTCCCAATAATAATGCTTAACATCATTTTGGAACCTCTTCCTAGCTTGATAATTAAGGTCGGGAGGAATTATTCCGCTAACTAAAAAATTAACGAAATCGGCGTACCAGGGGAGTTCAGAAAACTTACCTACCGCCATGGCTGTCGCGGCAGTGATTGTGGCAGCAAACAGCTGCTCATCAGGGAAGGTCTCCAGTATGTGTGTCTCATCTGCTGGCAGACTTTTTCCCTTATCTAACTTTGACAAGTGATCTGCAACCTGATTCTCTATCCCCTTTTTGTCCTTGATTTCCAGGTCAAATTCTTGTAGTAGCAGAATCCAACGTATCAGTCTAGGCTTTGCATCCTTTTTGGTGAACAGATACTTCAATGCAGAGTGGTCTGTGTGCACTATGACCTTCGTTCCAAGTATATAAGAACGGAACTTGTCAATAGAGAATACCACAGCTAATAGTTCCTTCTCTGTGGTGGTGTAGTTCACTTGGGCGTCATTCAGTGTTTTGCTGGCATAGTATATGACATGAAAAAGCTTGTCTTTCCTCTGCCCAAGTGCTGCCCCGACAGCATAGTCACTAGCATCACACATAATTTCGAATGGCAGTTTCCAATATGGTGGCTGTACTATTAGGGCTGTTACCAGCTTTTCTTTCAGAACCTTGAATGCCTCAGTACATTCAACGTTAAAGTCGAAGGGTCGGTTCTGCTCCAGAAGATGGCATAGGGGCTTGGTGATTTTTGAAAAATTCGCAATGAACCTCCTATAAAAACCAGCATGTCCTAAGAAACTTCTGATTCCCTTGATTGTGGTGGGTGGCGGCAGCTTTTCGAGTACTTCTATCTTAGCTCTGTCGACTTCTATGCCACGACAGCTAATTTTATGGCCAAGGACTATCCCTTCATCCACCATGAAGTGACACTTTTCCCAGTTCAATACTAAGTTCGCCTTTTCACATCTCTCGAGCACTTTCTGTAGGTTGCTTAGACAGCTTTCAAAGTTGTCTCCAAAGACTGAAGAGTCATCCATGAATATTTCTAGGAAATCCTCCACCATATCAGAGAATATTGCCATCATGCACCTTTGAAAGGTGGCTGGTGCATTACAAAGTCCAAATGGCATCCTCCGAAAAGCATATGTGCCGTACAGGCATGTGAATGTCGTCTTTTCTTGATCTTCCGGTTCGATGGCTATTTGATTATAACCTGAGTAACCATCAAGAAAACAATAGTAAGGATTACCCGCTAATCTATCAAGCATTTGATCTATAAAGGGTAAGGGGAAGTGGTCCTTTCGGGTAGCTTTATTAAGCTTCCGATAGTCCATACAAACCCTCCAACCAGTCACAGTCCTGGTTGGGATTAGCTCATTGTCTTCGTTGGTTACCACGGTTATTCCTCCTTTCTTGGGAACGCACTGCACCGGGCTCACCCACTTGCTATCCGAGATGGCATAGATTATTCCAGCATCTAGCCACTTTATTATCTCTTTACGAACCACCTCTCACATAGCATCATTCAGTCGTCTCTGTGCATCAATGGTCGGCTTATGATCATCCTCTAGGAGGATTTTATGCATGCATAGTGCCGGACTGATGCCTTGGATATCAGCTATCGTCCATCCAATTGCCTTTTTGTGCTGCTGCAGCATCCCTATTAGCTGCTATTCCTATTCCTGCATCAACTTGGAAGAGATGATTACGGGCAACGTATCATTTAAACCAAGGAAAGCATATTTTAACTGCCCTGGCAGGGGCTTCAGATCTAGAACAGGGGGTTCAACAGTTTATGGCTTTTGAATTATATGGTTATCCGAGGTATAATTTAAAGGCTCGAACAACTTACCTGGACGATTGCCTATCCAGTTTACCTCCTCTTGATCTTCAGTATCAGATGTATCAGATTCTGAGGAGCTGCTGTCGTCGGTGCTGTCATGACAGTCTTCTAAATGGCTACCGAGGCAGTGACCAATTTTTATGTCGTGGTAGCCCGACCTGATGCAAGGTTGGTTGAAGGTAATTGCAGTGATAGCCTTGCACTCTTCTTCTGCATCAGCATGTTTCATTGCTTGGAGAACGTTCAGCTTGATCTCTTAATCGTTCACTCTCATAGTGAGTTCTCCTTTTTCCATATCAATCAATGATCTTCCTGTGGCTAAGAAGGGTCGCCCCAGGATGATTGGTGCATTCTCATCTGCTTCACAATCTAAGACAAGAAAGTCAGCAGGAAAAATGAACTTATCCACTCTTACCAGAATGTCTTCAATTTTTCCTTCAGAATGAACGTAAGAGCGGTCTGCCAGCTGCAGTACTATTGTTGTGGGCCGAGCTTTTCCAATACCTAATTTCTGAAAAAACATATTTGGGCATTAAATTTATTCTAGCACCAAGATCACAAAGTGCCTTACCCACAAATTTGTCTCCGATTATGCATGGTATGATGAAGCTCACAGGATCCTTCTTCTTTTGGGGTGGATACTTGTGCAAAATACTCATGCATCCATGTGTCATGTTAACCGTTTCAAATTCCCCAAGTCTGGACTTCTTCGACATGGCATCTTTGAGGAATTTGGCATAACCAGGTATTTCCTTAACGACATCTAGCAGCGGAATGTTGATATGAACCTACTTAAAAATATCATAAATCTTCTTAAGCTGTGATTCCTGTTTCAATTTCTGTAGCCACTGAGGGAAAGGTGGTGGGGGACAATAATCAGCAATACGTCCTTCCCACTGCATACAGATCTGAGGAGGTTTAGGTTCATCATCTTTCTCCTCTGTCCCTTCTGCTGTCGTGACAGGTTCATCGGTAGCAGGCTGCTTGTCATCTGCCGGGGCAGCTTCCTCGGCAGGTGACTCCAAGGCTGGTTTCTTAACTGTTTCAGCTTCCTTCTCTGGCCCTGGTAATTTCTTCCCACTCCTAGTAGTGACGGCTTTACACTGCTCATGTGTGGGTTGTCTAGCATTTTCATTATTGCTAGGAAATCTACCACTCTGCCTTGGTTTAACATGCTGGGAAATCTGACCCATTTGTGTCTCCAATGATTTCAGAGTAGCTTCATGATTGGTCATCTGCATCTCTGTTTTATCCATGAATGTTTCTGTCTTCTTGACAAAGTGATTCATGTTCTCAATGTAGGTTCCTGTTTGAGACATAAATGTAGCCAGAGTCTGTTCCAGTATACTATTTGAGGTAGCTGGTGGCTGTTGCTGCGGTTGCTGCTGAGTCATTAGTCTAGGTCCTCCGTGATTCTGAGTGTTCTGTGCTTGAGGATTCAAGGCATTATTAGGATTGCTCCAGGAGAACTTGGGATCCTTTCTCCAGTTGGGATTGTAATTGTTGGAGTTATAATTCTGCTTGTTGTAGTTTCCAACATACATCCCCTCTTCTAACTGTAACGGGCACTCCTCCGAACTGTGATTTCCATTGCAAGTTTCGCATACATCTTCAGCAGAATAGACATGCTGTGAATCTTCTTTTAAGAGCTTTTTCATCGCTTTTGTGAGGTATGTCGCCTGTGATTTTAACGTAATGTCGGCCTCATAATCCTTTAGAGCTAGAACTCTTTTACCCCCTCTTCTTGCCGTAGGAAACTGTTCCTCATTCTTTGCCAGATTTTTCAATACTGCCATTGCTTCATCTGGGTCTTTGTCCAACAGTAATCCGTTTGCTGCTGAATCAATTCTAATACGAGTTTGTAGATTGGCAGCATTATAGAATTTTGTTACCTGGTTCCAAACAGGAAATCCATGCATTGGGCAGTTCCTTAAGAGAGTGGTAAATCTGTCCCAGGCCTCGTGCATCGGCTCGTCTTCTTCCTGTTGAAAAGTAGCAATTTCGTTACGTAATCGCTCAGATAAGAGTGAAGGATTAAAACAAGATAAAAATTCACGAGTTAAATCTGCCCAAGTTCGTATTGAACCCGGCGTTAGTTTATTCCACCAAGTCTTTGCTCTGTCCCTTAATGAATGAGGAAATAACCGAAGCCTCAGTATCTCCGGATTAACTCCTGGTAGTCTAAACGAACCACAGATTTCCTGGAACGTTTTCAGATGCTCCCTAGCATCCTCAGTAGCAGCACCACTAAATTGGCCAGCGTTGTTGATCATGTTTAACATGACAGGTTTCAGCTCAGAGTTGTCAACATCTACGTCCGGCAGGGTTGTTTCTAGTTCTACATGATCATTAAGCATGTAGTCTCGGCATGACCGGCGTGCGGCAGCGGCAGGAGGATCGGCAGCTTGGCCGTTCACTCCATCTCCGACAGGATTGTTATTATCCTGGAGATTCCCTTGGTTGTCCCTTCTTTCTTCACGTCCTTCGTTCTCCATTGCTATGAGTTGTTCCTCTAGGTATTCGTTCCTTTCAATGAGGTAACAGACTCTTTTCTTGAGATTGAACGTTCGTTCGGGTTCAGGATCTAACTGGTACTCAGGTTCCTTCCCCCATTGAGATCTGCGCATACGAAAACAAAAAGACCTTGTGAAAGGTATAGGTTGAACAATCCAAGTAAAACAGAAAAATAAAACGAATGCAGTAAAAGGTAGGGTAAAGATATGTTGCCAGTTCCCCGGCAACGGCGCCAAAAACTTGTTGCGTGTAAAAGTGTCTATCGCAATGTAGTGCAAGTGTACACGACGCAAGTAGTAAAGTGATACGCAAGTATCGTATATCGTCTCCACAGGGACTGGGCTAATAGCTTCACCTTGGATTACTGCACGAGAGAGGAAAATAAAGAGTTTAAATGTTTGTCACGAAAATATAAAGAATACTGAAAATAAAGAGTAGTGAAATCAAGATAGAGAGAATGGGCCGGTATTGAATTTCTCAGTAGTGTAGGTGTTGCAAAGTCTAGGAAACTTTGTTCTGTCGTCGCGCCTGCTGCGGCAGCAGTCCGTTGGTTATCGCGGCAGCGATTACTCAACTCAGTACTTCAAGTTTGGTAAGAATCCCTGCTGTGCCTTGGCCTATCCCTAGGTCCAATTCTGTCGATGAACACGTCTTTGATGATACCTCCCGGCGTGAATCGAAGGATGAACACCGATGTTGTTGAATTCTTCCTTAGCCACTTAACCTCGTCCTATCCCTAGGTCCGAGATAGTTCAACTATAAACTAGAGAACTCGCACTTATTCATTTCGTATACTTAACTCTCCCGATATTAAGTAAATAAATAATCTCACAATTCTCTCCCGATACTCTTGCAAGATGTTAAAACCAGAATAAGAGAACTTGAAGTAATTTTATTGAACAAAGAAAATCCTAAAACAAAGCAATCCTTGCAACTACTTTACAAAGCAACCCTTAGCCCTAGGGGATGTTTAGAACATGGCGAGGAAGGTAAACGGCTAGGGTTTTGTGAAGAAAGCTAGAGAATGGTTATGTCCTCTCCTAGGTCGAATTATATGCCTTTATATAGGCCTTGGGTTCAAGTTTTCTAATATGGCAAGAATACAACTTTAAATTAAAGTACAACTCTAATAAAGACTAAATCTTCAAAGCAGCAGTCTTTAATTCGTCCTTGCTTCTTGCTTGGGATTTCTTCCTTGAACCTTGGGCTCGGCCTTCATTCTGATCTAGGGCTCGGAAAAATATAGGGGTACTCCATGACAGATGGGCTTAATTTTCTCTTTCTGTCGAGGCCCACTTTGCTTCTTCTCCTCAAAACTGTTGTCGTCCTTGGCTGCCACGGCGGCAACCATGGCAGCATCGTCCTCCTCGACTGCTCATCCAGTTCCAGCTTTTCTGCATTACTGCCCAGCTCCTGCTTCTCCATCTGCTACAACAGCAACCTGCAAAAATAACCAATTTCAGTAGAAACTGTGGCATTTAATATATTTGTGATGTGAAACTGAAATCTAACCTAAATGCAATGAATTATGCTTGAATGTAGCAGAAATATGGGTTAAATAGGGGGTAAAATATAGAACTTTTACACACTCAACAATCGCGATGGTGCTATAACATCCTGCTTCAATAAACTCCTACCGGACCAGAACGTGTCATTTCCACTATTCCCTATGGAGTTATTGCAAGCCCCCACCATTGCTACATCAAGCACAGTGTCTCCCAGTGACCCTAGCTCCGTCCAACCCGCTACCAAGAAAAAGACTCCGAGAAAGAAGACGCCTACGACTCCTACTGCCCAGCCAGAAAAAGAAACTCCCGTGATTCCACCTACTATAAAAGAGACCGACCCAGTGGCTACCCCAACCAAGAAAAGGAAACATACCAGAAAGGTAACTAATCATGCATTGTTACGTCCGGAAAACCCACTTTCTGAGCCAGAACATATACCAAGTGATCATGAGGACCCCCCTCAAAAGGAGACAACCCCAACACCTACGTCTGAGCCGACAAAAGCACAAACAACAGATGCTACAACATCAAGACCAAAGACACGCATCAAACATACCATTGGGCGTGCCATATCTTCACCAAGTGCTCAGACAGTCTCCTCCGAGAGTGTAGACGATGTCGTAAATCCCCACCACTACTCGTCTGAAACATCAATGGACAACACCAGCAACACCACATAACCTCCGCATCCAGGAGGTAACTAACTTTTATTTATTTATTTATTTCATTTTGTTTTCATCATTTTTTTCATGGCATATAGTGTAGATTAGTTTATGCATTGAGGACACTGCATCTCTTAAGTTTGGGGGTGTCAGTGTTCATAGTTAGTATTTTGCTTTAGCATATGCATAGTAGAAAAGAACAAAATTTTTACTATGGCATTCTGTTTAGTCTAGAGACAGCCTATGAATATATATCTATGATGTCTGAAGACGAAATCTTAAAGGCTTGAACTAAGTTAGAAAAAACACAATTAGTTGAGATCTGTAGAATTGACCTTAGGATCTAGTTGTTAAAAAAATTGTTACACAACTGCTCTCTTTCTATAAGTAAGTTTGTTAGAATTTTTTTTCAGAAAGAACCTTAGTGAACTCTAATATGTAAACTCTAGGGAACTTAAGAAAAACTAGACGACCTTGTGCTCAAACAAACGAATAAATGCTACGGCATATCTGTAGAAGGACACTCCGCTTTGCTATAGCATATTTTCAAAAAAAGAGAAGAAAGAGAGAAATAAAGTTTTGCTATAGCATATGAGTGAATGAAAGTTGTCACAGGATGACACTGCCTACTAGCTTTGGGGTGAGAGGTTTGCTCTCTGGTCATCTAGAGTTAAGGACGATAGGTGTGATGAGCTGACACCCATCGTAGCAGAAAACCTATATCTTTGGGAGTCTAAAAACGAGAAAAGAACTAGAGAACATAGCTAGGGTATAACTAGGGAGCTTCCTTGAAAATTTATCTCACTAGCTTAAGTATAAGAGGAAGGCAGCCACGCGCACACACACAAAACTTAGTCCTAAGGAATGTTCTTAAGGATCTCACTACTGGTTGTTTATATTTAATTTCCTAAGTTATTTCTGAGGACTGAGATGTTGCCATAGCAATCCTCTAGGTTAAATCATTGCCATAGTATTTCTTTTGTTCTGTTCTACTCATTGATTGAGGACAAGCAATAGCTTAAGTTTGGGGGTGTGATAACTGCACAAATATACTTATTTTCACACCTTTTTGCTACAGCATTTTCCTGTTCTTGAGTTCATACCATAGCATTTAGACTACATTTTGGTTGCATTTTCTTCTTATGGGTGCATCTTTAGCTTTGCTGGTTATTGGTCCATATTGAGGGGTACTGCTCGAAAGGTTGGTTTTGGGTTTGATGATGTGCAGGAAAGGAGTCAAGAGAGAAAGCTAGTGCCAGAAATTGTTAGAGCATGGTGGAAGTGGATATTGGCCAACACGTGTGAAGCACGTGAGCTGCGAAAACACGTGAACATGCAGAAAAGGACGACCTGACATGTGCAGCAACCGGTACCCACCTGCAGACTGTCCTCCTTGTCCCCTCATGGCAGACCTTGTCGGTGGATATTCCTTGGGATTATCAAGGCATCTTTAGGGCACAAAACCCTAGAAGCCTCCACTATATAAAGGGGAGAAAAGCTTGGAACAGAAAGGAAAGGTAAGAGAAGAAGAGAGAGAGCGGAAGAGAGGCGAAAGAGAGAGAAAGTCACTAGGAGAGAGAAGCGTTCACCTTCATCTTCTCCAGCTTGGTGTCCTCCATCGTTGAAGCTCTAAGGAGTGGCCTCACCGGCCTCGAGAGAGGCGGTGGGCCTAAGACATTCGAGCAGTCCATGGCAGAGAGGGAGTTCACCTTTCTTTCTGTCGCTATAGCATTTCCTTTTCATATCTTTATCTTTGGTGATGTTATCGCAATGATACGTTGGATGATATTGCCCAGCCACGAACTGTTTTAGGTGGCTTGGGTTTGATGGATGATTTTTATTTTGAGTACTTTTAATGCATGCTATGGCTTTTTCAGTGTTTATCATGTTCCATGCTTTGCTTATGCGTTTTCATTTCCTTAAAGTTGTAAGAGCCCTCGAGAGTTGGTCGTTCTTTAAGTGTTTGATGAGGTTCGTAATCAAGAGAGCTAGCCTTAGAACCCCATAAGCAATGGAGTGGCTGTCGAGAGGCAGACTCTATCCTACCTTAGAGATAAGTGATAGGTTTCAAAGGCTAAAAAGGATAGTTCATGAAGGGTAGGGGAGTGTTAAGAGTTTACGCCGAGAGGTATGGCTGTAGCATTTCTGACTCCCAGTTTCCTGGCTAGAGATAGTTTAGGAACACTTTTAGCAAATCCCGCCTAGCATAGAAGACATCTGAAGAGCCTTAGTATGGTTAAGAAGCTTAGGTTAGGTTGTCCATCATTCCCAGCCAGTCATTCCATAGTGAGTTTCACATACAAAAGCGGACTTGTTCATCATATTGCTATCTTATCTTTCTCTGCACTGTTTTGCTTCAGCATTATTTTACATCATCTCTTTTACCATAACACTGTCATCTGCAAAAAGTTCAATCTTTATTGTTACAACAAACCGTGAATACCTCCAATCCCTGTGGAGACGATACTCACTCACCACTTTATTACTCGTTCAACGTGTATACTTGCACCATATTTGCGTATCATTTATAGTACACTACACGCAAGCAATAGGCAGTTCGCACGTCTACTGAATAATGGACACAATGGAGTACCGCCTAGGGATACTAAAGCCGCAAGGAGACCCACTCATGAACAGTGCAAGGCAATCACAACCAGGAGTGAAAAACAACTCAAGGAACCATGTACCAACAAACCAAAGGAGACAGAGCCAGCCGCCGCGGCAGATCCTAGTGCCAATACCCTGGAAGAATCAGAACCATCTCTTCCGGCATCCAATCCTCCTGATATCCTAGACAAGACTAAAGAGAAAGTAAAAAAACCAGAACAAATCACACACCCTCAAATTAGATTGCAATGGAATGAGGGTATTGAAAATATTCGGCCGCCTCCCTCATTCCCTCAGCGGCTGAAACAACAGAAGCAAGCGTATCAGTTTAAGAAATTCCTGGACATTCTCAAACAAGGACACATCAACATACCCTTCGCCGAGGTCATAGAGAAAATGCCAAATTATGCAAATGTAACCCCCTTAGCCCGGCCTAGACGGTTGACCCGAACTACGAAGATTACACGGGGAAAACCAAAGTCAACCCGAAAGTCAACCTTGATTAACGACCCTTTTTTTTCTTTTTAAACTTTTCTAGATGCACATTTAACCTAGGCATACTCTTGAGATAGGCATACTCAAAAATCACAGCAATCGGAAAACAATAAGGGACCCAATTGCACAAAATACGAATCTAGGGACCAGTTTGTAAATTCTGAAAATTAAGAGGACTTTACCAAATTTTAAGTTACCATTATGAAATTAGTCATGTTTCTTGCCTCTCTGCCAAATTTCATCTCAAACGGACATCTCAAACTCAAGCAATTGCACATACAAGAATCAGGACTAAAACGTAAAGCTTGCAAACCTCAAAACCATTCAAATTTTATGCCCAACGGTCAAGTGTTCCGAAACGGGTCTAGGCCGTTCAGGAACACCCCTTGGCAGTAGCCAAAGTGTTCAGAAACGGGTCTAGGCCGTTCAGGAACACCCAGGCCAAATCAAGGGCCTGTTTCGAAACAGGCAAGGGTGTTTCGAAACACACTGCCCAGAAACAGCAGATAGGCCTGTTTTAACACCTTTAAACCCCATCAAACATGCTCCAAACCATTCCATAATAAATCAACAACATGCCAAGCATCATACCTACCAACTTGCATCAAAATCTAGATACAAAACCACCCCTAGGTGCACCAACTCATTCAACACATCCAACACTCAATCATGCTTTTAAAACAAGAATCATAGCATAACGACTTAAGAATAAAAAGATTCAAACGTTGCAAGCGTTAAACCACATAGTTCAAAATCATAAACCAAACTTGTCCAACATACACAATCTCATTAAACATCAACATAAGAGATTCTCCCCCCATTGCCTTTATTATCTATAGCTATTAACCGAGACATACATCTCAAGTGGAGCTCCCCTTGAATCCCTTGCTTCTCGTTGTCCCAACTTCAAATATCTGCATTGATGGACAAAAAGGAGCGTAAGCACATAATGCTTAGTGAGGAATGCTCAAAACCAAAACACCATCAATGCAGCGAGTCATAAAACCTCTTTTAAAAGTAAACACAATTCGATAAACCAAAGCAATGTTTGAAAACCCCTTTTAACAACATGCTTTAAATCATGCATTGCTCAAACATGAAAAACCAACCCTTAGCTTAGAAAATCTAAGTAATTCACTTCAAAGCACAACCTTGCAAAACCATCAATTAAACCATTCCATGCATGAACATCCTATGCAAAGTTAAATACAAGATCCTTGGAAAACACTTCCACTTCACATTATACTTTTCTTATACTTGAAAATCATTTCAAAGCAAGAAACCTTTAAAAACCACTTACACCCTCAATTCCATCTCATGCATTAAGCAAATGCAACATATGAACCACAAAGTCGACACTTGCATTACATGCCTTTTAAAACAAGCCTTCACAAGACTTCAATGCACTAAAGAGATTCCATGCACATATGTACCATTCTCAATAGAAGATAAACACTTGTACAAGTTAACAAGTAATACATGTGTTCTTAGAACATCACACACTTTCCATGCAACCATGCATAATTTCAAGCATCTCATGCTTCATTACATTCAAGAACATTATATTGGCTTCTAAGTGATAATTCACAAACCATCATAACGCAAGACACAATCGGATACGCGGATTACAAGCGTTGTCCCCACGCTTCATACACACTACCAATCTCAAGGTCCCCAAATGGAATTTAAACCACCATTATGACCTTACCATACACAAGGTCCTCATATGGACTTTTAACCACCATATGACCTTAATATTCACAAGGTCCTCAAATGGAATTTTAACCACCATTATGACCTTACCATCACTCATTGGTAGTTTTATAACATCACTAACGAGATCACGGGACATACACACAAGATCCACACATGGACTTTACACCACCATTGTGATCTTACCATACACAAGGTCTTCAAATGGAATTTTAACCACCATTATGACCTTAACATACACAAGGTCCTCAAATGGAATTTTAACCACCATATGACCTTAACACAAGACCCACCCATGGACTTTTAACCACCATGGTGTTCTTAACCATCTCGTTAGTGTACTTGGATGGAGTCACCGGTACAATCACAACCACTCCACATCCAAGGCGACTTTATTCACGGTGCACTCAATCCTATAGCCGGCTAACTATATCCGATTCAAGTAACCAAGAACCACTTACATCACTTGCTAATATAACCAATTTACCATATTAATCCATTGTTTTACAAGCATAACCAAAATGCCAAAACCACCAATTACCATCATCAATCCACTGTTTTTGAAGCATTACACAAAGCCATTAAACAACATGCAACACTATGCAACAATTCCACAATTCCAATGTACAAAACCAAGGATCCCTTACCTTGAGCATCCTTCACACATGGCTTTCAAAACCAGCATTAAACCATGTTAGAATATGCTTCCAAAACAGTGTTTAAAACATGCAAATCACATGCGTTGCATCCAACAATCACAAGTGCTTTAAAAACCAATTCATAACACAACCAAGAGAGAAATTCCATTTACTTACTCTTGAGCTTAGCTAAGTTTTTTAGACTTAAACTAAGCTCCCAAAACCTTCAAACCTTGGTTTTAAAGCTGAAAACCCAACTTCACTCACCGATACACAAAACAAGGCTAGACAACAAGCCTTCCAAGCATCCGAAACCTTCAACGCCACCTCTATTGCTCACGGACCATTCTCCCCTGTTTCAAGCACATAAAAACGGAGGATTAATGCATCATAATGCATTAAAACACCAGCAACACACCTAAACTCGCTGCTCTTTGCAAATCCAACATTTCGGCTACCAAACACAACCGAAATCACCTCCAAACACTTCTAAAACTTAACCCAGCCAAGATCCATCACTTCTAACCATTTTTAAACATCAATTAACATCCAAAATGATCCCAAACACGTCCTTATACCTCCAGCATTAACAAAACACCAAGATCACCCCAAAAACCACCATTTTCACAAGTAGAAACTTAGGAAAATCAACCTATCCTGGATTGCATTGATTAAACCTCAATTTCTCATCAAATATACATCCATTTTACATTAAAAACACATCTCAAAACAGTACCCAACCATTTCATACGAATTCCATCACAAATTAACCAAATCTTGCATTTTAAAGCCAAGATCAAGAACACAATTGTAAAACCTTTAATAAAACACAAATCAAGGATTGAGAACTTGGGAATTTCAGTAAAGAACTGAGAATTTAGAGGAGAAGGACGTTCATACCTCTAAACTTGAGTTTCTCCCTTTTTGGAACCACAATTCTTGAAAATCCAATAAGCAAATGCTAAGGTTTTGTTGTAGAATTGATTAGAGATCAAATGAGGATTGAAATCTAATCTTTAGTTGTCAAAATCAGAGAGAATTTTGCTGGAGAAATGTGTTTGGGTTGAGAGAAAAGTTGAGAGAAAAGAAAATGGAAATTTACAGAAAAGTTAGTTAAAATGCCAAAATATCTTTTCCCTCCTTTTGCACTTAATTAAAAACCATTAATTAAATTGATTAATATTCAGAAAAATCTGGAGAAACTCTTTTGGGTAAATAGCTCCTTAAAGATTCAAAGTTTCAATCCTTTTTAAAACCGTCACCCAGTTTTCAAAAATTACATTTTGGTCACTAACCCAAAATGTCACTCTCCCAAACCTCATTTTGTAAAATTGATTTCACCTTTCTCTTATATATAATAAAAGAGGATTTTAAGACATTTTTCCATATTTTTACTGCAACCCGAACTAGGCTTTCCTAAATTCACCCTTTTATATTCGAACCGCAACCCGACCGGTCCGGTCCAAACCCAAAACTTCTAAGCCCAAAATTGGGGTGTTACAACTCTCCCCCCTTAAGAAATTTCGTCCTCGAAATTTCAACTGGCGAAAAGAGAACAACCAAACTTCTCAAAGCAACACACAAGGCAACACAGGAGACTTAACCACCACTAAACACTCTCCTCACAAAACTCCACCAACCCAACACCACCACATACTGTTCACAGATTCCAGAACACTCAGATCTTAACCACATCTTAACCTTTCACACTTCCGGACTGCACATAGCCCCGACAACAACCCGAAGAACCTCCAAACTTTTACAGCATACACCACCTCAACTCATAACTCCCAAAACTCGTACACACGGTGACACCAACCAATCCAGTTCAGCCACCATGTGACCCACAACCTTCACTGCCTCTAAAACCCCTTGCACAACTGCTCAACCTCTTCCAAAGGTTACCACATCAAGCAAAAATTCTTAAGCATCAACTGCTTATTCAAACTTCTCAACGTATTGATGACATTCCTTCACGCCCGCCGCTATCATCACCATAACGACTCACCAGGACTACTCACCTAACATCCGAAAATCACGTCACAGAACCCCAACCTTGACTCCGCCAGCCGTTCCATACACCACCAGCTGTCTTCAGACGGAATTTACTTATTCACAACCAGCCAACCACTTCTCACAAGAATCCGTCCAACCAACAATGGCCTTTGATCTTACATTGCCTTTCCACTTCAAGCTTTGACTAGAACATCGCCCAACCTATACATACATATCAAGATTACGAAACTTCTATTCACCCCAGGCCAAACATTTTCTACATTCCACAACACAACCTCTTCTCAACTCTTCGAAGGTTGCTACGAACCATCACCTACAAACCAACCCTTCTATTACAACATCAATGCCAAGTTACCTCAGCATTCTGGAACACATCCACTAACTTACTACATCACTTAACACCAAGAAACTACCACTTCTACTAGCTATTCACAACCATTCTGACTGATTCTAACTCCAACTGGTAATCTCCTCACCACCCAACACTAAACTCTTTAAGTGCCAAAACACTTTCCTTCTACCAACATGCTATATCGCACTCACTATTACTGACAACTCGCTTAATACCCTCCATTACTTCTAACATTCTCCTAGCACCAAAACAACTTTTAAAACCCATCATCCAACCTAATCCTATCATAACACTAACGGACCCAATTAGCTATCAGCAAGTGTGAACGTTCGTATGCATGGTCACCAATATGCCCTATCAATGCCTGATGTACATGCATGCAAAACCTCTAATGTCATGTCACATGTATGTATGAACCAGTACATATATAATATAGCATATAATAAATGATTTTAACTGTGCATGTATGACGGTTCACACCCACAAATAACATTCTTAGAATCCGCCTAAGAACAATCTCCCACTTCACTTCTAACATGACCAACTCCATCATTCTAACAACCCATTGTCCACAAGATACTCACTAATGCCCTCTTCACACTAAAGTTGTTTTCAAAACAACACCAACTACTACCCCAAACATGCTAGCAACGAGACCATGCCCACTACGCAAGGAAATACCAACTGAAACCAAACTAAGATACTAGAGCAAAGGTTACTTAACAAGGTTACCTGTAAACACCTCACTACCCCGGAGCTTCAACAGACAAGCTCCCGCGCCCCAACAACCTCCAACATGGCGCCCTCCACAACGGTCACACATCGGTAACCGAGCTACCACTCCTTCATCATGTAGCACTTGCCCCGCATTTTCACTACCACCCAGACCTCGATTCCAGCAAAACCTTCTATCACGTCACCTCTTACGCTGACCGCTCTCGAGGTCAGTACCCACAACTCTCTCGCTTAAACTTTTCTCACCTTCATAAACTGATACCACACCCTCATGTTGCTTAACCCTTGGGAATTTCTCTCCAAGGTACCTTTCATAAAAGGTAGACACAAAGAAGTCCCAATCTATATCGTGGATATGCGATGCCACCGCCACAGATGTCCACCAGGCACAGGCGTCCTCCAACATCAATGAGACAACACTTCCCAGCTTACAAGCATAGTCACAACCTTCCTGATCCAAAATCAAAATTACACTGGCCAACCAGGCCTCGAACGTCTCAGGTGTCGAACCATGATACTCCACAGCTCCCAAATCATGCAAACGCTGTTTCGACAAACTCGCACATCCCACAGTCGGAACGTCTACAGGCCTTACCTTTGCCACAGTTTGAGATGTTCCCAACACCTCTTGAACTATAGGTGATGAACTCTTCATCACAGAACCAACTTCTTCCTCCTGCCTTACAACCTCAACTTCAGGCACTGAAGACTGAGACGAAACACCTCCATTAGAAGGTGAATTCCACGCCTTAACAACCTTCTCTAAAGAAGCAACCATCTCACCTAACTTCCATTATTTCATCGATTTCACCATGCTATTAACAACAAACAATCATAACAAAACAAACAAAACGATCAGGCCAGCTTCAAGCAAGGATTCAAGACTCCAATAACAACATAACACAATAGCTATAATAATAAGGCAATGGGTATCCCGAATTCTCCCCTTTTACATGACATAACAGTCAATAAAAACATGGGTATCACAACCTCGAGCATATCAATCAACATTTTTCGATCATGCTCTCATCAAACAACATTCACCCAGAACAGCATAATATCAACATATCATACCCATCACACTTTCATCATTCATAAAATTAGCTTACATCACCAGTATATCATCAGCACAAATCCACATTAGCTCAATGAAGATTCACAATCAAAAAGCATGCTAAAAACATCAACAATTCGCTCAAAGACACACTTCCCAACCGACTTTCAACCACACATCAAAATAAACATTAAACATTTATTACAACAATTTACCACTTCCCCAAGCATTCGCAACCTGGCTCTGATACCACCAAATGTAACCCCCTTAGCCCGGCCTAGACGGTTGACCCAAACTACGAAGATTACACGGGGAAAACCAAAGTCAACCCGAAAGTCAACCTTGAAAAAGGGTTAATTTGATGTAAAGTGGAATGGCTAATTTGATGGTTTTGCAAGTGGAAGTGTTTTCCAAGGTTTGAAATTAGCTTTGCATATGGTGTTTTTGCATGGAATGGCTAATTTGATGGTTTTGCAAGTTTATGTTTTGAAAAGGTTTACTTAGCTTCCTAAGCTAAGGGTTGGTTTTCATGTTTGTGCAAGGCATGATTTTAAAACATGTTGTTGAAAAAGGGTTTTCAAATATTGCTTTGGTTTGTCGAATCGAGTTTGCTTTTAAAAGTGGTTTTATGATTCGCTGCATTGATGGTGTTTTGGCTTTGAGCATTCCTCACTAAGCATTATGTGCTTACGCTCCTTTTTGTCCATCAATGCAGATAATTGAAGTTTGGACAGCGAGAAGCAAGGGATTCAAGGAGGACTCCATTAGAGATGTATGTCTCGGTTAATAGCTATAGTTAATAAAGGCAATGGGGTAGAATCTCTTATGTTGTTGTTAAAGGAGATTGTGTATGTTGGACAAGTTTGGGTTATGGTTTTGAATCATGTGGATTAATGTTGCAACGTTTGAATCTCCCTATGCTTAAGTTGTATTGCTATGCTTCTTGTTTAAAAGCATGATTGAGCCTTGAATGAGTTTAATGTGTTGTTGCACCTAGGGGTGGTTATGTATCTGGTTTTGATGCATTTATGTTCCCTATATGTTGAATGACTTGTTGGTGTGATTTGGTGGCTTTTGGAGCATGTTTGGTGGGTCAAAAGTATGTTTAACCAGCAAAGTTGCTGCAGTCTGGGCAACCTGTTTCGGAACAGGTGCTACCGTATCGGAACGGGTGCCTGAAATGGCCTGGGCGTTCCGAAACGGGTAGCACTGTCTCGGAACAGTTTGGCTACTGCCAAGCCTCGTTTCGGTACGCGTTGCGGAACGGCCCCGCGTTTCGAAACAGGTTCTCCCTGTTTCGGAACACTTGACCGTTGGGGGCTGACATTGGCGGTTATGTGTTTTGAAATGTTTGCGTTTTGGTCCTGAATCTTGTTTTTGCAATTGGATGAGTTTGAGATGTCCGTTTGAGCTGAAATTTGGCAGTGAAGTATGAAACATGACTAATTTTATATTGGTAACTTTTAATTGGGTGAAGTCCCTGTAATTTTCAGAATTTATAGTTTGGTCCCTAAAGTTGTGTTTTGTACAATTAGGTCCCTGAATGTTCTCTGATGGTTGTGATCTTTGAGTATGATGTTTGTGTGAACACATCTAAGGTTAATAAGCATTTAGACAAGATTAAAAAGGAAAAAAAGGGTCGTTAATCAAGGTTGACTTTCGGGTTGACTTTGGTTTTCCCCGTGTGATCTTCTTAATTCGGGTCGAACGTCTAGGCCGGGTTAAGGGGGTTACATTTGGTGGTATCAGAGCTGTGTTGCGAATGTTTGGGGAAAACGGTAAGTTGTTGTGATATGTGTTTGATGTATATCCTGATGTATGGTTGAAAGCCGGTTGAAACATGTGTTTCTGAGCAAATTGTTGATGTTTTCAAGCATGCTTTGTGGTTATGAACCTTCGTTGAGCTCATGTGGTTTATGCTGTTGTTGTGAGCTGATGTTATGCATGATGGAAGTGTAATGGGTATGATATGTTAATGTTATGCTGTTGCGAGTGGATGTTGTTTGATGTAAGCATGATCAGATATGTTGCTGATATGCTTGATGTTGTGATATCCATGCTTTTGTTGACTGTTATGTCATGTAAAAGGGGGAGGATTCGGGATACCCATTGCCTTATTAATATAGCTATTGTGTTATGTTGGAGTTGGAGTTTGAATCCTTGCTTAAGCTGGTCTAATTGTTTTGTTTGTTGTTGTGATTGCTTGTTGTTAATAGTATGGTGAAATCGGTGAAAGAATGGCAGTTGGGTGAGATGGTTGCTGCCTTGGGGCAGGTTGTTAAGGTGTGGAACTCACCTTTTAATGGATGTGTTTCGTCTCAGTTTTCTGTGCCTGTAGTTGAGGTGGTAAGGCAGGAGGAAGAGGTTGGTTCTGTGATGAAGAGTTCATCACCTGTTGTTCAGGAGGTGTTGGGAACATCTCAGGCTGTGGGATGTGTGGGTTTGTCGAGGCAGTGTTTGCATGATTTGGGTGTTGTGGAGTATCATGGTTCGACACCTGAGACGTTTGAGGCCTGATTGGCCTGTGTGGTTCTGATTTTGGATCAGGAAGGTTGTGATTATGCATGTAAGCTGGGAAGTGTTGTCACATTGATGTTGGAGGACGCTTGTGCCTGGTGGACATCTGTGGCGGTGCCATCGCACATCCATGATATTGATTGGGATTTCTTTGTGTCTGCCTTTTATGAAAGGTATCTTGGAGAGAAATTCCCAAGGGTTAAGCAATGTGAAGGTAGTGCAAATCTGGGGCGAGAGTTGCTTGATCAAGGAGTGGAAGCTCAGCTACCGGTATGTAACCGTTGTGGAAGGCGCCATGTTGGAGGTTGTTGGGGCGCAGGTGCTTGTTGGAACTGTGGTTCTAAAGAGCATGTGAAGCGAGATTGTCCTGAAATAGTGAAATCAGCTTCAGTGGTAGCAAAAGGGTCTCTGAAGGGTCGGGGGCACGGCCGAGACAAGGTTCAAAGGTGGCAGGAAGAGCAGAAAGTTGTGAAGAAATTGGGGAATGAAATCTGTTGGAAATGTGGGTCTGCTGGACACATGAGACGTGATTGTTTGAAGTTGGCTCGGAACAGCCAAGGTTCTTTACCGCAAGGAGATGGTGGTGATCTCAGGGTGTTAGTTGATGCTGCAGCGGTGCGGCTGGAGAATGATGGTTCTGCAAGGAAGAGAGCTCGTCTGTTGAAGCTTCAGGGCAGTGAGGTGTTTTCAGGTAACCTTGTTTTAGTAACCTAGTTTGGTTTTGGTTTGGGTTTCCTTGTGTTGTGAGTTTGGTCTTGTTGCTAGCATGTTGGGGTAGTAGATGTTGTTGTTGTTTTGAAACATCTTAAATGTGAAGGAGGTTTTAGTGGGTATCTTGTTGTTAATGGTTGCTAGAATGATGGAGTTAGACAAGTTGAAAGTGAAATAGGAGGTTGTTCTTAGACGGACTCTGAGGATGTTATTGGTGGGTGTGAACTGACATACATGCACAGTTAAAATCATTTGTTATATGTTATATTATATATGTACTGGTCCATGCATACATGTGGCATGACATTAGAGGTTTTGCATACATGTACATCAGGCATTGATAGGGCATGTTGGTGACCATGCATACGAACGTTCACACTTGCTAATAACTAATCAAGTCTGTTAGTGTTGTGGTTGGGTTAGGTTGGTGATGGGTTTTTAGAAGTTGTTTTGGTGCTGAGTGTAAGTTAGAGGTAGTGGAGAGTATTAAGCAAGTTGTTAGTAATAGTGAGTGCGGTATAGTATGTTGGTAGAAGGAAAGTGTTTGATGCTTAACGAGTTTAGTGGTGTGGTGGTAAGAAGTTTGCCGATGGAAGTAAGAATCGGTCAAGTGGTTATGAGTAGCTTGTGGAAGCGGTGGTTCCATGGAAGCTAGATGATGTTGCAGGTTAGTGGATGTGTTCTCGGAGTGCCGAGGTATCTTGGCATTGATGTGGTAGTAGAAAGGTTGTTTATTTGGGTGTTGCTTCGTAGCAACCTTCGAGGAGTTGAGATGGTGATATGCATGTTTAAGTTGGGCGGTGTTCTTGTAAGGCAAGTGTTGTGGTCAAAGCTTGAAGTGGAAAGGTAATGAAAGATCGAAGGTCATTGTTGGTTGGACGGATTCTTGTGAGAAGTGGTTGGCTGGTTGTGAGTAAGTGAATTCTTTTTGGAGATCAGCTGGTGGTGTGTGGAACGGCTAGCGGAGTCAAGGTCGGGGTTTTGTGATGTGATTTTTGGATTTTGGGTGAGTAGTCCTGGTGAGTTGTTATGGTAATGATAGCGGCGGATGTGATGGAATGCCAGCATTCGTTGAGAAGTTTGGGTAAGCAGTTGATGCTTGGGAATGCTTGCTTGTTGTGGAAATCTCTGGAAAAGGTTGAGTAGTTTTGCAAAGGTTTTTAGAAGCAGTGAAGGTTGTGGGTTACATAGTGGCTGAACTGATTGGTTGGAGTCACTATGTGAACAAGTTTCGGGAACAGTGTGTGGTGGTGTTGAGTTTGGGTGGAGTTTTGTGAAGAGGGTGTTCAGTGGTGGTTAAATCCACTGTGTTGCTTTGCGGTTTGCTTTGAGAAGTGTGGTTGTACTCTTCTCGCCAGTTGAAATTTCGAGGACGAAATTTCCTAAGAGGGGGAGAGTTGTAACACCCCGGTTTTGGGCTTAGAAGTTTTGGGCGTTGACCGGTTCGGTCAAAGTGTTGTTCGAAAATAAAAGGTGATTTTTAGGAAAGCCTAGTTCAGGTTGCATTAAAAATATGGAAAAATGTCCTAAAATCCTCTTTTAATATATATAAGTGAACTGTGAAATCAATTTTGCAAAACGAGGTTTGGAAGGGTGACATTTTGGGTTAGTGACCAAAATGTAATTTTTGAAAACGGCATGACTGTTTTAAAAAGGATTGAAACTTTGAATCTTTAAGGAGCTATTTACCCAATGGGAGTTTCTCCAGATTTTCTAAATATATTAAATGGTTAATTAAAAGGTTTTTAAATATAAACAAAGTGGAGGGAAGATATTTTAGTTTTAACTAACTTTTCTCTCAACTATTTTCTCTCATTTTCTCTCAAGCCAAACATCTTTCTCCAGAGCTTTTCTCTTTGATTTTGTCACCTAAATTCATCTTTTCAATTACCTATTGATTGCTAATCATCTCTACAACAAAACCTCACCATTTGCTAAGTGGATTTTCAAGATTTTGGTTCTAAAAGGGAGAAATTCAAGTTTGGAGGTAAGAACGTCCTTCTCCTCTGAACTTTAAGTTCTTTACTGAAATTCCTAAGTTCTCAATCCTTGATTTATGATTTATTAAAGGTTTTACAATTGGAATCTTGATTTTGGCTTTAAAAATGCAAGATTTGCTTGATTTTGGTGAAATTTTCGTATGATCTGTTTGGGCAGTGTGTTGAGGTGTTAAATTGATGTTAATTGAATGTTAAATTGATGAATGATTGAGGTTTAATCAATGCAATCCCGAATAGGTTGAATTTCCTAAGTTTTGCTTGAGTTTTTGGTTGTTTTTGGAGTGATCTTGGTGATCTGTTATAGCTGGAGGTTTAAGGACGTGGTTAGATCCTTTTTGAATGTTAATTGATGTTTAAAAATGGTTTGAAGTGATGGATCTTGGCTGGGTTAAGTTTTGGAAGTGTTTGGAGGTGATTTCGGTTGTGTTTGGTAGCCGAAATGATGGATTTGCAATGAGCAGCGAGTTGAGTTGTGTTGCTGGTGTTTTTAGTGCATTATGATGCATTAATCCTCTGATGTTGTGTGCTTGAAACAGGGGAAGTTGATCCGTGAGCATTAGAGGTGTTGTGGAAGGTTTCAGATGCTTGGAAGGCTTGTTGGCTAGCCTTGTTTTGTGTATCGGTGAGTGAAGTTGGGTTTTCAGCTTTTAAACCAAGGTTTGAAGGTTTTGGGAGCTTAGTTTAAGTCTAAACAACTTTGCTAAGCTCAAGAGTAAGTAAATGGATTTTCGCTCTTGGTTGTGTTGTGAATTGGCTTTTTAAGCAATTGTGATTGATGGTTGCAATGCATATGATTTGCATGTTTTAAAATCTGTTTTGAAAGCATATTTTAGCATGGTTTAATGCTGGTTTTGAAAGCCATATGTGAAGGATGCTCGAGGTAAGAGATCCTTGGTTTTGTACATTGAAATTGTGGAATTGATGCATAGTGTTGCATGTTGTTTAATGGCTTTGTGTGATGCTTTAAAACAGTGGAATATTGTTGTTAATAATGCATTTTGGTAAGTGATGGTTAAGGTTACAAAGGTGGTTGAAAGTCCTTGTGTAAGCCTTGTTTATTTAAGAACAACATGGTGTTTAAAAGTCCATGGTTGGTTCTTGGTTAAAGTTCATGGTGGTTATTGCATTTTGATTATGCTTGTGAATTAATGGATTAATGTGGTAAGATGGTTATATTGGCAAGTGATGTAAGTGGTTCTTGGTTTCTTTGATCGGATATAGTTAGCCGGCTATAGGATTGGGTGCACCGTGAATTAAGTCGCCTTGGATGTGGAGTGGTTAAGAGTGAACCGGTAAACTCCATCCAAGTTTCCTAACGAGATGGTTAAGGTCATAATGGTGGATGAGATCCCATTCGAGGACCTTGGTTAAGCAAAGGTAATAATGGTGGTTAAAATTCCATTTGAGGACCTTGTGCTTGTTAAGATCACAATGGTGGTGTAAAGTCCATGTGTGGATCTTGTATAGGGTGTCCCGGATCTCGTTAGTGATGTTATACAACTACCAATCGGTGATGCAAAGGTTGTATGGTGTTTAAAAGTCCATACATGGGAACCTTGTGCATGTTAAGGTTGTATGGTGTTTAAAAGTCCATACATGGGAACCTTGTGAATGTTAAGGTTGTATGGTGGTTAAAAGTCCATACATGGGAACCTTGTGAATGTTAAGGTTATATGGTGTTTAAAAGTCCATATATGGGAACCTTGTGAAAGTTAAGGTTGTATGGTGGTTAAAAGTCCATACATGGGAACCTTGTGAATGGTAAGGTCAAATGGTGGTTAAAAGTCCATTTGGAGACCTTGGATTGGTAGTGTGTATGAAGCGTGGGGACAACGCTTGTGATCCGCGTATCCGATCGGGTGTTGAGTTGAAAAGTGGATTTGGTTATCACTTGGAGGCCAATATGATGTTCTTGAATATAATGAAGCATGAGATGCCTGAAATGATGCATGGTTGCATGAAAAGTGTAAAATGTATTATGAATGCATGTTGACTTGTTGGTTTGAACAAGTGTTGATTATCTATTGAGAATGGTGCATGTGTGCATGAAATCTCTTTAGTGCATTGAAGTCTTGTGGAAACTTGTTTTAAAAGGGCATGTGATGCAATTGTTAATGATGTGGTTCATATGTTGCATTTGTTTAATGCATGTGTTGGATTGTTTGAGTAGATGGTTTAAAAAGGGTTTCTTGCTTTGAAATGACATTCAAGTATGAGAATGGTAAGATGTAAAGTGGAAGTGTTTTCCAAGGTTTGAAATTAGCTTTGCATATGGTGTTTTTGCATGGAATGGCTAATTTGATGGTTTTGCAAGTTTATGTTTTGAAAAGGTTTACTTAGCTTCCTAAGCTAAGGGTTGGTTTTCATGTTTGTGCAAGGCATGATTTTAAAACATGTTGTTGAAAAAGGGTTTTCAAATATTGCTTTCGTTTGTCGAATCGAGTTTGCTTTTAAAAGTGGTTTTATGATTCGCTGCATTGATGGTGTTTTGGCTTTGAGCATTCCTCACTAAGCATTATGTGCTTACGCTCCTTTTTGTCCATCAATGCAGATAATTGAAGTTTGGACAGCGAGAAGCAAGGGATTCAAGGAGGACTCCATTAGAGATGTATGTCTCGGTTAATAGCTATAGTTAATAAAGGCAATGGGGTAGAATCTCTTATGTTGTTGTTAAAGGAGATTGTGTATGTTGGACAAGTTTGGGTTATGGTTTTGAATCATGTGGATTAATGTTGCAACGTTTGAATCTCCCTATGCTTAAGTTGTATTGCTATGCTTCTTGTTTAAAAGCATGATTGAGCCTTGAATGAGTTTAATGTGTTGTTGCACCTAGGGGTGGTTATGTATCTGGTTTTGATGCATTTATGTTCCCTATATGTTGAATGACTTGTTGGTGTGATTTGGTGGCTTTTGGAGCATGTTTGGTGGGTCAAAAGTATGTTTAACCAGCAAAGTTGCTGCAGTCTGGGCAACCTGTTTCGGAACAGGTGCTACCGTATCGGAACGAGTGCCTGAAATGGCCTGGGCGTTCCGAAACGGGTGGCACTGTTTCGGAACAGTTTGGCTACTGCCAAGCCTCGTTTCGGTACGCGTTGCGGAACGGCCCCGCGTTTCGAAACAGGTTCTCCCTGTTTCGGAACACCTGACCGTTGGGGGCTGACATTGGCGGTTATGTGTTTTGAAATGTTTGCGTTTTGGTCCTGGATCTTGTTTTTGCAATTGGATGAGTTTGAGATGTCCGTTTGAGCTGAAATTTGGCAGTGAAGTATGAAACATGACTAATTTTATATTGGTAACTTTTAATTGGGTGAAGTCCCTGTAATTTTCAGAATTTACAGTTTGGTCCCTAAAGTTGTGTTTTGTACAATTAGGTCCCTGAATGTTCTCTGATGGTTGTGATCTTTGAGTATGATGTTTGTGTGAACACATCTAAGGTTAATGAACATTTAGATAAGATTAAAAAGGAAAAAAAGGGTCGTTTATCAAGGTTGACTTTCGGGTTGACTTTGGTTTTCCCCGTGTGATCTTCTTAATTCGGGTCGAACGTCTAGGCCGGGTTAAGGGGGTTACAAGCGTTGTCCCCACGCTTCATACACACTACCAATCTCAAGGTCCCCAAATGGAATTTAAACCACCATTATGACCTTACCATACACAAGGTCCTCATATGGACTTTTAACCACCATATGACCTTAACATTCACAAGGTCCTCAAATGGAATTTTAACCACCATTATGACCTTACCATCACTCATTGGTAGTTGTATAACATCACTAACGAGATCACGGGACATACACACAAGATCCACACATGGACTTTACACCACCATTGTGATCTTACCATACACAAGGTCTTCAAATGGAATTTTAACCACCATTATGACCTTAACATACACAAGGTCCTCAAATGGAATTTTAACCACCATATGACCTTAACACAAGACCCACCCATGGACTTTTAACCACCATGGTGTTCTTAACCATCTCGTTAGTGTACTTGGATGGAGTCACCGGTACAATCACAACCACTCCACATCCAAGGCGACTTTATTCACGGTGCACCCAATCCTATAGCCGGCTAACTATATCCGATTCAAGTAACCAAGAACCACTTACATCACTTGCCAATATAACCAAATGACCATATTAATCCATTGTTTTACAAGCATAACCAAAATGCCAAAACCACCAATTACCATCATCAATCCACTGTTTTTGAAGCATTACACAAAGCCATTAAACAACATGCAACACTATGCAACAATTCCACAATTCCAATGTACAAAACCAAGGATCCCTTACCTTGAGCATCCTTCACACATGGCTTTCAAAACCAGCATTAAACCATTAGAAAATGCTTCCAAAACAGAGTTTAAAACATGCAAATCACATGCGTTGCATCCAACAATCACAAGTGCTTTAAAAACCAATTCATAACACAACCAAGAGAGAAATTCCATTTACTTACTCTTGAGCTTAGCTAAGTTTTTTAGACTTAAACTAAGCTCCCAAAACCTTCAAACCTTGGTTTTAAAGATGAAAACCCAACTTCACTCACCGATACACAAAACAAGGCTAGACAACAAGCCTTCCAAGCATCCGAAACCTTCAACGCCACCTCTATTGCTCACGGACCATTCTCCCCTGTTTCAAGCACATAACAACAGAGGATTAATGCATCATAATGCATTAAAACACCAGCAACACACCTAAACTCGCTGCTCTTTGCAAATCCAACATTTCGGCTACCAAACACAACCGAAATCACCTCCAAACACTTCCAAAACTTAACCCAGCCAAGATCCATCACTTCTAACCATTTTTAAACATCAATTAACATCCAAAATGATCCCAAACACATCCTTATACCTCCAGCATTAACAAAACACCAAGATCACCCCAAAAACCACCATTTTCACAAGTAGAAACTTAGGAAAATCAACCTATCCGGGATTGCATTGATTAAACCTCAATTTCTCATCAAATATACATCCATTTTACATTAAAAACACATCTCAAAACAGTACCCAACCATTTCATACGAATTCCATCACAAATTAACCAAATCTTGCATTTTAAAGCCAAGATCAAGAACACAATTGTAAACCTTTAATAAAACACAAATCAAGGATTGAGAACTTGGGAATTTCAGTAAAGAACTGAGAATTTAGAGGAGAAGGACGTTCATACCTCTAAACTTGAGTTTCTCCCTTTTTGGAACCACAATTCTTGAAAATCCAATAAGCAAATGCTAAGGTTTTGTTGTAGAATTGATTAGAGATCAAATGAGGATTAAAATCTAATCTTTAGTTGTCAAAATCAGAGAGAATTTTGCTGGAGAAATGCGTTTGGGTTGAGAGAAAAGTTGAGAGAAAAGAAAATGGAAATTTAGAGAAAAGTTAGTTAAAATGCCAAAATATCTTTTCCCTCCTTTTGCACTTAATTAAAAACCATTAATTAAATTGATTAATATTTAGAAAAATCTGGAGAAACTCTTTTGGGTAAATAGCTCCTTAAAGATTCGAACGTGCACACAGAAGGAAAAATTAAAGATATCTTTGTAAGAGTGGATAAATTTATCTTTACGGCTGATTTCCGCATTTTAGATTGTGAAGTAGATGAGAATGCACCAATCATACTGGGAAGACCATTCCTGACCACGAGCAGAACGCTAATTGACGTGGAGAAGGGAGAACTGACCATGAGGGTAAATGGCCAACACATAAAGCTCAATGTACTTCAGACCCTCAAGAAAGCAGATAGCAAGGAAGAGTACCAACTGATCCAGACAAAAACGAAACTACTTTTCGCATTGGATGCCCCCTGCCTTAACAGTCACTGCCTGGGAAGAGATTCTGAACACTGCCGCGGCAGCTACTCAAACGAGAGTACGAGACCCTCAGCCGAAACCACATGACCAAGGAACACAACTTTCTTCAACCAAAACTCGCACTTGCTCAACTTAGCATAAAGCTGATTTTCCAGAAGTGCTTGCAAGACAACCCTCAAATGACCTTCATGCTTCTACTCAGTACGAGAGTACACAAGGATATCGTCAATGAACACCACAACAAACTTGTCCAAGTATTCATGGAACACTCTATTCATCATGTCCATAAAAGCTGCAGGAGCATTCGTTAAGCCAAACGGCATTACAAGGAACTCATAATGCCCATACCTCGTTCTAAAGGCTGTTTTTGGCACATCCACATCTTTCACCTTGAGCTGATAGTATCCTGACCTTAAGTCAATCTTGGAGAACACAGCCGCTCCCCGAAACTAATCAAAAAGATCATCAATCCTCGGCAAAGGATACCTATTCTTGATAGTCAACTTGTTCAGCTGACGATAATCGATGCACATTCTCATAGTGTCATCCTTCTTCTTCATAAACAAGACTGGTGCACCCCAAGGTGACACACTAGGCCGAATGAAGCCACGGTCAAGCAACTCCTGAAGTTGCGTCTTCAACTCCTTTAGCTCCTTAGGTGTCATTCGATAGGGAGCAATGGACACCGGAGTTGTGTTTTCATACAGCTCAATTCCAAACTCCACCTCTCGACTAGGCGGCAATCCAGGTAACTCCTCCGGAAACACTCCAGGAAACTCTCGCACAGTTCTGATATCTTGAACGCGCAACTCCTTTGAACTAGGATTCATCACAAAGGCTAGGTAAGCCTCGCAACCTTGCCTTGGCATTCGACTCGCTTCTATTGTAGACACCACATTGGCAAGGAACTTCACACTCTCACATACAACCACCACCTCATAATCATCCGCAAGTTTCAACGAAACTCGTTTGCTCTCAAAATCCACTACAGCTCGATGCTCAACAAGCCAATCCATACCAAGGATTACATCAAAGCCATAAAATGGTAATTCCATGAGATTAACAAGAAAAACGTGGTTTTGCACTTTCAAGGGACATCTTCTAAACAACTTTCGTGTTACAACTGTCTCACCAAAGGAACTAATCACACGCATACCAACATCCAAGGACTCAACAGGTAAACCAAGCATTTGAGCATGTTCACGCAATATGTATGAGTGTGTAGATCCAAAATCAATCAAAGAAAGTAATGGTAAGGATTGCAAAATGAATGTACATGCGATCACATCCGTATCATTCCTTCCCTCACGATGGGCATACACTCGAGCATGACCGCCACCCTTAGGTTGAACGGCCACAACATGTGCTACATTCCTGCCACCATCATCTTTGCGCTGAAAATTACCACGGCCGCTCCCACGACCTCTCTGTGGCTCAGCTGCTCTCACCGGAGCATGTCCCTCTCTCAAAGGCTGAGAACAATCCTTCTTCAAATGTCCACGGTTCTCACAATTCCAGCATGTCCCAAGGTTACCCCAACACTCGCCACCATGCCGCTACCACAACGGTTACACTCAGGTGTCCTCAGAACAACATTAGGTCCTTGCTGACCTCTCCCAGGATTACCACCCCCACGCCTAGCATCATGCTGCGGCCTCCGATCCTTATGCCTCTTGTTACGATCTCTCCCATAATCACGTTCAGCCACTCGCTTCCCAGAGCTAGATCCACCCGCTCGACTAGTCAGACCAAGGTTCGACTCAATGTCCTTGGCTCTAGTGACCAAGACATCGAAATCTGTATAATCAGCCGCAAGCATAAAAGTCTTCACATCCGTTACCAACCCATAACGGAATCGTTCACACCTCTCCTGCTCATTAGGAATTAGCTCAGGTGCATACTGACTAAGGCGGACAAACTGAATTTCATACCCGGCTACAGACATGCTACCTTGCATAAGAGACATAAATTCTCTTTTCTTCTCATCTAGGTAACGCACACCCAGATACTTCCACTTGAACGCATTCACAAAGAACGTCCAAGTCACTTCATCATCCTCCATCCCAGAAATAGTCGTCGTCCACCAAGTATAAGCATCACCATGCAGCAGTGATACAACACAACCCAGCTTCTGCACATTATTGCAGTTCATCTGATCCAAAATCCTCTTGGTGCTCTCCAACCAAGACTCAGATCCTTCCGGAGATAAACCTCTGAACTCAGTCCCTCCCAAACTACGAAGACGTTCCAAAGGTAATCTCACATTGGCATCATCCTGATGCGCAGCTCCATGAGCTCCAGCTACTGCCGCCTGAAAATCTCCAACAATAGCCTGAATCAACAGGGTCATGTCAGGAGCAGCTTGCCCCTGTGCACCCTCGGGTCCAGCAACCCCAGCACCAGTACCATCATTACCAGCTCCAGCACCACCACCACCGGGTGGTCCACCACCTGGGGGAGGAGGTAGATCTTCAACATTCTCAGCATTCTCCTCATTCTCATTCTGAGTCATAGCTCTTGTATTTATCATCATCTCTCTACGTGGCCCCATTAAATGGAAAACAATGCACTGAACAAAAATGCAATAACACAATTAGGCACAATAAGGTAAGTAATCCAAGTACTCCAGCTCATTTTCGAAAACAATTCCTCTCATTAGTTTTGACTTGGCAATGGGATCCCCTATCATACTCTAAACATAACATATCATCACAAAAACATCACAATTGAAATCATACATCACTATTCACACAACATTCTTTCACCCAAAGGGCACATCATGCAGTTACACATACATCACCCATATAACAAACCCCAATTATACGATAACCAAGCTCTAATACCACCAAATGTAACCCCCTCAGCCCGGCCTAGATGGTTGACCCGATCTACGAAGGTTACACGGGGAAAATCAAAGTCAACCCGAAAGTCAAGCTTGATTCACGACCCTTTTTTTCCTTTTTAATCTTATCTAGATGCTTGTTAACCTTAAATGAGTACTCACGAGATACAATTGAAAAAGGCACAGCGAACGAATATCATATAGGGACTCAATTGCGCTTTACACGAATTTAGGGACCAAAATGTAATTTCTGTAAATTAGAAGGTCCTCATTGATTTTAAAGTCACCAATACGAAATTAGTCATGTTACATGCTTCTCTTCCAAATTTCATCTTAATTGGACATCTCAAACTCAAGCAATTGCAATCTCAATATTTAGGACTAAAATGTAAAACATGCAAACCTCAGAACAATTCAAATCTGTGATCAACGGTCAGCCGTTTTGAAACACCTACCTGCCGTATCGAAACGCTAGATCAAGACACCCACCCGTTTTGAAACTTGTTCCGAAACACGGCACTCCAGTAGCCAAATCGTTTCGAAACAGCCTACAATCGTTTCGAAACACGAAGGCCATTACAGGCCCCCGTTTCGAAACACTAGAGGGTGTTTCGATACGGTTTGCCCAGAAACTGCAGCAAGGACTGGTTTTTCACCCAAAAACCCATTCAAACACCTCCCAAGGACTCTCTAATCATACCAACAAGTCAGCATACATATAAGGTATCTATTTGGAACACACAAACACAATCATAGCATCAAACATGGGATCTCATTAGTCTAGAGGCATGCTTCCTAGTATCAAAATCCAAATAGGCAATCAAACCTCAAAACAAGCAACTAAGGCCATTTACAAGTCAATCTAGCCAAAGAAAACATGCCACAACCTTAGGCAGTTTAACACATCTCCCAAAACAAATCTTGGTTTCCCGTTGCCAATCTATCAAAACTAAAGTGTATGAAAACTTCACCATACATGAGCTTGGACTTCCTTGGATGAACTTAGCTTCCTTGATGCCCGAAAACACCTCAATTATCTGCATTATTGGTAAAAGAGAGTGTAAGCACAAATGCTTAGTGAGGCATGCTCTAAAGAAAACCAACACAATAATGCACATTTAGAAAACACTTTCATCAAAGCTTTAAAACCACATGATCATCTCTTTCTCATGCTTGGAAAACTTTCAAAGCAATACTCATTGAAACCACATGTACCTCCATTCTATCTCATGCATTAAAACCAATGCAAATCTCATGGCAAGGCCATTCACATGCTTGTATTGTCAAAGCATTTCTAAACAAATCACATATGCATAACTCATAGTATAAATCATTTCATCAAAGGTACATGTGTAACAAAAACCATTTCATCATTTATATTGGCATTTAACATCTCATTAATACTCGGATATGCGGACACATTTCTATACTAGACTCTTTCGGTGGAATCTCGCATCATCGTACTCACTTGTCTAGCAACATAGCTTTCGGTGGAATCTCTCATCACCGTACTCACATGGCGGAATCTCTCATCGCCACCAAGCTTGGGTATTTCACCAAGTCCTACCCGATGGAATGCCCATTATTGGAATATCTCCCTTTGGCTTAACCAAGGAGCACATACGAATTTTTAGTTTATAGTGCACTCTCATCCTATTGATCGATCAATTATATCCGGTAAGTTTCTCAACATCTATGCCAATATAATGTGTTAAAACATCATCACACCTACTGTTTTTCATGCAATATAACTAAAAGGTTTTCTCACCACATTTCAAATCATAAATCATACTTTGCTTCAAAACAAAACCTCAAATCTATTCAATGCAACATGCCATCTCATGACATCTCTAAAACCATAATCTCATGCTCTAAATCATGCATAAAAATAGTAGGAATTTATCAATCTCCAACCATGAGCATGTAAAAACATTATAGGGGCAAACACCACTTTAGAGAGAGCAAATCAAACCATACTTACTTCCGGATTTAGGAAGGTGTTTCAAACCTCTCCTAAATCCCCAAACCTTGTATTTTTGTCCCCATGGACTTCTAACCCAATCGCACTCACCAATTTCGTTTCGCTTGCTTGCCGAAACTCCAATTAAGCTTTCGGATCTACTCCAAAAGTGTCTGAAGATGTCTCCCCTGTTTTAGACACATAAAAGCAGAAGATTAATGCATCATCATGCATTGAAATCTTCAGGCAACACTCTTAAACTCGCTGCTCTATCCAAACACAACATTTTGGCTACCAAACGCAACTGAAATCACCTCCAAACTCTTCCAAAACTTAACCCAGCCAAGATCCATCACTTCTAAACATTTCTAAACATCAATTATCATCAAAAACAACCCTAAACTCGTCCTTATACCTCCAGCTATAACAGAACACCAAAAACACCCCAAAAACCACCATTCTCACAAGCAAAAACTTAGGAAAAACAACCTATTCGGGATTGGATTGATAAAGCCTCATTTCTAACATCATTTAACATCCAAAATACATTAGATAACCATCTCAAAACAGAGCCCAATCAATTACTACGAAAATCTTCAATTTTAAGCCAAAATCTTGTTTCTAACATTAAAACCATTCATAAATCTTTAATAAAGGATTGACAACTTGAGAATTTCAGTAAAGAACTGAGTATTTAGAGGAGAAGAACAATCTTACCTCTAAAAGATGATTTCTCCTTGATTTGGGCAAATTTCCATGAAAATACAATGTAGAAATCGAATGGATTTGTTGCAAGATTGATTAGGAATCAATGAGTGATGGAGATCTCATCAAATGAAGTGGAAATCAAAGTGAATTTTGCTGGAGAAAGAGTGTTTGGTTGATAGGATTTTGAGAGAAAATTTGAGAAAAGTAGTTATGAAAGTCAAAGGTAGTTTATCACCTTTCTTTTATTTAATTAAATCATTAATTAAATCACCCAAATTAAGGAAAAATCTGATGAAAATATTTTGGGTAAATTAGCTCCTTAAAGATTCAAAGTTTCAATCCTTTACAAAACAGTCACTACTAAACTTTGCAAAAATCGCGATTTGGTCACTACACCGAAATGTAGTATTTCCAAACATTATTTTGTAAAATTTATTTCACCACTCTCTTATATATATTAAATGAGGATTTTTAGATATTTTTCTATATTTTTAAAGCATCCCGAACTAGGCTTTCCCTAAAACTCCCTTTTATATTCGAACCGTTTCTCAGACCGGTCCGGTTCAGACCCTAAACTTCTAAGCCCAAAATCGGGGTGTTACACTATCCGAAAGTATGGATTTAGGCACACCATGCAAACGCACAATCTCAGAAATGTACAGCTTTGCAAGCTTGTCCAATGTATACATAGTATGCACAACCAAGAAATGTGCACACTTCGTCAGATGATCCACAATAACCCATACAAAATTATTCTTAGATGGTGTCAAAGGCAGATGGGACACAAAATCCATCGTAATCCTTTCCCATTTCCACTCTGGTATCCTCAAAGGCTGTAACAAACCAAAAGGAAATTGATGCTCAGCCTACACACGCTGGCAAACCATACACTTGCTTACATAATTAGCAACATTCTTTTTCAACCTCACCCAATAGTACTCATCCTTCAAGCCACGATACATCTTAGTACTACCAAGGTGCATAGCAAAAGGACTGCTATGAGCCTAAGTCAAAATAGTGCGCCTCAACTCAATATCTTTCGGCACAACTATTCGACTTTTGAAACATAGAACCCCATCATCATTAAAACAGAAGTCAGTTGCATTACCATCAGCTATATCCTGAACATGAGGCACCAACGAATCATCAAGCAACTGCTTCTCCTTGATCAACTGAATCAAGGAAGGTTTCACCTGCAACTCGGCTATTAAGTCACCATCACACGATATACTCAACCGAGCAAACATAGCTCTCAGCTCAACAGCTACCTTCCTACTCAAACCATCGGCCACAACATTGGCCTTTCCAGGATGATACTCAATGGTCAAATCATAATCCTTAAGTAACTCCAACCATCTTTGTGGCCTAAGATTCAACTTCTTCTGAGACATAAGATACTTCAAACTCTTATGGTCAGTGTAAACCACACACTTTTCACCATAAAGGTAGTGTCTCCAAATCTTCAAAGCAAACACCACCACAACTAGCTCTAGATCATGAGTAGGATAGTTGCGTTCATGCACCTTTAACTGTAACCCCCTTAACCCGGCCTAGACGGTTGACCCGAATTAAGAAAGTCACACGGGGAAAACCAAAGTCAACCCGAAAGTCAACCTTGATTAACGACCCTTTTTTTTTCTTTTTAAACTTGTCTAGATTCACATTAAGCCTAATGGTGATCACACATACATCATATCAAAAGATCACAAACATCAGAGGTTAAACAGGGACTCAATTGAGCAAATTACATCTTTAGGGACCAAATTGTAAAAACTGATAAATTAAAGGACTTAATCCAAATTGAAGTTACCAACTTGAAATTAATCAGGTTTCATGCTTCCCTGTGAAATTTCAGCTCAAAAGGACATCCACAGCTCATACAATTGCACAAACAAGATTCAGGACCAAAACGCAAACTTTTCAAAACACATAACTGCCAATGTCAGCCCCCAACGGTCAACCGTTCCGAAACGGGAGACAGCCCGTTCCGAAACGCGGGGCCGTTCCGAAACAGGCATAGCCAGTTCCGAAACGGGGGTCTGGCAGAGGCTAAACCGTTCCGAAACGGCCCCTCCCGTTTCGGACGCCTGGGCTCATTTAAGGCACCCGTTCCGAAACGGTAGGTACTGTTCCGAAACACCCTGCCCAGATTGCTTCTAAACATCACTTAAAACATGCAATTACACATTCAATCATGCTCCGAACACTACCAAACTTTGCCAACATGCAATTCTACATATAAACAACATTTTAGCATCAACAATTCATCCATTCATCATCATATGCAAAAAGCCCCAATTCTAGATGCATGCTTCCTACACAAGCTAGGCATACAAACACCAAACTTACAAAGCAAGCATATAAGGTTCCAATTCAAAAGCCAACAAACACATCAACATTTAACATACTTAGGGAGTCTCCAACACCTCCCAAAACATACACATTGGTCCCCCATTGCCAAATCATACAAAAGCTAAAATGTACTTATAAAACCTCATACATTGAGCTTCACTTGAACTTGATTGCTTGCCCTTCCTTGCTGCCCTCAAGGTACACTAACGCTCTGCATTATTGAATTCAGAAAACAAAGGGAGCGTAAGCAAAAGCTTAGTGAGGAATGCTCTTAAAAACCATTCAATAATGCAATTCAAAACATTTACAAAACATGCTTTAAATCAACCTTTTCACATGCTCAAAAGCATTCTTAACAAGCAATCTCATGCTTCAACATAAACATTTATACAAGCATCTCATGCTTCTCAATATTCTTAACATGTCATATTGGCTTAAGTGAAACATTCCATTTATTAAAACAAGTTCAACAACTTTCCCAAGGACTTTTAAACACCTTGGCCCCAAGGACTTTTAAACACCTTGGCCTATGGACTTTTAAACACCATAGAAAGTATCTCATCAAGGACTTTTAAACACCTTGATCCCAAGGACTTTTAAACACCTTGGCCATGGACTTTTAAACACCATGAATGAATCACATCAAGGACTTTTAAACACCTTGATCCCAAGGACTTTTAAACACCTTGGCCTATGGACTTTTAAACACCATAGAAAGGATCACCTAAGGACTTTTAACCACCTTAGTGTCCACAACATGAACCATCCAAGGACTTTTAACCACCTTGATGTTCATAGGTAACAAGGCTCACTCAAGGACTTTTAACCACCTTAGTGACCTTAACATTTTAAAAACATCACTTGCCAATATACATCATTTTCATCACTTACATCACTGTTTTAAAGCATCAAGCCAAGCCATATTCATCATGCATTTAAAAGCATTAAACCACATCATTTCAATGTACAAAAGCAAGGAACTCCTACCTAGAGTTACCTTCATCATATGGCTTATATCAACAGCAAAAACCATGCTAAAACATGCTTCCAAAACAGTATGTAAAACATGCAAATTATCATTTCGCATCTCAACAAAGTCATGGCCACCATTAGAGAGAAATTCCGAAAACTTACACTCGAGCTTAGCAAAGTTGCTTAGACTTAAACTAAGCTCCCAAGACATTGGTTTCAAAGCCGAAAACCCATTTTCACTCACCGATTCCACTTCGCCACTTGCCGAAGCACGAATTCAAGCCTCCGGATCAACAACTCTTGGATCCAAAGATGCCTCCCCTGATCAAACACATTAAAGCAGAGGTTTAATGCATCATCAAGCATCAAAAGCTTCAATGAAAGCACTCAAACTCGCTGCTCTCATTCATACACCAATTTCGGCCACCAAACACCACCGAAATTGCATCCAAACCACTTCTAAACAAAGCCCAGCCATAAACCAGCAAAACCTCACATCCATCAACACCAAACAACATCTAAAAACAACCTATTAACATCCTTATACCTCCAGCAACAACAGATCCACAAGATCACCTCAAAAACTACCTTAAAACACAAGCTAAACTTAGGAAACTCAACCTATCCGGGATTGCATTGATCAAAACTCATTTCCTTATCAATTTAGAGATCATTTAACATCAAAAACATCTCTTAAATCACAGATTACTCAGATCTAACGAAAATCAAGTGAAAACATCAAAATCTTGCATAATTAGCCAAGATCCACAAATCTACTTGAAAACCTTTAATTAAACATACATTTAGGATTGAAAACTTTAGGAATTTCATTAAAGAACTCAAAGTTCAGAGGAGAAATCGTTCATACCTCCAAACTTGTGATTCTCCACTTTTTGGAATGAAAACCTTGTTGAAACTTGTAGCAATTGAGTAGGTTTTGATGACACAATGATTTGCTATCAATTGTGAGTTGAAAAGATGATTTTAGATGAAGAAATCAGATCAAAATCTCTGGAAAAAGAAATGTTTGGTTGGAGAGAAAATGAGAGAAGAAAATAGGAAGTTAGGAAAGAAAATAGTAAAAATGAGTTTCCCTCCTTTTATGAAACCTTTAAAATCAGAATTTAGGATTAAAATATCTTAGAAAAATCTGGAGAATTCACTTTTGGGCAAATAGCTCCTTAAAGATTCAAAGTTTCAATCCTTTTTAAAACAGCCACCAAATTTGCGAAAATTTACATTTTGGTCACTAGCCAAAATGTCAACCTTCCAAACCTCATTTTCCAAAATTGTTTTCACAGTTCATCTAATTATATTAAAAGATGATTTTAGAACATTTTTCCATATTTTTAATGCAACCCGAACTAGGCTTTCCTAATTTAACCTTTTAAGATTCGAACAGGACTTTGACCAAACCGGTCAACGCCCAAAACTTCTAAGCCCAAAACCGGGGCGTTACAACTCTCCCCCCCTTAAGAAATTTCGTCCTCGAAATTTACCTGAAGGAAAGAGATAAGGAAACTGCTTCAGCATGTCTTCCCTCCGCTCCCATGTGGCTTCCTCAACACCGCGATGCTTCCACAGCACCTTCACCAACTCAATGGTCTTGCCACGAAGAACCTTGCTATCCGAATCCAGAACCTTCACCGGTTCCTCATCATAGGTCAAATCCGGATTCAAAACCACATCCTCAACAGGCATCACATGCGAAGGATCAGATCTAAACTTCCGGAGCATAGAAACATGGAACACATCATGAATCTTCTCCAGCTCCTGAGGTAAACTCAACCGATACGCAACAGGACCCACACGCTCAACCACCTCATATGGACCAATGTATCTAGGGCTCAACTTACCCTTCCGGCCAAACCTCATCACCTTCTTCCAAGGCGAAACCTTCAAGAACACACGGTCACCCACCGCATACTCTATCTCTTTACGCTTCAAATCCGCGTAAGACTTCTGCCGAACAGAAGCAGCCTTCAACCGCTCACAAATGAGCTTCACCTTTTCTGTGGTCCCTTTCAACAAAGCAGGCATAGAAACCAACTTTTGACCAGTTTCAGCCCAACAAAGAGGAGTCCTACACTTCCTCCCATACAGAGCCTCATAAGGTGCCATCTGTATACTCGCCTGATAACTGTTGTTATAAGCAAACTCAACCAAAGGCAGATGCTTCTCCCAAGAACCTTGGAACTCAATCACGCAGCACCTCAACATATCCTCCAAAACCTGGATAACTCGCTCAGACTGACCATCCGACTGAGGATGATAGGATGTACTGAAATGCAACCTTGTACCCAGAGCCTGATGCAAACACTGCCAAAAACGCGATGTGAACCTCGGATCCCTATCCGACACAATCGACTTAGGCACACCATGCAGCCGCACAATCTCAGCAATGTACAGCTCTGCCAGCTTATCCAAAGAGAACGTAGTATGCACAGGCAAGAAATGCGCACACTTCGTCAGGCGATCCACAACCACCCAAACCGAATTCTTTTTCGAAGGAGACAAAGGCAAACCAGATACAAAATCCATGGTAACCCTCTCCCACTTCCATTCAGGGATTTTCAACGGTTGCAACAACCCAGAAGGAAACTGATGCTCAGCCTTGACTCGCTGACACACCAAACACTTGCTCACGAACTCCGCAACATCCTTCTTCAAACCAACCCAATAGTACTCATCACGAAGATCACGATACATCTTAGTACTACCAGGATGCATAGCAAAAGGACTACTATGACCTTCAGTCAGAATAGCACGCCTCAACTCAGCATCATTGGGCACAACTATCCGACTACCAAAACACAGCACACCATCATCATTGAAACAGAAATCCGAAGGTCTACCCTCCGCGATATCCTGAACATGAGACACCAAGGAATCATCCAACAACTGCTTATCCTTGATCATCTGAACCAAAGATGGCTTCACTTGTAACTCAGCTACAAGACCACCATCACGCGATATGCTCAAGCTAGCAAACATGGCTCTCAACTCCACAGCTACCTTCCTACTCAAGGCATCCGCAACAACATTGGCCTTTCCAGGATGATACTCAATCGTCAGATCATAATCCTTGAGCAACTCCAACCAACGCTGCTGCCTAAGATTCAACTCCTTCTGAGACATCAGATACCTCAAACTCTTGTGATCCGTGTACACAGTACACTTCTCACCATACAGATAATGCCTCCAGATCTTCAGAGCAAAAACCACTGCAGCCAGCTCAATATCGTGCGTAGGGTAATTGCGCTCATGCACTTTCAACTGCCGCGATGCATAAGCCACCACCTTACCCTCCTGCATCAGCACACACCCCAAACCAACATAGGATGCATCACTGTAAACCACAAACTCTTTCCCTGATTCAGGCTGAATCAAGATAGGAGCTTGCGTCAAAGCCGCCTTCAGCTTCTCAAAAGCCTGCTGTCTCGCTTCTGTCCATTCATACTTAACATCCTTCTGCAACAGCTTCGTCAAAGGAGCAGCAATCTTGGAAAAACCATCCACAAACCTCCGGTAGTATCCCGCCAAACCAAGGAAACTACGGACCTCATGAACAGACTTAGGAACCTTCCAGCTCATCACTGCCTCAATCTTCTGAGGATCAACACGAATCCCCTCAGCTGAGACAACATGCCCAAGAAAAACCACCTCTCTTAACCAGAACTCACACTTGCTCAGCTTAGCATAAAGCTGATTCTCCAACAAAGCTTGCAACACAACCCTCAAATGCTCTTCATGCTCCTCCTCAGTACGCGAGTACACAAGGATATCATCAATGAACACCACAACGAACTTGTCCAGGTATTCATGAAAAACACGATTCATCATGTCCATGAAAGCAGCAGGAGCATTTGTCAACCCAAACGGCATCACAAGGAACTCATAATGCCCATACCTTGTCCTGAAAGCTGTCTTAGGCACATCCACATCTTTCACCTTCAACTGATAATACCCTGACCTCAAGACAATCTTAGAGAACACAGCAGCTCCCCGAAATTGATCAAAGAGATCATCAATCCTCGGCAAAGGATACCGATTCTTGATAGTCAACTTATTCAGCTGACGGTAATCAATGCACATTCTCATAGTGCCATCCTTCTTCTTCACAAACAAGACCGGTGCTCCCCAAGGTGACACACTCGGCCGGATGAAACCACGATCAAGCAACTCTTGCAACTGCGTCTTCAGCTCCTTCAGCTCCTTAGGTGCCATTCTATATGGAGTAACGGACACGGGAGTTGTATTCTCATACAGCTCAATTCCAAACTCCACCTCGCGGTTAGGAGGTAAACCAGGCAACTCCTCAGGAAAAACACCAGGAAACTCATTTACAACCCTGATATCTTGCACCCTCAACTCCTTAGAGCTAGGATTCATCACAAAAGCTAGATAAGCTTCGCAACCTTGCCTCAGCATCCTGCTCGCCTCCAAAGAAGACACAACATTGGCAAGAAACTTCACATTCTCACCAACCACCACAACTTCATAATCATCCGCAAGCTTAAGCGAAACACGCTTATTCTCACAATCCACAACAGCACGATGCTCAGCAAGCCAATCCATACCAAGGATCACATCAAAACCATAGAAGGGCAACTCCATAAGATCAACATGAAAGACATGCTCTTGAACAACCAAAGGACACCTTCTATACAACTTCCGAGTCACAACAGTCTCACCAAAAGAACTAGTGACCCAAACACCAACATCCAAAGACTCAACAGGCAAACCAAGCAATTCAGCATGCTCACGAAGAATATATGAATGAGTAGATCCAGAATCAATCAAAGAAAGCAATGACAAGGACTGCAAAGTAAAGGTACCTGCAATCACATCTGCATCATTCCTGCCCTCTCTCTGAGCATACACCCTCGCTTGGCCTCCACCTTCAGGCTGAATAGCTACAACATGAGCTACCCCACGGCCACCTTCCTCTCTTCTCTGGAAATTACCACGGCCGCGCCCACGACCTCTCTGCGGTGCAGCAACAACAGGAGCACGTATCTGCTCACCAGCCAATCTCGGACAATCTCGTCTGATGTGGTCCGCAGAGCCACAATTCCAGCATCCATTTCCACCAGCATTACCAGCTGTCACAACAGGAGCTTGTGCCACTCTCTCAGCACGAGGACAATCACGCTTCAAGTGACCACGGGAACCACAGATCCAACAAGCACTAGGGTCAGCTCTAGCATTGCCTCCTCTAGCAGGCACACCACCACCTCTCCTAGCTGAGGACTGATACTTCTGATCTCGTCCCCTCTTGTTCCGTCCACCTCCGGAACTATACTCAGCAGCTCGCTTGCCAGCACTCTTAGCAGACAAACTCAGGTTCATCTCAACATCCTTTGCTCGGCCCACCAATACATCAAAATCAACATACTCGGTGGCCAGCAGATACATCTTAACATCTGTTACAAGACCGTAGCGAAACCTCTCGCACCTACCCCTCTCATCAGGTATCAGCTCCGGTGCATACTGACTGAGCCGTACAAACTGTACCTCATACTCAGCTACGCTCATGCTCCCTTGGGTAAGAGACATGAATTCCCGCTTTTTCTCATCCAGATATCTCACTCCCAGATATCTCCTTTTAAACACATTCTGAAAGAATGTCCAGGTAACATCAGCTTCAGCCATACCAGAAATGGTAGTCGTCCACCATGTATAAGCATCGTCCTGCAGCAAGAACACAACACAGCCCAGCTTTTGCACATCCGTGCAACTCATCTGACCCAAGATACGCTTGGTACTTTCCAGCCAAGCCTCAGAACTCTCAGCTGATAAACCTCTAAACTCAGTCCCTCCAAGACTGCGCAGACGCTCCAAAGGCAATCTGACTCCAGCATCTCCCTGATGCCCAGCTCCCTGAGCTCCAGCTACTGCTGCTCGAAAAGCACCCGCAATAGCTTGTACCAACATCGTCATGTCAGGCATAGCTTGCCCCTGACCAACCTCTGGTCCAGCAGCTCCAGCACCAGCTGCAGCTTCAGCTCTCGCACCTCCATCACCACCACCAGGCGGAGGAGGGGGTAACACAGCACTATCAGCGTGCTCTTCATTCTCATTCTCATTGGGAGCCGTAGCTCGCACATTACCTCTTAACTCTCTACGTGGTGCCATACTTTTACCATGCAACAACAATACAAAATAAAACAAGTCAGGCCCAGCAAGGTAAGCAATCCAAGTATTCAAGCTCAATTTCATTCAAAATCAATTTCATTTCATTAGCTTTTGTTTGGCAATGGGTACCCTCAGCATGCAACATCACAACATACAACTCAATTGTATCAACATCTCAAACCACTGAACATGCTTTCAAACCACAAGCATACAAAGCAAACATGCTTCAATCATGCATACAAACACTCCCAATTACTCGAGAACTCAGCTCTGATACCACCAAATGTAACCCCCTTAACCCGGCCTAGACGGTTGACCCGAATTAAGAAAGTCACACGGGGAAAACCAAAGTCAACCCGAAAGTCAACCTTGATTAACGACCCTTTTTTTTTTCTTTTTAAACTTGTCTAGATTCACATTAAGCCTAATGGTGATCACACATACATCATATCAAAAGATCACAAACATCAGAGGTTAAACAGGGACTCAATTGAGCAAATTACATCTTTAGGGACCAAATTGTAAAAACTGATAAATTAAAGGACTTAATCCAAATTGAAGTTACCAACTTGAAATTAATCAGGTTTCATGCTTCCCTGTGAAATTTCAGCTCAAAAGGACATCCACAGCTCATACAATTGCACAAACAAGATTCAGGACCAAAACGCAAACTTTTCAAAACACATAACTGCCAATGTCAGCCCCCAACGGTCAACCGTTCCGAAACGGGAGACAGCCCGTTCCGAAACGCGGGGCCGTTCCGAAATAGGCATAGCCAGTTCCGAAACGGGGGTCTGGCAGAGGCTAAACCGTTCCGAAACGGCCCCTCCCGTTTCGGACACCTGGGCTCATTTAAGGCACCCGTTCCGAAACGGTAGGTACTGTTCCGAAACACCCTGCCCAGATTGCTTCTAAACATCACTTAAAACATGCAATTACACATTCAATCATGCTCCGAACACTACCAAACTTTGCCAACATGCAATTCTACATATAAACAACATTTTAGCATCAACAATTCATCCATTCATCATCATATGCAAAAAGCCCCAATTCTAGATGCATGCTTCCTACACAAGCTAGGCATACAAACACCAAACTTACAAAGCAAGCATATAAGGTTCCAATTCAAAAGCCAACAAACACATCAACATTTAACATACTTAGGGAGTCTCCAACACCTCCCAAAACATACACATTGGTCCCCCATTGCCAAATCATACAAAAGCTAAAATGTACTTATAAAACCTCATACATTGAGCTTCACTTGAACTTGATTGCTTGCCCTTCCTTGCTGCCCTCAAGGTACACTAACGCTCTGCATTATTGAATTCAGAAAACAAAGGGAGCGTAAGCAAAAGCTTAGTGAGGAATGCTCTTAAAAACCATTCAATAATGCAATTCAAAACATTTACAAAACATGCTTTAAATCAACCTTTTCACATGCTCAAAAGCATTCTTAACAAGCAATCTCATGCTTCAACATAAACATTTATACAAGCATCTCATGCTTCTCAATATTCTTAACATGTCATATTGGCTTAAGTGAAACATTCCATTTATTAAAACAAGTTCAACAACTTTCCCAAGGACTTTTAAACACCTTGGCCCCAAGGACTTTTAAACACCTTGGCCTATGGACTTTTAAACACCATAGAAAGTATCTCATCAAGGACTTTTAAACACCTTGATCCCAAGGACTTTTAAACACCTTGGCCATGGACTTTTAAACACCATGAATGAATCACATCAAGGACTTTTAAACACCTTGATCCCAAGGACTTTTAAACACCTTGGCCTATGGACTTTTAAACACCATAGAAAGGATCACCTAAGGACTTTTAACCACCTTAGTGTCCACAACATGAACCATCCAAGGACTTTTAACCACCTTGATGTTCATAGGTAACAAGGCTCACTCAAGGACTTTTAACCACCTTAGTGACCTTAACATTTTAAAAACATCACTTGCCAATATACATCATTTTCATCACTTACATCACTGTTTTAAAGCATCAAGCCAAGCCATATTCATCATGCATTTAAAAGCATTAAACCACATCATTTCAATGTACAAAAGCAAGGAACTCCTACCTAGAGTTACCTTCATCATATGGCTTATATCAACAGCAAAAACCATGCTAAAACATGCTTCCAAAACAGTATGTAAAACATGCAAATTATCATTTCGCATCTCAACAAAGTCATGGCCACCATTAGAGAGAAATTCCGAAAACTTACACTCGAGCTTAGCAAAGTTGCTTAGACTTAAACTAAGCTCCCAAGACATTGGTTTCAAAGCCGAAAACCCATTTTCACTCACCGATTCCACTTCGCCACTTGCCGAAGCACGAATTCAAGCCTCCGGATCAACAACTCTTGGATCCAAAGATGCCTCCCCTGATCAAACACATTAAAGCAGAGGTTTAATGCATCATCAAGCATCAAAAGCTTCAATGAAAGCACTCAAACTCGCTGCTCTCATTCATACACCAATTTCGGCCACCAAACACCACCGAAATTGCATCCAAACCACTTCTAAACAAAGCCCAGCCATAAACCAGCAAAACCTCACATCCATCAACACCAAACAACATCTAAAAACAACCTATTAACATCCTTATACCTCCAGCAACAACAGATCCACAAGATCACCTCAAAAACTACCTTAAAACACAAGCTAAACTTAGGAAACTCAACCTATCCGGGATTGCATTGATCAAAACTCATTTCCTTATCAATTTAGAGATCATTTAACATCAAAAACATCTCTTAAATCACAGATTACTCAGATCTAACGAAAATCAAGTGAAAACATCAAAATCTTGCATAATTAGCCAAGATCCACAAATCTACTTGAAAACCTTTAATTAAACATACATTTAGGATTGAAAACTTTAGGAATTTCATTAAAGAACTCAAAGTTCAGAGGAGAAATCGTTCATACCTCCAAACTTGTGATTCTCCACTTTTTGGAATGAAAACCTTGTTGAAACTTGTAGCAATTGAGTAGGTTTTGATGACACAATGATTTGCTATCAATTGTGAGTTGAAAAGATGATTTTAGATGAAGAAATCAGATCAAAATCTCTGGAAAAAGAAATGTTTGGTTGGAGAGAAAATGAGAGAAGAAAATAGGAAGTTAGGAAAGAAAATAGTAAAAATGAGTTTCCCTCCTTTTATGAAACCTTTAAAATCAGAATTTAGGATTAAAATATCTTAGAAAAATCTGGAGAATTCACTTTTGGGCAAATAGCTCCTTAAAGATTCAAAGTTTCAATCCTTTTTAAAACAGCCACCAAATTTGCGAAAATTTACATTTTGGTCACTAGCCAAAATGTCAACCTTCCAAACCTCATTTTCCAAAATTGTTTTCACAGTTCATCTAATTATATTAAAAGATGATTTTAGAACATTTTTCCATATTTTTAATGCAACCCGAACTAGGCTTTCCTAATTTAACCTTTTAAGATTCGAACAGGACTTTGACCAAACCGGTCAACGCCCAAAACTTCTAAGCCCAAAACCGGGGCGTTACATTAACTGTCTAGATGCATAAGCCACAACCTTCCCACCCTGCATCAACACACAACCCAAACCAACATACGAGGCATCACTATAAACTACAAACTCCTTACCCGATTCTGGCTGAATCAAGACACGAGCTTGTGTCAAAGCTTCCTTCAACTTCTCGAAAGCTTGTTGCCTAACATCCGTCCACTCAAAGCGAACACTCTTTTGCAACAACTTGGTCAAACGTGCAGCAATCTTAGAAAAACCCTCGACAAACCTTCGGTAATAACCAGACAACCCGAGGAAACTACGCACCTCTGTCACCAATTTAGGCGTTTTCCATCTCATCACCGCCTCGATCTTGTGTAGAGCAACTCCTGAAGTTGTGTCTTCAACTCCTTCAACTCTTTAGGTGCCATGCGATAAGGAGCAATAGACACCGGAGTCGTATTATCATACAACTCAATGCCAAACTCAACTTCCCGGTTTGGTGGCAACCTATGCAACTCTTCCGAAAAAAACACCCAGAAACGCACGTACTATTCGTATGTCTTGCACACGTACTTCCTTTGTGCCAGGATTCATCACATATGCCAAGAAAACTTAACAACCCAACTCCATCATCCGACTCGCTTCAAGAGCCGAAATTGCATTAGACAGGAATTTCACATTCTCACTTACGATCACTACCTCGTAATCATCCGCAAGCTTCAAGGTAACTCGCTTAACATCAAAATATACCACAGCTCGACGCTCGACCAACCAGTCCATTCCAAGAATCACATTAAAACCATAAAAAGGTAGTTCCATCAAATCCACTGAAAACACATGACCCTGGACAGATAATGGACATCTCCTATACAATTTCTTTGTAACAACATCTCAACAGGAATATCAAGCAAATGTGCATGCTCACTCAAGATGTATGAATGCGTAGATCCAGAATCAATCAATGCTAACAAAAACAAGGATTGCAAGGTGAAGGTACCTGCAATCACATCGGTGTCGTTACGTCTCTAGCGATGTGCATACACCCTCACAGGACCACCTCCCTCTGGTTGAACCGCAATAACATGAGCCACACCTCTCTGCCCTTCCTCTCTCCTCTGAAAGTTACTACGGTCGCGCCCACGACCTCTCTACAGTGCATCAACTGGTGCACGACCCTGACCACCTCCCGCCTACAGGGGACACTCCCGTCTTAAGTGATCAGCGGACCCACAGTTCCAGCAAGAATTCGCCACAGCCATCAGAGCCTGTACCTCACGAGCCGCACGAGGGCAATCTCGCCTCAAGTGATCACACTAACCACATGACCAACATGTGTTCTGCTCAAACCTCAGCCTGTTGCCCTAAGCTGGCACACCTCGCTCAAAGTTACCTCGCCTAACCACAGGCTAATATCTACGGTAACGGTTCCTCTTATTCTGCCCACCACTCGGGCCAGCATCAGCAACTCTCTTGCCCGAGCTAGATCCACCCATGCGAGATGACAAACATAAGCTATATTCTATGTCCTTAGCCCGTGTCACCATCACATCAAAGTATGTATAATCAGTCGCGAGCATGAACGTCTTCACGTCCTGAACCAGGCCATACCGGAAGCGGTCACAATGATGCCTATCACTCGGCACCAACTCTGGAGCATATTGGCTCAGTCGTACGAACTGGACCTTGTACTCAGCCACTGACATGTTCCCTTGCACCAGGGACATGAAATTTCGCTTCTTGTCATCTAAGTATCTAACTCCAAGATACTTCCTTTTGAAAGCAGACTTAAAGAAAGTCCAATCCACTTCTTCCGGCTCTAAGGTCGCTGTCATATTCGTCCACCATTTATATGCATCGTCGTGTAACAACGACACTACGCAACCTAACTTTCGTGCATCATTACACCCCATCTGATCCAATATCTGGATCGTACTGGCCATCCAGGCCTCGGATCTCTCAGGAGATAACCCATGAAATTCCATTCCTCCCAAACTTCTCAAACGCTTTAATGGCAAATCCAATTGCCCCGCAGCAGGCGCTTGTACATGCACTCCAGCAATAGCAACATGGAATGCTCCGGTCATTGCATGTACCAGAGGCGTCAAGTCTCCCAACACCGGACCAACCTGTCCTTGTTGATCTTGCTCCCCACCCCCAGGTGGTGGTGGCAGTGGAGGAGGTAGATTTGCACCAGGCAGAACCTTGTTCTCTTGATTACGTTGCTCATCAACGGGAGCAACTGACCCAGATCGTAATTTTCTCCTCGGTCCCATTGTGCTAATATTATTAAGGCATGAACATAAAACAAACAAAAGATCAGGCCAGCCCTAACAAGGATCCAAGACTTCAAAACTAATTTAAAATATTTCACTAGGTAATAAGGCAATGGGCATCTCAATTTCCCCCCAGCGTAGCATAAAGCATACCACACGCATGTCACAACCATCATGCAACTCAAGCATCAAAATTCAGTCCACTCAAAAATTATATAACAACTCACATTCATATTCAATCATCATATATTGCATCACCATCACAGAATTGACATTAGCATGCTTAAAACATTCACCGGTCAAAACAAACATTACCAATAACACTCATTCACATCACATTTACTCACCAAAAACTTACCATCAGCCCAATCTTTCGAAACCTGGCTCTAATACTACCAAAGGTAACCCCCTTGACCCGACCTAGCTGATAGATCGAACGGAGCAAGTCACACGGGGAATATTAAAGTAAACCGGGAAGGTTTACCTCAATAAACGACCCTTTTTTATTTTTATATTGTCTAGATGCAACTTAGGTTCTTATGTGTGTACACAAGTAGCGGGTAAGTCGACATCAAAAACGCTTATAGATTATAATCGATTGCGAGTTTAAGGACCATTTTGCAAACTTGATGTAAAACTAATAAAATGATTTTGATATAAAAAAGGATTTAAGGACTAAATTGAAAAAGAAAATTAATTTTTAAGTCCTCAAAACTTCCCTAAGTGTTTAAGAAAAATTTCCATGTCAAGACCTAAGCTTACTCAAATTTCTCTAAGTAATTACGAAGTAAAAACAGTGATTTTCGAGTCACCATTTCGGAACGGCCTTTAGGCGTTTCGGAACGTTTTGAAACTGTTAACCTCTATTTCGGAACTAGCTTTCCCTTTTCGATACGGGTGTATCGAAACAGGTCTTAGTGTTTCGAAACGGATGAAGAAAAACAGAACGGTTTGAACCGTTTCGATACGGAAGTATCGAAACGACCTCAAACGTTTCGAAACGAATTTCAAACATGGTTTCAAAATATGACCGTTAAATTTTTATAACTAATTTTAAAGATACAGTTAAAGCGTATCGAAACGCTTTTAAGCCGTTTCGATACAGGTTTTGACAGTGGCAAATTGTTTCGAAACGGACTTCAGAACGTTCCGGAACAGGCTCTTAGCGTATCGAAACGATCGTGTTCGTTTCGGTACGGCCTATTTATTACACCCCAACGACTATTTCTATTTTGATATGTTTCGAAATAGGATCGGTTATTTCGGAACAGGTAGTTGCAGACTGCATTTATGGAGGGAAGATAACATCCCAAGGACTATAATAATGAATGCAACAACCCAACAACTAGAATTCAATGAGAGGGTATAAAATGGACTTCTAAAAGCACCAGCAACAAGTATTGATCCAAAAAGAAATATCCAAACATCAAATTCAAGCTATTGTGCTAAAATCCCATATTTCCTTGTAAACCCCAATTGTAGAACCTTGTATTTCCAATCTTATTTGTTCAATTGGGTTGAGTGCTTGTAAAAAGGGCCACATTTGTATTAAGAGATACTAGCTATTATCCTTAAACTTCTTTGTAATCTTTGAGTGAGGATTGGGTCAATTTTTGGGTAGAAAAATTGACCATCTTGTAAAGGTTTCCTCCTAAGCCTAGAAAAGGGGAAGATCAACTAGTGGAGTTGTTGGAAAATCCTTAGTGAAGCTAAGGTAGTGGATGTAGATTTTAATTGGAACTTGAACCACTCTAAATCTCTTGTCTAGCAAATTTTTATTTTCCACTCCACCACCAAAATTTCTAAAAATTCAATTCACCCCCCTCTTGGCTTAAATCAATTCTACGATCCACTCAACAATTGGTAACAGAGCCTACCTCTTTGAAGGATTAACAACCACAAGAGGAGTTCCTAGGAGAGTGTGATCTATTCTAAAGACAAGCCATGACATCTACTTCAAACTCCAACCTCTATAAGTCACAATCAACCACTAAACCACCTTTCTTTAATGGGGACAACTACCCATATTGGAAGAATCGGATGCGTCTCTTCATCAAGTCAACAGATTACATGGTTTGGGATGTAGTGGAAGAAGGCCCCCACATTCTGGTTAAGAGAACCGATGAAGGAAGACAAGTTTCGAAAATAAAGTCGAAGATGACCGAGGAAGATATACGAAAGATACAAGTCAACGATAAAGCTCTACATATTATATTTTGTGCACTTGGTCCGGATATCTACTCAAAGGTTTCATCCATCAAAAGTGCGAAGGAAGTGTGGGACACTTTGGTGACGACTTATGAAGGCACTAGCGATGTGAAAGAGACGAAGATTGGGTTGCTAAACTTGAGTTATGAGAATTTTAAGATGGACCCCGATGAGAGCGTCTCAAAGATGTTTGATCGGTTTTCGATCATCGTCAATGGCCTTAAAGGATTCAGTAAAGTAATTCCTAAAGATAAACTAGTAAGGAAGCTTCTATACTCTCTCATAGAGTCTTGGGATGGTAAGAGGACGGTCATCATTGAAGCAAAGAATTTGAAAACCTTGAAGCTTGATGAGCTTGTTGGGTCTCTTCTTACACACGAGATCATAAAGCTAGGAAGAGAGGAAGAGAAGAAGAAGGAAGAGAGAAGGATAGAGAAGCATGAAGTAGAGAAGAAGAAGAAGCTAGGAGTTGCTCTCAAAGCCTCTCTACAAGAAGAGAACTCTTCTAGTGAGGAGGAAGATTTTGAGGAATTGGCTATGATAGCCAAACGATTCTCACGGTTCATAAAGTCCAACCGAGGGAGAAAATTTCAAAGAAAGACATACTTTAAGAAGAAAGGGATCCGATCATTTGCTTTGAGTGCAAGAAGCCATGTCTCATACGTTTCGGTTGCCCTCAACTCAAGAAGAAGGGCTTTGAGAAGAAGAAGAAGCTCAAAGCCAAGCTTGCTACTTGGAGTGATGAGGAGTCATCCGAGGATGAGGAACATGAAGTGGCCAACATTTGCCTCATGGCTCTTGAGGAGGAATCTTCTATGTTAACCTCTAACTCATCTACTTTTAATTTTACATATGATGAACTTCTAGATGCTTATGATGAGTTGCAAGAGGTATATGATGAGTTGGTTGAGAAATATAAGGAGTAGGTTTTAAAAATAAGAAAAATGATTTCGGTTTTAAGGACCCAAAAGAACTCCCTTTCTAAATCCAACTCAGAATTAGAAAAGAATGTATTGGTTTTACAAAATTCCTCAAATGAGTTTGAAAACAAATCAAATGATTTAAATGACCTTCTTGAAAAATATCATGTTTACCACTAAGAGGAGGTGAGTAAACTCAAAGCTTCTCTAACAAATGTTGGGAAAAATGGTTTTGAAAAAGCATCTTCCTCAAAATCCCAACATGTAAAGAGAAACTTTGTTGACCATAAACAAAGAGGCTCTCATAAGTATCATAAGAACAAGAAAGTTAGAAGTGTATGGGTTCCTAAGGAACTTGTAGTTTCTAACAATATTGTAGTCATTTCATCTTGGATTCCTAAGGGAACCAAGTATTTGGGAACTAACACTCATGGACCCAAAATGATTTGGGTACCAAAAATCAAAGCTTAACTCTTTGTTTGTAGGGGGAGCATTGCTACAAGGCCAAAGCACAAAGCCAAAACTCATGGTTCCTTGATAGTGGATCCTCGAGGCACATGACTTGAGATAAGAGTCGATTCATGGATTTAAAGCCAAAAAGTGGAGGAGTAGTGACATTTGGGGACAACTCCAAAGGCCACATTGAAGGTATTGGCTCCATAGGTAATCACTCAACTATACTCATTGAAAATGTTTTGTATGTCAATGGTCTAAAACACAATTTATTGAGCATTAGTCAATTGTGTGATAAAGGGTTTAATGTCTTGTTTGATAAAAATGGGTGTAAAATTGTTGACATTAAATCAAATAAAATAATGATCATTGGTCATCACATAGGTAACATATATATGGTGCATCTAGATGACATTCATACATCTCATGCATGTTTTGTTGCTCAAGATGAAAATGATGCATGGTTATGGCATAGGAAACTAGGACATGCTAGCATTAGTGTTTTAGAAAAATTAGTTTCCCTAAATCTAGTTAGAGGTTTACCCAAGATCAAGTTCTCAAATGATAAAATATGTGATGCATGCTCTAAGGGTAAAAAACATAGATCATCCTTTAAATCCATTATTGATGTTTCTACAAGTGGGTGCTTGCAATTCATTCATGTGGATCTATTTGGGCCAATTAGGACAACTAGTTTGGGTGGAAAATCATATGCTTTTGTGCTTGTTGGTAATTACTCTAGATATACTTGGGTTCTCTTTTTAAGCACCAAGGATGAGGTTTTAGAAAACTTCATCACATTCTCAAAAATAACCCAAAATGATCTTGAACTTAAAATTTCACATATTAGAAGTGATCATGGAACGAAATTTCAAAATATGGGTTTTAATGAATTTTGTAATGAAAATGGGATTAGCCATAATTTTTCAGCTCCTGGAACTCCTCAACAAAACGGGGTAGTTGAGAGGAAAATAGAACTTTAGAAGAAATGACTAGGACTATGCTTTGTGAAAACAATTTACCTAAGTATTTTGGGCGGAAGCCATTAACACCGCTTGCTATATTATTAACCGAGTAGTGATTAGGCCTATTTTAAAGAAAACTCCTTATGAGATTTTAAAATCTAAAAAGCCTAACATTAGCTATTTTCATCCTTTTGGTTGCAAGTGTTTTGTTTTAAATAATGGAAAAGACAATTTTGGTAAATTTGATGCAAAAAGTGATGAAGCTATTTTTCTAGGTTACTCTTTAAACTCTAAAGCCTATCGTGTGTTTAACAAAAGAACTTTGGTTGTAGAGGAATCTATTCATGTGGTTTTCGATGATAACCTTCTTTCGAGGAAGGAATCTTGTGATGATGATGATGTAAGAATCCTTGATGCCTTTGATGGAGGACCAACATCAAAGGAGGATGAGATTCCAACTAAAGAAGAAGATGCACAAGATCCACCTCTTGAAGCCTTGAATGACTTGGCTCTTGAGGAAAAGAAAGTGAGCTACCCAAGGGAGTACAACTATGTCAAAGGTGGTGAAATCTTGGGTGATCCATCCAAGGGGTAATTACTCGCTCTTCTCTTAAAATGCTTATTCATGTTGCATTTATCTCATGCATTGAGCCTAAGAATATTAAAGAAGCATTAAAAGATGATTTTTGGATTATGACCATGCAAGATGAGTTAAATCAATTTGAGAGAAGTAAAGTGTGGACATTAGTTGAAAGGCTTAGAAATCAATCTACTATAGGAACTAAATGAGTATTTAGGAATAAACTAGATGAGAGTGGTAACATAGTGAGAAACAAAGCTAGGCTAGTTGCTCAAGGTTACACTCAAGAAGAGGGAATAGATTTTGATGAAACCTATGCACTCATAGCTAGAATGGAAGCTATTAGGATGTTGCTTGCATATGAATGTTATCATGATTTCAAGCTTTTTCAAATGGATGTCAAGAGTGCATTTTTAAATGGCTTTATAAATGAAGAAGTGTATGTGGAACAACCACCGGGTTTTGAAGATCCAATTTTCCAAAGCGTGTTTTTAAATTGTCAAAAGCTTTATATGGTTTAAAAAAAACTCCTAGAGCTTGGTATGAAAGACTTTCAAGTTTTCTAGTTAGAATAGGTTTTGAGAAAGGAAAGGTGGACATAACACTTTTTATTAAAAACAATGGCAAAGATATATTAGTAGTTCAAATTTATGTTGATGATATTATATTTGGTTCTACTAATGAATTGCTTTGTCAAGATTTTTCTAAGTTGATGCAAGGTGAATTTGAAATGAAAATGATGGGGGAGCTCTCATTCTTTTTGGGAATCCAAATCAAACAAATGAAGGATGACATCTTCATCAATCAAGCTAAGTACATCAAGGATATGCTCAAGAAGTTTGTCTTGGGGAATGCAAAGCCTCAAGACACACCAATGAGCTCATCTGCAAAGCTTGACAAAGATGAAGGAGGTAAGTGTGTTGACTCTAAGCTTTATCGCTCTACGATTGGATCATTGCTTTACCTTACCGCAAGTAGACTGGATATATTGTTTAGTGTTTGCTTGTGTGCTAGGTTTCAAGCTAGTCCTAGAGAGTCTCACCTTATAGCCGTAAAAAGGATCTTTATGTACCTTAGAGATACTCATTGTTTAGGTCTTTGGTACCCTAGAGACTCAACCTTTAACCTTCATGCTTATTCGGATGCGGATTACGTGGGTTGTAAAATTGATAGGAAAAGTACTTCCAACACTTGCCAATTCTTAGGTAGTATGCTCATATCTTGGTTCTCTAAGAAACAAAATAGTGTATCTCTTTCTACCACCGAAGCCGAGTACATATCCTTAGGGAGTTGTTGTACTCAAGTCCTTTGGATGAAGCAACAACTCTTAGATTATGGAGTTAAAGTTGAAACCATACCCCTTAAGTGTGACAACACTAGTGCTATATGCCTAACCAAAAATCCCATCCAACACTCTAGAACCAAACACATATAAATAAGGCATCATTTCATTAGAGATCGTGTCCTTAAGGAAGATGTTGTTTAGGAGTTCGTAGACACCTTAAATCAATTAGCGGACATCTTTACAAAACCTCTAGATAAGGAGCGTTTTTGGTCCCTTAGGAGAGAGTTAGGTCTAATTAGCCTATCTTGACCTTTTAGGACCTTTTTGTACTTAAATTGCTTGATTTCTTGCAAAATGCCATGCTTATGTGTTTTTTATCCCAATTTCATCCATGCTTATAGTTAGGGGGAGTATGTTTATAATTTTACATATTTCTCTTGCTCATACATAGCATTTATGTATCTAGGACTTATTAGAATTCACATTTTCTGCAATTTAGAGCCTCATCTGCACCTCTAGGCCTAGGCCTATCGGAACGGATCAATCTGTTTCGATACGGGTGCCTTAAAAGAATGCCTTGTGACCAGGGTGTTTCAAAACGCCCTAAAGGGTTTCGAAACATTTTGCCTCTGCCAAGGAATGTATCGAAACAGCCCAAAAGCGTTTCGATACGGGTTATCACGTGGGATTCGATACGGTCAAAGTCGTATCAGCACGGTCAACAGGACTCGAAACGTCAGTCAACATTTTAGTACGCCTGTTTCGAAATGGTCGTGCCCGTTCCGAAATGTGTATCCAAACAACTTTTTAAGGGCTTTAATTGATAAAATTCACTTTTCATTAAAATTCCCAAAACCCCTAAAAACCCCAAACCCGATTTTTCTCTATAAAAACCCTCTAAACCTCATTGTTTTTCATCAAATCTTGAAGGTTTTTACTCACAAACTAAAGTCTAAGCAAGCTTCAACAACGTGGTGCAATTTCTTCCATTCATTCATCCAAAAATCCCTTTTTGAGGTATTTTTCATCCTTTTCTTTTTCATTTGATTTTAATCGTTTCTTAGGTTAGAAAAAAATAATTTTGTATAGATTATATGTTTTGCAACATGGGTTCTTCAAAACTTGTAATTTTTTTTTCAAAATCTTCAATTTTTGATTCGAATATATTTGTTTTCACTCGTATTTTTTTACTGTTTTTCAAAAGATGTTTCTTCTTCAATTTTTTTTGTTATATGTATATACGTTTTAAAGTGTTTTTCTTTAAAACTTTAATGAGATTTTTCATTGGATTGAATTAAGGAATTAAATGCATACATTTAAATTCTTTATGCTTGCTTTGTGTTTTTAGGAATTTCATGGAAAATATTACCAAGAAACGCAAGACTCAAACGGGTGAAGGTTCAACCCAAGCAGATATTCGTCCTAACCTTACCCTCATTTTTCAAAAGAGTCTATGGAATCAAGAAACTAAGGACCATTTCAAAATCATCAAAGATTTAGCCGTTCGCCAAGAGCGAGTTGTGGATATCGCGTTCCTTGACTTCGAGCGCTTTGAATTCCGCTATCTAGCTCTCTTGCGAGGCTGGAGCTTCTTGGCCTTTTTGAGCATTCTGGATGTTGTCTACAAGCACATGGTCTTGCTATTCTACTCCAATGTCGTTCTCATTGACAATGAAGATCATACCGAGGTCATTGGGATTGAGTCGTACCTTTTGGGCAGAAAATTCACTATTAATATATCCGTTTTAGAGAAAGCTCTTGGGCTCAAAGATGAAGGCATTGAGGATGAGAACCACTTTGGTTCTCACACCAGATTCGTTCTCACATTGGATGCTCATGACCGGTTCCTCCATTTGATGATCTCTTGGTTCATCCGCCCTTCAGGAGGTAAGTTTGCCCACGTTCGTCAAGTTGATTATATTTTGTTGGAGTGTTTTTGCAAAGCTCAACGCCCGAACTTGGTCAAAATCATATTCGCCGAGATGGTCCATCAAGTGAAGATTCGCAACACCGATGCACTTACATCCTTCACTTATGGGGATGTTTTAAGCTATGTATTTGGTACCCTCAATTTTGACTGTTCTTATGATTCTCCGGAACCCCGCAAGTAAAAGATTGGTGAATCTTCTCTTATCAAGTCTGGGTTTCTCTATACTCTTGGCCAATGGGTTCGTGTTGATAGGCGAGCTTCAACACCTCAAGTTGACCCTCCACCTCAAGATCCGGCTCCTAACAATGAGGCACTTATTGCTTTCCTTACCGAGTGGTTCAACTCGATCGATACAAACATGGCTTCGGGTTTTGGAGCTCTCAACACTCGCATGCAATCTTTGGAGGAACGCGTCTCCGCTCTTGAGAATCAACAATCATATATGGATTTATCTTTCTCCACATTCTATGGTGATTGGAGGAACTATCGTCGTGCTCAAGATAAAGACAATGATGATTCTCTTGATGATGGTGGTGACGATGATGACGAGGCTTAGGACTCATATTGCATTTCATATTAGTCTATCATATTAGGATTAAGTTTGCACCTATCTATCTTTTTATGTTTTTCAAGACCTATGCTTTGATTAATTTTTTTGTTTGGGAATGAGCTTGAACTCTAATGCTTTAAGTATTTATGTTATTGATGTTATTTCTTGAACCATTTTGCTATCTATGATAATTATGTTGTTTTGGTTTATTGCTTATAACTTTGTTTCTTCTCATGATTAGCCTTGATTATTACTTTTTGATCTAACAAAAATGGGGAGAAGTAATCTAAGATCCACAATATTTTTAAAGTTGTTTTTAAGTTTCAAACACTTGATTTTTAAATCTTTTCAAACATAAAAAACAATCTTACATTGAGGGGGAGTTAGAACTTTTTCAAAGATTTCAAAATTCTTAAAAAATCATACTTGGTTTTGTTATATCAAAAAGGGTGAGATTGTAAAACTAATGAATTGATTTTGATATAACAAAGGATTTAAGGACTAAATTGAAAAAGAAAATGAATTTTTAAGTCCTCAAAACTTCCCTAAGTGTTTAAGAAAAATGTCCATGTCAAGACCTAAGCTTACTCAAATTTCTCTAAGTAATTACCAAGTAAAACAGTGATTTTCGAGTCACCGTTTCGGAACGGCCTTTAGGCGTTTCGAAACGTTTTGAAACTGTTAACATCTGTTTCAGAACTAGCTTTCCCGTTTCGATACGGGTGTATCGAAACAGGGCTTTGTGATTCGAAACTTATGAAGAACAACAGAACGGTTAGAACCGTTTCGATACGGCAGTATCGAAACGAACTCAAACGTTTCGAAACGGATTTCAAACTTGGTTTCAAAATATGACCGTTAAATTTTTATAACTAATTTTAAAGATACAGTTAAAGCGTATCGAAATGCTTTTAAGTCGTTTCGATACAGGTTTTGACAGTGGAAAATTGTTTCGAAACGGACTTCAGAACGTTTCGGAACAGGCTCTTAGCGTATTGAAACGATCGTGTCTGTTTCGGTACGGCCTATTTATTACACCCCAACGGCTATTTCTATTTTGGTCTGTTTCGAAACAGGATCGGGCGTTTCGGAACGGGTAGTTGCAGACTGCATTTATGGAGGGAAGAAAACATCCCAACGGCTATAATAATGAAGGCAACAACCCCAACGGTTAGAATTCAATGAGAAGGTATAAAAATGACTTCTAAAAGCATCAGCAACAACTATTGATCCAAAAAGAAATATCCAAACATCAAATTCAAGCTATTGTGCTAAAATCCCATATTTTCTTGTAAACCCCAATTGTAGAACCTTGTATTTCCAATCTTATTTGTTCAATTGGGTTGAGTGCTTGTAAAAGAGGGCTACATTTGTATTGAGAGATACTAACTATTAGCCTTAAACTTCTTTGTAATCTTTGAGTGAGGATTGGCTCAATTTTTTGGTAGAAAAATTGACCATCTTGTAAAGGTTTCCTCCTAAGCCTAGAAAAGGGGAAGAGCAACTAGTGGAGTTGTTGGAAAATCCTTAGTGAAGCTAAGGTAGTTGATGTAGAGTTCAATTGGAACTTGAACCACTCTAAATATCCTGTCTAGCAAATTTTTATTTTCCACTCCACCACCAAAATTTCTAAAAATGAAATTCACCCCCTCTTGGCTTAAATCAATTCTACGATCCACTCAACACTTGATAACTCGTGAGGATTATTATCAAATTCAGATTACCAACCTTTAATTAGGTCCATTACATGCTTCACCGTAAAAACTTGACTCAAGATGACCATTAGAACTCATTTGATTTCATACAAGACAACCAGGGACCAAATCGTAAAGATTCAAATCATTCCAAGACGATTTTTAACTAACTTAATGATCAACGTATTGATACCCTTAGTGAGGGTATCGATACGCCTTCAACAACAACCTTCCCAGGCTCTACATCACAAGACCGTACCGGTACGCTAGGGCAACATATCGATACGCCCTCGACTAGTAGCTAAAAAGGGTATCGATACGACCCCGTGTATCGGTACGACCCACCCATTTATGAAGGTCGTATCGATACACCATGAGGTGTATCGATACACCTCAGTCTGCAAATGCCCAAAATGTAAGTTTGGCACTCCAAAAACCATCACGAACCACTCCAATATTTATATAAGCATGCTTGTAACTCAATTTCACATCAACACACAAAGATACATGGCAGTGGCATAATCAAAGCATCACTAACAACATCATTAAGGACTAAAGGCATGCTTCCTAAGAAAATCAAGCACCTGAATATAATTTCACAAAACCATGCATCAACCAACATCTAAAGGCCATTTACAAACCAATAAAAGCATAACAAACATGTGCTAAACCAGAAAATACCAAAACAACCAAGATTCTTAGCATTGGACACCCTAATTGCCCTTATTACACTAATTCAAAATCTCTACATACTTTTAACGAAGTCTCTTGGAAAGATCCCTTGTAGTGGCTGCCTCCAACACCTAATTGTCTGCATTGATGAACAAAGAGAGCATAAGCAACAAGATTAGTGAGGATTGATCAAAACCAAAAGTATCATTAAAGCACAAAACCATTTTTCATTCTTTTCAAAACCATCATGCCTCATTTGACAAACCATGCAAATTATAATCAAAATCAACATACTAGACATCATGCAACATGATTCATATAATATCCAGCAATTAAACCATTGCTACACCAATTTCAAGCCTTCCAAGCATAAATACCATTATGCTAAGCTTAGGACAAAACATGCATTTTCCATAATGTGCATCAACAATATTTTCCATAACATTACATTCCATTATATTGGCTCACAAGCGATAAACAACATTCTCAAAACATATCGGATACACGGATTACCAATGGTTGTCCCACACCCTTCATACACTCTACCAGCATCTCAAGGTTCACACACGGGAGTAACCCTCCACCATTGCGACACCCGTGGTGGAGTAATCGGTACAATTACAAACCCTCAAAACCACTCATCGGTAGATGTATAGTCCACTAACGAGAGACGAGACTCACATACAAGGTTCGCACCCGAGAGCTACCCTCAACCGTTGCAACTTTAAACAATCCTCAATCGTTATGGTACTTGGATGGAGTTTTCGGTACAATCACAACCCCTCGACATCCAAGGCGACTTGTTTATAGTGCACTCAATCTTATAGACGGCTAACTATATCCGATTTCATTTGTAAACACTTTACTCAACATCACTTGCCAATATAATCCATAATTCATGCATACCTCACTGTTTTTACAAAACATTCATGATAAGCCATAACTCAAGCATTAAACCATGCTTCTAAAGTCACGCTTCAACACATGCATACAAGAATCACTTACCTAGTGCATCCTTAAACCACATGGCATCATCAAACACATTTTATATATTCATAACATGCTTTAAAACAGTAGGTGAAGGCAATTAAAACCAAGTGCAACCAAAGGCTCACGTAGCATAATCTGGGAGAGAAATTCACTTTACTTACTTCCAAACTTAGTAAAGAATTTCAAGCTCTTACTAAGTTCCCAAAACCTTTTCTAAAACGTTTCCACGCTGGAAAACCAAGTTCCACTCACCAACTTTCGAAACCTCACTCACCGACGCACAAATCACTCGTCCGAAGCCTCCAAAATCACTTCGTTTGATTTCAGAACACTATCCCCTATTTTCAACACATTAAAACAGAGGTTCAATGCATTAAAATACATCCAAAACACCAGCACTCAAAAAGAAACCTGCAGCCCTGCTCTAAATCATAAATTTACCCAATCGATACACCCGAAAATTCAATCGATTGATCTCTAAACTCGGCCCAGCCATTTACCAACACATCCAACACATTTTAAGCATCAATCAACACCCAAAAGCAACCTAAAACCATCTTTATACCTCCAGCAACTCAGATTTCATATTACACCCCAAAAACCCAACTATAAACACCTTAAAAAACAAGGATCTCAAGGATTTCGGGATTACCATGATTAAAACCCTATCTTAACATCATAAACCTTTCAAAACCCATTTAGAAACCATCTCAAATAGATCAAAACAAGAATCCTCCGAAAATCACATTAAAACCATTTTTTCTAACAAGATTTCACCATTTTATCAAACAAATAACAAAACCTCAATTAAAAACATGAATAAAGAGCCAAATATCTTTGGAATTTAATTAAAGAACCTAGATTAGAGGGTTAGCACGAATTTTACCTCCAATCCTTGCTTCTCTTCTAATTTGGCAAGATTAACTTCAAAGAAACTTGAAGGAAAATGAGAGAAATCACCAAGGAGAAGTTGAAAATCAAGAGAGGAAAAGAAAGTGAATGAAATCTGAAAATTGAGAGAAAATGAAGAGTGTTTGGATGAAGAGAAATGAAGGAAATGAAATGATCGACAATTTTCTCTTAACCAACTTAACCACCTTTTTAATTAAATCAATTAAAGCCATTTTAATTTTTTAATAAAACATTTAAAACACATGCCAAATTAGAGAAAAGGCTTAATTGCCAATTAGCTTCCTACAGATTCTAAGATTTTGACTCTTCTTGAAAAACACATTTTTTTCTCAACTTTAAAACTTTACGTTTCGGCCACTGCCCAAAATGTATACTTTCAAAAAACATGTTTTGCATAATTGATTTAACCAACCCCTTAAATATCATTTTAGAGGAATTTTTATCATATTTTAATCCCATCCCGAACCTTGATTTTCCTAAACTTCCCTTTAACGATTCGAACAACCGACTACCGGTTCCCACGGGCCCAACCCAGCTTGCAAAACACCTAGGCCCAAAAATCGGGGCGTTACACCTGGGCCATAAAATTTCCCGCCACGGCATCGAAGTCAACAGAGCCAAAATCGATGTTATCGAAAAACTGCCGCCGCCCACCAATGTTAAAAGGATCAGGAGTTTTCTGGGTCACGCTGGTTTTTATTGTCATTTTATCGAAATTTTTCGAAAATCACTAAACCATTGTGTTCTTTGCTTAAAGAGGATAGCCCTTCAACTTTGATGATCAATGCACTGAAGCATTCGAGACCTTAAAGCAGAAACTTGTAGCAGCCCCCATTGTTGTACCCCCAGATTGGACTATGCCCATTGAAATAATGTGTGATGCTAGTGACCACGCTGACGGGGCAGTGCTCGGGGCAGAGGAAAAAAATTCGTCCATGTCATATACTACGCCAGCAAAACACTCAACGAGGCCCAAGTGAACTACACTACCACTGAAAAGGAGCTGTTGGACGTTGTATTTACTTTCGATAAGTTCCGAGCATATCTCCTTGGGGCAAAGGTGATAGTGCACACAGATCATTCAGCCATCAAATATCGTTTCTCAAAGAAAGATGCAAAACCAAGGATGATACGATGGATTCTACTCCTGCAAGAGTTTGACATAGAAATTAAAGACAGAAAGGGGATAGAAAACCAAGTGGCTGATCACTTGTCACGAATAGAGGGGAGACGTAAAGATACGACAGAAATCCAGGAGAACTTCCCGGATGAGCAAATACTAGCCGCCGCAGTAGTAGACCTCACAGCTGCCAAGGCAGCGTACGCCATAGATGCCGCGGCAGGCACTCTGGAAGCTAAGATAGACTTCACCACACCCTCGTACGCTGACATCGTAAACTTTCTAGTCAGTGGCATTTTTCCTCCTGACATGAATTACCAAGGGAAAAGGAGGTTCCAAAATGATGCAAAACATTATTATTGGGACGAACCTCTCCTTTTCAAACAATGTGCAAACTAGGTAATTCGGAGATGCATACCAAAGGAAGAACAACTTGAAATCCTCAAACATTGCCAGAACTCACTATATTGAGGACATTTTGGAGGAACCAGAATCGCCGCCAAGGTTCTCCAATCGGGATTCTACTGGCCGACATTATACAAGGATGCCCAGGCATACTACAAGCAGTGCGATATATGCCAGCAAATAGGCAATATCTCAAGGAGAAATAAGATGCCTCTACAGAATATCCTAGAAGTCAAACTATTTGATGTGTGGGGAATCGACTTTATGGGCCTGTTCCCATCTTCCTGTGGGAACTTACACATATTATTGCAGTAGATTATGTTTCCAAGTGGGTGGAGGCCATAGCTACACCAAAGGATGACTCCAAGACTGTATTGAATTTCCTCCACAAGCACATCTTTACAAGGTTTGGGGTTCCCAGAGCCATAATAAGTGATGAGGGGAAGCACTTTGATAATAAACTGATTGCCAAGGCATTGGAAAAATATGGTGTCACACATAAGCTTGCCACGACATACCATCCCCAAACCAACGAGCAGGCCGAAATTTCAAACAGAGAACTGAAAAGCATTCTTGAAAAGGTGGTTAACCCATATAGGAAAGATTGGTCCCTCCGAATCCATGATGCATTATGGGCATACCGAATTGCTTTAAAAACCCCGTTGGGCATGTCACCTTATAGGATCATATGCGGAAAGAGCTGCCATTTACCTGTCGAGATTGAACACAAGGCGTACTAGGCCATCAAGAAGGTAAACTTAGACTGGGAAAAAGCCGGGCATAAAAGACTCCTGGACCTAAATGAAATTGAAGAATTCAGAGCTGCAGCGTACGACAACGCAAGAAAATATAAGGAGAAAACTAAGAAGTGGCACGACAAAAAGTTGTTGTCGCGGCAGTTCATGCTTGGGCAGCAAGTTCTCCTTTTCAACTCTCGATTAAAATTGTTCCCAGGAAAATTGAAGTCAAGATGGTATGGACCTTTCGAGGTTGCCAAAGCATTCCCCCATGCTGCAATCACCATAAAATCCAACAAAGATGGCCATGAATTCACAGTGAATGGGTAGCGGCTAAAGAACTATACATGAACCCACATCACCAAAGACCAGGAAGTGGTTATGTTAGGAGACGTATGCCAATACACTCCTAACAAAGCCTAAACTATTTTTCTTTTTAACTGTTAATTTTATGCTTTAGGAATTAGGTTTATTTTTCTTCAGTTATTAGGATGCAAATTTCTATTTTATTTTTCCTTTAAATTTTTTAGGTTTGTTTCAAGAAACTCTCTCAACACTACCTTCCCGCCAACAGTCGCCGAGGGCGGCCAAGCGCTTCAAGATGGCAGCTCGGAAGCGAGTGATCATTGCCGATGGCGACGACGATAGCTCCTCCAAATCACAACCAATCTAAGCTTCTCTCCCCTTCTTCTATTTTCTTTTTATCTAATCTATGCAAAATTTTGTGTATGTAGGCATCCATTGAGGACAATGCTCCTCTCCAGTTTGGGGGGGGGGGATTAGTCCTCTAATTTTTCTTTAGTTGTTTTTCTTCTATTTTTATGTTTTTATTTTTCTATTTTGTTTTTTAGTTGAATTTAGGTTAGGATTTAATGTAACGTGCCTTTATTTAAAGTCTAATGAATTCTTAAGTTTGAGGAAAATTCTTGAGTACCCTTTACCCGTCGCGCAGACGGCCCGCCTAGGCAGCAACCTTAGCATGACATTAGAATAACTTAGAATCCTACTATGGTCTGAACTTAAATTAAACACTCTTTGTGACTAGTTTGATTTTAGGACATCTAGGAAACTTAGGTATTTCACCAAGTAAACTTGGGTAGAACTTGATGTTTTCGAAAAAAGCAAGAAAGAAAGTGGAAAAAAATAGATGTCCTAGAGGTGCCCGAGACTGGCTCTAGGATAAGCTAGAAGTGCCCGAAACTGGCTCTAGAGAAAAAAATGATGAAATCATTAGAGATGCCTATCATCGGCTCTAGTGGTTAAATTGAAAAAGAAACTAGTGGGAAATCCAAGGGAATTAAGGTGTTTATCGAAAGTTTACTTAGAAGCCGAAGAATCATTCTTATCACAAGGAACACACACACTCACGAGATACATAGTTCGGTTCTGGGTAAATCTATTGTCATTCGAAAGGTTGCTAATTAAGCGTAAATCTACACGGTATGTAAAGGTTGCACAAGATGCTTTCTCGACTTAGTTTACATATGATTTTAAGTTTTTGGCATGTTATTATTAGATTAGATTTCTTGAGGACAAGCAATAGTTCGAGTTTGGGGGTGTGTTAAGTGTGCAAAAGTCCTATATTTATGCCCTAGTTCAGCTCAATTATTGTTTTTCTTAAGTTTAGTTTAGTTGCATTTATTTGGTAAACATACACAAAACAACATAGATTAGATATTCTGCCTTATTTGATGCACATAATTGTTTTTATCTAAAAGATACTCCTCGGGCGTGTTTCTAACTATGTGCAGGTACCTGCCCAGGCAGATGTCGTCGAGGCAGTAGAGGAGAAGCTAGAAACTGATGAAGAAAGCTGATAGACCATCTAGAGAGCTGTTCGAGAACTGACGAGGAGGAAAGGACCAGAATGAAGAGTTGTGCCAACCCCTGCACACCAGACCACACCTTTGTCGAGGCATTCAACAGAGTGCCGTCTAGGCAGCAACTCGAGGAAGAGTGGAAATATGCAAAGTGGTATGCGATAGAAAGATCTCATCAAGCCCGATTTTTAGAGACCACTTGCACGTGCATTGGAGCCCAGCAGACAAAGAAAAGCCAAGGTCAAAGTCAAGTTGGAAAAAGTCAAACGGGAATCTAGGAAGATTTAATGATCTTTTAATGAGTTGTAATTGTATTCTAACTAGTATTCCTACCCTAAACCGACTAAGGCCTAGGCTTCTCCCATATATATATATGTAATCGACTTGAAGGAGAGAACACAATTGAGAATAGAGAGAAACTCCTTCTTGTCGAAACCCTAGTGTTGTCTACACCAATCATGTTCTAAACCTTCCCTAGGGCTAAGGGTTGGTTGTGTAGTAGTTGTGAGAGTTTGCTTGTATTTGTTTAGGTTTCAGTTTATGCAATAAAAATTCACGGTTTGTTTACTCTTGGTTCTTCATTGTTGCAATCTTTATTGGGAGAGAAGAGGGCAGCAATCTATTTGTTCAATATCGGGAGAGTTGAAATCACGCAACGAGTAAACACAGTTTTATCCAACCATAGGGTAAAGCTACTTCGTCTTAGGGATAAGTTTAGAAGTTCAGCGGCTAAGAGAGGTTTCATAATCGGTTGATGTTCACCCTTAGATTCACGTTGGGAGGTATCATCCAAGACATGATCGCCAATAGTATTTTAAGCTTCAGGAGAAGATGGAGTCATAGAAGGGAGCCTTTTCGAACCCTGAATCATCGCTTAACTGCCCAGGTAGTCACTTGGTCTCTGCCAAGGCGGGCGCATGCCGAGGCATAGTCATGGGCGGCTGTTGAAAGTTGTTAAGTTGATCTACAAAACTGTGCCGAGACAGTACATTCAATCTCCACACTACGAAGCATCCAATACCGGCCCATTCTCTCTCTTTGATTTCTCAATTTACTTTACTTGCTTTAGTCTTAGTTTTAATCAAACCAACTCCTAATATTTGTGTTTTTATTTTTACTTGTGCAGAAAAGTGAACTCCAAAAGCTTGTCATAATCCCTGTGGAGACGATATCTTAAATACTATAACTTGGCACCATGTATACTTGCACGCAATTTGTGCATCACTTTTGCACTCAACACCCCAAAAACTATTTCTCTGCATTGTTGGAAAAAGAGAGCGTAAGCAAAAATTCCTAGTGAGGGATGCTCAAAATGAACCAACAACAACAATGCAATTTAAATACCATTTCTCATTTTAACAACATTACTCGGATATACGGATAGCTTGACTAAATGTCAAGTCCTACCACGGTGGAATCTCACATCACCGGACTCTCATGGCGGCATCTCTCATCGCTACAAAGCTTGGGTGTTTCACCAAGACCTACCGTGGTGGAATCTCTCATCACCACACTCTCACTTTATTGAGGTAAGTCTTCACCGATTTACTTCAATATTCCCCGTGTGACTCGTTCGGTTTGATAAACGGTTAGACCGGGTCGAGGGGGTTACAAGTTTTTTACCGGCTGAAATAAATTTCAATAAAGAAAAAAAGTAAAAAGATTCAGTACTTACTGCAATATGTCAAAGCAAAACCTTGAATGAGAAGATGAGAGCAAGAGAGCAAAGAATTGAATGTAAAAAAACTATAAAAGAGCAGGTAAACAATGGTGATGGATCGAGAAGATAAAGGGTTGTGGGTTGTCAGTGGAGAATGGTAAAAATAAAAATTCAGAAACGGTTGAAACTGAATAAAGTTATCTTTTACTTTTAGTTTTAGGGTTTTTACTTTTTGTATTTACTTTTTTCTTATAACTAGATGTTCAACCCAACCCGAAAACTGAACCGCAAAATATCAAATCGAACTGAACCGAACCGTATAGTTTGGTCCGTGTCGGCTTTTTAGTTTTCTCAGTTTCGTTGCTCAGCCCTAGGTTTACCCAGCTTAGCGGGCTAATATCAATTCGTGAAAGGATCTTTCGAGAGCCTTTGTTGAACAATACAAGCATATGTCTGACATGACCCCAAACTGAATCATGTTGGAAGGAATGAAATAACGATCGAATGAAAGTCTGCATCAGTATGCTTAGATCAATTGTTCTTCAAAGGCAATTTCATTCAAAAGGGATGATAGCATAGGGTTTTGGAAGCCATTTTAAGCTAGTTTAGAATGGACGGAAATTGACCGTGTTGGTGTCATACGATAGAGAATTTCCAGTACTACGAACCTAAACTCGATGTTCGCTAAAAATATACAATTTACGAGCCCGAAATTTAGCTCGAATAGGCCTACCCACCCTTGTTTTTCCTAGTTTTTCAACCCAAATTTGCACAGAACTCGCGTTCTGCACAACTCGACTTTCTGAAAAACCGTTAATTCAAACAACGAGGCCACGTAGACAGACCTCGTATTCTGCAGAACGCGATGTCAAGCCTCGCTTCCTACAGAACGCGAAATTTAATGACGTGACAAGTTTGGGGTCATTTTCTCAAATATTTGTTGGAGGGAGCCAAAACTTTATATAATTATTAAAAAAGGGTTTTTGCCCCAAATTAGCCGTTTAAATGAGAGAGACGAAATATTTATTTATAGGTAGCGGAAGGAATGGCGGGTCATCATTAAACAGTAAGTAAAAGAGAAACACGGAGGCTAAAAGCTGAGAGTTGAGATGTCAGTTTAGACGCGTGGATAGTGTTTTTTCAGGTATGATTCACGTGGAGGCAGCTGCCGTCCACTCCTATACAAAATAATCAACCCAACCAAACCCCAACTATTTTATTTATTTAATTATTTATTCTTTCTTTTTCTTTCCTTCTTTATTTTAATTTCCCCCTTACATCACTGGATTTACTCAAATATGGTTCCCTAATTTTTTCTCTCTCAAACTATAGTATTCCTCATTTTATTTTTTAAAGTATAGTTTTTAACGGTAGTAAATCAAAAGTTAGATTGTGTTCAATTCGTTTTTAAATAGTATTTTTCTCATGTTAATATTAAACTACTAAAGGCGAACAGCTTGTAATCCGTTTTTGAACAGTAAAAATAATGAACGTTGTTCAAAGTCGGACTATCCTTGATCCGTCTTCAAGCTAAATCACTGAATTTGAGTGTATTTTTTAAATAAACACGGTTCAAAGTCAGATTGTGTTTCTTTCGACTTCTGATTGCTACAGTAAACAACCATATTTTAGGAAATAAAGTGGGGAGTGCCATACTTTGAAAAAAAATGGAGAATCATATTTGGGTAAATCCTCCATTTAAATTAGACATCACAATGTATAGATAGTGATTAACATTGTATTCAATTAACTACAAGACAGCCGAAATTAAGGGCAAAGCTAAGTGTTTTGGACTAAAAAGAAATGGTGAGGCTGAGGCAGAGGATAAGCAAAGATGACCTTGTGATAAGAAATGGTGCTTGTGAAACTCGTGGGAATTATTAATTTCTGAATAACAAAGTCTAGAAGCCATGGGAATTTCTATATTTCACTATCAACACAGCAGCCAATAATGAATTCTGGTCTTGACGGCCACAAGAGTTTCCAAAATTTTCTTTTAAAAAAATACTAATTAATTTTCCTTTTTTTATTACTATGTTTTGTTTTTCATTTTCGGGGTGTGGTTTGTAAGTTGGCAACTTGTAGGCTATATTTTTTTAAATAGTTTAAAGGTGGTTACAGGGTAGTATTTGTTTATGGATATTTTTAATCTTTTGACAAAACACACATAGTTTACAGACAAAAAGATTGAACTCGGGTCTCCTAGGATGAACATTAGTTCTTGTAGGCTCCGTCTTGTTTTGGAATTGAAAAAACCCACCAACACCTTGAAACCAATAACCAAATGCAATCCAGAAGAAATAAATTTAATTAATGGGCCAACACTTAGGAGAATTTACCACAATATTGTGGTTCCTTTTTTATTTCAAAAAATATGGTTTTTCTTAAATTATTTCTACTAATATAGTGAATTATTGTGCAAATCAGAAAATGAACGGTTTCCCGCGCTTTCGAACATTGATTTACCAGAAAATATTAAAAAATGTAGGGTAAACTGTTCAAAGTCGGATTGTGAAGCATCCGTCTTAAAACGGTGGTGATTATCCACTTGCTGGCACGTGGCAGTGACCCAGTGCACCATACCTTGTTCAAAGTCAGAGAGCCCTCCATCCAACTTCAAACAATGTTCGTATGGAAGGGTGGCAGTGGTGTAGGCGTGCAGCGGGGTGGCATGCATGCAATTATCCGACTCGGTTCTCAACTAGGCTGGGAAGGGGGTGTTACAAGATATCTGGTTAAATGTATTGTTTACATTTTAGTCAAATATTTGCAGTTCATTATTTATGTTATAATTAGATGTCTTATTAAAATAATACTTATTTTGTAGTTTATTTGGAGACCGTACGGCGATGATCTTATTGCAGTACCGAATTCTAATCAGTAGTTTAGTGTTATACCGTTGATCCATTTTACGATTGTCGAGTTCCACTTTGCTGACAGGGTGCTGAGGCAATTTGGCTTCCACCAGCCCATTTCTATCCCAACAATGAGCATGACTACTTGCATGATTTTGATGGACACGGTAGTGTAGAAGTAAATTGGGAAGCCATACATGCCGACTACATTAATATGTAAAACAACAGAGCTTCAACGATATCGTTTCGCGCTCCAATTCAAGAGGATGATTTTGATTTTCAGAGGTCAGAGTACTTGATCTATTTTCTTAATAATGGAATGTCTTACTTAACTTCAGTCGATGGACGGGAAGAATGTCGAAAAATATTAGAAAAAATACGGTGTTAAGGGTGAATCCTTTAAGAGTGCAGCAGCGGGCGCATCTCAAAATCTCGTTTAGAGTAGAAACCCCGAAGGTTGACCAACCACTTGGGAACAACCAGAAGTGGGCTCGCCGGTTATATGAGAAAACGAATCGACTCCTACATATGTACAACCAGAAGTGGGCCTGAGCTCCTCAGATACTCACGAGTTTGATGATGTTGTTTTATACACACCCAAGTTTATTCCTTCGCAGTCACCTCTTTACTCGAAGTTTGGACAGAGCATGGATTTTCAGGAAATACAAAATTTCCTGAATTCATCAGAGATTATGGGAGGGTAGAGCGGTTACGTGGACATGTTCACAACACTGTCTCTTATGACTTCGGTGACTGAGGAGGTGAGCTACACTGAAGAGGATTCTGAAGAGGATCCTGAGGCAGAACAGAGGCCACAACGTAAGAGGATCCCGAAACACACTTATTTTTCGACCATATTCGTTAGTTGTCAGAAATTACGTAAGAGGATGCAGAAGAAAAAAATAATTTTATGTATTTTGTGTAATACATTAAAGGCATTTGGGTTTGAATTTGAATTTATTGTTTTTTATTTTTTACAGTTTTTTTATTAATCACTTAATATAAAACTAATTAAAAATAATAATTGATAACTAAAAAACGGTGGAATGCAATTAAAAAAGAAAAGGGAGATTGAATTTTGGTTTAAGTTTGATATAGTTCATTTTTTAATATTTTAGTTTGATATTTATTCAAGAATTTAAATTCAAACTCAAGTTTTGGTCACTATCTCATAATTTTTTCAATATGACAATTTTTTTCAAACTGAGGCATAAGCACATATCTTGGTTCATTTGGTTCGGGAATGAGGCAATATTTGTGGCAATTGGGGTATTAAAAATTATTAGAATAGTAAAATGGATTCAAATTAATATTTAGTTGTGATTAAAATTAAAAATCAAAGTATAGTCGAATTAATATTTAGCTACGTCTGAAATCGACTTTCTTAAATTATTGAATAAGACTTAAGCAATTTGGTCCCTAATTATTAAATTAGACTTAACCCCCGAATATGATAGTAGTAAAAATATAACATTATAAATAACTAATTAATATTGATGATGCAAAGTGGAATATTTTCGAATACAAACATAATAAATCACTGAGGCATAGGAAAATATCTGGGTTCATCTACATAGTTTGATTTCGAATGGCCTTCAGCCCTACATATCGTACATCTCTTTCGTTGTCCTTTCTTTCTGTGATGAAGATCCATACTGGTATAGATGCGAGTCGATCTAGGTCGGCCATTTGGAGTTCTACGAAGTGCAGGATCTGGTAATCATTTTTCATGCTCCACTGATGGCCAATACTTTGCATTCGTGATCAGTAGGAACTCAATTCTGTAAATAATGACCATTCATTGGAGATCGAAGCATTGGACAACATAGTTGTACGAGTCAACCTCCAAATACATACATGTTGCAACTGCATGAGCACATGGTGTAGAACTAATGTTTTGATATAATAAATTGAAAAATGTTTTGGACTAACTTAAAAAGAATTCAAAACTATTTCTAAAGTCCAAACAACTTGAAACTATGTTTAGGGGATGTTTTAAAAGGTTTTTACATGTTTTGAAAGCCAAATTAAACAAAACCATCCAGGTGTTTCGAAACACCCCTAAGTGTTTCGATACGGGGTCTTACAGTGTCAAAGTGTTTCAAAATTAGTTTCGAAACAATCTTTTCTGGATGAGAATTTTGCCAAGCGTTTCGATACGGACTATACCGTTTCGATACTCCTACGTGGCATCGACCTCAAGGGTCATAAACCCCCAACGGCTACTTCCCAACTAACATTTAAATGCAGAGCGTTTCGAAACGAGCTAAAGCGTTTCGATACGGCCCATGGCGTTTCGATACGGGTGTTGCATCAGACTGCAACGACTCTTTCTACTTGAAGAGTGTTTCGAAACGGGTTTGAGCGTTTCGAAACGGTGAGCTGCAGAACTGCATTTATGGTGGGAAATTAAGTCTCCAACGGCTCCAATCCAACCCCAACGGCTAGTAACAACTACAAACTCATTAAAGAGTATAAAAGGGACCTCCAAGCATCTAGTAATGGTTAATCCTTCAATTGTCAACAAAAAATGATCAAGAAATTGTCTTAGTGCTTAATCGTCATTTCTTTGTATAGACAAACACTAGTGAGCCAAAAATGTTAGATTTGATCAAGTGTTTTAGGTTTTGGGTGAGAGCTAAATTCTACAAACAAATACCTATTAGAGGGATTTGAGTTTGCTTATCTTTTCTCTTTGTAAAGAGGGTTTGATCAAGGCTTTGGGTAGAAAGCTTGATCGGTGTATAAGGGTTTCTTCCTAAGACTAGAAAAGAGGACGAATCAATAGTGGATTGATTGGAAATCCTTAGTGGGAAGCTAATGTAGTGGATGTAGACCTTGGTTAGAAGGTTGAACCACTATAAATCTTTGTGTCCTTAGTCTTTTTAGCTTCCACACCACTTGCACCCAAAATTCCACTTTTCACCACTTGGTGAGCAAGAACGGTTGAACGAATCGAGCACCACACATCCCAACAATTGGTATCAGAACATGGCTCAATTGAAGAGGATTAACATCCTATTGAGAAGATCCGACAAGTTTGATCATCATTTATATCAACCGGCTCAATGGCGCTATCTATCGACAAACTGACCTTCTTCGACGGAACTCATTATGCCCATTGGAAGACAAGGATGAAGTTCTTCATAAAGTCCAAGGACTACAAGCTATGGGATATAATAGAAGATGGTTCGTTCGTGCCACAAGGAAGCAAGGGGGAATGGAGTGCCGATGATCGCAAGAAGATGAAGTTTAATTGCAAAGCCTTGCACATCCTATTTTGTGCATTTGGGCCAAACATCTATGAGAAGATGTCTTCTTGTGAGAGTGCCAAGAAGGTATGGGACAAGCTTGAAGTTACATACGAGGGGACAAATGAAGTAAAGGAGACCAAGATCGGGCTCCTCAACCTAGCGTATGAAAACTTCAAGATGGATCCATAAGAGGACATCGAGAAGATGTTCGATCGGTTCTCCACCATCACCAATAGACTTAAAGGTTTTGGAGAAGCCATCCTGGAAGAAAAGCTTGTCCGAAAGCTCATCTACTCACTTCCCGAGTCATGGGACTCAAAACGAACCGCCATCATCGAAGCTAAGAATCTCAAAACCTTGAAGCTTGATGAGCTAATGGGGTCACTTCTCACTCACCAAATCATGAAGAAAAACAAAGAAGAGGAGAAGAAGAGGGAAGAAATTAGAGCTATGGGGGAGAAGAAGCTCAAAGGGCTTGGCATCAACACAAATGCCATTGCTCTCAAATTCTCCACATGTCATCATGTTGATTCAAGTGAGGAGGAAAGTGAAGATGAAGAGATGACCTATCTCTTCAACAAATTTGTCTGGTTCATGAAGAGCAAAATGGAGAATTCAATGCATGAATCGAGAAAGAAGGTGAAGGAATCCCACAAGTCCAACAAGAAGGGATCATCTTCAAAACAAGCATATGTAGCCACATGGAGTGATGAAGATTCCACCGATGATGAGGTAGCCCACCTATGCTTGATGGCCCTCAATGAGGGGGAGGTAACTTCTAACTCATCTATTTCAAATTCATATACATTTGATGAGTTGCAAGATGCATATGATGATTTGCTTTTGGAATTCAAGGCATCATTTTCCAAGAACAAAAAGTTGATTTCAAAAATGAAAAATGAGAATGATTTGCTTTCCAAAAGAAATCTTGAACTTGAAGCAAAATTGAAGGATTTTGAACAAAATGTTTTGATTTACAAAATTTGCTTCTTAAAGTTCAAAAAGAAAAAGATTTGACTTTCAATGAGCTTGAAAAGAAAAACAATTTTGGAAAATCAAACTTTTATGTAAGACAATCTAGTGCCCCTAGAATCATAAATGGAAAATGTTTTAGAAGTGTTTGGGTCCCAAAAGGAATAACCACTTCAACTAAAAAGGATGACATTGAAAAATGGATTCCTAAGGGGATAAAATTTTGTGCTACTAACGTTTATGGATCCAAAGCAATTTTGATACCAAAAATTACTTGATTGTCTTTTGCTAGGTGTGATGGAGAGTGATCAACAAGTCAAACATTGAGGGGGAGCTCCTTGCACACTAAGGAAGAACACTTGAAGAAGGAAGGCTTCACATCCTCCCTTGTGTTCAAGTGTGGTAAAATCTAGTTGCTTTTGTTTTTATTTGATTTATTTTCTTTTATGTCAACTAGATGATCATATATGTTGAACTAACATTTTTAATGATGCTTCGAGTAAGGGGGAGCCATTTTAAAACCAAACTCTTTAATATTTTCAAAATCTAAACCTCTATGGTTATTTTAAGCTTAAAAGTGTTTTCAATTCTTTTTGATATAACAAAAAATGGGAGAAATGGTTTGAAAAATTGCATTTTCAAACGAATAAGGGGGAGATTTATTTGATGTTAAATTTTTCATCTCTTATTTACATTTTTAAACTTAAAGGGGGAGAATTCCAAACAATTTTCAAGTTAGTTTTATTATATCAAAAAGGGGGAGATTGTAGAACTATGGTTTGATATAATAAATTGAAAAATATTTTGGACTAAGTTAAAAAGAATTCAAAACTATTTCTAAAGTCCAAACAACTTGAAACTATGTTTAGGGGATGTTTTAAAAGGTTTTTACATGTTTTGAAAGACAAATTAAACAAAATCATCTAGGTGTTTCGATACGGGGTCTTACAGTGTCAAAGTGTTTCGAAACTGGTTTCGAAACGATCTTTTCTGGATGAGAATTTTTCCAAGCGTTTCGATACAGACTATACCATTTCAATACGCCTACGTGGCATCGACCTCAACGGTCATAAACCCCAAATGGCTATTTCCCAACTAACATTTAAATGCAGAGCGTTTCGATACGGGAGTTTCTATACGGCCCATGGCATTTCGATACGGGTGCTGCATCAGACTGCAACGACTCTTTCTACTTGAAGAGTGTTTCGAAACGGGTTCGAGCGTTTCGAAACGGTGAGCTACAGAACTGCATTTATGGTGGGAAATTAAGTCTCCAACGGCTCCAATCCAACCCCAAAGGATAGTAACGGCTACAAACTCATTAAGGAGTATAAAAGGGACCTCCAAGCATCTAGTAATGGTTAATGCTTCAATTGTCAACAACAAATGATCAAGAAATTGTCTTAGTGCTTAATTGTCATTTCTTTGTATAGACAAACACTAGTGAGCCAAAATTGTTAGATTTGCTCAAATGTTTTAGGTTTTGGGTGAGAGCTAAATTGTGAAAACAAATACCTATTAGAGGGATTTGAGTTTGCTTATCTTTTCTCTTTGTAAAGAGGGTTTGATCAAGGCTTTGGGTAGAAAGCTTGATCGGTGTATAAGGGTTTCCTCCTAAGCCTAGAAAAGGGGACGAATCAATAGTGGATTGATTGGAAATCATTAGTAGGAAGCTAAGGTAGTGGATGTAGACCTTGGTTAGAAGGTTGAACCACTATAAATCTTTGTGTCCTTAGTCTTTTTAGCTTCCACACCACTTGCACCCAAAATTCCACTTCTCCACCACTTGGTGAGCAAGAACGGTTGAACGAATCGAGCACCACACATCCCAACTCGTGGATATCACCATGCCTGGAACTCGCCATAGTTACACCACCTACGTCTGAAATCGACTCGAAATACATTTGAGTGGGCTACTTCGTGGTTGCATCTTGAACCAACAACATTGAAAGTCTGGTTATTTCGGTCGAATGCGTGAACGATCAACGACGTTGTATTCTTCATATTATTCTGCATTTCATCACAACATCTGAAGCCCAACGTTGTCCCCTTATTTATTAAGGCCTCAACATGCTTCCCTTTAATGAACCAAACCTTAGCCAACCGATTGTACGTCTCTTTCACCAAACTTGCTATTGGGAGATGATGTGATCCTTTCAGTAATCCATTTATGCACCCCACAAGATTGGTTGTCATTTTTCTGTATCGTCTACAACCTTCATCATATGATTGGGCCCATCTTTCTCTCTTGATATTGTTGGCCCGGATCCAAACACGCTCGTCGTATTTTTGTAAATTCGCCATCGTCCTCTCAAATTCTGGTCGTACCAGTTGCTATCATGTGCCATAATATATGTTGTTAGCATCTAGAAAATCAAAGCACATAATTGGATGGGCATATGTAACGGAGTTTGAAAAAATGATACTTACCTATGCATAAAATCTCATTGAGAGGGTATGGATTTCTGAACTGCTCATAATTGTTCTTACCGATGTGACGAACACAATATGCAAGTTATGCGTGTGGAGGTGTCCAACGACTTCTCTCTCGATTAATTGGTGTTTTGATACATGTCCCTTGATCAGAGCACATAATTGGATGGGCATATGTAACGGAGTTTGAAAAAATGATACTTACCTATGCATAAAATCTCATTCGAGAGTATCTCTTGTACAGCTACGTGCCATCGACTTTGATCATACGTTTACAATATGAAAAGCCTTCAATGCATGGCTTGAACACCCAAAATAGTCGATGGAAAAATTTATGCCCTTCAACCACTTGGCCTTGTCTGTCGTATGCATCCTTTGTTTCACACCTCACTATGGTGCCTGGGATGAAACGGGTCATTGCGACAAAACTACCTCTAGACATATCAAACTCTTTATCGAAACCCAATTGACTAGATTCCTAACAACGTTTCTCGATGGGCCAGGAATATCACGCACCTCAGCAAACAACTCGACATTTCGAATATCCATAGATTTATGCTATGCAATCATTATTCTCACATCTGTATTGTCTTTGAGAGCTATTACAGAAATATCTGACTGGATTATGACATGTCAGCCACCGATACCGCAAACCATGAATCTGAGCTCCAATTTTCTCGGATATCTTCTCTTTCATTACTCGAAGCGTGATTTCTATTTCAAATCTCATCTTCGTAGGGCTTTCAGATTCAAATACAATACCAACATCAATTTTCATCGTTTATCCATTGTAATGGACAATCGCCACAAATATGTCGTTTCTCATTTTCTCTGCATGTTCAAAAAATTATATATTTTCAATTCTAGTACACAAATCAAAATGAACAACTACAATGTCACTAAACCTAATTTTAAACTATAAATAACAATACTTTTAAAACATACTACTTATTTAGAGAATTATTTCGAATATATATTCGAATACACTTTAAAAACTACACTAATTTCTCAAAAAATACTAAATACGTTTTTTCCCACTACTATAATCCTAAACAAAAATAAAACATTTATCGTTCTAACATAAAAAATAAATTTCAAACAACATAAAATTTTATACGGATAAAAAAATCAAAATTTCAAACCGACTTACAATACTTTCCCCACAACTTTCTGCTTCTTCTTCCCCTTCTTTACTCAATTTTTTACTCAATTTTTTCTATAACAAATTGCCTTCAACATAACCTATTAAAAAAAACTAAAATTTTCCCCTTAAATACCCCTACACGAATTTTATCTACACTAATAAATTTCAAATCAAAAAAATTACATTACCCCTACTTAATTTAAAATTATTATAACAATAAAAAAAGTTTACCTGTTACCAGGCATGCATGCCACCATGCTAAAGCTACACCCCTGCTATCCCTCCATCCTGCTAAAGCTGCACCCCTGCTACCCCTCCATCCAAACACTGTTTGAAGTCGGATGGAGAGCTCTCCTACTTTGAACAGGGCACGGTGCCCTGGATGGCTGCCACGTGGTAGCAGCTTGATAAGTCAGCACTATTTGAAAATGGGAGGAGGAGAATCCGACTTTGAACAATATTCTCGATTTTTTTTTATTTTTTGATAAATCACTGTTCAAAAACGGATAGAAAACTATCCGACTTGTGCAGTATACGGTAATCCACAATATTATTAGAATTAATCTGCTAAGAACCATATTTTTAGAGAAAAAAACCCAACCACAATATCTGGGTAAATTGTCCCAACACTTATTTACTTTAATAGTTACTCCAATTATACAAACAAAAATAGTGTTTGTTTCAGTAGTACCGATAAATAGTATAAATGAGAATAGGGTTCGGAAGAATGGGATGAATGGATCAATTGAACCAATACATATAGCTCCAACATTTGCTTATACTCTTTATTTTCCTAAGAAATATCTTCTTTATACATAACATATGGACTGATTACTCGTTAAATCAGTACCATTTGATTGCTTTATTATCTTTCTTTTCATATTTAATATTATAATCGTTGATCGAACATTATTTCAATCGGTATTATTGTTGTTAAAAACGTTTAAATGTTACATCTTCGAGTGGATCTAAGAATATAACGTCCTCTCCAATAAACATAACTAATTAAAAGCTTGTGTCACAAATCACTTGATAATCACCTAACTTTATTATTAAAAGAAGATTATATATATGTATGTATGTATGCAAACGTATGATTGAAGTTTATTCATAGGTCAAGACAACAAAAATGCACCAACCTAATTATTTAAGTTAGCTTAATATTTTGGCGATTCCATCCTTGATATTGAAGACAAAAGAAAAAGACATACTACTTTTTTCTTAATTTTTGTATGGAGTATGATTGAGTCAAACACCCAATTTACAATTTATTTGTAATTGCATCAAAATACTTAAGCTCTAGATGATTCTTCTCATGACCCCCAAGTTTTTTTATTAAGTGGTTAGCTTTTTACATTTTAAAAGTAAATGATAATTTTTAAATTCATATAAGATGAGATAATATGAATATTTTTGATTATTTAGTCAATTAATGGATCTCAAAACCTTGATTTTTTTAATATTATCGTTGCAATATAAAACAAGGAATTAATTATAAAATTGTTGAAGTATGGGATGTAATTGCTAATATCAGTTAGAAACTGGATTAGACATTGAATTAAACAAAAAGATAAAGTCGGAATAGGAAATAAAGGAAAGAAAAAGACAAAAGAATGGGGGGGGGGGTATTTTCACATGCAAACTGCTCCGACAAAATGTTGTTCAAATTATCCAATAAAATATCACTATAAAGCATAAAGCAAAACGTGTCTCAATAATTTATCTTTTTCATTGTTATTAAAAAAATGTGACACAAGAGCCATTGGAACCAATTATTATTCTATTTACGAATTTTAAAAATCTAGAGGAGACCCCATAACCCCCAGGATTTAATCTCTTTGGATGCGATCGCGTCCCAAGCTTGGTCCATCAAGAGATGATCATTTGACCCCAGAAATAACGATTTTCACCCGAATTGATCTTATAGGATAGAATTTTTAAAAAGAAATGGATTTAGGTCTGTTTAAGTCGATTTTTTGTGTGGATGCAAGTCAGGTTTATGTTTTAGGATAGAAAATATTTGACCCGATCCAATCTGACCTGAAATAATAGTTAAATTTATTCTAAATATTTTAGTATAATTGTTATAATGCATGTCTCTTTATATATTTTTTTAATTATTTTCTATTTTGTCTAATAAAAATAAAATAATTATTATAATGCGCATCTCTATTTTTTCCAATTAACTTCATATTTCATCAAATAAAAAAAAATATTTATGTCAGGCTGAGTCAAGTTTAAATTTTTACTCTGAAATTTGGATCGAGTTCAGGTTCGGGTGGAGGTATTTAATATTTTGAGTATGGTACGATCGGCCAAAACTCTGACGCATGACCAAAATTAAGGGTAAAGTTCATAAATAGTCACTAAACTTTAGTTAATTATTCAATTTGGTAACCAAACTTCCAATTGCTTCAATATTACTATTAAACTTTGTGATTTGTTTCAATTTGACCACTGAGCTCTTAACGTATGTTAAGAAAGTGACGTAACACTTAATAATTTCTGTATAATAACACATTTAGTGCTACATATTTACACATTCAAACAATTTAATCCTAATTCAAAAAATAATAATAAATTTAACTATCAATATTTACACATTATTTCAATTTGACCCTATTTTAATTAAAAATAATTTAACCCTAAACTTAAAACCTTAAATCTAAAACACTAAACTTAAAACTACAAAATAAAAAACCTTAAACCCATAAACCCTGAAACCTAAACATAAACCACTAAATACTAAAACCATAAACCCAAAACTCATAAACCTAGGAAGTTAAAAAAAATCTATGAATGAAAAAAAATAAAGGCGAATAAAGGATGCTGCAATATAAGGTCTGTAATTATGCTATCCAATTTTCAAAACATTTCATATATAATGTTAATAAATTTTATGATAATAAATTTAAATATCATTTTTATTTATTTATTTATTTTTATTTTACAATATTATGTCTAAAATAAACATTTTATCTTTTTTTAAAATATTTCTTGACATCAATGTCACACTAAAATTTTACTACTAACATTTTAATTTTTTTTATCTAAATACATTTTAAATGTACTTTTAAAAAACAATATCAAATTGGACTAAGTGTTAACAAAAAGTAGAAAAAAAATAGAGTAAAATTTTGTGAAGTTGGACGTTTGTATAATTTGAGGTTGAGAGTAGAGGGAAGGGAAGTGAAGTGGAGTAAACAGAGCTCCACAAAATTGACGCTCCTCAAACTTGAGTCATGGAGAAACAGGAAGCCGCCACGTGCTCTAACCTAAGCCAATTACGCCCGATTTGTATCCCTTTCCTTCGTAGAAACCACCTTTTTTGGGGGGTTTAAATCCACACGCTAAAACAAAAATATCAGCTGAAATTCACTCCACATAAATCCCAAACCAAACCCCAATTAATCCAATCCCCACTTTGTCTCTGCTTCCTTCCTCCTCACCAAGGGAACAAATCTGGCGAAATCTTATGGAATGACGGACTATCAGCTAACACCCACCATGAATCTCTGGACGGACGACAATGCATCTGTTATGGAAGCTTTCATGAGCTCTGATCTTTCTTCTTTGTGGCCACCACCGCAGTCCTCTGCATCCACTTCCACTCCGGTTGCTCTTCCTCCTGCTGCCATCGACCCTTCCAAGTCCCACCTCAATCAAGAGTCTCTCCAACAGCGTCTCCAAGCCCTCATCGAAGGGGCTCGCCACAGCTGGACTTACGCCATCTTTTGGCAGTCATCCTATGATTACTCCGCCACTACCGTACTCGGTTGGGGCGATGGGTATTACAAAGGCGAAGAGGATAAAGGGAAAGGTAAGTCCAAGGCTTCTTCTTCTTCATTCGCCGAACAAGAGCACCGTAAAAAAGTGCTCAGAGAACTTAACTCCTTGATTTCCGGATCCACGGCTCCAGCCGACGATTCCGTCGACGAAGAAGTCACCGACACCGAGTGGTTCTTTTTGGTTTCCATGACACAGTCTTTCGTCAACGGCAGCGGGCTTCCGGGGCAAGCCTTTTTCGATTCGACTCCGCTTTGGGTTGCTGGGTCAGACCGGCTAGCGAGCTCCATGTGCGAGAGAGCGAGGCAAGCACAGGTTTTCGGTTTGCAAACGCTGGTTTGTATACCGTCGACAAATGGAGTTGTTGAGTTAGGGTCAACGGAACTTATCACGCAAAGCTCAGATCTGATGAACAAGGTCCGGGTTTTGTTTAATTTCAAAATCGGAATTGAAGCCGGTTCTTGGTCTCTGAGTAACAATACCTCCGATCAAGGCGAAAATGATCCTTCTTCACTTTGGATTAGTGATCCAAATCCTGGAGTCGAGCTCAAGGAAAGCAGTAACAACGGCTACAACAACAACAACAATACTAGCAATCAGCCGGTTCAGAAGTCAACTCAGTTCTGTGACAACCGTAGTTCCAGCATTTTAACCGAGAATCCGAGTTCTATTCCTACTGTAAATCGTCATCAGCAGCAGAATCATCAGCAGGGGCAGAGTTTATGCTTGAACTTTTCCGATCATGGCTTTGATGGGAGCATCAGTGCGGGGAATGGAAATTCATCTTCTCATCTGTTGAAACCAGAAGCCGGGGAGATATTGAATTTTGGTGAGAGTAGGAGAAGTGGGAATGCAAATTTGTTTTCAGGGAACTCGCAGTTTGTGGTCGAGAATAAGAAGAGGTCGGCTACTTCAAGAGGGAGCAATGAAGAAGCAATGCTTTCGTTTACTTCAGGTGTAATTTTGCCTTCTTCTGGTGTGGTGAAATCAAGTGGGGGTGCTGGTGATTCAGATCACTCCGATATCGAAGCTTCTGTGGTTAAGGAGGCCGATAGTAGCAGAGTTGTGGAGCCGGAAAAGAGGCCTCGAAAGCGAGGGAGAAAACCGGCTAACGGAAGAGAAGAACCTCTGAATCACGTTGAAGCAGAGCGGCAAAGGAGGGAGAAGCTTAACCAGAAATTTTACGCCCTGCGTGCTGTGGTTCCTAACGTGTCCAAGATGGATAAAGCATCACTCTTGGGTGATGCAATTTCATATATTAACGAGCTTAAGTCAAAGCTACAAGATGCAGATTCCGAGAAAGAGGAGTTGCAGAACCAGCTAGAGGCGATGAAGAAAGAGTTGTCGAGTAAAGACCCTCGTTCTGCACCACCATCACATGATCAAGACCTCAGGACGTCTAACCACCCTGCCAGTAAATTGATAGATTTGGAGATTGATGTGAAGATTATCGGGTGGGATGCAATGATTCAAATCCAATGCAGTAAAAAGAACCATCCAGCAGCAAGGTTAATGGCTGCCTTGAAGGAGTTAGACCTCGAAGTGCACCATGCCAGTGTCTCAGTAGTGAAAGACTTGATGATCCAACAAGCCACTGTGAAGATGGGGAGCCGGTTTTACACGCAGGAGCAGCTAAAGCTTGCCCTTACGTCCGAACTCGGAGATGCAAGACAGAGAGTATTGAGCAGAGCTTGATCTGAAGCAAGCAATTAGGATCAATAGAGCTTATGGAAGATCATTGTTTAAAATGGCTGCTCGGCTCGGGACATTTTAAGGCTCCCGGTAGCGCAAGCTCTGTAAAATACTATTCTATTTTGTTCATAATAGTGTTTAGTTTTAATAGTTTGAGGTAATCTGCTTTTATTGTTCCTGGTACTGATGCTTCTTGCACTTTCCTTAACCATTTTTGTTGAATATACACTTGTGGGATGTTGATGCTTTTACGTTTTCAATTCAGTATTTGGGTAATTTGGTTCCCTGGTTTCGGTTCTGTTCTAGTGATGCCAGAAATGCACCGACATCTTTTACAGGAAAGAAACTATGCTTTTTTAGTTCTTCTGTTTTGATCTATTAGGACTGCATGTGAAAAATCTGCCTTTCTGCACCACTCTTTCCTTTGGTTATGGATGCTCTGGTTTTTTGGGTAATTCTGCGGTAAGGCGATTAATATGCGGCTGATATACGGCGTAACCGGTTAGAAAGGTAACCGGTTAAAGATAACAAAATCGGTAAAAATTACCTATTTTGTTGATCCGAATATCAATATATTCGGTAGCGCCTAATTTGTTGATAATTTTGAGCTGGAGGGGCCTTGCAAATTCCAACGATAACAAAATCGGTAAAATTACCTATTTTGTTGATCCGAATAATAATATATTCGGTAGCGTCTAATTTGTGTTACTTTCGAAAGTATCCATACTTTTTAGAAAGTATGGATACTTTTTGAATAGCAATGTAACCGCGGTTGAAAAAAAATGTCGAAAATATCGATACTTTGTGCACAGTTTTTTGTATTGAATTTAAAAAAGTATCGAAAAACAGATACTTTTGTAACACTTTATACAATTTTATCGATACCAAGGATCGAAAGTATCGTTTATGTTTCCACAGTACTAATAAAAAGTCTATCCTTTAGAAGCTAATTTGACAAACCGGTTATATTATTAATAAAAACAATGTAACAGGTAAATCGTTACCGGATTGTTTGTTTGGTTTCGATACTTTTTTTAAGAACATGTCAAAAGAATCGGTAAAATACAAGCAAATTTGACATAACCGGTTACATTACTTAAACATATAATGTAACCGGTAAATCGTTACCGGATATGTTGTTTGGTTTCGATACTTTTTTTAAAACGTGTGCAAAAGAATCGGTACAATAGAAAAATTTAGACAACCGGTTACATTATTAATACATATAATGTAACCGGTAAATCGTTACCAGATATCTTGTTTGGTTTCATTACTTTTTTTAAGAACATGTACGAAAGAATCGACACAATTCAAAAAAGTATCGAAACCTGGGGAATTGTATCGATTAAATATATCATAATGATATAACCGGTTAAAAAATATCTACTCTAATACAAACCTTTGTATTGCTTGCATTTACAGAAAACCTAAGATAGTATTTGAAATCGACCCGAGTTTGGTTGCTGCGAAATACAAGGGAGACATTCTTGAAGTCGTGTTGTATCAGAATCGAAAGGAAATGGTTTGGGTTTGAGGACTTTGAAGTAAAAGGTATGTTGTCGAAACCCTAGTTTTTTGGTAATGTAGTATTGGGAAGTTGGGGTTAATGTTTTGGGTTTAGTGATTTTGAAGTAAAATCGGAATTCGGATCGATTATAGGTCGAAATTGTAATTATATTTAGGAAATAAATATCGGTACTTTGTTCTGAGAACTTATCGGTAGAAATTAATATTGTCGGTAGAAAATGAATATCGATACTTTTTTCAGAGAACTGAACCGAGATGGGTGCAAAGGATCATGAAGATGTTGTTCGTGAAGATGTCACTGAAATGGTTGAAATGGAGCCGGAGAGTATCGAAAGTGAGGAAAATCCAAAGCAACTAAAGGGTGGATATATGTACTTGTAGTAAGTATCAATGTATTTGTGTAATTGTTCTGTAAATTGTAATTGGATGAAAGTATTTAAGAACATTTAAACTTTCCTATCATGACAGTATGAAAGAAGTGTAGAGGATGAAGGAATGTGGTACTTACACTGTCGGTTCGGTATGTAAATTGAATTTATAGTGAATATAATGTAGGTTTAATATTTTGATTGTTGATGGTTTATGCACAATTTTCAGGTGAAAGACAATGTGGTGAAGAAATGGAACACGATGGGCGAAACTGAAAAGCAACCATTTAACACGTTGTCTACAAATGATAGAGAAAAATATTCGGCAAAGAAGAAAGCACAAGGAAACATTGTGAAGAAGGTATTCGTTAAACTTGTAAATATGTTGATAAATGATATATAAAAACTTTAACATTATATATAAATAATATAGGAAGTGTCGACAAGGTGTAGCATAAAACGAGTGCACCACATAATAGAGGAATTGAAAGCGAAGGATAAAGCAAATGTGTTGGAAGAAATGGGGTTTGGATCTCTTATTGGGATGAAGGACCGACCAATTCGGAGGGAATTGTGTCGCTTGTTGATGGGAGATTTTGATTTGCACAAGTGTGATGTTCGATACGACAAATATTCATTTCATTTTGGTGTCCGATGTGTTGAAGCCGTATTGGGGCTACAAAATAAAGGGCAGAGTGTGGATGAAGTTATTAAGAGGGAGGATTGGAAAATACTTGTGAAGAAGTATGGCCTAAAGTCCAAGGTGACATTTGCTACACTTGAGGACGATATAAAAAGCGGCAAGTATGAGGGGGATGATCTGAAGGCCCGAGTACTATTGTACATTGTCGGAGTATTCCTTTGTCCAACGGGTGATACATCCCCGACCAAGGAATGTATGAAGTTGATTTGCAACTCCGGGTTGAAAGGTCAATTAAATTGGGCCTCATATGTCAGTGAAAAATTAATTGATGCAATCAAGAGTTTTCAAAAGGCCATAAACCCCACATACCTCAAAAGATGCATCGCTGTCTTAGAGGTAAATGAGTTGAATCTTGGCGTTGGTTTAGAAAACTTTGTAAATGGTTATTATAGAAAATGATAAAGTTTATTATAAATGCAGGTTGCATTGTTTGATTTTTGGTCTGATTCTTCAAGTGTGCCGACCTTCCAAAAAACCAGAGTGGCACGCATCACTGCATGTGGCAAGGAAGAAGTTGCTCGAGTTATGGAAAAGTTAAAGTTGGAATTACCGAAAAAGAAAGTGAGGGTAATTTAAGTATTTATAGATTAGTAAGGACTTAAAAAAGAAAGATGCTCTAATAATGTAGTTTATTTGTGAAGGTTATTGGCGAGGAGGAAGAGGAGGAAGAGGAGAAGGTAGAAGATAAGGTGAAACAGAATGAAGGTGGAAGTAAATATGACATTTTGATGGCTGAGTTGGTGGAGGTGAAAAAAGTCGTTTCTGATTGTTTGCAAAGACAATCCAGAATCGAACAGGCGATTGAGAGCTTAAAGGGGGAAGTAGGGGAAAAGGTTGATGGTGTTGTGAAAGAAGTGGTGGAATTGAGGGGTGAGTTGAAGGGGGTGATTGGAATGGTAGAAAAAAAATGGATGAGGGGATAAATTTAAGTTTTGAAATTAAAAAAAGAGGAGTTATGTTGAGGAAAAATATGATGAACTTAAAAAAAACGATGAAGAAAATATAGAAGAATTGAGTAAGAGGGAGGAAAATATAAGAGAAGTCCACCATGAAGATATGAGGACACCGGATCATGCAATAGATGTAGGTCTCGATTCAGGGTGTCCTGCACCAAAGAAGAAGAAGAATAAAAAGGTAAAATGAATAATACAAATGACATCCACTTTGTTTATTGTGTTGTGGCTAATATCTATAATCAATATCGTAGGCTGCAAAGGTCAAAATACCAAATCGAATTGGTTCAATAGAGGGCGCAATGTGTGATTATGTATGGAACAATGCGTTGTTAGAAGCTGCGTAAGTAATATATATTGCTTTGCGAGTGATATTTAAATAATTTTGGGAAAAAATTAATACAAAAAATTGCTTGTATAAAGATGTTATCCTAGATTTCGAAAGCCAACACGGCACAGTAGGCGACCTTTGGTCGTTAAAACCCGGGGAATGGCTTTACAGTCCGATTATTGATTTGAGAGGCTGGTTGTTGGGTTACGACTCGATGAAGAATAGTTCAGGGAATCGGAAGATTTGCTTTTTTCCAACCAATTTTGTGGTAAGTTACATTTATACACATTTTCGTGTCAAATTTGTTCATGGATGGTCAATTAATATAGATTATTTTTTAAAATGCAGTCAGCGTTGATACTGGACGGTCAAAATGTGCCGAATCTTATAAGCTTCTTTTCTAATACATTGGTCGACCATAATAAAATGACCGATTGTGACACGGTAAGATATTTTTGCGTACATGTTGTTCAGTATTTAAATAATAACAATAAATGTTCTAATATCTTGTGTGACATTTATTGTAGATCTTCTTGCCAATAAACGATGAGAATAATCATTGGTGTCTCTTGGTGTTGGATATGGTTGATCATGTAGCATCGTTTCTTGATAGTCTACATACATCTTTCCGGCACATGAATAGAGTGGAACAAAGCAAGAAAACAGTATGTGTCGATACATTTTGTAATTTATAATGCATAATTTCTTCGTAATCTAATTTAATAATTTGATTGACGCAGCTGGAATGTTTAGATAAATTTAATAAGGACGAGACATTTGTTGACCAATTTGGGAAGATTAAGGTCCCAGTGACGGATTTAGAATTTGTGGTCCGTAAGACGATGGTGCAAACGAACGGGTATGAAATTTGAGTATTTAATAAGTCAAAAATTTATTGTGCTTATCTAACTATTTGACATTTTGCGGCATTATAACAGATATGATTGCGGAATGTATGTGGTCATGTGGATGAAAGCTATTTTTGATGGGAGGTCAACGGATGATTTGGTAAGTGGTCCGAAAAGGACTTTTAAAAAAAAAATTGGTCTGACATTGAGTCCTAATTTGAATGTAGGTTGTTGGGGAATATGATCGTCCGAGAGTTTTAAACGATCTCATAAATCACGAACTTAATAAAAGGAGAGCTAAGTTCACAAGTGCTTGCCTCGAACGTATGAAAAAATAATTCCTTCTGAAAGCAAATATATGTACATTATGTTACCATAATTTTCCCACTATGTAATTGTTTATCATAGTTACTTTGTTGTAAATTATGTTAACATAATATCTTCTTTGAAAAAATGTAATAAATTTTTTTGTTTGTTATGAAACTTATTCAGCATAAAGTTTCGATACTTTAATAACGCTATACTAAACGCTATAAAAATTAATTATGGAGACTTTAATAACGCTATAAAAACAATTTAAACAAAACATCGATACTTTTCAAAATAATGCTTGCCATAGTTTACTGGAATTATCGACACTTTCTGAAACAGAAGGAATTACATAGCTTACTGGAATCAAAGTGTTGATACTTTGCTGCCGCTATGAGTACAAATATCGATACTTTTAAACGAAATATATGTATCCAGATAAAAAAATATCCCAAAAAAATCGATACTTTTTTTCCTTTATGATAAAATTATCGATACTTTTTGAAACAGAAGGATTGGCATAGCTTACTGGAATCAAAGTGTCGATACTTTTCTGCCGCTATGAGTAAAAATATCGATCCTTTTAAAAGAAATATATGTATCCGGATAAAAAAATATCCTGAAAAAATCGATATTTTTTTTCCTTTATGATAAAATTATCGATACTTTTTGAAACATAAGGATTGACATAGCTTACTTGAATCAAAGTATCGATACTTTGCTGCTTCTATGAGTAAAAATATCGATACTTTTAAAAGAAATATATGTATCCGGTTAAAAAAATATCCCGAAAAACTCGATACTTTTTTCCCTATATGATAAAATTATTGATACTTTTTGAAACAGAAGGATTGACATAGCTTACTGTAAAGAAAGTTTCGATCCTTTTTGACGCTTTGATTAAAAGTATCGATAAAATTAAACAAAATCAATGTTTCCGGTTGCGTCTTTACCGTTTTCATTACTGACTACATCAATGTTACCGGTACAGTTGTCAATGTTTCCGGTAGCGATCTGAATTTGAAATTTAGGCGCGATTTCTATTTAACCCAGCCCTAAACCTAAATCCTCCATTTCCTAATTTTATCGATACTAAAGCAGAGATCTCTTCCACTCCAACGACGACGAGCACAGTTCAGAGAAATTGCACCGTTCAACCTGGGTATAAAATCAACACCGACGAGGACGATTACTACGATCAGATTTACAGGTTAGTAAAAGAGACTGATTTTGCGTAATTTAGGGTTAGGGTTTTGCACGATTTGGGAGTAACCGTTCCTCTTCTGCATATAACAGTTCTTCTGTAGCCACAGAAATGGCACCCAAACGTAAGAGAGCTAGTGCTTCCAAGTTAAAGTCATCTTCTAAATCAAGGTCTGATGATCAAGTAAGTTCTTCTGCAGCAAATATGTCTTTTGAAACGCAAAACTTTAGAAGTAAGGTAGAGAAAGTGAAATACGATAGCAATTTCAAAACAAGAAAGATTCGTCCAGAACGTGTTATTGACATGGACTTCTTCTTTGATGAGAAAAACAAATTTGGGTTTAAACAAACATTTACAGATTGGGGATGGCTTGAGCTGCTTGGTGTAGAACCAAAATATTACCCCAATCTTGTTAGAGTATTCTACAGTAATGCAACATTAGAACTCCAGCCTAGTACGGAAAAAATATTAGGAATTAGGACTTATGTCATGGCTAAGGAGATATATATAGGTCCGTCCTCTATTGCTGCTGGTTTAGGAGTGAAGAATATAGGAGATTCCGATGAACATGTTTTAGATCCTAGCATTAAACGTGTGGATCGGAATAGTCCCATTAACCTTGGTGTGGAGGGCAGATTGTTCCACCTTCTTGTCACTTGGTTTCTTCGGCCTTCCGGTGGGAAATTTTCACAAATCCGAGATAGTGATTACTGGTGGTTGTCTAAGTATGAATCAAAAACCGCTCAAAACATAGCAAAACTGATATATGGGACAATTCTAAATATAGTGAAAAAGGGTGCTTCCATTACAACCTCACTACCATATGGATGCATAATTAGCCATATATTGAGGAAGGAAGGAGTGCAATTCAATCTTGACTACCCTCTTCGATTATCCCGGAAGATCGACATGTTATCATTGACAAAAGCGGGATACGATTTTATTGAAAATGTCGGTTGGGTAAACAAATCTGTCATTGGAGCGGAACAAGACAACGACCAAGTGTACAACGTTGAAGCAGAAGACCAGGAGCGGATGAAAGAAGATGAGCTCGAAGGGGTGATTACGATGAATTCGGTTATGGCTTACATGGTTAATTTCCGCGAGCATTTGGATGCTCGTTTTGGCGAGATTAATGACCAAATCGGCCAAATGCGAGCAGATATTTCGTCACTTCGTGCTGACTTCTCCAACTTCCGTAATCAATGCCTTCAAAGCAAATACAAAGCTATAGGTAAAATAACCCTTTAAAATTACTATTGACATGCGGTTAATTGACTTTTTACATGCTTATAACAGAAGTGGAGAATCCAGTTGTGCCTGAAGAAGAGGTGAATGATGAAGAGGTAGACAGTTCAGATGATGATGAGACTGAAGACCCCAACAGATATATAATTTCTGTAACACCGAACAAAAAACTTGTTATTTTTGATGTCAACGGAGTCCTTGCATATTATACAAAAGAAACTCCCAGAGGTAATTAAATGTCTTCAAATTTGTTTACGGATGTGTTAAGCTATAAAGAAAAAAATTATGTTGAATTTATTTTCATGTTGTAGATGTTATAATGATGCCAAGTGTACAAGAATTTATGAATTTTTGTTTACAGAACTTTGTTGTTGGCATATGGTCATCGAAGTTGAGGTACGTACCGTTATGATTAAAATTGTTAACAATTTGATATTGCTCTTAACGAATTTGATGTTTATCGTGGTAATTGTTCACGATTGCAGGCATAACATTGAGCTTGCTCTAAACAAACTAACTGTACAATATGACCAATATATATTCATCTGGGTAAGATGCTTTTTATTTGCGTTCGATAATTGACTTTGTTATGATTCTTACAAATTGGTGTTTCACAATTAACTATAAACAGGATCAAGCAAAGTGCAAAAAGGAAGAGGAATTCACCTTCTGCAAAGATTTGCATGACGTTTGGAATGAGTTTCCTCAATTCAACCCGAAAAATACATTGTTGGTGGATGATTCTACCGAAAAAATGAAATATAATCCAGTGAGTTATATTTTTTCCATGCAATTTATTTTTAAGGTAATAGGCTATTCTTTTGTTAATTGATGTTTTCTGTATAGCAATACAGTTACATATGTCCGCATCCCTATAACCATTCATCTTGCAACGACAATGCGTTAGGTATGATAGTTACATATGTGACTTATTCCACAGAAAAGGGCGGAAGCATCCGAGAATATTTGGCTAATTTTTATATATATCCACAGAAAAGGGCGGAAGCATCCGAGAATATTTTGAAAAGTTGGCGAAGGAGCATAATGTTTGTGAATTTGTTAAAAATAACCCTTTACAAATTTGAATTTTATTTCATTTCTATATGTAACATTCTTGAATTATATATTGTTGTATGTCGGATACATACTAGATAGTTACAATGTCTGTTGATCGGTACTTGCAGTATTCCAAATGTCCTCGTTGCCCTGAGACATAAAGGAGTGATTGATATTATAATTAATCATAAACAATTGAAGACATAATTTTAGAATAGATATAGTAACTCACATTATAATCCTCATCTACGCGGCCGTAGGACCATTCTGTATCGTTATCAAAAAATTCAGTCGAGGTAGGTTGTGTAAACGAATCCAGACCCAACTTTAATTTAGGACACGTTACTCTGTTATGTCCCTCAATCTTGCAGAAAGAGCATAGCCTACTTTTCTTCTGGACCATCTTCTTGTGGACTACTTTTCGCTTTCCTAGTCTTCGTTTAGGGTCGCCAACGCGAACCCCATTATCAACATTGCTTCGTTTGCTTGAATCTTTCAAACCGAACGAGTGTTCAAATTCGGCAGTTAGTCTTTTCATCTCATCTCTTGCGGTTATGAAAGATTCATCTGTCTTTGATGCAATGTAGCAAAAACGACTTGACGTTGCACGTAGGGCAGTTAACCGTGCCATTTGCATAACTTCAGGTGCTACATTGAAGTCAAGGAAACTTGGTGCAGCAGCCTTCGCATCCTTAGTCCATCGACTTAGAATCAAAGACTTTGGAATAGATGTGTAATCCAAGTGCTTCAAAACATGTAGTTGATGGCAACATGGAATTCCCACAGTCTCAAATTTCCTACACGAGCATGTGACGGTTTCCGAGATGACATCAAAAGATACGTCAAATCTCGTGTTCTTTTCCTTGTACTTTGACATAACAAAATTTTGACATTCATCTGATAAGGACTGAATTTGTTCGTCAAACCGGTACAAGGTCTCGTCTTGTAGTTCTTCTTGGAAGAGCCGAAATAATGCCCGCGTATAAATTTCATCAGCATGGCTTTCTAGGTCTGTCAGTTTAGTGATCTGGAAGGGCGTTGTCTGCGAACTTAAGTAATCTGCTTCCAATTCGTTGACACGCATTTTACTAATAGCTTGTTCAATTGTACGAACAACGTCTACATATGTCTTTTTCTTTATCAGGGCACGTCCGAGTGAAGCATTCAAGGACTCACATCTTTGTGTGGATCGCAAATTCGCAAAGAAATGAGCCGTTTGATATGCTTGAGCCCATAAGTTCCGAGTATTTCCCTTCTCAATCACCCATGGATGTTTTCCGACATTGAATTCGGAAATCATTGCAGACCATTCAATATCAAATTCACTTGTTGTCCACCAGGAACTCATACATCTAGTAAATGCTGTGCTAAATTTGCTGTCACCAATGTTAGCTTGTACATTGCGAGATAGATGCCACGAACATAATCTGTGCTTAACGTAAGGGAAAACACATTTTATAGCCCTCTGCATTGCCCTATCCCCATCTATGACAACTGAAAGAGGTGATTTATTCATCATAGCTTGTAAAAAATTACGCAGCACCCACTCGAATGATTGAGTCGTTTCTTCAGCTATGATTGCAGTAGCAAATACTATTGTGTTATGGTGATGATTGACACCGACAATAGGCATAATTGGTCGTGCATAGTAATTACCTTTGTAAGTTGTGTCGAACGCAATAACATCACCGAAGCAAGTGTAATCTGATCTCGATGTTGAATCTGACCAAAAAAGATGCTGCAATGCCCCTGTTTCATCTGTTGAGTATGTCATAAAAAACCCCGAATCATCTTCTTTCTTGTAATCAAAGTAAGCAATGAGTGCATTCACATCCCCATTGACAAGCTCCTTTGCTTTACCTCTATCAAGTGCATTGTACAAGTCTTTACTAGTAAATCCAACATTATGATAATCCCCTGTCTGATTCATGAAATAATTCATTACCTGTGATGTCCCAACACCAACATCTTTCAACGATGTTGCCTCAGCCACTTCAGCCTCACTCACAGCTCTATTTGAACGCATAAATGGTGTCATAAGAGGTGTGCACAAGGCATGATTATGTTCGTCGAAAGACTTACTTAGAACCCACTCATCATTAGTTTTTGTTGCTGTGACAACAATTTTGGCCTTGCATCCTGTTCTGGTGACTGGCGTGTGAGCACGTTGACGATTAACAGTTTCGACTTTCGATGACCGAAATCCTTCTTTTGAACAACAAAATTCTTGTGTCTTCACATTCCCTTCGCCATCCAGCCGTGTTGTTCCTCGACGTGCACTAAAACCATGTTTCATTGCGTATTCCTTGTAAAACTTCCAAGCTTCCTCACGTGAAGAAAAGATCTGACCTACCAACCGTTCCGAATCATCAACGGTCAACTTTTCATCTTGCAAATTCCCGCTAGAATGAACATCGTTGGATGGAGTATCTTCCATTTTGGTAAACACGATCAGTTGAAGTGGTCCAAACTTTGCCTGGACAAGAGTTGTGTGTTGCTTTCATTTTCAGGTAGTAAAATCGGTAGGTGGTGGTGGTTGATGGTGGTTGAACTTTGGCTACAACATTTATTTCTTCCTTCCTACAAAGTTAGTTGTGCAATAAATTGTAGTATATTATCGATACTTTATGCCCGTTATTATAAAAAAATGTCGATACATTAAAAAAAGGTTTCTCATACCTTACAGGGAACAAAGTTTCGATACAATTTTCCCACTGTGCCTCAAAGTATCGACATTTTTATAACCCTTCAATTAAACCAATCGATTTAACCCTTTAAGGAGTTCCTTTTAAGGAGTTCCATCCACCTCCGTTGCCGAAGGATCAATTCCTTTTGAGTCAATATGTACTTAAGGCTTTTATGGTCGATGAAGAGATATCATTTTTCTCCGTAAAGGTAATGTCTCCAGATTTTCAATGCAAAGACAACATCAGTCAATTCAAGGTCGTGGGTGGGGTAATTCATTTCGTGTGGCTTAAGTTGTCTCAAAGCATAAGCAATGACTTTGCCTTCTTGCATCAATACACATCCTAGCCCAAGAGGTGATGCATCACTATAAACTGTGTAGTCCTTTCTGGACTAAGGTTGAGTTAGGACAGGCGCATGGGTCAATACTTGTTTCAACTGATCGAAACTCTGCTGCTGAGCCTCGGTCAAACAAAAGAAGCATCCTTCCTCAACAACTTAGTTAAAGGAGCAGCTATCATAGAAAACGCTTTCACAAATCTTTGATGATAGCCAGTAAGCCCAAGAAAGCTTCTGATTTCTCCAATATTCTTCAGTGGATGCCAATCCACAATAGCTTGGATTTTCTTCGGGTCCACTTCAATACCCAAAGCCGACACGATATGTCCCAAAAAGGCAACTTTGTTGAGCCAAAACACACACTTAGAGAACTTCACGTACAACTGCTTTTCTCTCAAGATCTGAAGCACAATACGATGATGATCTCGGTGCTTCGCTTCATTCTTCGAATAGATCAATATATTGTCTATAAACACCACAACTAACTTGTCAAGATAGGGTCGAAAGACCCGATTCATCAAATCCATAAAAGCTGTCGGTGCGTTGGTTAACCCAAAGGGCATTACCAATAATTCGTAGTGTCCATCCTTCTTCTTAACAAAGAGAACCAGAGCTCTCTAGAGTGAAGAGCTCGGTTGAATAAAACCTTTTTCAATAAATCTTGAATCTGATTCTTTAATTCTTTTAATTCCATAGCTTTCATACGGTATGGTGCAATGGAAACTGGAGAAGTCTCAGGTTGCACTTTGATGCCAAACTCCACTTCACGGGTTGGGGGAAATCCCAAAAGTTCATCAGGGAAGACACCATGGAATTCACATACGGTGTCAATGTCTCTCAATTTTATCTCTTCTCTAGACTCCAACACCAAAGCTTACGAAGATGGATTTCTCTCGTTCAACAATACAACACTCTCCTTACCCAGACCCCGGAGATACAATTTCCTTTTACAACAATCTACCCAGGCTTGATGATCACTAAGCCAATCTAAGCCTAGGATGACACCAAATTCATGGATCGGTAAAGCCAACAAATTGGCCGGAAAAGGAATCTCTTGGATTATTAAGGGACAATTCTTACACACTACCCTTATAGTGACACAATCTTCTAGGGGATTGGTTACAAAAATCCTTGATGCTATTGGTTCAGAAGACATATTATAATTCTTGACTACAATGGTACTTATAAAGAATGAATAGAAACAGATTCAATCAATGCATATAAAGAATGCGAATAAAACTCGATGGTACCTGCAATAACATTAGGTTCATCCTCTTCTTCTCTACTTCTCACATGATACAATTGGGCATGAGCTTTTGAATCTTGCTTGTTAAAGGGTTTCCTTGGACCACTTGATCGTCCAAAAGTTCCCGATGATCCTTGACTCGATCCTTTACCTCAAAAGGATTGAGCAGGAGAAGCAGCAGTAGTTGGTGTGATAACAGATTTGGTTGCATTCAAAGGGCAATCACGAATAAAGTGACCCTGCTCACCACAATAGTAACATGCTCCAGTCTGTTTACGTTATTCACCCGTTGGATGCCTATTCTGACAATAATTACAAAGTGGATGTCGGTTACCTCGGTTTGAACCTCCAGTACTATTAACAGATGCTGCTTTGGCAAAGGACTGGTTCACAGACTGAGGTCTATCAATGTTTCCAGAACGAGAGGGTTGTGGATAGATATTTTGTTTGGGGCCTTGATATCTCCCTTTCTTGTTCCATCTCGGAGGTCGAAAATCATCCTTGTACCTCTTCTCAGATTTTCCAGAACCACCAGCTCGTTGAGCTCTCTATGCAGCTTCGGTGGCCTTAACTCGATTCACCAAATATTGGAAATCAAAAATGCCTAACACAGTAAACATAGGGCACAATTCATCGTTGAGCCCTGCGATGAACATTTGGCACTTTTCTTCCTCCTTCTTTATATATTATGCACAACATCGATGGTACTTGCAGAAATCATGTATGTATTGTTTTATCGGTCGTCCACCTTGTTTGAGATGAAGGAAGATGCTTCGTCTTTCAGCAATGTAAAATTCACTAACATATTTCTTGCAGAATTCTTTAAGAAAGAACTCCCAAGTCACCGTATCTTCAGAAACTGTTAAAATGGTAGTTTCCCACCAATTAAGTGCCTCATCAGCAAGCAAAGCAATGTCACACTGAAGTTGCTTATTCAGAATTCTGAAGGTGTTGTCCAACTAGTACTCAGCAACTTCAGGGTTGTCATCATCTTGTCCAGAAAGGTATAAGCTCGATACTATGAGAGCTTATCCATAGGTGCTCGAGTGTATTGAACGACAGGGGCAATAGGTTGCATAATTTGTTCGGTCCTCATAGCAATCATAAACTGCTTGAACATGTCGACCATGTTCTTATAACACTGGGCCTGAGCGGTAGGTGCTGCAGGCTCAGTACCCTGAACAGGAGGGTCCTACGGTTGCGGTGGGTTCTAAGGATTTCTTCCTCTAATCTCCTCGCCATACGTCGAGGAGCCGGTAGCAAGCTCGTCTATGTGAGCTTTGTTAGTCTTAGACATATCTGTATGAAAGATCGGATTAGTCGACAAATCACAATATACACAATATATAACTCCTAGGTGGACAAGTAACACAATAACAATGCAACAAGCTTTCTTTTAGTCCTAGAATCGACTAAACTCTAGCTTTGATACCACAAATGTAACACTCCCTTCTCGGTCTGGTCGAGAACCGGGTCGGAAGGTGATATCGATACACAATACAGTAGATAGTGAAAAAATTTCTTTTTAATATTAACCTTTAAACCAATATCGTACAATAACACAATGCCTCAATACAATATTGTCTAATTAATCCATATGAAGCAATAATTGTGAACCTTTGGAGACCCCTAGCGGACTAAACTATAAATTGCAACTAATATAAGTCTTAGGGACTAAACTATAAATTCAAAATTTTAGAGGTCCTTCAATGCAATAGACTTTACCATATTGGAATTCACAAAGTTATTAACACACCTGTAAAATTTCATACCATTTGGAGACCCCTAGCTCAATCAATTTAATCTTTCAAATTTTCAGTGACTAAATTGTGAACCTTTCAAACTATTTAATATGCCTTTAACTAACATAACTAACCCCGTATCGAAGCACCCTAGGGCTGTTTCGAAACGGGTGAACGATGGTCAACCCTTGTTGACTTTAACCTTTAGATCGTATCGATACGAGCATGCCTCGTACCGAAGCGGGTTGACTTCATTTGACTTTGACTTTGATTCGTTTCGATACGCTATAAACTAGTATCGAAACAAAGAATTCCATAGGCAAAATGTTTCGAAACGACCATGAACCGTTCCGATACGCCCTATTCCTCAGGCACAATTATGCTTACCAGTATCGAAATGCCATCACCCGTTTCGAAATGGTCTGACCTCTAATGACAGATTTTTGCATGTATTTATTCAATTTGACCCACTAAATGATGTCCAAATGCAACGAAACTTCATACACAATATTTCAATGGTATAAACTACTAGCATGCCAAATTTCATGATCATACGAATACGTTTACTATGTTTTGACCTTTATGAGCCAAGTATGCACTTTTCCACCATTTTAAGCCAACCAAAAAGGGCATTTAGGGCCATTAACAATATTAAAACTTTGGCATTTCACAAACACATCAAAATAGGCATAAATGACTAGTTCAACTACTTTGCCACCTTCCTAGGAGTTTATAAGTTAAAACACATTACTTTGAGGCTTGTAGTGACTTGTCTTGCCTTGACAATCGAGATCCTCCGACCCACGATCTTTCAACCTGAAATACATGAGATGAGACACGTTGGTCATACATTGCCTAATGAGGTAGTCATAAACAATATGAACAACATTATATCAACTATCTATAGGCATGATCTCATGCTTATCAATGTCAAAGCTATGCTTCAATATACAATGTTTAGCATTTTCACTCCATCATTAATCCTTGGATTGAATCAAGATAGTGGATACACGAATTCCTACGCCTCGCCAAATCAATGAATGGTCTAGTCCCTCCGCCTCGCCAATATGACCAATATCAACACACATCCCTCCGCCTCACCAAATCAATACAGGTCGTAGCCTTAGGACCGTAGTCCACTCGTACACTGAGCTCATGAATTCTATGGCATGATAATTGTATCCAATGTCTATTCAAATCCAAGGTTCCAATGTTCATATTCATTTCAATAATCAATAAGTATTCCGATGACCAATGATTTCAATATTATCGATAGCCAATATGTCTTATAATTAATGTTTCATGGTTCGATGCTAATGACAATAATCAATGATTTCTTAGAAATGTTTCAATAACAATATCTATACAATGACAATGTTCAACAACGATACCAATAACTATGACCGATGTTCAATGACAAACTTACTGACATTTACCAAGTTTTCCGATTAACCATCCAATGAAATTTCCTCAATGACAATATTAGTGATATAATCTAAATCATCAAATAAAGATTCGGGAATGCTTTCAAGGCTCTCGGATGACAATTCCCTTGTTCCAAGCTTTGGATGGAGACGATGGATGCTCTTTATCAACAGGGGCGTATCGATATTCGATTGTCTGTAGTCAATACATAAAACATAGATGCATAATAAAATAGAAATCCTAAATGATATGATATGTAATAAGATGCTCAAGAACTACTCGTCCCCATTGTCTTTGTCTTCATCCTCTTCATCATCATCATCACGGTTGGCTTGAGACTTCCGATTATGATTCAGCCAAGCACCATGGAAAGCGGTCAGAGATACATCCATGGAATTTTGTTTTTGCTCAATGGACTTGACTCGATCTTCCAACGAAGTAAAGCATGTATCAATGGCCACAAATTCCGTATTCAATATTGTATCTAAAGAAGCAATATTAGTCCCTAAGGATGTGAATTGCTCATTTAGATAAGCCATGAGTCCATCCACGGAAGATTGAGCTTGTTGGACATGTGGACCTTGTGGAGCTATCGGAGGAGGTTGATCATCTTGAGGAGGAGGTCAATTAACACGAACCTATGCATGGTCAATGTACTCAAAGTTGGCTAGAATGAGAGAGTGATCATCAATCAGTTTGCCAAGAGGCTCGACGACATCATGAGAACAATCGATCTCCAAGGAATGGAACAAGAAACTCAAAGCTGTGCCATAGAAGAAAGACTTGACTTGATCGGTGTGACAGTGTTGAACAAGATAGACCAAGTCGGGAAACATGAATTGGCAAAGGTTTGGGCGCTTACCCTCACGGAAACAATGAATGCAAAACGCATCAACTTGGCGAATAGTAGAAAATTTCCCACCGAAAAGACGAATCCACCAAGAGATGATAAGATGGAGGATACAGTCATGGGCATCTTGAACGGTTACGGAGCCAAGTTGAGAATGCCCTAAGGAGCGTTCATCATCAATTCCCAAATTTTCTAAACCAAAAACATTGCACAAAACGGTTTGGTCAATTCGAAATTTCTTGCCTATAAGATTGGATACAATAGCAATTACACTTTCCCTTACTTGACTATGGATGCAACATGTATTAGCAAAGAAAATCAAAACAAGATTTCAATATAAAATCGGGGGTATACTTAGAAAACTCATGAATTTCCATTGTTGTAACAACCCATAATATTTGAACTTAAAACGTTCAGAGTTTAGAAAAGGGATTGATACAACTCTTTCATCTCAGATTGAAAAAGATTGGTATTGTTTGTAATGGGCTATAGCTGAAGGGGATTGAAAACTATTTTGGATAATAAAACCAATGTTCGGTTTATTAATATTGTAACACCCCAAAATCCGGTCTAGTCGGAATTGGGTTCCGGTGATCGAAAATTTTGCATCGATAAAGACTAAATATAGTATTGACTAGCTAATCGTTGATACTGGACTCTAATTGAATTTAATCATTGCCATCGGACCCTATTGAATAGTATCAAAAACATTACAGTGACTAAATTGAAGAAACCACAAGTTGGAGGGAAAAAATATGATGTAGTGAGAATTGAGGGACTAACCTTGCGATTAGCCCCTCCTCATTTAATATTTGCATACGTGGGTTATTTTGGTGAGAATGCTTCACCATAAGGAAAGCTATTCTATTAAAAACATAGTAAACAAAATAGAAGAGGCTTACCCGAAAATTCCATTAACCAAGCACCTCCATATCTCTTCATCTTCTTCCTCACCTTGAGCAAGCAAGCACCTCCATTGGAGAGGAAACTTACGCTTAGATTTTCTTCAAGTTATTGTTATTGAATCATTGCTATCGTTCGGGTAAGAAATAATTCTCAAACAATGGATGTCTCATCGTTGCCATCTATATTGAAATCGAATATAGATTTTGATGTTGTTATATTGATTTTGATATCGTAATATCGGTCCTAATGGTCTCCTATTGATTTCCAAAATGATATTATGTTTTATGTTTAGGATTTCTATTTAATGATATTATGTTGCTTTAATTATAATTTGTGCTATAATGTTCTATATCTTGTCTACATCCTTGTTATATGCATTGATTTTGATCTAACAAAAAGGGGAGAAGTATAAAACATAAATTTCTACATACTTTTGAAAACCAATCTTAATTAAGGGGGAGTAAGCATTTCAAAGTTGTCAAAATACTTAAAAATTTACTTTGGTTTTGTTATATTAAAAAGGGGAGATTGTAAAACCTAATTTGATTTTGATATAACAAATTGCCTAAGGACCTATTTATAATAGTAAATACATTTTTAAGTATTCTAAAGTCTCACAAATTGACAAGCAAATTTGAACCAAAATTGTTTCTAAGTTAAATAAATTTTTCAAACAAATTTTTTCTCAGTGTTCAAGCCCAAATCTTACATGTACGCTAAGGCATATCGATACGCTCTAGTCGTATCAATACAATTTTAAGATTCTGGAATTTTAATCGACAAAAGCGTGCCGATACGGTTATACTCGTACCGATACGATTATACTCGAACCGGTGTCAGTTGTTCGAACCGTTAAAAGGTAGTTTAGGGAAATCAAGGTTCGGGATGAAATAAAAATATGATAAAAAAATCCTAAAATCCTCTAAAAAGGTGTTTAAGAGATTGGTTAAATCAACTTTACAAAACGGGTTTTCGAAGGTATACATTTTGGGTAGTGAGCAAAATGTAAAGATTTAAAAGTTAGAAAAATGTGTTTTTCAAGAAGAGTCGAAATCTTAGAATCTTTAGGGAGCTACATGGAAATTATGCCTTTTCCCTAATTTGGCATGTGTTTTAAATGTTATTAAAAATTAAAAAGGCTTTTAATTTGGTTCAATTAAAAAGTTAGTTAACCGGTTAAAAAGTTTTCACGATCATTTTCATTTTCTCACTTTCACTTCATCCAAACACTCTCCATTTTCTCTCAATTTTCCATAAATTCTTTTCCCTCAAACCCTTTCTTGATTTCTATCTTTCCTCCATTGATTTCTTCCATTTTCCTTCAAGTTTCTTCAAGCAAATCTTGCCAAATTAGAGGAGAAGAAAGGATTAGAGGTAATTTTTGTGATATCCCACTAATCTAAGTTCTTTAATGAAATTATAAAGATATTTGACTCTTTAATACTGATTTTGATTTAGGTTTTGTGTTTAGATTGATAAACACTTGGAATCTTGATGAAAAATTGGTTTAAAATGTGATTTTCGGACTTTGATTGATTTGGCTGATTTGAGATTGTTTCTAAATGAGTTTTGAAAGGTTTTTGGTGTTGAAGTGGAGTTTTAATCATATAGGTCCCGAAATCCTTGAGATCCTTAGTTTTTAGGTGTTTTGGGTGAGCTTTTGAGGTGTTCTAGAGGAATACGAGTTGCTGGAGGTATAAGGTTGGTTTAGGTTGTTTTTGGATGCTGATTAATGCTTAGAATATGTTGGATGAGTTGGGTAATGGCTGGGTTGAGGTTTGAGGTCAATCGATTGAAATTTCGGTTGTTTCAGATGGGTGTTTTGATGCTTTAGAGCAGGGCTGCGGGATTTCTTGTGTGTGCTGGAGTTTTGGATGCATTTTAATGAATTGGACCTCTATTTTGATGTATTGAAAACAGGGGATAGTAATCCGGAAGCAATCAAAGTGTTTTTGGAGGCTTCAGAAGATCGGTAGTTGCGTCGGCAAGCGTGGTTTCGTAAGTCGGTGAGTGGAATTTGGTTTTCAAGCATGGAAATGTTTTAGAAATGGTTTGGGAATTTAATAAGAGCTTGAAACGCTTTATTAAATTCAAAAGTAAGTAGATTGAAATTTCTCCCTCGGTTGTGCTAGTTTTGAGCCTTTGGTTGCACTTGATTTTAATTACATTTACCTACTGTTTTAAAGCATTATTTGAGTATATAACTTGTGTATGATGATGCCATGTGGTTTAAGGATGCACTAGGTAAGTTGTCCTTGTATGAATGTGTTGATGCATGAGGTTTTAAGCATGGTTTAATGCTTGTTTATGGCTTATCATGAATGCTTTGTAAAAACAACGAGGAATGCATGTGTTATGAATTATATTGGCAAGTGATGTAGATTGAAATGTTTTATAAATGTAATCAGATATAGTTAGTCGGCTATAGGATTGAGTGCACTATAAATAAGTCACCTTGGATGTTGAGGGGTTGTGATTGTACCGAATACACCATCCAAGTACCCTAACGATTAAGGATTGTTTAAGGTTGCAACGGTTGAGGGTAGCTCCCAGGTGCGAACCTTGTGTGTGTCTCGTCTATCATTAGTGGGTTATACATCTATCGATGAATGGTGTTGAGGGGTTGTGATTGTATTGAATACTCCACCACGGGTGTCACAACGATGGAGGGTCGCTCTCGTGTGTGAACCTTGAAATGCTGGTAGAGTGTATGAAGGGTGTGGGACAACCCTTGGTAATCCGTGTATCCGATACTTTGTTTTTGAGATTGTTGTTATTACTTGTGAGCCAATATAATGGATTTGTATAATGTGGAAAATGTTTCTAATGCATGGTTTGAAAGATGTATTTGGCTTTATCTTAGCATAATGATGTTTACGCTGGAAAGGCTTGGTAATTGAGTAGCAATGGTTTAATTGCTAATTTTGGTTGGATCATGTTGCATGATGTTTAAAACAATGAATTTGATGTTAAAGTGCAAGGTTTGTTAAGAAAGGCATGATTGTTTTGAAAAGAGTGAAAACGGTTTTGTGCATTGATGATGTTTGTGGTTTGAGCAATCCTTACTAAGCTTGCATGCTTATGCTCTCTTTGTTCATCGATGCACATAATTGGGCTTTTTGGAGGCAGAATCTTCAAGGAATCACACCAATAAATTTTGCTTAATGTATGTCATGTATTTGAACTAGTGTAATAAGGGCAATGGGGGTGTCTGATGCATTGAATGTTAATGATTTGTGGATTTCTGGTTTTGAGCAAGTTTGTGATGCATTTTGGAAATTTGTTGCTGTGATGTTGCTTGAGCTTCGTATATGTTGCCATTGATAGATATTTAAGTTGTATGTATGTTAGGGCATGTGTCGGGATGGTTCTAGAGGGTAAAAACTGATTTAAACCATATTTTTAGAAATTTGTAGGCCCAGGCATTTCGGAACGCCCTTACCTATTTTGGAACAGTGGCCTGAAATGGCCTTGGTGTTTCGGAATGGTGAGGCTCGTTCCATAACATTTTGCCTCTGTGAACCGTCGTACCAAAATGTGTCTTTAGGGGTTTCGAAATGAACCCGCATATCGAAACGGTCAGTTATGTTTCGAAACGGCCGTTCTGATACGAGGCAATCTGTTCCGAAACAGTTGACTGTTGGATCTGTATTTGAATCGTTCTGAGTTCTATTTCTTGCATTTTGGTCCCTGTTTTCCTTGCATGAAATTGAATGAGTTGTAAATGTCTTTTTGAGCTGAAATTTCACCGAGAAGCATGTAACGAATCTAATTGAAGATTGGTAACTTGAATTTGGTGAAAGCACTTGTAAATTATCCAATTTACAAAATGGTCCTTAATCATTAATCGGTTTTAGTTAATTGGCAATTGTGTTGATGTCTTATCCGCTGCTTGTGTACATACACATAGGAACCTAAGTTGCATATAGAAAAGAAAAAAAGAAAAAAAGGGCCGTTTATTGAGGTAAACCCTCCCGGTTTACTTCATTATTCCCCGTGTGATCCGTTTGGTTCGGTCTATCAGCCAGGCCGGGTCGAGGGGGATACAAATACACGTTTTGCTTAAGTGTTTTTAAGGATTCTAGTGAGCAAAAATCGTATCGATACGATCTTTGAGTATCGATGCGCCCTTGTTTTTACACTATACCTGTATCGATATGCCTATGCGCGTATCGATACGCTCTCTTAAACGTGCACAACGACTCTTTTTGTTTTGAGACAGGTATCGATACGGTCGTTCGAGTTCCGATACGGTAGGTTGCAGAAATGCATTTATTGCGGGAAAAATGGAGTCCAACGGCTCTATTGTTGATCTCAACCACCATAATGACTAGAAATCAATGCAAGGATATATAAGCAAGCCTCTAAAGCTACAACAACAACTATTGAACTTATTTTCAAGAATCCAAGCATATATCCAAACCCTTGAGCTTAAAAAGTCAAATATTTTGTAACCCAACTTGTGTAATTTTCATTGTATAATTTTCTTTCAAGTTTGGGGAGTGATTAAGTGTAATTGGGCAATATATAACCTAGTGAGAGGCATTTTTCATATTACCAAACCTTCTTTGTATTGAGTGTAACACCCAAATTTTGGGCTTGGAAGTTTAGGGTCTGAACCGGACCGGTCTGATTTTTGGTTCGAATATAAAAGGTGGTTTTAGGGAAAGCCTAGTTCGGGATGCATTAAAAATATGGAAAAATATCTAAAAATCCTCTTTTAATATATATAAGAGACTGGTGAAATCAATTTTACAAAATAAGGTTTGGAAGTGTGACATTTCGAAATAGTGACTAAAATGTAATTTTTGAAAAGTTCAGTGGTGACTGTTTTGTAAGGATTGAAACTTTGAATCTTTAAGTAGCTAATTTACCCAAGGAAGGATTTCTCCAGATTTTTCTTAATTTTAATGGCTCATTTAATGTTTAATTAATTAAAAGAAAAGAGGGAAACCATATTTTAGTTTTCATAACTAACTTTTGTTAAAACTTTCTCATTTCATTTTCTCTCAAAATTCCCTCAGCCAAACACAATTCCACAGCAGCTTTTCTTTTGATTTTCACTATAAATGATGAGGTTTCAATCATCAATTGATTCCTAAGCTTTACTGCATCAAATCCTCTTCATTTGCTTATTGGATTTTCAAGGATTTTGGCTATAAACAAGGAGAAATCTACATTTAGAGGTAAGGATGTTCTTCTCCTCTAAATATTCAGTTCTTTATTAAAATTCCCAAGTTCTCAATCCTTAAATTAAGTTTTATAAAAGGTTTTGATGTTGTGATCTTGATTTTGTCTTAAAACTCAAGATTTGGATTAAATCTTGAAGAAATTCGTAATGAATGTTTGGGCTCTGTTTTGAGATGTCTTTTTAAAGTATTTTGGATGTTTAATGATGTGTAATTGAGGTCTAATCAATGCAATCCCGAATCGGTTGATTTTCCTAAGTTTTTACTTGTGAAAATGGTGGTTTTTTGGGTGATCTTGGTGTTCTGTTATAGCTGGAGCTATAAGGACGAGTTTAGATCCTTTTTGGATGTTAATTGATGTTTAAGAATGTTTAGAAGTGATGGATCTTGGCTGGGTAATGTTGTGGATGAGTTTGGAAGTGATTTCGGTTGTGTGTGGTAGCCGAAATGTTAGATTTGATGTGAGCAGCGAGTTTAGGTGTAATGGCTGAAGATTTTAATGCATGATGATGCATTAATCCTCTGCTTTGATGTGTTTAAAACAGGGGAGACACATTCGGATCCTTGTGGTTTTGATCCGGAGGATTGAACGGCGTTTCGGCAAGATTGCGAAACAGAATTGGTGAGTGAAGTTTGGTTTTCAGCTTTGAAACCATCGTTTCGGCAAGGTTGTGTTTTTGGGAGATGTTTTCGACTCCCTGAGTTTGGCATGAAGCCTAAGATGTTTTGGACTTGTAATTGGCCATTTGGTGTTTGCTTTGGTGATTTGATGATTGGTTGGTTTCCAATATTAGGATGCATGCCTATAGACTTATGGTTTTTCCTAATTGATGTCATGAATGTGTTTTGGAGATGCAAATATGTTTCTTATATGCATGCTGACTTGTTGGCATGATTAGGAGGTCATTAGGTTGTATTGGAGTGGTTAATTGTATGTTAAACCAGCAAAATTTGCACTTTCTGGGCAGTCCGTATCAGAACGGGCACTACCGTTTTGAAACGGGGGCCTGTAATGGCCTTCGTGTATCGAAACGGGTAGAGGGCGTTTCGAAACGGATTTGCCACTGTCAAGCCCTGTTACAAAACAGGTCTCGAAACGAACCCGCGTTTCGGAACGGTCAACCCCCGTTCCGAAACATGTGACCGTTGGGCACTGATTTGAATGGTTTAAGGTTTGCAAGCTTTACGTTTTGGTCCTGTTTTTCGTATATGCAATTGCTTGAGTTCGAGATGTCCGTTTAAGGTGAAATTTGACAGGGAAGCATGTAATATGATTAATTTCATAATGGTAACTTAAAAATCAGTTAAGTCTTCTAAATTTCAAGAATTTACATTTTGGTCCCTAAATGTTGTAATTTGTGCAATTGAGTCCCTTAACGTTTTCCGATCGCTGTGCTTTTCAAGTATGTTTTTCTCAAGGCTACGTGTAGGGTTAATATGCATCTAGACAAGATTAAAAAGAAAAAAGGGTCGTTAATCAAGGTTGACTTTCGGGTTGACTTTGGTTTTCCCCGTGTAATCTTCGTAGTTCGGGTCAACCGTCTAGGCCGGGCTAAGGGGGTTACATTGAGAGAATATTGGTTAATCTTTGGGTAGAAAGGTTAATTGGTTTTTAAGATTTCCTCTTAATCCGAGAAAAGGGGACGAATTTCTAGTGAAATTGGTTGAAAATCCTTAGTGGGAACTAAGGTAGTGGATGTAGAGCTTGTTCTAAGCTTGAACCACTATAAACTGCCTTGTCTTCTATTTTTCACATTTTCAATTTGCGCCCTTCAATTTTAAAAAGCCAATTCACCCATTCTTTGCCATTTTCGATTCGATTGATCTAATCAACAACGTATAAACTCGGAGCTCCTATTTTGTAACGCAGTTTATACTTCTTATTTATTTACATGGATTTTGAACAATTACGTGTTTTATATGGTGTCTAAATCTCTGGTTTCAAAATAGATTTTTTGTTGGGTAGGATTTTGGGTGACCTGAATGTTGTGCTTCGGATTCTGATCGGGGTGTTACATAAGGGTCAATTTAAAATTAAATAAAAATTAGAGACTAAATTAAATTAAAATAATTATATTAAAAATATTAGAGTAAGTTAGAAAAATTAAAAATAAATTACAGTCTTCAAAGCTTAATTTTCTTTCCCCCTCAGTTTTTCATTGTACCAAGCAATGGAGAGGAAATAAACTTATTTTTTCTCTAGTTTTCCATCCTCCTAACCAAGCAAACTGATGTAAAGAAGAAAATATTTTCCATCCTTTCATTTTTCGATCACTACAAATTTTCTTCCATTTTTTTCCTCTCTACCAAGCAAAGCCTAAATCTCTTATCTCTAAGCTTAACACAAACCACCCTCCATTTCATTTATCAGGTGGGTTTTTTGTCACGAAGGTTTAATTTGTTTATCCCTGATTAGTTATTCATCGAGAAATTTTATTCGAATCCCCATGTTAGATCTGGTTTGTTCCATGCAAAATGCTTGTTGAATGGTTCAGGGAAGCTCAGTGTCGATTGGTTCTCAGATGTCCATTATATTCACGAAATCCAGAAGTCCCATAACACCTTGGGTACGCATGTGGACTTCACATGTCGTCCCCGAAACATCCCTTTCAATCCCTCGTTGTCCCCGATTAATTTTTAGCTGCACTCCATAAAATGAGACGTTCCCGGTACGTACCCTACCATACTCGTCCGAGGGACGTATTGGGTATGCGGGACTACAATAACTGTGGTACTTGTGCTTCATAGTTTCTGGTTGCCAACCACTGACACTTATATTTTTTTCCTTTATCCTCTTATCTTCGATCTTTATTTTTTATTTTTTATTTTTATTAATAATAACTCAGTATTTTTGGCATGCTTTTGGTCTTTTTATCAATCATTATTTTTGTATTCTTTTATCTCAAGGTTGGATTTAACGTCGCCTTGACTGATCAAGATGGCGCTTATTTGTTATCATGTGGATCTCCCTACTTTGGACCCTCAGATTAAAAATGAATACGCGGTTTTGCATTCATGGATAGTTTTCTCACGATGCTCGACTCTGATTTGCGGTGATCGAAGGTGTTTTAGTAGTTTGATCCTGTTTTATTTGGCGATACAATCAGGGTTGTTCGTATCTATCTTTTGTTGAGTCCCTAAGTTGGGTTTTTAATTTTTTCCTTGTATGGTGTTTGTATAATCTCAAGTAACTAGTTTATTATACCAATGATTATAGGAAAGTGTCCAAACAATTATAGTTATAATGTCTCATTATAATCTTGATTATATCGCATTTTAATAAAACTAGCTGCTTTTTACCCAAAAAAAAAAAAAAACAATCCAAAGGCTATACTAAATTACCCCATGTGGAACTTGTGTGGTTGGTCGTCATTTCTAAATTCTAATAAACAAATCAAATTTAGGCTTCGCTAGTTAGCCGGGGAAGATCTATGATAAAAAAAAGTTAGCCAGGGAAGACCTTTTAGTTGCACAAAATCTGATCATGTGGCAAAAGCGTAGGGCAGGCCATGGCAAGAAGCTTTATCTGCATAATTATTTTATACTATCCTGAAAAAGCTAGTGTCAAATGAAAGGACAGTGGTGCACTAGCCTTCACCTTTTGAGGCGAATCATTAACAAATGCCAAAATCGGCTATGTTGGTTCAGCTTCAGAGATGGAGGGGAACTGAAGCCAACTGATGTTGGTTATATCATATTTCAGTTGTTTTTTAAGGTAAAAGAATGTTTTGTTAAAAAATTCCTTCATAATTAATTTATACTCAGGTATAAATCGTAGTATCGGACAACCGTAGAAAACAATAAACTATAATACATTTGATCATTATTCATTATCACAATAAGTTCACACTCAAATCCAAAATACAAGATAAACTTGAAGACAAAGGTCACAGTCACCCTAGATTTTAATAATTTATTTAAGATACATGAACCATCGTCATAAATGGAAGATTTACTCATGAATATATTTAAACTAAATTTAAAAATAATATAAAAAGTATTTGATAACAAGTAGGGATGGTAAACGGGTGGATGAATGTGGATACCCCTCCCCAATATATATTTACTTAAAATTTTTTATATCTATCTCTTGTCACTAGATTTTCACCTCAATATTAAATAATCTGAAAAAATTTAAAAAAAATCTTTTTTTAATTAAACCAATAAAAGACCATTTTCTAAAATAATTTAAAAAACAACAACAAAAACTCATCTTTAAAAACCCATTTTTGAAGCTCATTTTAAAAGAAAGAAAAAACAAGCCCATCTTTAAAAAAAAAGGAAAAAATGTGAGAATAATTAAAATAAATAATAATGGTGGAAATAAATATAAGAAAAAAGGAAAATAAAATGAAAACCAAAAAATAATAAATGTAATAAAAACAACACAAAAAGGGAAAATAGCAATAAAAATAAAAAATAGTTAAAATGAAATAAACAAAAAAGGGAGCCAGCCCGCGCGTCACGCGCCTGATGCGTGTGCACACGTGCATGGCGCTGGGCATCCCAAACCCTTCTTCGAACGAATGTTGGTGGCCGGATGTCGTCCTTGGGTCACGGCCGGCGATGCCGTTAGTACCGGCCGGTTCGTCTCGCCGTCGTCGACCCAGCGACAATAACGCCGCTCGCTGCCGCCGCCGGAATTTGCGAAAAATCGAGATAAACGGTCAAACCCTAGGCTCGAATCAAGGGGAAAATTGAGCTTCAAATTTGAACCAAATCGAATAGTGTTTGAGGGGTTTTGCCGAGAATCAAGTTCTGGGTCTGATTTCGGCTCCAATTTAGAGATTAAACACAAATATTTGCTTGATTTTCAAGCCTTAATATGTGTATATAAACCCTCATTTTCTTCTTGTTCAACACACATCAATTTCAAGAGAAAATACACTTGAAAACGCAAAATAGGCTTAGAAAAATTCCGAAAAAATCTCTAAAAATTCTCACGAGTTGCTGGAAATTTTGGAGTTGAAGTTCGAGTTTGGAGGCAATTGGGAGAGTTTCAAGAATTTCATATTCGAGTTCATCGTTTCGGTAAAATTTCTATATTTCCAAGATTTTTATTTAGAAATTTTTATGTTTGTTTCTGGTTGAATTTTTGTGTTTATGATTTTTTGTGGATTTTAGGTTGTGTTCTTAAAGTCGGAAAATCGTTTCGCGATTCCGGTAATGTTTTTTTGTTTAATTTTGGGTTTAATCTTTAAAAAACTGCATACTTTAAAAAATGTTGTTAGGAATGTTTTGATCTTTAGAAATGTAGGAATGAATGTTTAAAGGTGTTAATATTAAAATGCAAGAATAAAAATGAGATAATGTGGTTTTATTAAAAAAAAGCTTAAAGTTTGGGATTTATTTAGAAAAAAAATAATGCATAGGTGAAAATAATAAAGGGGCTTGATTTATAAAAAATAATAAAAAATTTTCTTGAAATTTAGTTTTAATAATAAAGTGGGTTAAGTGATTTTTAAAAAAAGAAAAAGTAATTAAAGATGTTCTTTTAAAAAGAAATAGGTGATAAGTTTTCAAGAAAAAAAGAAAATAAGAAGGTTTTTAATAAATGTTTAGAGTTTTAGAAGAAATAAAATTTTGAAAAAAAGGCTTAAAGAGAGATTTTTTTTAAATAGTTTATTTTAAAAAGTCATATTTAAAAGAAAAGCTTTTAAAAATGAAAAAAAAAATTAAAAGAGAAATTCTTTTTTGAAATAAAAAAATATAAAAGGTAAAAAGCGTAAAAATGAAAAAAGCTAAAAAAATGTAAAAAGGATCTTGGCTCTTAAAAATTAAAAAGTAAAGAAAAAGAAATAAAGGATTTTCAAAAGAAATAATAAAAAACACAAAAGGAAAAAAAGTTTCTTGTTTGTTCTTTAGAAATAGGTTTAAACTTAGGACTAGGTTTTAAAGCTTAGATAGAGACGTGTTTGTTGGAAATTTTACTTCACAATAATAATAAGATATACTTAAGCAAACTTGAACTTTTAATTAGGAATAAAATACTTAGACATCTTTTTAGGATTTTTAATTAATTGAACCTAGAATAAAATATAAAATGCTCAACCCATTATTTTTCCATGTTGTTTGAAAAATCAAAATTAATTTAAAGCGGTGTTTTACCAAACGAGAATGACGGGTTAGCGCCAGAAATTTTGGCGGTGATTAAAGTTCATCTCCCGGGTGATAAGGCCGTTAAAATAGTTCAATATTCATTCAACGGAAAAATAAAGTCTAACCTTTGTGAACTTGCGAATTCCAGTTGTAACCCCCTTAGTCCGGTCTAGATGTTTAACCCGAAATACGAAGATTACACGGGAAAAACCAAAGTCAACCTGAAAGTCAACCTTGATTTACGACCCTTTTTTTCTTTTTATCTTCTCTAGATGCATATTATTACCTTATAAGTTCAGCAAAGCGATTAGGTGGAAACGGTACAGCAAAAGGAGTTCGATTAGGGTTTCAATTGCATACATTTGACTTTTAGGGACTAATCTGTAATTACCATAAAATACAGGGACTTTCACGATTTTTTAGTTACCAATCCCCAATTAATCATGTAACATGCCAACATGTCAAAATTCAGCTTAAATGGATCATCCAAACACATTCTATTGCACACACAATATTCAGGGACCAAAATGCAACGTTTCCAAACCTTAAAAGATACTTTTAACTGAAATTTAACCACCCGTATCGATATACTAGGCCCTATATCGATACGCGGGAAGACAGTAGCTAAAGAAGATTCAAGCGTATCGAAACGCTTCCTCGCGTATCGGTACGACCTTCAAACTTGGCCTAGGAGTATCGATATGCGGGCAATCCGTTTCGATACCCCTGTACAAAATTGCCTCATTTTGCCTTAGCGTATCGATATGCTTCCCCGTGTATCGATACACATACCAGATTGGCTTCAATCAACATCATTTAAACATATCAAATCACATTGAAACAAGCTCAAATCATGCATACAAGATATATTCTATCTAATAAACTTTCAAACACCATCAAACAACAAATCATACTCATCAACCACTTCATATCATGATGGCATTTAGCTAATCTAGCATGCTTGAGACATAAAGCTATTAAAAGGGGTAAAACACCACAACCAAGCCATAGGACCATATAAAGGCCAATTACAAGTCCACAACCAGAAACTAAACATGCTTATAACAACCAACATCTCCAATCAAAATCAGAAAGTAGAAGTCCCACCCATTGCCACTTATTACACTAAGAGTGAATCATATACATCTCTTTAACAAAGCCTTGGATTCCTCTTGCTTTTGGGGTGCCTTGAAATGTTCAATTCTCTGCATTGATGAAAAAAATGAGCGTAAGCATATAGCTTAGTGAGGATCGCTAAACCACAATCATCAATGCATTTAACATAATTTGTAAAACAACAATTAAACCATTGCTCATTCTTTAACAACCATCTCATGCATTCTTTCATCATTTACAAGTATCTAACGCCTCACATTATTCATTTACATTATATTGGCTCACAAGTGATAATCCATAAACCATTTCAACACAAGACACAATCGGATACGCTGATTACAAGCATTGTCCCACACGCTTCATACACACTACCGGACTACACAAGGCTCACACACGAGAGCAACCCTCCATCGTTGTGACACCCGTGGTGGAGTATAACGGTACAATCTCAACCCCTCAACACCACTCATCAGTAGTTGTATAATTCCACTAACGAGAGCACGTGACACATAACACAAGATCCACACACGGAATTAACAACCACCGTTGTGATCTTAACATCAATCGCTAGGGTACTTGGATGGAGTATACGGTACAATCACAACCCCTCGACATCCAAGGCGACTTTATTCACGGTGCACCCAATCCTATAGCCGGCTAACTATATACGATTAAAGTAACCAAAAACCATTTCCATCACTTGCCAATATAATCATTTAACAACATTAATCCACTGTTTTACAAGCATAACCACAATGCCACTTTCACAAGCATCACATGCTTAATATCATATGCATTCAACACATGCAAACCAAAGATCACTACCTAGTGCATCCTTAACATAATGGCATTAAAATCCAGCATTAAACCATGCTTAAGCATGCTTAAAAACAGTAAACAAATCCACTCTTACATCAAGTGCAATTTCATCAAACATAACACATTTCCAAGAGAGGGATTACCGAAACACTTACACTTGAGCTTAGTTAAGTGTATCAAACTTACACTAAGCTCCCAAGATCACGCTCAAAGCGTTACAAGCAGGAAATTGCATTTCCACTCACCGATACACGAAGCCTTGTTCGCCGACACGAAAATTACACCTCCGAAGCCTCCAAAATCACCTCGTTTGCTTCCGGATCAAGATCTCCTGTTTTCACATCATTAAAATAGAGATCTAAATGCATTAAAATGCATTCTAACACCAGCAACAATTCACACAGTCGTTGCTCACCCAAACAACACCAAAATACCCATCCAACGCAACCGAAAACTCAATCGATTGCTTCCTAAACCAAGCCCATCCAACATACAACACTTCCAAAGCATTGTAAACATCATAACACATCTAAAAAACATCCTAACCCAACCTTATACCTCCAGCAAGCAAGATTCCACCAAAACACCCCCAAATCTCTCCTAAAACAACCAAGAACCTCAATAATCTCAAGGATTTCGGGATCTATGTTATCAACACATCATTTTGACTTATAAATCAACTTATAACTCAATTAAAAAAAAAAAAAAAACAAAGACCAACTCATCAAGTCCGAAAATCAAGAATCACATCCCAATTTTGCAAGATTTTGCTCTTAATTAAAAACTATAATCAAAATTCAGTTAAAAATCATAAATGATAGTCAATAATCTTGGGAATTTCAACAAAGAACCTAGATTGAAGGTTAAGAATGGGATTTACCTCCAATCCTTGCTCCCTTGACAATTTGGCAAGTTTTCCTTCCAAAAATCTTGAAGATAAAGAAGTGAATCTTTGAAAAAGAGTTTAGAGAAGAAGAGAGGAATTTGAGAGAAAAGAAATCTGATGAAAAAATGTTTGACAAATGTGTTTGGCTGAAATGAGAGAGGGAAAAGTAGTACATGATTAAAACCTCTCTAATTTCTCATTTATTTAATATTTAATTAAAACCATTTTAATTCCTTTATTAAAACCCTTTAAAAACACATGTCAAATTGAAGGAAGGCTAAATTGTACAAAATACCCCTAAAGATTCTAAGATTTTGACTCTCTTCTTGAAAATAGCTTTTTTCCACAGTTTTAAAGCTTTACAATTTGGTCACTACTCAAAATGTCCATTTTCCAAAACCCTTTTTGTAAAATTGATTTGACCAACCTCTTAAACATATTTTTAGAAGATTTTATCAATTTTTATCATAATTTTATCCTATCCCAATCCTTGATTTCCTTAAATAACCTTACGTGATTCGAACCGTTCTCGACTGGTCCGATCTGATGTCTAAAACATCTAGGCCCAAAACCAGGGCGTTATACCAGTTTTGAAAATGATTTTAAAATCAATCGAGAACCGATTTTGGGCGTCGTGGGGGTGCTAACCCATCCCTACGCGTAACCGACCCCCGAACCTATTTTCTTGTTTTCGCAGACCAAAACCGTTGTTTTATTAAAACAAAACGTTTTATTAAAATAACCCTATTTTAATGTGATCCAATCACACTTTTCAAAAAGATCGGCGGTGACTATGTTAGGGACATGTTTTTGTTTTTAAAATAAAAAACAAAGGAGCGTCAAGCCACAAATTGATTTTAAATAGTTTTTAAAAAATATTTTTAAAAAAATATGGAATTTGCATGTTCATAATAGGTTCAATTTATTTGTCCATTTAAATGAATATAACTTTATTTTATGTATTTAAGACTTAATTCCAAGCTCTATTCCCGAGCTTTGTCTCGTTCGCTTTATTGGGGGAAATACGCTTTGCTCAAGTAAGAATATTGATTCTTCGTATGAGCCTAGCAAGTACCTTCGAGACTCATTCCTCTGTCTTCGTAAGAATATTGATTCTTCGAGAAGGCATTAGTGGTGAGTCCTCCTGAGTTGAACTCGATTCGTTTGTAGCCTATAATGGGTGAGAATCGAGGGTCTTGCTACCCTTAGTAGAGATAGCAATGACAGCTCGAGTACCCTTTTAGAACCAAACCAAGTTTGAGAATCTAGAGTCTACCCTAAATAGAGCCATGCAGAAAAGCCTAGGGTGTTGAGTCGCAAGAATAATTCGTGGAGACAAATCATGAAATGTTTGAATGCCGGCCTAGAATTATCGTGCATTTAATTTACTTTTGATTGTTTCATTTCCCTTTTCTTGCTTTATTAATCTTTGTTCCATATCTTATTTGTTTTGCATGTGCATCATTCCATATTTAGAAGGGGTTGATTCTAGAAAATTGTTCAATTATGAACGGAAAGCTCTTGAAGAGTGAGGAGGAAAATGCGAAAGTGCGTCACTGGTATGAGGTTAATTAAAGGAAGTATGGAGACAAATTGGGCACGGGTCACGAGATAGAAACTTCGGAGTATGCCCATGTTAGTGTTAAGCATAACAATGTGTAGGAGTTACGAGAGATTTGGGACCATTTTGATTATAAGACCAAATAGTTGTTCCGTGAGTCTTATGGCGACATAGCATATCTTCTGTTTGTAAGGGTTGATGAGCCGTTTCTGAAGGCTTTGATCCAGTTTAGGAACCCTTGGTATTGCTGCTTTACATTCAACGGAAAGGACATGATGGCTATTTTCAACAAGTACTTGGCCCTGTTCAAGATGCGTGAGGTGAAGGAGAATTGGAAGTATACAAAGCCTCCCAAGAACAAGAACTCACACTTAAAACTTGCCTCATTTGCTGGAATGAGCGATGAATGCGTTGAAGGGTTGATACGAAAGAGAGGGGGAATTTTTAATTTTCCTTGGTCACGCATTTGAAATGTAACCCCCTCGACCCGGCCTAGCCTATGGACCGAACCGAACGAGTCACACGGGTAATATTGAAGTAAACCGAGAAAGTTTACCTCAAAAAACGACTTTTTTCTTTTTATCTTGTCTAGATACAAATTAGATTCCTAAGTGATCAATCAAAATAGCAGATAAATCAACATCTTGATCGCATCTCAATTATTACCTGTAACCCCTTAGCCCGGTCTAGACGATTGATCCGAACCGAGGTGATTACACGGGGAAAACCGGAGCCAACACGTTAAAGTCGACTCCGATTGACGACCCTTTTTTTTATCTTATCTAGATGCAAATTAAATCATATGTGGTCACCAAAGAGTATAGGAATAAACGACACAACGATCGGATTTCATTTAGGGGTTTAATTGCACAAACTAGACATTTAGGGACTAAAACGTATTTTCTGCAAATTACAAGGACTTCTCAGATTTTAAAGTTACCTTTATTCAATTAATCATTTTCATGCCTCTTTGTTAATTTTCATCACAATCTAACCATCGAATCACATCCAATAGCATTCTTGAGGTTAAGGGACTAAAATGCAACATTTTCAAACTTTAAAAGATGCCACTAACAAAATTAACGGTCGCGTATCGGTACGCCTAGGGACCGTATCGATACGCGGGAAGGCAGTGATGGGCATACACTCTGGTCTGGCCACCTCCTTCGGGCTGAACAACTACAACATGTGCAACATTCCTCGCACCATCATCTCTACGCTGAAAATTGCCACGGCTCCTCGGTGGCTCAGCTGCTGTTACCGAAGCCTGTCACACTCTCATCGGCTGAGGACAATCTCGTTTCATGTGCCCACGGGAGCCATAATTCCAGCATGTACCAATGTTGCCCCAGCATTCTCCCATGTGCATTCTACCACACCGTTTACATTCACGGGTACGAATGAAAGCATTCGGCCCTTGCTGACCTCTCCCCGGGTTACCTCCCTCACGTCTAGCATCCACATGAGACCTCCGATCCCTCGGCCTCTTAAAGGGATCCCTTCTAGCATCAAAACCCGCAGCTCTTTTCCCTGAGCTAGATCCTCCTGCTCGACTCGCCAGACCAAGGTTCAGCTCAATGTCCTTGGCTTGAGTGACCAGGACATCAAAATCAGTGTAATCCGATGCAAGCATATATGTCTTCACATCATCCACCAGCTCATATCTGAAACGCTCGCATCTCTCCCGTTCATTAGGGATCGATTCCGGTGATTACTTGCTGAGGCGTACAAACTGCACCTCATATTCCGCCACTGACATGCTACCTTGCACTAGGGACATGAATTCCCTCATATTCTCGTCCAAATAACGAACACCCATGTATTTCCTCTTGAACGCATTCAGAAAGAACGTCCAAGTCACCTCGCCATCCTCTAATCCAGTTATAGTGGTCGTCCACCACGTATAGGCATCACCATGCAACAAAGACACAATGCACCCCAACTTCTGAAAATCATTACAGTTCATCAACCCAAGAATCCTCTTGGTGCTCTCCAACCAAGCTTCGGAACTGTCAGGGGCCAGCTCCCTAAACTCAGTCGCACCAGCACCAGCATGAGGTGCAGCCACATGGGCACCTGCTACCGTTTCCTGAAAGGCTCCACCAATAGCTTGAATCAGCACGGTCATATCAGGAGCAGCTTTCCCTTGTGCTGTCTCGGGTTCAGCAATCCCTATTCCAGCTCCAGCAGCACCAGCCCTCGCTCCACCACCACCGGGTGGTCCACCAGGAGGAGGAGGCGGTAGGTTCTCTACACGCTCATCCGTCTCATTCATCTCATTCTCAGCCGCATTACGCGTATTAATTCTAAGCTCTCTATGTAGCCCATTCAAAACAATGCAACTAGCAAAATGCAACAAAACTCAGTTAGGCAATATAAGGCAAGAAAACCAAGGTGCTCAAGTTCATTTTCAAAACAATTCTTTCCAATAGTAATGATATCGCAATGAGTTCCCCATCTATACCCCAAACATAGCATAACAACACAATTTCATCTCAAACAATCAACTTGCATGCATTTCATCTCAATAAGGCTCAAACATTGCACAATTACACAACATGCTTTCACAAAGTTCATATCTACTCAAACTTACGCTTACCAACCACTTACTAACGCCCCAATTATTCGCAAACCTGGCTCTGATACAAACAAATGTAGCCCCCTTAGCCCGGTCTCGACGGTTGACTCGAACCGAGGTGATTACATGGGGAAAAGCGAAGCCAACACGTTAAAGTTGACTCTGATTGACGACCCTTTTTTATTTTTATCTTTTCTAGATGCAAATTAAATCCTATGTGGTAACCAATGAGTATAGGAAGAAAAGGCACAGCGATCGGATTTCATTTAGGGGTTTAATCGCAATTTCTACAAATTACAAGGACTTCTCTGATTTTAAGGTTACCTTTATTCAAATAATCATATTTCATGCCTCTCTGTTAATTTTCATCACAATTTAACCATCCAATCACATCGAATTGCATTCTTGAGGTTCAGGGACTAAAATGCAACGTTTTCAAAATTTAAAAGATGTCACTAATAGAATTAACGGTCGTGTATCGGTACGCCTAGGGACCTTATCGATACGCAACAAGGTAGTGACCAAAGTCGTAGAAAGTGTATCGATACGCTCTCCCGCGTATCAATACGCCCTTCAAGCCCGTATCGAAACACTATTCATCCGTACCGATACCCTTGTACAAAAAGGCACAAGTTTGGCTTATGCGTATTGATACGCAAGCTCGAGTATCGATATGCATACCAAAAATGTCCCAAAAACATCCCCAAAACCGTATCAAACTTCAACAAATCATCCTCAAATCATATGGACATGCTTATGACATCCACTCAATCATATAAACATGCAATTCCAAGCACACGGTAACATTTGGTTGATTAACACAAGCATAGAAAGGCATATAATGAAGCATGCTTAATCCACAAACCAAAAGCATACCAAAAGGTAAGATAAAGCATCAAAACCGATACAAAGGCCTTCTACAAACCGAATAAACCATATAACACTTGTATTAACAACATGGAGTCCAAAAACACATCTCCCAAAACAAACCATTAAAATCCCATCGCCATATATCATTACTAAAGTAAAAGTATAACACCATACTTGAGCTTATCTATTCCTTGGATCCTCTTAAGCCTCCTTGCTGCCCGAAATATCTCAATTATCTGCATTGTCGGTAAAAAAGAGCGTAAGCACGATAGATTAGTGAGGCATGCTCTAAAAACACCAACACAACAATGCACGCTTCTAAAACTCTATATTGAAAACCATTTCTAAACCATGCTCTTTCTATCTCATGCTTGAAAACCATTTCAAAGCAAATCACCATTTGAAAATCACATGTACCATCTATCTATCTATCTCATGCATTCAACCAATGCAAATCTCATTGCAAAGCCACAAACATGCTTGATATTCAAAAGCATTTCATAAATCTCAAAATCTCATTTGCATTTCTCATAGCATAAAATCATTTCAACTTTGGTACATGTGAATCAAGTTCATTCTCATATATTGGAATTTCATATTCTATCTTTACTCGGATATGTGGATAGCTTGACTCGAGGCCAAGTGCTACCCTGGTGGGATCTCGCCACCAAACTCTCATGGCGGTATCTATCTTCGCCACAAAGCTTGGATGTTTCACCAAGACCTACCCCGATGGTATCTCTCATCATCCGACTCTCACTTTGGATTGGGATGGCACTACCCCCATTGCTTGACTCCAAAGAGCGCGCACGAATTTTTAGTTTATAGTGCACTTTACATCCTATTGGTCGACCAATTATATCTGGTAATATATTCATCATTTATGCCAATATATTTCATTAAAATCATCATCTCACCTACTGTTTTGATGGAACATTTCTAAAATCATTGTCATCCCATTTCAAAACCACAATTCATGCATAGCATTTAATCAAAATCTCAAAACTCTTTGCAATGTCATTCTACCACATGGGATCAATATGTAACATCATTTCGTGTTATAATTCATGCATAAAACAGTAGGAATTTGTCTATCTCAAATGAAGAGCATGTCAAAAGCATTTAGGGGCATCAACCACTTTTTGAGAGCAAATCTAAACATACTTACTTCCGGATATAGGATGGTATTTCAAACCAATCACAAATCCCTAAAACTTGTTCCTTGTCCCTCAAGGGCTTCTAAAATCATTGCACTCACCGATAACGTTTCGCGTGCTTGCCGAAACGATTTCTAGGCTTTCGGCACTTCCGGATCAACACAAAATGCGTCTGATGAAGTCTCCCCCGTTCATCACACATAAGAGCAGAGGATTAGTGCATCATCATGCATTAAAATCACATCCACTCATTCTAACTCGCTGCTCTACTTAAAACTAGCATTTCGGCTATCCGAAATAACCGAAATCACCTCCAAACCTTCTCAAATCATAGCTCAGCCAAGATCTATCAATTCTAACCCTTTCTAAACTTCAATCAACATCAAAAATCACCATAAACACAACCTTATACCTCTAGCAATAGCAGATCACCAAAAACACCTAAAAACCACAAATCTAGCTTCTCAAACTTAGGAACCCAAACCTATTCAGGATTTATTTGTTAAAACATCTTTCTCAACATCAAATAGCATCCAAAATATATTAGAAATCAACCTCAAAACAGAGCTTAACATAGAAATACGAAAATCACCAAGATCTCATCAAGAATCTTAAATTTAGCAACTATTTCTTGTTTATAACATTAAAACAACTCAAAAACCATTAACAAAGGATTCGTAACTTGGGAATTTCAGTAAATAACTGATCATTAGAGGAGAAGGACGAAGCTTACCTCTATTGGTTAATCTCTCTTTAATTTGGGCAAGTTTTCTTGAAATCCAAAGCAAAAATAAAAAAGATTTGATGAAACAAAGATTGGAAATCTTTTGGAAGATAAAATCTCAGCAAACAAAATGAAATCAGAGGTTCTTTGATGAGACAAAAGTGTTTGGCTGATTGGAAGTTGAGAGAAAATAAAAAGAGAAAACTATCGTGAAATTAGTTATGAAAAGTCAACTTTAATTTTTCCTTTTTAATTCTCTTTTATTTATTTAATTAATTCTTTATTAAAATCTCCAAAATTAAAGAGAAATCTGATGAAAACAAATGGTAAAATTAGCTTCTTAAAGATTCAAAGTTTCAACCCTTTCCAAAACAATCACTAGTCAACTTTTGCAAAAACTGCATTTTGGTCACTATACCACAAGTTAATATTTCCAAATCTCCCTTTGTAAAATTGTTTTCACCATAATCATTTATATAATAAATGAGGATTTTTAGATATTTTCCATATTTTTAAAGCATCCCGAACTAGGTGTTCCCTAACCTAACCTCAAGGGTTCGAACCGTTCCTGACCGGCGCGATTTAACATCTAAAACATCTACGTTCAAAACCAGGGCGTTAAATTACCAGATTCGATTTTAGGGACCATTTCATAAAATCAACATCTTGCAAGGATTATTACCAAGTTCGAGTTACCATCATTTAATTAAATTCATTACATGTGTCTCTGTAGAAACTCAGCTCAAAATAACCATTGAAACTCATTTAATTGCATACATGACAAGCAGGGACCAAAATGCAAAGAAACAAAAACTCATAATATTCCAAAAACTGAATGAAAAACCACCCATTTTGGAATAGTAGGCCCCGTATCAGAATGGTAGTATCGAATCATTGTTAACCGTTTCGAAATGCGGGTTCATTTCGAAACCTTCTGAGACCTGTTTCGAAACATGGGTTCGTTACGAAACCTTCTAAGACCTGTTTTGGAACATGGCTTCACAGAGCCAAAATGTATCGAAACAGGCCTCCCCGTTTCAAAGCCTCAAGGCATTTTCAGGCCTCCATTTCGAAACAAGAAAGGGTGTTTCGAAACACCTTGGCCTACAACGTTTAATTTTGTTATTTAAACCCGATTTCAACCTTCTGAAACTAACCAGACATATGACTAAACAAGCTTGCAACTCAAATACATTTCAACAATCAAGGATTGAAGGAAGAAATATCATCATAGCATCACTCTCAATATCATAGAGAGTAAAGGCATGCTTCCTAAAAGAAATAAACAACAAAAGCTCAAATCTCAACCCAAGCATAAACCAACACTTAAAAGGCCTTTTACATAACAAAATATGCAAATAAAACTTTCACCAAACCAGAGAAATACCAAACAACCAACGTTCATAGCGTTGGACACCCCCATTGCCCTTATTACACTAGTTCAAAACCTCAACATACCTTCAGCCAAAGTCTTTCACCGATCCCTTACAAGTGCCACCTCCAAAGCTTAAATTGACTGCATTGATGGACAAAGAGAGCGTAAGTAAACCATGCTTAATGAGGAATGCTTAAAACCAAAATCACCATCGGTGCACAAATCCATTTTTCGCTCTTTTCAAAACCATCATGCCTGCTTTGAAAAACCATGCACTTTACCATTAAAATCAGTATGCTAAACACCATGCAATGTGGATCACATAATTTACGGCAATTAGACCATTGCTACTCAACCATTAAGCCTTCCAAGCATAGACACCATTATGCTAAGCTTATGGTAAAACATGCATTTTCCACTATATGCACCAACAACATTTCCAAAGGATTATAATCCATTATATTGGCTTTCAAGTGATTAACAAAAACCTCATTTCTCAAAACATATCAGATACACGGATTACCAAGGGTTGTCCCAAACCCTTCAGACACCCTACCGTCATCTCAAGGCTCACACACGGGAGCAACCCTCCACCGTTGTGACACCCGTGGTGGAGTATTCGGTACAATCACAGCCCCTCAACACCACTCATAGGTAATTGTATAGCCCACTAACGAGACACGGGGACACACACAAGGTTCGCACCCGGGAGCTACCCTCAACCATTGCAACCTTAAACAATCCTCAATCGTTAGGGTACTTGGATGGAGTTTTCGGTACAAGAACAACCCCTCAACACCACTCATAGGTAGTTGTATAGCCCACTAACGAGAGACGGGGAGACACACAAGGTTCGCACCCGGGAGCTACCCTCAACCGTTGTAACCTTAAACAATCCTCAATCGTTAGGGTACTTGGATAGAGTTTTCGGTACAATCAAAACCCCTCAACATCCAACGCGACTTGTTTATAGTGCACTCAATCTTATAGCCGGCTAACTATATCCGATTTCATTTATAAAACACTTTATATAATATCGCTTGCCAATATAATCCACATTTCAGGCACACCTCACTGTTTTTATAAAGCATTCATGATAGCCATAACTCAAGCTTTAAACCATGCTTGAAAACTCATGCATCAACTCATGTATACACGGATCACTTACGTAGTGCATCCTTTAACCACATGGCATCTTCAAACACATTTTATATACTAAAATCTTGCTTTAAAACAGTAGGTAAACACATTTAAAATCAAGTGCAACCAATGGCTTAAACTAGCACAATCCGGGAGAGAAATTCACTTCTGAACTTAGTAAGTTAATGCAAGTAAAATCATATGCAACCAAACGCTCAAAATTAGCACAACCAATGGGGAAATTTCGATTTACTTACTTTCAAACTTAATAAAGCGTTTCAAGCTCTTATTAAGTTCCCAAAAAATATTCTAAAACGTTTCCACGCTGGAAAACCAAGTTCCACTCACCGACTTGTGAAACCACGCTAGCCGACGCACAACTCAAACGTCTGAAGCATCCAAAATCACTTCGTTCGTTTTCGAAACACTATCCCCTGTTTTCACACATTAAAAATAGAGATTCAATGCATTAAAAATGAATCCAAAACACCATCACTCAAAAGGAAACCCGCAACCTAATCAATACAACCGAAAACTCAATCGACCGATCTCCAACCTCAGCCCAGTCATCAACCAACACATCCTACACATTTTAAGCATCAATCAACATCCAAAAGCAACCTAAAACCATCCTTATACCTCCTATTGCGTGTAAAAGATTCTATCGCAATGTAGTGTAAGTGTACACGTCGCAAGTAATAAAGTGATACAGAGTATCATATATCGTCTCTACAGGGACTGGAAATATCTCTATGCACACGAAAGAAAATTAGTTTAATAGAATGTTTGAAGTAATCTTGAGAAACAACTAAATTAACAGGTAAAGAAATCAGATTGAGAAACAGGCTAGAATTGATTTGCTCAGTAGTGCAGGTGTTGCACTGTTCAGAAGGCTTTCTGTTGTATCTGTCGTCGTGCCTGTCGCAACAGCACCTGTCGCGACAGAGGTCTGTCGATGTCGCGACATCGATCAACAACTCCGTACTTCAAGTTTGGCAAGAATCCGTTTTGTGACTTGTTCTATCTTTAGGCCCAAATTCTGTTGAAGAACACGTCTTAGATGATACCTCCCAGCGTGAATCAAAGCATGGACACCAATGTTTGTGAATTCTTTCTTAGCCAGTTAACCTTGTACTTATCCCTAAGCCAAGATGGTTTAACCATAAACTGGAAAACACGTTTTTACTCATTTCAAATGCTTAACTCTCCCGATATTAAGCAAATGTATAACCTCACAATGCTCTCCCGAAACTCTTATGAGATGTTGAGACCAGAGTAAATAAACTTGAAGCTTTTATTAATCGAACAGAAAAAAACCCTAAGAACAATACAATCCTTACAACTACCTTACAAGATCAACCCTTAGCCTTAGGGAAGTTTAGAACATGATAGAGAGAGAGAAACGACTAGGGTTTTGGGGTAAGACGGCTAGGAGCTAGATATCCCTTGCCTAGTCGTATTACAAGCATATATATAGGCCTTGAGTCCAAGTTTTCTAATATGACAAGAATACAAGTTTAAATTAAAGTACAACTCTATTGAAGACTAAATCTTCTGAGTAGATGTCTTTAATTCGTCATCTTTTCTTGCTTTAACTTTCTTCCTTGAACTTTGGGCCCGACCTTTCTTCTGCTTCAGGGCTCAGAAAAATATGGGAGAGATCCACGACAGACCGGCTTAAAATTCTCTATCTATCAGGCTCCACTTTGCTTTTCCACCTCAGTGTCCTACTATCGTCATCGCTGCCACGAAAGATGTCACGACAGACGGTGTTCTACATCCTCTGCTCCAGCTCCGCAACTCGCCTCTGCTTCTTTGCTGCCCCGGGTGCTGCCGCAGCAGGTATCTGCAAAAAGTGATCGAAATCAGCAGCATCTGTGTAGTTTTATCTAATTGTGATGCGTATGCAGGAATCTATCCTAAAATGAGATTAAACATGCTTGAGTGCAACAAGATTGTGAATATATGAGGGTTAAAATATAGAACTTTTATGAACTCAACATACCCCCAAACTCGAATCTTTGCTTGTCCTCAAGCAAATGTAACCTAACTAACATGATTATTATTTTTGGCTTTGGCTTAGCTCAGTGAACAGTCCTTAACCACAACACCTTTTCCATTAGGATCAACATCTATTTAAATGTTAAAGAATCTATCCAGAGCAGTAATATAGTTCTCGTGCAAGTGTGTGCAAGTTTTGTGAACAAACATGACTCAGACTCTTTAGCAACTAGAGCATTTACTTAGCCTAGTTAGAGTTTTATTTCCAAACAATTCTTTACTAGAGCCAGTTTGAGCACCTCTAGTTCTGATTTATTTATTAATTTTTTTCTACTAGAGCCGGTATTGCAGGCACATCTAGTTAACTCTCTAGAGTCGGTGATAGGCACCTCTAGAAGTTTCTCTGGTTATTTTCCTAGAGCCAGTGATAGGCACCTCTAGGATTATCCAGAGCTTAAGTTTTTTTCTAACTCAAGTGGCTAAGTTTTCTACTCTAAGTCTGCTAAAAGAACTCTTTCATCATGTAAGTCACAAAGTGTTTAAGGTTTCAAAACTATACTAAGGATTTAAATATTTCCTAGAACATTCTAAAGATGTTGTCACGACAGTGAAGGAGGCGACAGTTAAGAACAGTTCAACATAATTAAGCCAAATTTTAATTATTTTTTTGACACAGAAAAAATAACTAGAGTGAGACACAACGTAAGACACAACTTAAAAAGTTCATTTAAATAACAGAGGGCTATCTACCCCCAAACTCAAGGGTTGCATTACCCTCAATGCATGACAACAAAAGAAAAACAAAAAATAGATAAAAAATATCACAAAGAGATAAGATAAACAACAGGAACATCTAGTATAAAAGAAAAGAACTTAAGTTGATGAGTTTTCATCGCTGCTGCTGATGCGAAGCTGCCGGCGGGCAATTATCTTTGTGGCAGAGGCTGGCTTCGGAGTGGGGGATGGTGAAGCTACCTTCTTTTTGGCCTCTCGATGTGGCTGGACTCGGGTTGGAGAGTGTTGAGTGCATAAAAGTTCAATATTTTATGTAACACCCCAATTTTGGGCTTAGAAGTTTAGGGTCTGAACCGGACCGGTCTTAGAAACGGTTCGAATATAAAAGGGAGATTTAGGGAACACCTAGTTCGGGACGCTTTAAAAATATAGAAAAATAGCTAAAAATCCTCATTTAATATATAAAAGTGAATGGTGAAATAAATTTTACAAAATAGGGTTTGGAAATACTACATTTCGGTGTAGTGACCAAATCGCAGTTTTTACAAAGTTTAGTAGTGACTGTTTTGTAAAGGATTGAAACTTTGAATCTTTAAGGAGCTAATTTGCCAAAAATGTTTTCATCAGATTTTTCTTAATTTGGGTGATTTAATTAATGATTTAATAAAATAAAATAAAGGAGATAAACTACCTTTGACTTTCATAACTACTTTTCTCTAATTTTCTCTCATTTTCTCTCAAAATCCTATCAACCAAACACTTTTTCTCCAGCAAATCTTACTTTGATATCCACTTCATTTGATGAGATTTCCATCACTCATTGATTCCTAATCAATCTTTCATCAAACCTACTTGTTTTCTACATTGAATTTTCATGGGAACTTGCCTAAATCAAGGAGAAATCATCTTTTAGAGGTAAGATTGTTCTTCTCCTCTAAACAATCAGTTCTTTACTGAAATTCCCAAGTTGTCAGTCCTTTATTAAAGATTTATGAATGGTTTTAATGTTAGAAACAAGAATTTGGCTTAAAACTCAAGATTTTGGAAGAGATCTTGAAGATTTTCGTGGTAATTGATTGGGCTCTATTTTGAGATGGTTTCCTAATGTATTTTGGATGTTAAATGATGTTAGAAATGAGGTTTTATCAATCCAATCCCGAATAGGTTGTTTTTTCCTAAGTTTTTGCTTGAGAAAATGGTGGTTTTTGGGGTGATTTTGGTGTTCTGCTATAGCTGGAGGTATAAGGACGAGTTTATGGTTGTTTTTGATGTTAATTGATGTTTAGAAATGATTAGAAGTGATGGATCTTGACTGGGTTATGTTTTGGAAGAGTTTGGAGGTGATTTCGGTTGTGTTGGTAGCCGAAATGTTGTGTTTAAGTAGAGCAGCAAGTTTTGGAGTGTTGGCTGATGATTTCAATGCATGATGATGCATTAATCCTCTGCTTTTATGTGTCTAAAACAGGGGAGACATCTTCAGACACTTTTGGAGTTGATCCGGAAGCTTAATTGGCGTTTTGGCAAGCAAGTGAACGTAAATGGGTGAGTGCGATTGGGTTAGAAGTCCATGAGGACAAAAATACAAGGTTTGGGGATTTAGGAGAGGTTTGAAACACCTTCCTAAATCCGGAAGTAAGTATGGTTTGAATTGCTCTCTTTAAAGTGGTGTTTGGCCCTAAAATGCTTTTACATGCTCATGGTTTGAGATTGATAAATTCCTACTGTTTTTATGCATGATTCATAGCATGAGATTATGCTTGTAGAGGTGTGATGAGATGGCATGTTGCATTGAATAGATTTGAGCTTTTGGTTTTGAAGCAAAGTATGATTTATGTTTTGAAATGTGGTGAGAAAACCTTTGGGTAATATTGCATGAAAAACAGTAGGTGTGAGGATGGTTTATCACATTATATTGGCATAGATGTTGAGAAACTTACCGGATATAATTGATCGATCAATAGGACGAGAGTGCACTATAAACTAAAATTCATACGTGCTCTTTGGTTAAGCCAAATGGAGATATTCCGATGATGGGCATTCCATCGGGTAGGACTTGGTGAAATACCCAAGCTTTGTGGCGATGAGAGATTCTGCCATGTGAGTACGGTGATGAGAGATTCCACCGGAATCCATGTTGCTAGACAATTGAGTACGATGATGTGAGATTCCACCGGAAGAGTCTAGTGTAGAAATGTGTCCGCATATCCGGGTATTAATGAGATGTTAAATGCCAATATAAATGATGAAATGGTTTTTGTTACACATGTACCTTTGATGAAATGATTTATGCTATGAGATGTGGATATGAGATTTATTTTAGAAATGCTTTGATGATACAAGCATGTGCATGGCCTTGCCATGAGTTTTGCATTGGTAAATGCATGAGATAGAATTGAGGTACATGTGGTTTCAATGAGATGTTGTTTTGAAAGGTGTTCAAGCATGTGTTAGAATGAGCATGTTGTTCAAAAGCTTTTGTGAAAAGATTTTCAAAGTGTGCATTATTGTGATGGGTTTCTTAGAGCATGCCTCACTAAGCATTTGTGCTTACGCTCTCTCTTTTACCAATAATGTAGATAATTGAGGTGTTTTCGGGCATCAAGGAAGCTAAGTTCATCCAAGGAAGTCCAAGCTCATGTATGGTGAAGTTTTCATACACTTTAGTTTTGATAGATTGGCAATGGGAAACCCAGATTTGTATTTTGGGAGATGTGTTAAACTCCCTAAGGTTGTGGCATGTTTGCTTTGGCTGGATTGAATTGTAAATGGCCTTGATTGCTTGTTTTGAGGTTGGATTGCCTATTTGGATTTTGATATTAGGGAGCATGCCTATAGACTAATGAGATCTTGTGTTTGATGCTATGATTGTGTTTGAGTGTTCCAAACATGTATCTTATATGTATGTTGACTTGTTGGTATGATTAGAGAGTCATTGGGATGTGTTTGAATAGGTTTTTGAGTGAAAAACCAGCATTTGCTGCAGTTTCTAGGCAAACCGTATCGAAACACCCTCTAGTGTTTCGGAACGGGGGCCTGCAATGGCCTTCGTGTTTCGAAACAGTAGAGACTGTTTCGGAACGATTTGGCTACTGGAATGCCATGTTTCAGAACTGGTCTCGGAACACACCCGCGTACCGAAACGGTCAACGCCGTTTCAATCCATCGTTTGGATACGACAGGTGGGTGTTCCGAAACGGGTGACCGTTGGACACAAATTTGAATTGTGCTGATGTTTTCAAGCTTTACATTTTAGTCCCAAATGTTACAATTGCAATTGCTTGAGTTTTAGATGTCTTTTTAAGTTGAAATTTTGCAGAGAAGCATGTAACATAACTAATTTCATAATGGTAACCTTAAAACCAGTAAAGTCCCTCTAATTTTCAGAAATTACAATTTGGTCCTTAATATCGTGTGTAGTGCAATTGAGTCCCTATATGTTATCCGATCGTTGTGCCTTTCTCAATCGTGTTTCGTGAGTTCTCACTTAGGGTTAACAAGCATCTAGACAAGACTAAAAAGGAAAAAAGGGGTCGTGAATCAAGGTTGACTTTCGGGTTGACTTTGGTTTTCCCCGTGTAATCTTCGTAGTTCGGGTCAATCGTCTAGGCCGGGCTAAGGGGGTTACATTTTACCTCTCATTTACCCATACTTTTGCTGCACTCAAGCATGATTTAGAGCATTTAGGACAAATTTTTGCATACACATCACAATTAGATAAAACTGCACAGATGCTGCTGAATTTGGTTACTTTTGCAGGTATCTGCTGCGGGAGCATGCAGGGCAGCAAATGAGCGAAAGCGAGTTGCGTAGCTGGAGTTGAAGGACAGAGAACACCGTCTGTCGTGACATCTGCCGTGGCAGCGCTGACGAATGAGAGACATTGAGGTGGAAAAGCAAAGTGGGACCCGATAGAAAGAGAATTGTGAGCCGGTTTGTCGTGGATCACTCCCATATTTTTCTGAGCCCTGAAGTAGAAGGAAGGCCGGGTCCAAAGTTCAAGGAAGAAAGTCAAAACATGAAAAGGGGACGAATTAAAGACATATACTCAGAAGATTTAGTCTTTAATAGATTTGTACTTTAATTTAAACTTGTATTCTTGCCATATTAGAAAACTTGGCCTCAAGGCCTATATAAAGGCATGTAATTCGACCTAGAAGAGGATATCGAGCTCTTAGTCGTCTTCCCCTAAAACCCTAGTCGTTTCTCTCTATCTATCATGTTCTAAACTTCCCCTAGGGCAAAGGGTTGATCTTGTAAAGTAGTTGTAAGGATTGTATTATTCTTAGGAATTTTCTGTAACACCCCAATTTTGGGCTTGGAAGTTTAGGGTCTGAACCGGACCGATCTGATTTTCGATTCGAATATAAAAGGTGGTTTTAGGGAAAGCCTAGTTCGGGATGCATTAAAAATATGGAAAAATATCTAAAAATCCTCTTTTAATATATATAAGAGAGTGGTGAAATCAATTTTACAAAATAAGGTTTGGAAGTGTGACATTTCGAAATAGTGACTAAAATGTAATTTTTGAAAAGTTCAGTGGTGACTGTTTTGTAAGGAATGAAACATTGAATCTTTAAGGAGCTAATTTACCCAAGGAAGGATTTCTCCAGATTTTTCTTAATTCTAATGACTTAATTAATGTTTAATTAATTTAATGAAAAGGAAGAAAACCAATTTTGAGATTTCATAACTAACTTTTGCTAAAATTTCTCATCTCATTTTCTCTCAAAATTCCCTCAACCAAACACATTTCCACAGCAGCTTTTCTTTTGATTTTCACACTAAATGATGAGGTTTCAATCATCAATTGATTCCTAATCCTTTCTACATCAAATACTCTTCATTTGCTTATTGAATTTTCAAGGATTTTGGCTCTAAACAAGGAGAAATCTACATTTAGAGGTAAGGATGTCCTTCTCCTCTAAATACTCAGTTCTTTACTGAAATTCCCAAGTTCTCAATCCTTAAATTAAGTTTTATAAAAGGTTTTTATGTTGTGATCTTGATTTTGGCTTAAAACTCAAGATTTGGATTCAATCTTGAAGAAATTCGTGATGAATGATTGGGCTCTATTTTGAGATGTCTTTTAATATATTTTGGATGTTTAATGATGTGTAATTGAGGTTTAATCAATGCAATCTCGAATAGGTTGATTTTCCTAAGTTTTTACTTGTGAAAATGGTGGTTTTTGAGGTGATCTTGGTGTTCTGTTATAGCTGGAGGTATAAGGACGAGTTTAGGATCTTTTTGGATGTTAATTGATGTTTAAGAATGTTTAGATGTGATGGATCATGGCTGGGTAATGTTGTGGAGGTGTTTGGATGTGATTTCGGTTGTGTTTGGTAGCCGAAATGTTAGATTTGATGTGAGCAGCGAGTTTAGGTGTAATGGATGAAGATTTTAATGCATGATGATGCATTGATCCTCTGCTTTGATGTGTTTAAAACATGGGAGACATCTTCGGATCCTTGTGGTGTTGATCCGGAGGCTTGAACGACGTTTCAGCAAGCTTGGGAAACGGAATTGGTGAGTGGAATGGGATTTCCAGCTTTGTATCAAATGTTTGAAGGTTTGGGAGCTTAGTTTAAGTCTAATCAACTTAACTAAGCTCAAGAGTAAGTTTTCGGAGAAACTCTCTCTTTGTGGAACCATGAGATTGTTGGATGCAATGTATGTAATTTGCATGTTTAAATTCTGTTTTTGAAAGCATGTTTTAGCATGATTAATGCTGGTTTTGAAAGACATGTGTTGAAGGATGCTCAAGGTAAGAGATCCTTGGTTTGATATTGATAAATGTGGTTTTGATGCATAGTGATGCATGTTGGTTTAACGGCTTTGATTAATGCTTTAAAATAGTGAATTGTTCATGATAAATGATGTATATTGGCAAGTGATGTTTTGGTCTTAAAGTACTTGAATCAGATATAGTTAGCCAGCTATAGGATTGGGAGCACCGTGAATAAAGTCGCCTTGGATGTTGAGGGGTTGTAATGGTACCGAAAACTCCATCCAAGTACACTAACGAGATGGTTAAGATCACAATGGTGGTTAAAAGGCCATGTGTGGATCTTGTGTTGTGTGTCTCGTGTTCTCGTTAGTGATGTTGTACAACTACCGATGAGTGATGTGGAGGGGTTGTGATTGTACCATTAAACTCCATCACGGGTGTTGAGGGGTTGTGATTGTACCGGTAAACTCCACCTTGTGTGTTCGGTAGTGTGTATGAAGCGTATGGGACAACACTTGTAATCCACATATCCGATTGTGTTTTATGTTGAAAATGGTTATGGATTATCACTTGGAAGCCAATATGACATGTTGATGTTTATGAAGCATGAGATGCTTGTTGTTTATGCATTGTTGCTTGAGATTGATGTTTATGAATGAAAAGGCCTTATGAAAGGTGTTTTATAAAAGTGCATTATTGAGTTATTTGTTTAGAGCATGTCTCACTAAGAAAATGTGCTTACGCTCTCTTTCTTGAACCAATAATGCAGAGAATTGAAGTTCTTAAGGGGCAGCAAGGAGGCTAAGAATCCAAGGGAAAGCTAAGCTCATGTATGGTGACTATTTTTACAACATTATTAGCTTTTGGTATTTGGCAATGGGGACCTAGGTTGTGTTTTTGGGAGATGTTTTGGACTCCCTAAGTGTGGCATGATGCCTATGATGTTTTGGGACTTGTAAATGGCCATTTGATGTTTGCTTTGATGATTTGATGCTTGGATGGTTTTCAATATTAGGATGCATGCCTATAGATTTGTGGTTCTTCCTTATTGATGCCATGAATGTGATTTGTTGATGCAAATATGTTCCTTATATGCATGATGACTTGTTGGCATGATTAGGAGGTCATTATGATGTGTTTGAGTGGTTAATTGTATGTTAAACCAGCAAAATCTGCACTTTCTGGGCAGTCCGTATCGGAACGGGCACTACCGTTTCGAAACGGGGGCCTGTAATGGCCTTCGTGTATCGAAACGGGTAGAGGGCGTTTCGAAACAGATTGGCCACTGTCAAGCCCTGTTTCGGAACATGCCTCAAAACGAACCCTCATTTCGGAACGGTCAACCCCCATTCCGAAACAGTTGACCGTTGGGCACTGATTTGAATGGTTTTAGGGTTTGCAAGCTTTACGTTTTAGTCCTGAATTTTGTATATGCAATTGCTTGAGTTTGAGATGTCCGTTTAAGGTGAAATTTGACAAAGAAGCATGTAATATGACTAATTTCATAATGGTAAATTAAAAATCAGTTAAGTCCTCATAAATTCCAGAATTTACATTTTGGTCCCTAAAAGTTGTAATTTGTGCAATTGAGTCCCTTAACGTTTTCAGATCGCGGTGCTTTTCAAGTATGCTTTTCTCAAGGCTACGCTTAGGATTAATATGCATCTAGACAAGATTAAAAAGGAAAAAAGGGTCGTTAATCAAGGTTGACTTTCGGGTTGACTTTGGTTGTCCCCGTGTAATCTTCGTAGTTCGGGTCAACCGTCTAGGCCGGGCTAAGGAGGTTACATTTTCTGTTCAAGTAATAAAAGCTTCAAGTTTATTTACTCTGGTTTTCAACATCTCATAAGAGTATAGGGAGAGCATTGTGAGGTTATCTATTTGCTTAATATCGGGAGAGTTAAGCATACGAAAAGAGTAAATATGTGTTTTCCAGTTTATGGTTAAACCATCTAGGCTTAGGGATAAGTACAAGGTTAAGTGGCTAAAGAAGAATTCACGAACATTAGTGTTCACCCTTTGATTCACGCCGGGAGGTATTATCCATGACGTGTTCATCAACAGAACTTGGGCCTAGGGATAGGGTAATTCATTACTGGGATTCTTGCCAAACTTGAAGTACGGAGTTGTTGATCGATGCCGCGACATCGATATACCTTTGCCGCGACAGGCACGACGACAGAAGCAACAGAAGTTCCTCTGAACAGTGCAACACCTGCACTGCTGAGCAAATCAATACCAGCCTATTCTCTCAACCTGATTACCTCATCTTTTACTTTAGTTATTACTCAAGATTTCTCCAAACAATCATTTAAACTTATTTCTTTTCTTGTGCAGCAATCTAAGGATAGAGTTATTTCCAGTCCCTATAGAGACGATATCCGATACTTCGTATCACTTTATTACTTGCGACGTGTACACTTGCACTACATTGCGACAGACTCTTTTACACGCAACAAGTTTTTGGCGCCGTTGCCGGGGAACTGGCAACATACCATTACCTTTTAATTATTGCACTTTGTTTTTATTTTTATTTTCTGTTATTAGTTGTTTTATTTTCCCCGTGCTTTTCCCAAGGTAAGGAACCTGAGTACGAATTAGACCCAGAAATCGAACGCACATATCAACTCAGGAACCAGGCCCGACTCTTGATAGACAGAAACAACTATCTTGAGGAAAGATTAGAAGCAATGGTGACGGAAGACAAGGCAATAGGGAAGATGACAACAACAACAACAACCCTAAGGGTAATGTAGATCCTCCTTATGATCCCCAAAACGATCTGTCGCCACCTGTTGCCCCAGCAGCACGACAAACTTGTCGGGAGTACATGGATAACGACCATGTTGAACTGGAAACTACGCTGCCAGATGTGGAAGCTGAACACTTCGAACTGAAACATGTAATGTTCAGCATGATAAATTCCGCTGGTCAATTTGGTGGTTCTGCTACTGAGGACGCACGTGAACATCTTAAAACTTTCTAGGAGATCTGTGGATCGTTCAGACAACCAGGAATAAGCCCGGAAGTATTGAGACTCCGATTATTTCCTCATTCATTGAGGGGTAGAGTGAAAACCTGGTGGAACAAGTTAACGCCGGGTTCAATACGAACTTGGGCGGATCTCTATCGTGAATTCCTTTCTCGTTTTAATCTTTCTCTTTTATCTGAAAGATTACATAACGAGATAGCTACTTTTCAACAGGAAGATGACGAGCCAATGCACGTGGCATGGGACCGATTTACCATTCTCTTAAAAAACTGCCCGATATATGGATTCCCCATGTGGAATCAAGTTGTCAAATTCTATAATGCTGCCAATGCACACACTCGAATGAGGATTGATTCAGCAGCAAACGACTTGTTATTGGAAAAGGAACCAGAAGATGCAATGTTGGTGCTGAAAAAGCTAGCTAAAAACGATGAGCAGTTTCCTATAGCTCGAAGAGGAGGCAGACGAGGAGTATCTGTAAAGGAATACGAAGCTGACAACTCGGTCAAAACTCAGATTTCATACCTTACTAAGATAGTTGAAAACCTGCAGCGGAAGGATTCTAAAGTTGTACTTGCTACCGAAGAGGTGTGTGAAACCTGTAGTGGAAACAATAGTACAGAAGAGTGTCCCTTACAGCTGGAAGAAGGGATGTATGTTGGAAACTATAACAGGAATAAAACCTATGACTCCAACAACTATAATCCAAACTGGATGAAGGACCCTAAATTTTCCTGGAGTAACCCAACAATGCATTGAACCCTCTAGTCTAGAATAACTAGAACCAGGGAGGTCCTAGGATTCTGTCACGACAGCAACCACAGCAGCAGCCACAACAGCAACCAGCATCCACAATGAGCATACTGAAACAGACCCTGGCAACCTTCATGTCTCAAACAGAGGATATATGGCAAACGTGGATCACTTTGTCAAGAAAACTGAATCTTTCATGGATAAGACAGAGATGAGAATGACAAACCATGAGGCTACCGTAAAATCCCTAGAGACACAAATGGGCCAGGTCTCACAGTTCATAAACCCAAGGCAGAATGGAGGATTCCCTAGTGATATTGAGGTCACTAGAAAACCCACACATGAGCAGTACAAAGCTATTACAACGAGGAGTGGGAAACAACTACAAGGGCCAAAAGTAAAAGAAACACCAAGTAAGGAACCGACCCTACAGACACCTGCCATGAACACTGCCCTGATAGATGAGAAACAGTCTGCTGTCGTCACACCTGCCACGACAATAGAAGGAACAGAGGAGCAGACAGAAGAAGTTGAAGATCTTGAGCCTCCTCAGATCCGACTACCATGTGAAGGACGCCTTGAAGATTACCGTCTTCCACCCCCTTTTTATATCGGTTAAAGAAACAGAAACAGGAGTACCAGCTTAAGAAAATCTATGATGTCTTTAAGCAAATACACATCAACATTCTGCTGTTAGAAGCCATTAAGCAGATGCCTGGTTATGCAAAGTTTCTTAAGGATGCAATGTCTAGGAAGTCCAGACTCGGGGAAATTGAAACAATGATGATGACAGAAGGATGCAGGACAATCCTACATAAGCGTCCACCCTCAAAGAAGAAGGATCTTGGAAGCTTCGTCATGCCATGCATAATTGGTGACAAGTTTGTGGGTAAGGCACTTTTTGATCTTGGTGCTAGCATTAATCTAATGCCCAAATATGTATTTCAGAAGCTAGGTATAGGACAAGCAAGACCCACGACAGTCATGCTGCAACTGGCAGACCGCTCTTACGTACAACTGGAAGGAAAGATTGAAGACATTTTGGTAAGAGTGGATAAGTTTATTTTTCCTACTAACTTTCTTGTTTTAGATTGTGAAGTAGATGAGAATGCATCGATCATCCTAGGGAGACCCTTCCTAGCCACAAGTAGAACAATGATCGATGTAGAAAAAGGAGAACTGACTATGAGAGTCAATGACCAACAAATAAAGCTCAATGTTCTCCAAGCAATTAAGCAAGCTGATGTAGAGGAAGAATGTAAGGCAATATCAGAAGCCATCCTAGACCAACCCTGCATCAGATCAAGCTGTCACGACAGGAAATTTGGCCACTGCCACCGCAGTAACCTTAAGGACTGCCACAACAGCCTTGACGACAGTGACTCCTCAAACAATGAAGCATCTGACACTGAATGTCCCGAGGAGGTAAATTGGATAGGCACACGTCCAGGTAAGTTCTTCGAGCCCTTGAATTATACCTCGAATGAACATGTAATCCAAAAGCCTTCTATTGAGCAGCCACATGTTTTAGATCTTAAACCCATGCGAGGGCAACTTAAATATGTTTTTCTTGGTCTTAATGACACGTTGCCCGTAATCATTTCTTCTAAGTTGATGTAGGAACAGCATGTAACGCCCCGGTTTTGGGCTTAGAAGTTTTGGGCGTTGACCGGTTTGGTCAAAGTCCTGTTCGAATCTTAAGAGGTAAAATTAGGAAAGCCTAGTTCGGGTTGCATTAAAAATATGGAAAAATGTTCTAAAATCATCTTTTAATATAATTACGTGAACTGTGAAATCAATTTTGAAAAATGGGTTTTGGAAGTATGACATTTTGACTAGTGACCAAAATGTAAATTTCGAAAGTTTGGTGACTGTTTTATAAAGAGTTGAAACTTTGAATCTTTAAGGAGCTATTAATCCAAAGATGATTTCTCCAGATTTTTCTAAGATATTTTAAGTCTAAAATCTGATTTTAAAGGTTATTAAAATTGGAGGGAAGCCATTTTGGCTATTTTTGGATTTTGTAACCAACTTTGCTAAATTTTCTTTCTCTCATTTTCTCTCAAACCAAACACTACTTTTCCAGAGAATTGGATCTGATTTCTTCACCTAAATCCCTCCATTCAACTCTCATTTATTTCCAAATCATTGTATCTTCAAAACCTCTTCAATTGCTTCTTGTTTCTTCAAGGATTTTCATTCCAAAAAGTGGAGAATCACAAGTTTGGAGGTAAGAACGTCCTTCTCCTCTAAACTATCAGTTCTTTACTGAAATTCCCAAGTTATCAACTCTTGATTGATGTTTAATTAAAGGCTTTTGAGTTTGGAATTGTATCTTGGCTTATAATGCAAGATTTGATGGTTTTTCATGATTTTTCGTTAGATCTGATTAACCTGTGATTTGAGATGTGTTTTTGATGTTAAATGAACTCTAAATTGATAAGGAAATGAGTTTTGATTGATGCAATCCCGGATAGGTTGTGTTTCCTAAGTTTAGCTTAAGTTTCTTGGATGTTTTTGTGGTGATCTTGTGGATCTGTTGTTTCTGGAGGTATAAGGATGTTTGTAGGTTGTTTTTAGATGTTTTATGGTGATGATGGATGTTAGGTTTTGCTGGTTTATGGCTGGGCTTTGTTGAGAAGTGGTTTTGGTGCAATTTCGGTTGTGTTTGGTGGCCGAAATTGGTGTGGGAATGAGAGCAGCGTGTTTGAGTGCTTTCATTGAAGCTTTTGATGCTTGATGATGCATTAAACCTCTGCTTTAATGTGTTTAATCAGGGGAGGCATCTTTGGATCCAAGAGTTGTTGATCCGGAAGCTTGAATTCGTGCTTCGGCAAGTGGCGAAGTGGAATCGGTGAGTGAAATTGGGTTTTCGGCTTTGAAACCAATGTCTTGAGAGCTTAGTTTAAGTCTAAACAACTTTGCTAAGCTCGAGCGTAAGTTTTCGGAATTTCTCTCTAGTGGTGGCCATGATTTTGTTGTGATGCAAAATGATTATTAGCATGTTTTACATACTGTTTTGGAAGCATGTTTTAGCATGGTTTTTGCTGATAATGTAAGCCATATGTTGAAGGTAACTCTAGGTAGGAGTTCCTTGCTTTTGTACATTGGAATGAAGTGGTTTAATGCTTTTAAATGCATGATGAATATGGCTTGGTTTTATGCTTTAAAACAGTGATGTAAGTGATGAGAATGATGTATATTGGCAAGTGATGTTTTTAAAATGTAAAGGTCACTAAGGTGGTTAAAAGTCCTTGAGTGAGCCTTGTTACTTATGAACATCAAGGTGGTTAAAAGTCCTTGGATGGTTCATGTTGTGGACACTAAGGTGGTTAAAAGTCCTTAGGTGATCCTTTTCTATGGTGTTTAAAAGTCCATAGGCCAAGGTGTTTAAAAGTCCTTGGGATCAAGGTGTTTAAAAGTCCTTGATGTGATACATTTCATGGTGTTTAAAAGTCCATGGCCAAGGTGTTTAAAAGTCCTTGGGATCAAGGTGTTTAAAAGTCCTTGATGAGATACATTCTATGGTGTTTAAAAGTCCATAGGCCAAGGTGTTTAAAAGTCCTTGGGCCCAAGGTGTTTAAAAGTCCTTGGGGTGAAAGTTGATGAACTTGTGTTTAAAGAAATGGAATTTATCACTTGTAGCCAATATGACATGTTTTGATTTGATGCATGAGATGCATGTTTAAGAATGCTTTTGAGCATGTGTAAATGATGGTTTGAAGCATGTTTTATAAAGTGTTTTACAAATGCATTATTGGATGGTTTTTAAGAGCATTCCTCACTAAGCTTTGCTTACGCTCTCTTCGTTTTTCTTAATTCAATAATGCAGAGCATTAGAGTACCTTGAGGGCAGCAAGAAAGGGCAAGCAATCAAGTTCAAGTGAAGCTCAATGTATGAAGGTTTTATAAGTACATTTTAGCTTTTGGGTGATTTGGCAATGGGGGACCAATGTGTATGTTTTGGGAGGTGTTGGAAACTCCCTAAGTATGTTAAATGTTGATGTGTTTGCTGGCTTTTGAATTGGAACCTTATATGCTTGTTTTGGAAGTTTGGTGTTGAATAGCTAGCTTGTGTAGGAAGCATGCCATTAGATTTGGGGCTTTTTGCATATGATGATGTTTGGTTGAATTGTTAGTGCTAATATGTTCCTTATATGTTGAATTGCATGTTGGCAAAGTTTGGTAGCATTTGGAGCATGATTGGTTATGTAATTGCATGTTTAAAGTGGAGTTTTGGAGCAATCTGGGCAGGGTGTTTCGGAACTGCACCTACCGTTTCGGAACGGGTGCCTTAATTGTGCCCAGGCGTCCGAAACGGGAGGGGCCGTTCCGAAACGGAAAGGCTTCTGCCAGACCCCCGTTTCGAAACGGGCTATGCCTGTTTCGGAACGGCCCCGCGTTTCGGAATGGGCTGTCTCCCGTTTCGGAACAGTCGACCGTTGGGGGCTGACATTGGCAGTTATATGTTTTGAATTGTTTGCGCTTTGGTCCTGAAACTTGTTTGTGCAATTGTATGAGTTTGGGAAGTCCTTTTGAGCTGAAATTTCACAGAGAAGCATGAAACCTGATTAATTTCAAGTTGGTAACTTCAATTTGGATTAAGTCCTTATAATTATCAGAATTTACAATTTGGTCCCTAAAGTTGTAAATTGTTCAATTGAGTCCCTGTTTGATCTCTGATGTTTGTGATCTTTTGGTATGATGTTTGTGTGATCACAATTAGGCTTAATGCGAATCTAGACAAGTTTAAAAAGAAAAAAAAGGGTCGTTAATCAAGGTTGACTTTCGGGTTGACTTTGGTTTTCCCCGTGTGACTTTCTTAATTCGGGTCTACCGTCTAGGCCGGGTTAAGGGGGTTACATTTGGTGGTATCAGAGCTGAGTTCTCGAGTAATTGGGAATGTTTGTATGCATGATTGAAGTATGTATGCTATGAATGCTTGTTGTTTGAAAGCATGTTCAGTGGTTTGAAATGTTGATGTAGTTGAGTTGTATGCTCAGATGTTGCATGTTGAGGGTACCCATTGCCAAACAAAAGCTAAAGGAAAGATGTTGTTTTGAAATGAAATTGAGCTTGAATACTTGGATTGCTTACCTTGCTGGGCCTGATTTTGTTTTATTTGTGTTGTGATTGCATGGTAAAAGTATGGCACCACGTAGAGAGTTAAGAGGTAATGCGAGAGCTACGGCTCCTAATGAGAATGAGAATGAAGAGCACACTGGTAGTGCTGTGTTACCCCCTCCTCCGCCTGGTGGTGGTGCTGGAGGTGCGAGAGCTGAAGCTGCAGCTGATGCTGGTGCTGGAGCTGCTGGACCAGAGGTTGGTCACGGGCAAGCTATGCCTGATATGTCTGCTTTGGTACAAGCTATTGCGGGTGCTTTTCGAGCAGCAGTAGCTGGAGCTCAGGGAGCTGGGCATCAGGGAGATGCTGGAGTCAGATTGCCTTTGGAGCGTCTGCGCAGTCTTGGAGGGACTGAGTTTAGAGGTTTGTCAGCTGAGAGTTCTGAGGCTTGGCTGGAAAGTACCAAGCGTATCTTGGGTCAGATGAGTTGCACGGATGTGCAAAAGCTGGGTTGTGTTGTGTCCTTGCTGCAGGACGATGCTTATACATGGTGGACGACTACCATTTCTGGAATGGCTGAAGCTGATGTTACCTGGACATTCTTGCTGAATGTGTTTAAAAGAAGATATCTGGGAGTGAGATATCTGGATGAGAAAAAGTGGGAATTCATGTCCCTTACCCAAGGGAGCATGAGTGTAGCTGAGTACGAGGTACAGTTTGTACGACTCAGTCAGTATGCACCGGAGCTGATACCTGATGAGAGGGCTAGGTGCGAGAGGTTTCGTTACGGTCTTGTAACGGATGTTAAGATGTATTTGTTGGCCACCGAGTATGTTGATTTTGATGTGTTGGTGGGCCGAGCTAAGGACGTTGAGATGAACCTGAGTTTGTCTGCTAAGGGTGCTGGCAAGCGAGCTGCTGAGTATAGTTCCGGAGGTGGACGGAACAAGAGGGGACGAGATCAGAAGTATCAGTCCTCAGCCAGGAGAGGTGGTGGTGTGCCTGCTAGGGGTGGCGGTGCTAGAGCGGATCCCAGTGCTTGTTGGATCTGTGGTTCACGTGGTCACTTGAAGCGTGACTGTCCTCGTGCTGAGAGAGTGGCACAAGCTCCTGTTGCGGCTGCTGGTAACGGGTGCTGGAATTGTGGTTCTGCAGACCACATCAGGCGAGATTGTCCGAGGATGGCTGGTGAGCAGGTGCGTGCTCCTGTTGTTGCTGCACCGCAGAGAGGTCGTGGGCGCGGCCGTGGTAATTTTCAGAGGAGAGAGGAAGGTGGCCGAGGGGTAGCTCATGTTGTAGCTATTCAGCCTGAAGGTGGAGGCCAAGCGAGGGTGTATGCTCAGAGAGAGGGCAGGAATGATGCAGATGTGATTGCAGGTACCTTTACTTTGCAGTCCTTGTCATTGCTTTCTTTGATTGATTCTGGATCTACGCATTCATATATTCTTCGTGAGCATGCTGAATTGCTTGGTTTGCCTGTTGAGTCTTTGGATGTTGGTGTTCGGGTCACTAGTTCTTTTGGTGAGACTGTTGTGACTCGAAAGTTGTATAGAAGGTGCCCTTTGGTTGTTCAAGAGCATGTCTTCCATGTTGATCTTATGGAGTTGCCCTTCTATGGTTTCGATGTGATCCTTGGTATGGATTGGCTTGCTGAGCATCGTGCTGTTGTGGATTGTGAGAATAAGCGTGTTTCGCTTAAGCTTGCGGATGATTATGAAGTTGTGGTGGTTGGTGAGAATGTGAAGTTTCTTGCCAATGTTGTGTCTTCTTTGGAGGCGAGCAGGATGCTGAGGCAAGGTTGCGAAGCTTATCTAGCTTTTGTGATGAATCCTAGCTCTAAGGAGTTGAGGGTGCAAGATATCAGGGTTGTAAAGGAGTTTCCTGGTGTTTTTCTTGAGGAGTTGCCTGGTTTACCTCCTAACCGCGAGGTGGAGTTTGGAATTGAGCTGTATGAGAATACAACTCCTGTGGCCATTACTCCCTATAGAATGGCACCTAAGGAGCTGAAGGAGCTGAAGACGCAGTTGCAAGAGTTGCTTGATCGTGGTTTCATCCGGCCGAGTGTGTCACCTTGGGGAGCACCGGTCTTGTTTGTGAAGAAGAAGGATGGCACTATGAGAATGTGCATTGATTACCGTCAGCTGAACAAGTTGACTATCAAGAATCGGTATCCTTTGCCGAGGATTGACGATCTCTTTGATCAATTTCGGGGAGCTGCTGTGTTCTCTAAGATTGACTTGAGGTCAGGGTATTATCAGTTGAAGGTGAAGGATGTGGATGTGCCTAAGACAGCTTTCAGGACAAGGTATGGGCCTTATGAGTTTCTTGTGATGCCGTTTGGGTTGACAAATGCTCCTGTTGCTTTCATGGACATGATGAATCGTGTGTTTCATGAATACCTGGACAAGTTTGTTGTGGTGTTCATTGATGATATCCTCGTGTACTCGCGTACTGAGGAGGAGCATGAAGAGCATTTGAGGATTGTTTTGCAAGCTTTGTTGGAGAATCAGCTTTATGCTAAGCTGAGCAAGTGTGAGTTCTGGTTAAGAGAGGTGGTTTTTCTTGGGCATGTGGTCTCAGCTGAGGGGATTCGTGTTGATCCTCAGAAGATTGAGGCGGTGATGGGCTGGAAGGTTCCTAAGTCTGTTCATGAGGTCCGTAGTTTCCTTGGTTTGGCGGGATACTACCGAAGGTTTGTGGATGGGTTTTCCAAGATTGCTGCTCCTTTGACAAAGCTGTTGCAGAAGGATGTTAAGTATGAGTGGACAGAAGCGAGACAGCAGGCTTTTGAGAAGCTGAAGGCGGCTTTGACGCAAGCTCCTATCTTGATTCAGCCTGAATCAGGGAAAGAGTTTGTGGTTTATAGTGATGCATCCTATGTTGGTTTGGGGTGTGTGCTAATGCAGGAGGGTAAGGTGGTGGCTTATGCATCGCGGCAGTTGAAAGTGCATGAGCGCAATTACCCTACGCACGATATTGAGCTGGCTGCAGTGGTTTTTGCTCTGAAGATCTGGAGGCATTATCTGTATGGTGAGAAGTGTACTGTGTACACAGATCACAAGAGTTTGAGGTATCTGATGTCTCAGAAGGAGTTGAATCTTAGGCAGCGGCGTTGGTTGGAGTTGCTCAAGGATTATGATCTGACGATTGAGTATCATCCTGGAAAAGCTAATGTTGTTGCTGATGCCTTGAGTAGGAAGGTAGCTGTTGAGTTGAGAGCCATGTTTGCTAGCTTGAGCTTATCACATGATGGTGGTCTGGTGGCTGAGTTATAAGTGAAGCCATCTTTGGTTCAGTTGATCAAGGATAAGCAGTTGTTGGATGTTTCCTTGGTGTCTCATGTTCAGGATATCGCGGAGGGTAGACCTTCGGATTTCTGTTTCAATGATGATGGTGTGCCTAAGTCGATTGTGTCGGATAGGGATACGAGGTTCACATCGCGTTTCTGGCAGTGTTTGCATCAAGCTCTGGGTACAAGGTTGCATTTCAGTACATCCTATCATCCTCAGTCGGATGGTCAGTCTGAGCGAGTTATCCAGGTTTTGGAGGATATGTTGAGGTGCTGCGTGATTGAGTTCCAAGGTTCTTGGGAGAAGCATCTGCCTTTGGTTGAGTTTGCTTATAACAACAGTTATCAGGCGAGCATACAGATGGCACCTTATGAGGCTTTGTACGGGAGGAAGTGTAGGACTCCTCTTTGTTGGGCTGAAACTGGTCAAAAGTTGGTTTCGATGCCGACTTTGTTGAAAGGGACCACAGAGAAGGTGAAGCTCATTTGTGAGCGGTTAAAGGCTGCTTCTGATCGGCAGAAGTCTTGCGCGGATTTGAAGCGTAAGGAGATAGAGTATGCGGTGGGTGACCGTGTGTTCTTGAAAGTTTCGCCTTGGAAGAAGGTGATGAGGTTTGGCCGGAAGGGCAAGTTGAGCCCTAGGTACATTGGACCATATGAGGTGGTTGAGCGTGTGGGTCCTGTTGCGTATCGGTTGAGGTTACCTCAGGAGTTGGAGAAGATACATGATGTGTTTCATGTTTCTATGCTCCGGAAGTATAGATCTGATCCTTCGCATGTGATGCCTGTGGAGGAAGTGGTTTTGAATCCGGATTTGACCTATGATGAGGAACCGGTGAAGGTTCTGGATTCGGATAGCAAGGTTCTTCGTGGCAAGACCATTGAGTTGGTGAAGGTGCTGTGGAAGCATCGCGGTGTTGAGGAAGCCACGTGGGAGCGGAAGGAAGACATGCTGAAGCAGTTTCCTTATCTCTTTCCTTCAGGTAAATTTCGAGGACGAAATTTCTTAAGGGGGGAGAGTTGTAACGCCCCGGTTTTGGGCTTAGAAGTTTTGGGCGTTGACCGGTTTGGTCAAAGTCCTGTTCGAATCTTAAGAGGTAAAATTAGGAAAGCCTAGTTCGGGTTGCATTAAAAATATGGAAAAATGTTCTAAAATCATCTTTTAATATAATTAGGTGAACTGTGAAATCAATTTTGAAAAATGGGTTTTGGAAGTATGACATTTTGACTAGTGACCAAAATGTAAATTTCGAAAGTTTGGTGACTGTTTTATAAAGAGTTGAAACTTTGAATCTTTAAGGAGCTATTAATCCAAAGATGATTTCTCCAGATTTTTCTAAGATATTTTAAGTCTAAAATCTGATTTTAAAGGTTATTAAAATTGGAGGGAAGCCATTTTGGCTATTTTTGGATTTTGTAACCAACTTTGCTAAATTTTCTTTCTTTCATTTTCTCTCAAACCAAACACTACTTTTCCAGAGAATTGGATCTGATTTCTTCACCTAAATCCCTCCATTCAACTCTCATTTGTTTCCAAATCATTGTATCTTCAAAACCTCTTCAATTGCTTCTTGTTTCTTCAAGGATTTTCATTCCAAAAAGTGGAGAATCACAAGTTTGGAGGTAAGAACGTCCTTCTCCTCTAAACTATCAGTTCTTTACTGAAATTCCCAAGTTATCAACTCTTGATTGATGTTTAATTAAAGGCTTTTGAGTTTGGAATTGTATCTTGGCTTATAATGCAAGATTTGATGGTTTTTCATGATTTTTCGTTAGATCTGATTAACCTGTGATTTGAGATGTGTTTTTGATGTTAAATGAACTCTAAATTGATAAGGAAATGAGTTTTGATTGATGCAATCCCGGATAGGTTGTGTTTCCTAAGTTTAGCTTAAGTTTCTTGGATGTTTTTGTGGTGATCTTGTGGATCTGTTGTTGCTGGAGGTATAAGGATGTTTGTAGGTTGTTTTTAGATGTTTTATGGTGATGATGGATGTTAGGTTTTGCTGGTTTATGGCTGGGCTTTGTTGAGAAGTGGTTTTGGTGCAATTTCGGTTGTGTTTGGTGGCCGAAATTGGTGTGGGAATGAGAGCAGCGTGTTTGAGTGCTTTCATTGAAGCTTTTGATGCTTGATGATGCATTAAACCTCTGCTTTAATGTGTTTAATCAGGGGAGGCATCTTTGGATCCAAGAGTTGTTGATCCGGAAGCTTGAATTCGTGCTTCGGCAAGTGGCGAAGTGGAATCGGTGAGTGAAATTGGGTTTTCGGCTTTGAAACCAATGTCTTGGGAGCTTAGTTTAAGTCTAAACAACTTTGCTAAGCTCGAGCGTAAGTTTTCGGAATTTCTCTCTAGTGGTGGCCATGATTTTGTTGTGATGCAAAATGATTATTAGCATGTTTTACATACTGTTTTGGAAGCATGTTTTAGCATGGTTTTTGCTGATAATGTAAGCCATATGTTGAAGGTAACTCTAGGTAGGAGTTCCTTGCTTTTGTACATTGGAATGAAGTGGTTTAATGCTTTTAAATGCATGATGAATATGGCTTGGTTTTATGCTTTAAAACAGTGATGTAAGTGATGAGAATGATGTATATTGGCAAGTGATGTTTTTAAAATGTAAAGGTCACTAAGGTGGTTAAAAGTCCTTGAGTGAGCCTTGTTACTTATGAACATCAAGGTGGTTAAAAGTCCTTGGATGGTTCATGTTGTGGACACTAAGGTGGTTAAAAGTCCTTAGGTGATCCTTTTCTATGGTGTTTAAAAGTCCATAGGCCATGGTGTTTAAAAGTCCTTGGGATCAAGGTGTTTAAAAGTCCTTGATGTGATACATTTCATGGTGTTTAAAAGTCCATGGCCAAGGTGTTTAAAAGTCCTTGGGATCAAGGTGTTTAAAAGTCCTTGATGAGATACATTCTATGGTGTTTAAAAGTCCATAGGCCAAGGTGTTTAAAAGTCCTTGGGCCCAAGGTGTTTAAAAGTCCTTGGGGTGAAAGTTGATGAACTTGTGTTTAAAGAAATGGAATTTATCACTTGTAGCCAATATGACATGTTTTGATTTGATGCATGAGATGCATGTTTAAGAATGCTTTTGAGCATGTGTAAATGATGGTTTGAAGCATGTTTTATAAAGTGTTTTACAAATGCATTATTGGATGGTTTTTAAGAGCATTCCTCACTAAGCTTTGCTTACGCTCTCTTCGTTTTTCTTAATTCAATAATGCAGAGCATTAGAGTACCTTGAGGGCAGCAAGAAAGGGCAAGCAATCAAGTTCAAGTGAAGCTCAATGTATGAAGGTTTTATAAGTACATTTTAGCTTTTGGGTGATTTGGCAATGGGGGACCAATGTGTATGTTTTGGGAGGTGTTGGAAACTCCCTAAGTATGTTAAATGTTGATGTGTTTGCTGGCTTTTGAATTGGAACCTTATATGCTTGTTTTGGAAGTTTGGTGTTGAATAGCTAGCTTGTGTAGGAAGCATGCCATTAGATTTGGGGCTTTTTGCATATGATGATGTTTGGTTGAATTGTTAGTGCTAATATGTTCCTTATATGTTGAATTGCATGTTGGCAAAGTTTGGTAGCATTTGGAGCATGATTGGTTGTGTAATTGCATGTTTAAAGTGGAGTTTTGGAGCAATCTGGGCAGGGTGTTTCGGAACTGCACCTACCGTTTCGGAACGGGTGCCTTAATTGTGCCCAGGCGTCCGAAACGGGAGGGGCCGTTCCGAAACGGAAAGGCTTCTGCCAGACCCACGTTTCGAAACGGGCTATGCCTGTTTCGGAACGGCCCCGCGTTTCGGAACGGGCTGTCTCCCGTTTCGGAACAGTCGACCGTTGGGGGCTGACATTGGCAGTTATATGTTTTGAATTGTTTGCGCTTTGGTCCTGAAACTTGTTTGTGCAATTGTATGAGTTTGGGAAGTCCTTTTGAGCTGAAATTTCACAGAGAAGCATGAAACCTGATTAATTTCAAGTTGGTAACTTCAATTTGGATTAAGTCCTTATAATTATCAGAATTTACAATTTGGTCCCTAAAGTTGTAAATTGTTCAATTGAGTCCCTGTTTGATCTCTGATGTTTGTGATCTTTTGGTATGATGTTTGTGTGATCACAATTAGGCTTAATGCGCATCTAGACAAGTTTAAAAAGAAAAAAAAGGGTCGTTAATCAAGGTTGACTTTCGGGTTGACTTTGGTTTTCCCCGTGTGACTTTCTTAATTCGGGTCTACCGTCTAGGCCGGGTTAAGGGGGTTACACAGCAGCTGATTAGAATCCTACATCTGCATAAGAAGGCGATTGGATGGACCATTGCCGATATCCAAGGCATCAGTTCGGTATTGTGCATGCATAAGATCCTCTTGGTGGATGACCATAAGCAGAAAATTGATGCCCAAAGATGACTGAATGAAGCTATGCGAGAGGTGGTACGAAAAGAGATCATCAAGTGGCTTTATGCTGGAATAATTTATGCCATCTCGGATAGCAAGTGGGTGAGCCCGGTTCAATGTTTACCCAAAAAGGGAGGCATAACCGTGGTAACAAACAAGGACAACGAGCTAATCCCAACTAGGAATGTGACCGGTTGGAGGGTTTGTATGGACTACCGGAAGCTTAATAAAGCTACCCGAAAGGACCACTTCCCCTCACCCTTTATCGATCAAATGTTAGAGAGATTAGCGGGGAAGCCTTACTATTGTTTTCTTGATGGTTACTCAGGTAACAATCAAATCACAATCGCACCGGAGAACCAAGAGAAAACAACCTTCACATGCCCATATGGAACATACGCTTTCCGAAGAATGCCATTTGGACTATGCAATGCTCCAGCAACATTCCAGCGATGTATGATGGCAATATTTTCGGACATGGTGGAAGATTTCCTGGAAATATTCATGGATGACTTTTTCGTCTTTGGGGACAGTTTCGATGATTGCTTAGGCAATTTGAAGAAGGTGCTTGAAAGATGTGAAGAGGCAAACCTCGTATTAAACTAGGAAAAATGCTACTTCATGGTGGATTATGGAATAGTGTTGGGACACAAGGTCAGCCGCCGCGACATAGAGGTTGATAGAGCCAAAATTGAAGTTATTGAAAAACTACCGCCACCCACCACAATCAAGGGAATAAGAAGTTTCTTAGGGCATGTAGGGTTTTATCAAAGATTCATTGCCAATTTCTCGAAAATTACTAAACCCCTATGTCTCATGTTGGAACAGAATCGTGCCTTTGACTTTAACACTGAATGTACTGAAGCATTCAGGCTACTGAAGGAAAAGCTAGTAACAGCCTCAATAGTGCAGCCACAAGACTAGAGCTTACCATTCGAGATAATGTGTGACGCCAGTGATTATGCTGTCGCGGCAGCACTAGGTCAGAGGAAGGAGAAAATCTTCCATGTGATCTACTATGCCAGCAAAACTATAAATGATGCCCAGATAAATTACACCACAATAGAAAATGAGTTACTAGCAGTGGTGTTTGCAATTGACAAGTTCCGACCATATATACTTGGAACAAAAGTGGTGGTCCATACAGATCACTCAACACTCAAATATCTGTTCACCAAGTAGCGGATCACTTGTCAAGACTGGAGATGGGAAGGAATCAAGATAAAGACAAGACCAACATACTGGAAACTTTACCAAACGAGCAATTATTCATTGCCACCAGCATTGCCGCAATAACAATGGCGGCAGGTAAGCTTCCCGAAACCCCTTGGTATGTTAACATTTTCAATTACATTGTAAGTGGTTTATTACCTCCTAAACTTAATTATCAAGCTAGGAAGAGGTTCCAAAATGATGCAAAACATTATTATTGGGACGAACCTCTTCTTTTTAAGCATTGTGCAGATCAGATCATCAGTAGATGCATACCACAGGAAGAACAGAAAGAAGTGCTTCACCACTGCCATGCTGCCACGTATGGAGGACACTTAGGAGGAAATAAAATTGCAGCAAAGGTTCTGCAATCTGGTTTCTATTGGCCTACACTGTTCAAGGATGCACAAGCTTTTTACAAGAGCTGTAATAAATACCAAAGGACTGGAAACATATCTAGAAGGCATGAGATGCCACTGCAGAATATTCTTGAAGTCGAAATTTTTTACGTTTGGGGAATCGACTTCATGGGATCATTCCCAGCTTTCTGTGGGAATCTATACATCCTGCTGGTAGTAGACTATGTGTCTGTAACCCCCTTAGCCCGGTCTAGACGTTTAACCTGAACTACGAAGATTACACGGGGAAAACCAAAGTCAACCTGAAAGTCAACCTTGATTTATGACCCTTTTTTTCTTTTTATCTTCTCTAGATGCATATTATTAACCTATAAGTTCAGAAAAGCGATTAGGTGAAAAAGGCACAACGATCGGAGTTTGATTAGGGGTTCAATTGCATACATTTGACTTTTAGGGACTAAACTGTAAATACCATAAAATACAGAGACTTTCATGATTTTAAAGTGACCAATCCTCAATTAATCATGTAACATGCCAACATGTCAAAATTCAGCTCAAACGGATCATCCAAACACATTCAATTGCACGCACAATATTCAGGGACCAAAATGCAACATTTCCAAACCATAAAAGATACTTTTAACTGAAATTTAACTACTCGTATCGATACACTAGGCCCTGTATCAATACGCGGGAAGACAGTAGCTAAAGAAGGTTTAAACGTATCGAAACGCTTCCTCGCGTATGGTACGACCTTCAAACTTGGCCTAGGCATATCGATACGCGGGCCAACCGTTTCGATACCCCTATACAGAAATGCCTCATTTTGCCTTAGCGTATCGATACGCTTCCCCGCGTATCGATACGCATACCAGATTGGCTCCAACTAACATCATTTAAACGTACAAAAACACATTCAAACAGGCTCAAATCATGCATACAAGTTATAGTCTATCTAATAAACTTTTAAACACCATCAAATAGCAAATCATACTCATCAACCACTTCATATCATGATGGAATTTAGCTAATCTAGCATGCTTAAGACATAAAGCTATTTAAAGGGTAAAACACCACAAACAAGCCATAGAACCATATAAAGGCCAATTACAAGTTCACAACCAGAAACTAAACATGCTTATAACACCAAACATCTCCAATCAGAATCAGAAAGTAGAAGTCCCACCCATTGCCATTTATTACACTAAGGTGAACCACATACATCTCTTTAACAAAGCCTTGGATTCCTCTTGCTTTTGGGTTACCTTGAAATGTTCAATTCTCTACATTGATGAAACAAATGAGCGTAAGCATATAGCTTAGCGAGGATCGCTAAACCACAATCATCAATGCATTTAACATAATTTGCAAAACCACCACTTTTATCACATAGTTTTCATAAACCATGTCTTCTCAAGACAACAATGCATTTAATAGACACAAGCCCATATGCATCACTTTAAAACAACAATTAAACCATTGCCCATGCTTTACCAAGCATATCATGCATTCTTGCATCATTTACAAGCATCTCATGCTTCACATTATACATTTACATTATATTGGCTCACAAGTGATAGTCCATAAACCATTTCAACACAAGACACAATCGAATACGCGGATTACAAGCATTGTCCCACATGCATCATACACACTACCGGACTACACAAGGCTCACACACGAGAGCAACCCTCCATCGTTGTGACACCCGTGGTGGAGTATAACGGTACAATCTCAACCCCTCAACACCACTCATAGGTAGTTGTATAATTCCACTAACGAGAGCATGTGACACATAATACAAGATCTACACACGGAATTAACAACCACCGTTGTGATCTTAACCTCAATCATTAGAGTACTTGGATGGAGTATACAGTAAAATTACAACACCTCGACATCCAAGGCGACTTTATTTACGGTGCACCCAATTCTATATCATGCTTAATATCATATGCATTCAACATTTGCCAATATAATCATTTAACCACATGAATCCACTGTTTTACAAGCATAACCACAATGACATTTCCACAAGCATCACATGCTTAATATCATATGCATTCAAAACATGCTGTAACGCCTTGGTTTTGGGCCTAGATGTTTTAGACATCGGATCAGACCGGTCGAGAATGGTTCCAATCGCGTAAGGTGATTTAAGGAAATCAAGGATCGGGATAGGATAAAATTGTGATAAAATTTCTAAAATCCTCTAAAAATATGTTTAAGAGGTTGGTCAAGTCAATTTTACAAAATGAATTTCGAAAATGGGACATTTTGAGTAGTGACCAAATTGTAACGTTTCAAAGCTGGGAAAAATATGATTTTTAATGTGGAAGCCAAAATCTTAGAATCTTTAGGGGGCTTTAAGTCAATTTGAAATTTTCTCAATATGACATGTGTTTTAAAAGGTTTTTAATTAAATGGATTTAATTGGGTTTTTATTAATTAGTTAATAAAGTTAGTTTAAGTGAGATTTCATTTGACGTAACTACCAACTCTTTCTGATTTTCAGCCAAACACTAAATCTCTCATCTTTTCTCATAATTCTTTCTTCAAAAAACTCTCTCAACATTTTCTAAATCATTTTCAAGAGATCTTTTCTAATTCTTCAAGGCTTTGCTAAGGAAAACTTGCCATTCATTGAGAGAAGCAAGGATTGGAGGTAAATCCCGTTCTCAACCTCTAATTTATGTTCTTTATTGAAATACCCAAGATATTTGGCTTCTAAATACTATTTTTGGTTGAGTTTTCATTATAGTTTTGATTGGAGATCAAAATCTTGTGAAATTATGGTTGAAATCTTAATTTTCAGACTTGTTGAGTTAGGCTCTGTTTTGTGTTGATTTTAATTGAGTTTTAAGTTGATTTATATGTTAAAATGAGTTGTTGATAATATAGATCCCGAAATCCTTGAGATCCTTGAAGTTCTTGATAGTTTTAAGTGAGATTTTGGGGTGAAATGGTGGAATCTTGCTTGCTGGAGGTATAAGGTTGGGTTAGGATGTTTGTTAGATATGTTTTGATGTTTATAATGCTTTGGAAGTGATGTATGTTTGCAGGGCTTGGCTTAGGAAGCAATTGATTGAGTTTTCAGTTGTTTTGAATGGGTATTTTGGTGTAGTTTGGGTGAGCAACGAGTTTGTGAATTGTTGTTGGTGTTAGAATGCATTTTAATACATTTAGATCTCTGTTTTGATGATTTGAAAACATGAGATCTTTATTCGGAAGCAAACGAGGTGATTTTATAGGCTCCAGAGGGGTAATTTTCGTGTCGGTGAACAAGGTTTCGTGTTTCGGAGAGTGGAAATGCAATTTCCTGCTTTGTAACGCTTTGAGCGTGATCTTGGGAGCTTAGAGTAAGTTGTATACACTTAGCTAAGCTCAAGAGTAAGTGATTCGGAAATCCCTCCCTTGGATATGTGCTTTGTTCGATGGATTTGCACTTGAGTTGAGTGTTGATTGTTAAGGATGCACTATGTAAGTGATCCTTGGTTTGCATGTGTTGAATGTATATGAATTTAAGCATGTGATGCTTGTGGAAATGGCATTGTGGTTATGCTTGTCAAACAATGGATTAATGTGGTTAAATGATTATATTGGCAAGTGATGAAAATGGTTTTTGGTTAGTTTAATCGGATATAGTTAGCCAGCTATAGGATTGGGTGCACCGTAAATAAAGTTTCCTTGGATGTCGAGGGGTTGTGATTGTGTCGTAATCTCCATCCAAGTACCCTAGCGATTGAGGAATTAGAGTCACCACGATGGAGGTTGGCTCTCGTGGGTAGACTTAGTTAAGCGTTACTACGGTGGAGGAATGCTCCCGTGTGTGAGTTTGGATAAGGTGATTACAATGGTTGAGGTAGCTCCCATATGTAAGCCTTGTTTGTGTCCCGACTCTCGCTAGTGGGTTATACAACTACCGATAAGTGATGTTGAGGGGTTGTGATTGTGAAATTTATCTCCATCATGGGTGTTGAGGGGTTGTGATTGTGCCATTTATCTCCACCTTATGTAGTCTGGTAGTGTGTATAAAGCGTGTGGGACAACGCTTGTAATCCGCGTATCCGATTGTGTCAAGTGTGATGTGTTTTGTTATGATTTATGTTTAAGATCACTTGCGAGCCAATATGATGATGTTGACATAATGATTTAAAGAAGAGCATTTATTTTGAGAAAGCATGTGATGCTTGAGAATTATGCTAGAATGCATGTGATGCTTGTTAAAGCATGAGCAAAGGTTTATTTGCTGTTTTAAAATGATGCATATGAGCATGTGGTTAAAAAATGTATTGAGGTCTTGAGAAGATATGGTTTATAAATTGGCATGAGATGTAAAGTGTTGGTTTTGCAAAATGTGAGACATGCATTGATGAATGTTTTAGTGATCCTCACTAAGCTTTGTGCTTACGCTCCATTGTTTCATCAATGCATAAAACTGGGCTTTGAAGACAGCAAGTAGGCAAGAGGAATCCAAGTTTTTAATCTTGCAAAGTATGTGGTTTTGCTTCGGTGTAATAAAAGGCAATGGGTGGGGTTTATGCTATTGCATGGTTGAGAATGTTTCCCCTTTCCTTGAGCATGTTGGATAGTTACTTTTGAGATGTAATTGGCCTTTATGGTTTGATTTTGGTTATGTATGATGGTTTTGGCTTGTTATTGTTTTGGTGGGCTAGAGAGCATGTCTTTAGTACTTTTACTTGCATGTTGATTGCCATGTTATAGATAATGCATCGATATGATTATTGTTGATATGTATCCATGTTGTATGCATGATGCGGCATGTCTCGGGAATGATTTGAATGTGTTTAAGCATGAAGAAACAACAAAATCTGCTGTTACAGGGCAAGGCGTATCGAAACGCCCTTGCCAGTTTCGGAATAGGGGCCTGAAATGGCCATAAGGTTTCAGAACGGGTGAAGGCGTATCGAAACGATTTTGCTACTGGAAGGGGGTGTTTCGATACGGGTCTCGGAACGCTCCCGAGTATCAAAACGGTCAACCTTATTTTGAAACGACCATTTCGGTACAAGGTCATCCGTATCGGAACGCCTGACTGTTGGGTTTGAATTTTAAACTGTTTTGGGATTCTGTTTCTTGCATTTTGGTCCCTAAATGTTGGTTGCTTAATTCAATGACTTTTAAAGATCCCTTTGAGTTGAAATTTGACCTGATTGCTTGTTATGTGACTAATTTTGGACTGGTAACATTAAAACTCATTTAATCCTTATAAATCTAAGAATTTAGTTTTTAGTCCCTAAAAGATGATTCTTTCCAATTGAGTCCATGTTCGGGTTTCGTTTGCTGTGCCGCTTTCGCTGAGTTAATTTGCTAAACATATAGGTTAATTTTGAGCATCTAGAAAAGCTAAAAAGAAAAAAGGGTCGTTGATCAAGGTTGACTTTCGGATTGACTTTGGTTTTCCCCTGTAATCTTCGTAGTTAGGGTCAAACGTCTAGGCCGGGCTAAGGGGGTTACATTTTTTGGTATCAGAGCATGGTTACGAAAGAATTGGGAATGTTGGTATGTGAAATTGATATGTGTTGAAGTATGATGTTTGGAAAGCATGCTATTGGTTGAATTTTGAACCTTATGCCATGCTTGATTGATAAGAATTGCATGTGGAATGAATATGATTGTGTGATGATGATGTTATGTGGATATGTGTTGATTTTGGGATGATGAAAAGTATGTGAGCATGATGAGTCTTTGTATGCTATGTCATGATAGGGGAAGTCAGGGTGCCCATTGCCTTATTACACTGATTAAATGTTTTTGTAAACTTGGATCTTGCTTGAGGCTGGCCAAAATCATGGTTTGATTTGTTGTTTTTGTTATTATGCCTTGTTAAAATAGCACAATGAGTTCGAGGAGAGAGTTGGGATCAAATACGATCGAACCTGTAGGTGAGCAGGGTAGTCGGGTAAGTGATGTTCCATCTCTCGAGAATATGCCTATTTGGTCGTTCTTATCTGGAATTGAGGCGATAGGGTAGCATGAAGGAGCTGGCCCGGTGATGAAAGTTTTATCATCAGTGGTTCAGGAGATGTCTGGAGCATCTCAGGCCGCGGAAAATGAAAGGCATGTGGACGTACAGTCTGTCGGACAGGCTGGTTTGTCAAAATAGCATCTGCATGATTTGGGAGCTGTTGAGTATCATGGGTCGACGCCGGAGGCGTTCGAGGTTTGGTTAGCCAGTACAATTTCAATCTTGGATCAGGAAAGGTGTGGCCACGCTTGTAAGTTGGGAAGCGTTGTCACGTTAGATGATGCTAGTATGTGGTGGACATCTGTGTCGGTGGCATCAAATATCTAGGATGTGGATTGGGAATTCTTTTTAGCTGCTTTTCTGAAGAGGTATATTGGAGATAAGCTTTCGGGTAGCCAAGAGCGCGAGAGTATGGTTTCAGTTTATGCTGATGAGCAGAACTTGGGACTGTCATTTCATGGTGGTGGTTCTAGCTGTGGTAAGAGAGCTGCTGAATTCGGTTTTGGAAGTAAACGGACCAAGAAATGTCGAGATAGGAGGTATCAATCTACTGTTAGGCGAGGTAACCTTGGACATTGTGCATTGGTTCAAGGGAACAGAACGAGGGTGGAGCAGTACACGTTCTGGACGTGTGGTTCTCGGGAGCACTTAAGGAGGGACTGTCCTTGTGTGGTGGGAGAGGTACAGGCTTCTGTTGAAGTGACAGGGAAGTCTTGCTGGAATTGTGGTTTAACAGATCATTTAAGGCGCAAGTGTCCCCTGTTGGCAGGTGGAGGCCAAGGACGTGCACCTGCTGTGGCTGCACCACAGAAGGGTCGTGAGCGTGGCTGAGACAGGGTTCGGAGGTGGCAGGAAAAGCAGAGAGATGCAGGGTGTTTGATGATTGAACCTTGTTGGAGTTGTGGGCCTGTTGGGCATTTGAGGCGAGATTGTCAAGTGTTTGCTCGGGGTGGTCAAGGTGGGGTGTCTTTTGAAGCTACCCACGGTCGCGAGTGCAGTTATGGTTCTTTTCAACAAGGAGACCATGGTGGCTCTGCAAAAGAGGATGTGGGTGGTCGTCGCTCGGAGCATAATGATGTGATTGCATGCATCTTTTCTGTGCAATCTGTGTTGTTGTTATCTTTGCTTAGTTTTGCTTTGCATCCTCTTGGGTAGTGTTAGGGTCCAATAGTTAGTTAGTTATGAATAGTGTCGTTGTTGTTTTTAGAATACCATTGGTGAAGATGAATTGTAGTTCAAATAGTGATGTAATGAGTTGTGAGGATGGTGGAGCAGGAATAGTTTGGAAATAGGACGTGGAGTTGTTCCAAGAATGGTTCGAAGACATTATTAGTAGGTGTGAACAGACATACATGCACACTTAAAATCATGGGTATATATATATATTACATATGTTGATACATGCATAAACCTGCCATGACATTAGAAGTATGCATACATGTGCATAGGTATTCGTAAGGGCATGTAAGCAATCATGCATATGAATGTTCACACTTACTAATAGTTTATTTGGATCCGGTAGTGGTGTCTTATGATTAGAGTAGTTTGTGGGTTTAAGGTTTGCTTTGGCGTGAGAATAGGAAGTGAATAAGTTTACCATTAGGAGTGAATATGGTCTAGTTTTGGCTAGCCAGAAGAAAAGTTTTTTTAGGTGTTTTAAGGGCCTTCGCGGTTTGATGGTAGAGAGGGGACAATTTTGGTTAGAATGCGGTCGAGGATGTATAGTGTGTAGTTAAATGCATTTTGAATGTAGTTGTGGAGTGTTGTAGTTGCTCTGGGTTGAATAGTTGTTGTAGGTTTCGGTTGTGGTTTTTAAAGTGCGCTGCATTCTTGCTTGAATAGTCATAGAAGGATGATGGTTTTAGATGGATAAGGTTTTGACGGAGACCTTGAAGGAGTTGGAAGGAAGTTCTGGCAGTAGTTTTAATCGAGGTTTAGCTGTGATTGAGTAGAGAGTTCTTAACTCTTGCATAAGTTGTGGTATATGCTTTTAGTCGAATGCAAGTGCTTGGGGCATGAGCTCTACGCGTGGTTATGTAGGCTCAAAAGCCATGATGTTTTGGCTGGTTTCTCGTGAGAGGGTGGTCTGTTGGCTGAGTGTAAGTAAACCTTTTTGAGATAGTTGTTGTAAGTGAAGTAATAGTTGGAGATGGTGTTAGAGTCTCGTGATAAGGTATCAGGTTGGAATGGCCAACGTTGTGGCCAATGCTTTAAGTAGGAAGGTGGTTGTGGAGTAGAGGGCGATGTTTACTCGCTTGAGCATATCACAAGATGGTGATCTTGTTGCCGAGTTGTGGATGAAACCGTCCCTGAACCAGTTGATCAGGGATAAACAGTTGCTTGATGATTCACTTGTATCGTGTGTTCAAGATATCATGGATGGAAAGCCTTGAGGTTTTGTGTCAATGATGTTGGTGTTTTGAGCTTTGGAAATTGAATAGTGGTGCCAAATGATGTTGAGTTGAGGTGCTCTAATCTGGATGAACTCTTAGAGGTTCTTCCGTAGTGTGCTCTGGTTGTATGAAGGTGTATCGTATTTGAGAGTTGCCGGTTAAGGTAGAAAAGGATGTTAACGAATTTGTGGGCAGATGTTTGAGTTGTTGGTAGGTGGAAGCTGAGTTTTGCTTACCTCTTAGGTGTGGTAACTGTTGTGGTTTCCAGGAAGGGAGTTGAGGGGGATGAATTGTAGTGGATTCGTGGTTGGATTATTGTGGATTTTATCAAGAGGAATATTGTTGAGTGGTTGTTGATCATTTTGCGAAGAGTGCACATTCCTTGGCAGTGCATACTGCGTATGAGTTGGATAAGTTGGTTGAGTTGTTTGTCACTAAGATTGTCCGATTACACGGAGTGTTGGAGTCTGTTGTTTTGGATAGAGATTCAAGGTTTGCATTGAGGTTTTGGGAATGTATGAGTCGAGCTTGGGGTACGCGATTGGGTTTCGGTACTTCTTATCATCCTTTGACGGATGGGTAACCAGAGCATGTTATCCAGGTGCTTGAGATTATGATGTGATGTTGTGTTTAGGTTTCGAAGGTTCATCGGAAAGGCATTCACCCTTGGTTGAGATTGCTTGTAACATTAGTTATTAGGCAAGTATTCAAATGGCTCCATACGAGGCTTTGTATGGGAGAAGATGTAGAACCCCTCTTTGTTGGGCAGAAGCTGGGCAAAAGTTGATTTCGATGCCGACTATGTTAAACGGAACCACCGAGGAGGTGAAGCTCATTTGTGAGCGTTTAAAGGTAGTATCGGATAGGTAAAAGTCTTACGCGGACTTGAAGCGTAAGGAAATTGAGTTCGCGGTTGGGGAACGTGTGTTCTTGAAAGTATCGCCTTGGAAGAAGGTGATGAGATTTGGGCGTAAGGGTAAGCTTGCCCCAAGGTTCAGTGGATCTTACGAGTTGAGAGCGTATTGGTCCTGTGGCATATCGGTTGAGATTTCCTGCAGAGTTGGAGAAGATATATGATGTGTTTCATGTCTCCATATTACGGAAGTACAGATCGGACCCTTCGCATGTGATGCCTGTTGAGGAGATAGATTTGAATTCGGATCTGTCATATGATGAGGAACCAGTGAAGGTTCTAGACGTGAGTAGAAAAGTTCTTCGTGGTAAGACGATAGGACTTGTGAAGGTGTTGTGGCGACACCGAGGAGTTGAGGAGGCCACGTGGGGAAGCAAGGCGGACATGCTGAGGCAGTTTCCGCATCTCTTTCCATCAGGTAAGAATTTCGGGGACGAAATTTCCTAAGTGGGGGAGAGTTGTAACGCCCTGGTTTTGGGCCTAGATGTTTTAGACATCGGATCGGACCGGTCGAGAACGGTTCGTATCGCATAAGGTGATTTAAGGAAATCAAGGATCGGGATAGGATAAAATTGTGATAAAAATTGTTAAAATCCTCTAAAAATATGTTTAAGAGGTTGGTCAAGTCAATTTTACAAAATGGATTACGGAAATGGTACATTTTGAGTAGTGACCAAATTGTAATGTTTCAAAACTGGGAAAATGTGATTTTTAATGTGGAAGCCAAAATCTTAGAATCTTTAGGGGGCTTTAAGTCAATTTGACCTTTTCTAAATATGACATGTGTTTTAAAAGGTTTTTAATTAAATGGATTTAATTGGGTTTTTATTAATTAATTAATAAAGTTAGTTTAAGTGAGATTTCATTTGACGTAACTACCAACTCTTTCTCATTTTCAGCCAAACACTAAATCTCTCATCTTTTCTCAGAATTCTTTCTTCCAAAAACTATCTCAACATTCTCTAAATCATTTTCAAGAGATCTTTTCTAATTCTTCAAGGTTTTGCTAAGGAAAACTTGTCATTCATTGAGAGAAGCAAGGATTGGAGGTAAATCTCGTTCTCAACCTCTAATCTAAGTTCTTTATTGAAATTCCCAAGATATTTGGCTTCTAAATACTATTTTTGGTTGAGTTTTCATTATAGTTTTGATTGGAGATCCAAATCTTGTGAAATTATGGTTGAAATTTTAATTTTCGGACTTGTTGAGTTAGGCTCTATTTTGTGTTGATTTTAATTGTGTTTTAAGTTTATTTATATGTTAAAATGAGTTGTTGATAATATAAATCTGGAAATCCTTGAGATCCTGGAAGTTCTTGATAGTTTTAAGTGAGATTTTGGGGTGAAATGGTGGAATCTTGCTTGCTGGAGGTATAAGGTTGGGTTAGGATGTTTGTTAGATGTGTTTTGATGTTTATAATGCTTTGGAAGTAATGTATATTGGTTGGGCTTGGTTTAGGAAGCAATCGATTGAGTTTTCGGTTGTTTTGAATGAGTATTTTGGTGTTGTTTGGGTGAGCAATGAGTTTGTGAATTGTTGCTGGTGTTAGAATGCATTTTAATGCATTTAGATCTCTGTTTTGATGATGTGAAAATAGGGGATCTTGACCCGGCAGCAAACGAGGTGATTTTGGAGGCTCCGGAGGGGTAATTTCCGTGTCGGTGAACAAGGTTTCGTGTATCGGTGAATGGAAATGCAATTTCCTGCTTTGTAACGCTTTGAGCGTGATCTTGGGAGCTTAGTGTAAGTTTGATACACTTAGCTAAGCTCAAGAGTAAGTGATTCGGAAATCCCTCCCTTGGATATGTGCTTTGTTCGATGGATTTGCACTTGAGTTGAGTGTGGATTGTTTAATGTTTCTAAGCATGTTTAAGCATGGTATAATACTGGATTTTAATGTCATTATGTTAAGGATGCACTAGTAAGTGATCCTTGGTTTGCATGTGTTGAATGTATATGAATTTAAGCATATGATGCTTGTGGAAATGGCATTGTGGTTATGCTTGTAAAACAATGGATTAATGTGGTTAAATGATTATATTGGCAAGTGATGAAAATGGTTTTTGGTTACTTTAATCAGATATAGTTAACCGGCTATAGGATTGGGTGCACCGTGAAAAAAGTCACTGTGGATGTCGAGGGGTTGTGATTGTGCCGTAATCTCCATCCAAGTACCCTAACGATTGAGGTTAAGATCACAACGGTGAATGGTTAGTCCCGTGTGGGAGTCTTGTGTATGTGTCCTATACTCTCGTTAGTGGAATTATACAACTACCGATGAGTGATGTTGAGGGGTTGTGATTGTGCCATTAATCTCCATCACGGGTGTTGAGGGGTTGTGATTGTGCCATTAATCTCCACCTTGTGTAGTCCGGTAGTTTGTATGAAGCGTGAGGGACAATGCTTGTAATCCGTGTATCCGATTGCGTCGTGTGTTGAAATGGTTTATGGATTATCACTTGTGAGCCAATATAATGTAAATGAATAGTGTGAAGCATGAGATGCTTGTATATGATGCTAGGATGCATGAGATATTTGTGTATAATGCAAGAATGCATGTGATGCTTGTTGGATAGTTACTTTTGAAATGTAATTGGCCTTTATGGTCTGATTTTGGTTATGGATGATGGTTTTGGCTTGTTATTGTTTGGGTGGGCTAGGGAGCATGTCTTTAGTACTTTTACTTGCATGTTGATTGACATGTTATAGCTAATGCCTCGATACGATGATTGTTGATATGTATCCATGTTGTATGCATGATTTGGCATGTCTCGGGAATGATTTGAATGTGTTTAAGCATGAAAAACCAAAAAAATATGCTGTTTTAGGGCAAGGCGTATCGGAACGCCCTTGCCAGTTTCGGAACAGGGGCCTGAAATGGCTATAAGGTTTCAGAACGGGTGAAGGCGTATCGAAACGATTTTTCTATTGGAAGGGGGTGTTTCGATACGGGTCTCGGAATGCACCTGAGTATCAAAATGGTCAACCCTGTTTCGAAATGACCGTTTCGGTACATGGCCATCCGTATCGGAACGCCTGACCGTTGGGTTTGAATTTTGAACTATTTTGGGTTTCTATTTCTTGCATTTTGGTCCCTAAATGTTGGTTGCTTAATTCAATTAGTTTGAATGATTCGTTTGAGTTGAAATTTGACCTGATGGCTTGTTATGTGATTAATTTGGTACTAGTAACATTAAAACTCGTTTAGTCCTTATAAATCTAAGAATTTACATTTTAGTCCCTTAAAGATGATTCTTTCCAATTGAGTCCCTGTTCGGGTTCCGTTTGCTGTGCCGCTTTCGCTGAGTTAATTTGCTAAAAGAATTTACATCCTTAACATAACGACATTAAAATCAAAAAAATTAAAATCCAGAATTAAACCATGCTTAAACATGCATAAAACAGTAAACAATTCCACTCTTACTTCAAGTGCAATTTCATCAAACATAACACATTTCCAAAAGAGGGATTACCGAAACACTTCCACTTGATCTTAGTTAAGTGTATCAAACTTACACTTAGCTCCCAAGATCACGCTCAAAGCGTTACAATGTAGGAAATTGCATTTCCACTCACCGATACGCGAAGCCTTGTTCGTCGACACGGAAATTAAACCTCCGGAGCCTCCAAAATCACCTCGTTCGCCTCCAGATCAAGATACCCTATTTTCACATCATCAAAACAGAGATCTAAATCCATTAAAATGCATTCCAACACCAGCAACAATTGACAAACTCGTTGCTCACCCAAACAACACCAAAATACCTATCCAAAACAACCGAAAACTCAATCGATTGCTTCCTAAACCAAGCCCAGCAAACATACATCACTTCCAAAGCATTATAAACATCAAAACACATCTAACAAACATCCTAACCCAACCTTATACCTCCAGCAAACAAGATTCCACCAAATCACCTCAAAATCTCACTTAAAACTATCAAGAACTTCAAGGATCTCAAGGATTTCGGGATCTATGTTGTCAACAACTAATTACATATAAATCAACTTAAAACTCAATTAAAATCAACACAAAAAAGAGCCTAACTCAACAAGTCCGAAAATTAAAATTTCAACCATAATTTTTCAAGATTTTGATCTCCAGTCAAAACTATAATGAAAACTGAACCAAAAATAGTATTTAGAAGCCAAATATCTTGGGAATTTCAATAAAGAACTTAGATTAGAGGTTGAGAACGGGATTTACCTCCAATCCTTGCTTTTCTCAATGGATGACAAGTTTTCCTTAGTGAAATCTTGAAGAACTAAGAGAGATCTCTTGAAAATGATTTAGGAAAAGTTGAGAGAGTTTTTAGAAGTGAGAATTCTGGAAAAAAGATGAGTGAATTTGTGTTTGGCTGAAAAAGAGAGAGATCGGTAGTTACGTAATTGAACTCCATTAACTAACTTTTAATTATTTTAATATAAATCCAAATAAAATCATTTAATTTAAAACCCTTTTAAAACACATGCCATATTGAGAAAAGGTCAAATTGACTTAAAGCCCCCTAAAGATTCTAAGATTTTGGCTTCCACCTTAAAAATCACATCTTTCCCAGTTTTGAAACTTTACAATTTGGTCACTACTCAAAATGTCCATTTTCCAAAACCTTTTTTGCAAAATTGAATTGACCAACCTCTTAAACATATTTTTAGAGGATTTTAGCAATTTTTATCACAATTTTATCCTATCCCGATCCTTGATTTCCTTAAATCACCTTACGCGATTCGAACCGTTCTCGACCGGTCCGATCCGATGTCTAAAACATCTAGGCCCAAAACCAGGGCATTACAACTCTCCCTCACTTAGGAAATTTCGTCCTCGAAATTCTTACTTGATGGAAAGAGATCCAGAAACTGCCTCAGCATGTCCGCCTTGCTCTCCCATGTGGCCTTCTCAACTCCTCGGTGTCGCCACAACACCTTCACAAGTTCTATCGTCTTGCCACGAAGAACTTTGTTACTCAAGTCAGAACCTTCACTGGTTCATCATCATATGACATATCCGAATTCAACTATATCTCCTCAACATGCATCACATGTGAAGGATCTAATCTGTACTTCTGTAACATGGAGACATGAAACACATCATGTATCTTCTCCAACTTTGCAGGCAATCTCAACCGATATGCCACAGGACCAATCCGCTCCACAATCTCGTAAGGTCCAATGAACCTTGGGCTAAGCTTACCCTTACGTCCAAAACTCATCACATTCTTCCAAGGTGATACTTTCAAGAACACACGTTCGCCAACCGCAAACTCAATTTCCTTACGCTTCAAGTCCGCGTAAGACTTTTGCCTATCCGATGCCGTCTTTAAACGCTCACAAATGAGATTAACCTTCTCGGTGGTTCCCTTAAGCATAGCTGGCATCGAAATCAACTTTTGCCCAGCTTTTGCCCAACAGAGAGGGGTTCTACATCTTCTCCCATACAAAGCCTCGTATGGAGCCATTTGAATACTTGCCTGGTAACTGTTATTATACGCAAACTCAACCAACGACAAGTGCTTCTCCCATGAACCCTGAAATTCTATCACACAACATCTCAACATGTCCTCAAGCACTTGGATCACACGCTCCGACTGTCAATCTGTCTGAGGATGACAAGAAGTACTAAAATTCAACCGTGTACCCAAAGCTTGATGTAAACATTCCCAAAATCGTGTTGTAAACCTCGGATCTCTATCCGACACAATGGAATTTGGCACACCGTGCAACCGCACAATCTCAGCTATATATAGCTCAGCCAACTTATCCAAAGTGTATGTAGTATGCACATGCAGAAAATGTGCACACTTGTTAAGCTGATCAACAATCACCCAAATTGAATTCTTCTTTGTCGGCGAAAAAGGCAAGCCAAACACAAAATCCATGGTGATTCTTTCCCACTTCCATTTTGGGATTCTCAAAGGCTGCAAAAACCCAGAAGGAAGCTGATGCTCAGCCTTCACTCGCTGACACACCATGTACTTACTAACAAACTCAGCCACATCCTTTTTCAACCCCACCCAGTAGTACTCATCTTTCAGGTCACGATACATCTTTGTACTAGCCGGATGCATTGCAAAAGGACTACTATGAGCTTCAGTCAGAATAGTGTGCCTTAACTCAGCATCATCTGGTACTACTATTCGACCCCCAAAGCACAGAACACCATCATCACTAAAGCTGAAATCCGAAGGTCTACCTTCCCCAATGTCCTGAACATGCGAAACAAGAGAATCTTCAAGCAACTGCTTATCTTTGATCAACAGTATCAGGGATGGCTTCACTTGCAATTCTGCAATAAGACCACCATCACGCGATATGCTCAAACGAGCAAACATCGCTCTCAACTCCACTGCTACTTTCCTACTCAAAGCATCGACTACAACATTAGCCTTACCCGGGTGATACTCAATCGTCATATCATAATCTTTAAGGAACTCCACCCAGCGACGTTGCCTAAGATTCAACTCCTTTTGAGACATGAGATATTTCAAACTCTTATGGTCTGTAAACACAACACACTTCTCACCATATAGGTAATGCCTCCAAAATTTCAAGGCAAACACCACAGTCGCAAGCTCAAGATCATGAGTAGGGTAGTTGCGCTCATGCACCTTCAACTGCCTAGATGCATAGGCCTCTACCTTACCCTCATGCATCAACACGCAGCCCAAACCAACAATGGACACATCACTATGGACCACAAACTCCTTACCATATTCAGGTTGATCAGAACAGGAGCTTGCGTCAAGGCTTCTTTCAGCTTCTCAAAAGCTTGTTGTCTCGCATCCATCCACTCAAAGCGAACATTCTTTTGCAACAACTTGGTCAAAGGCACTGCTATCTTCGAGAAACCCTCAAAAAACCTACGGTAGTACCCAACCAATCCAAGGAAACTCCGTACCTCAGTCACTGACTTAGGCACTTTCCAGCTCATCACAGCTTCAACCTTGTGTGAATCAACAGAATACCCTCAACTAATACAACATGCCCAAGGAAGACCACCTCCCTAAGCCAAAACTCACACTTACTCAGCTTGGCATACAACTTATTTTCCAGTAACGCTTGCAAAACAATCCTCAAGTGCCTATCATGATCCTCCTCGGTACACAAATACACAAGGATATCATCGATGAACACCACCACAAAATGATCCAAGAATTCATGGAATACACGATTCATCATGTCCATGAAAGCAGCAGGCGCGTTGCTCAAACCAAACGGCATCACAAAAATTCATAGTGTCCATACCTCGTGCGAAAAGCTGTCTTAGGTACATCCACATCCTTCACCTTCAACTGATAATACCCTGATCTCAAATCTATCTTAAAAAACATTGAAGCTCCCCGGAACTGATCAAAGAGATCATCAATTATAGGCAGGGGATATTTGTTCTTGATCGTCAACTTGTTCAATTGCCGATAATCTATGCACATCCACACTGTTCCACCTTTCTTCTTTACAAACAAGACCGGTGCACCCCAAGGTGACACACTCACCCGAATGAAACCTCGATCCAACAACTCCTGCAACTGCATTTTCAATTCTTTTAACTCTTTGGGTGCCATGCGATATGGAGCAATGGACACCGAAGTTGTATTCTCGTACAACTCTATACCAAACTCAACTTCTCTATTTGGTGGCAACCCTGACCCAGACAATTCTTCCAGAAAGATACCCGGAAAATCGCAAACAGCTCGGATGTCCTGCACACGCACATCCTTGGTGCCAGGATTCATCACATAGGCAAGGTAAGCCTCGCAACCCAACCTCATTATACGGTTTGCTTCCAAAGCTGAAATCACATTCGACAAGAATTTCACATTCTCGCCTACTACCACTACTTCATATTCATCGGCCAACTTTAAGGTGACTCGCTTGACCTCAAAGTCAACCACCGCCCTATGCTCCGACAACCAATCCATGCCAAGGATTACATCAAATCAAGCAAATGTGCATGCTCACTCAAGATGTAAGAATGCGTGGATCCAGAATCAATCAAAGCCAGCAAAGATAGAGACTGGAGAGCAAAGGTACCTGCGATAACATCGGTATCGTTGTGCTCCTCGCGCTGAGCATATACCCTCGCTGGTCCACCTCCCCCCGGTCGAACATCTACAACATGAGCAATACCATGCTGCCCCTCATCTCTCCTCTGAAAGTTCCTATGCCTGCACCCACAGCCTCTCTGAGGTGCAGCTACCACAGGAGCACGTCCTTGGCCACCACCAGCCAACAAAGGACACTCCCTCCTCATATGATTCGTCGAACCACAATTCCAACAAGAGTTCCCTATCACCGCAACAGGAGCCTGAACCTCTCTAGCTGCCCGAGAAAAATCTCGCCTCAAATGATCACGAGAACCACACGTCTAGCACGTGTTCTGATCAGCCCTCATCCTATCTCTCTGAGTAGGTGTACCATGTCCACCATTACCCCGCCTAGCAGCAGGCTGGTACCTCCTATCTCGTCCCCTTTTGTTACGTCCACCTCCGGAACTAGACTCGGCTGCTCTCTTCCCAGAGCTAGAACCAACATCTCGAGAAGAAAAACCCAAATTATGCCCGATGTCCTTTTCCCGACAAACAAGCACGTCAAAATCAGTATAATCTGCAGCCAGCATATACATCTTAACTTCTTGTACCAACCCGTACCGGAAGTGATCACATCGATGTCTCTCACTAGGCACCAACTCAGGAACATACTGGCTATGGCCTACGAACTAGACCTCGTGCTCATCCACAGATAGATTGCCCTAAACAAGCGAAAAAAACTCTTGTTTCTTTTCATCCAAGTATCTCACCCCTAGATACTTCCTCCTGAAGGCACCTCTGAAAAACTCCCAATCAATCTCGTTGGGTTCCATACCAGCCGTGGTAGTCGTCCACCAGCTGTAGGCATCGCCTTGGAACAAAGATATTGCGAATCCTAGCTTGCGCACATCATTACAGCCCATCTGATCCATAATGCGGATAATACTCGCTAACCAGGCCTCAGACGCCTCAGGAGACATACCAAAGAACTCTACAGCTCCTAAGCTCTTCAATCTTTCCAACGGTAAGCCTGCCTGCTCAGCTGCAGAGGCCTGTACATGCGCTCCGGCAACAGCAGCCTGAAATGCTACGGTGATCGCCTGAACCAGTGGCGCCAAATCACCCAAACCAAGACCAGAAGGCCCTTGCTGCACCTGCTCCCCACCCCCAGGTGGTGGCGGAGGAGGTAGATTTCGACCATGAGGGACATCAGCCCCTTGCTCAGCCTGGTTACCCTGCTCAGCTGCAGGTATTATCGTACTCGATCTTAACTCTCTTCTAGGTCCCATTGTGATCTCTTTAACAAAACACAACAACAAAATCAATTCAAACCATTTAGGCCAGCTGCAAGTAAGGATCCAAGTTTACAAAAAAAACATTTGATTAGTGTAATAAGGCAATGGGCACCCCGACTTCCCTTATCATGACATAGCATACAAAGACTCATCAAGCTCAACATGCTTTTCATCATTCAATTTCAGCATACAACAACATTACATCATTATCACGCACTCATATCCATTTCACATGCAATTCACATAAATCAAGCATGACATAAGCTTCAGAATTCAACCAATTGCATGCTTTTCAAACAACATACAACGATACATATCAATTTCACATACCAACATTCCCAATTCTTTCGTAACCTTACTCTGATACCAACAAATGTAACCCCCTTAGCCCAGTCTAGACGTTTAACCTGAACTACGAAGATTACACGGGGAAAACCAAAGTCAACCCGAAAGTCAACCTTGATTTACGACCTTTTTTTCATTTTATCTTCTCTAGATGCATATTATTAACCTATGAGTTCAACAAAGTGATTAGGTGAAAACGACACATCAATCGGAGTTCGATTAAGGGTTCAACTGCATACATTTAACTTTTAGGGAATAAACTGTAAATACCATAAAATACATGGACTTTCATGATTTTAAAGTTACCAATCCTCAATTAATCATGTAACATGCAAACATGTCAAAACTCTGCTCAAACGGATCATCCAAACACATTCAATTGCAGATACAATATTCAGGGACCAAAATGTAACATTTCCAAACCTTAAAAGATACTTTTAACTGAAATTTAACTACTCGTATCAATACACTTGGCCCTGTATCGATACGCAGGAAGACAGTAGCTAAAGAAGGTTTAAGCGTATCGAAATGCTTCCTCGCGTATCAGTACGACCTTTAAACTTGGCCTAGGCGTATCGATACGCGCCCCCGTTTCCATACCCCTGTACAGAAATGCCTCATTTTGCCTTAGTGTATCGATACGCTTCCCCGTGTATCGATACGCATACTAGATTGGCTCCAACTAACATCATTTAAACATATCAAAACACATTCAAACAGGCTCAAATCATGCATACAAGTTATACTCTATCTAATAAACTTTTAAACACCATCAAACAACAAATCATACTCATCAACCACTTCATATCATGATGGCATTTAGCTAATCTAGCATGCTTGAGACATAAAGCTATTTAAAGGGTAAAACACCACAAACAAGCCATAGGACCATATAAAGGCCAATTACAAGTCCACAACCAGAAACTATGTAACCCCCTTAGCCCGGTCTAGACGTTTAACCCGAACTACGAAGATTACACGGGGAAAACCAAAGTCAACCCAAAAGTCAACCCTGATTTACAACCCCTTTTTTCTTTTTATATTTTCTAGATGCTTAATATTAACCTATAAGTTCAGCAAAGCGATTAGGTGAAAACGACACAGCGATTAGGGGATCAATTGCATACATTTGACTTTTAGGGAATAAACTGTAAATACCATAAAATACAGGGACCTTCATGATTTTAAAGTTACCAATCCTCAATTAATCATGTAACATGCCAACATGTCAAAATTCAGCTCAAACAGATCATTCAAACTCATTGAATTAAGCGACCAACATTTAGGGACCAAAATAAAAGAAACAAAAACTCAAAACATTTCAAAATTCAAACCCAACGGTCAGGCGTTCCGATACGGATGGCCCTATACCGAAATGGTCGTTTCGAAATAGGGTTGACCGTTTCGATACTCAGGTACGTTCTAAGACCCATATCGAAACACCCCCTTCCAGTAGCAAAATCGTTTCGATACGCCTTCATCCGTTCCAAAACCTTATGGCCATTTCAGGCCCCTGCTCTGAAACAGACAAGGGCGTTCCGATACGCCTTGCCCTGCAACAATAGATTTTGCTGGTTTTTCATGCTTAAACACATTCAAAACATTCCCGAGACTTGCCACAACATGTATACAACATGGATACATATCAACAATCATCATATCGAAGCATTAGCTATAACATGGCAATCAACATGTAAGTAAAAGCACTAAAGACATGCTCCCTAGCCCACCAAAACAATAACAAGCCAAAAACCATCAACCATAACCAAAATCAAACCATAAAGGCCAATTACATCTCAAAAGTGACTATCCAACATGCTCAAAGCAAAGGGAAAACATTCTTAACCATGCAATAGCATAAACCCCACCTATTGCCTTTTATTACACCAAAGCAAAACCAAATACTTTGCAAGATTAAAAGCTTGGAATCCTCTTGCTTTCTTGCTGCGTTCAAAGCCTAGTTTTCTGCATTGATGAAACAAAAGAGCGTAAGCACAAAGCTTAGTGAGGATCGCTAAATAACATTCATCAATGCATGTCTCATATTTTGCAAAACCAACACTTTACATCTCATGCCATTTTATAAAACATGTCTTCACAAGACCTCAATGCACCTTTTAACCACAAGCTCATAAGAATCATTTTAAAACAGCAAATAAACCCTTGATCATGCTTTAACAAGCATCACATGCATTCTTGCATCATACACAAATATCTCATGCATCCTAGCATCATATACAAGCATTTCATGCTTCACATTATTCATTTACATTATATTGGCTCACAAGTGATAATCCATAAACCATTTCAACATAAGACGCAATCGGATAGACGGATTACAAGCGTTGTCCCTCACGCTTCATACAAACTACCGGACTACACAAGGTGGAGATTAATGGCACAATCACAACCCTCAACACTCGTGATGGAGATTAATGGCACAATCACAACCCCTCAACATCACTCATCGGTAGTTGTATAATTCCACTAACGAGAGTATACGACACATACACAAGACTCACACACGGGACTAACCATTCACCGTTGTGATCTTAACCTCAATCGTTAGGGTACTTGGATGTAGATTAAGGCACAATCACAACCCCTCGACATCCAAGGTGACTTTATTCACGGTGCACCCAATCCTATAGCCGGCTAACTATATCCGATTAAAGTAACCAAAAACCATTTTCATCACTTGCCAATATAATCACTTAACAACATTAATCCACTATTTTACCAGCATAACCACAATGCCATTTCCACAAGCATCACATGCTTAAATTTATATGCATTCAACACATCCAAACCAAGGATCACTTACCTAGTGCATCCTTAACAAAATGGCATTAAAATCCAACATTAAACCATGCTTAAACATGCTTAAAAACAGTAAACAATCCACACTCAACTCAAGTTCAAATTCATCAAACAAGCACATATCCAAGAGACGGATTTCCGAATCACTTACTCTTGAGCTTAGCTAAGTGTATCTAACTTACACTAAGCTCCCAAGACCACGCTCAAAGCGTTACAAAACAGGAAATTGCATTTCCACTCACCGATACACGAAGCCTTGTTCGCCGAAACGGAAATTACATTTCCAGAGCCTCCAAAATCACCTTGTTTCCTTCCGGATGAAGATCCCATATTTTCACATCATTAAAATAGAGATCTAAATGCATTAAAATGCATTCTAACACCAGCAACAATTCACAAACTTGTTGCTCACCCAAACAACATCCAAAACAACCGAAAACTCAATCGATTGCTTCCTAAACCAAGCCCAGCCAACATACAACACTTCCAAAGCATTAAAAACATCAAAATACATCTAACAAACATCCTAACCCAACCTTATACCTCCACCAAGCAAGATTCCACCATATCACCCCGAAATCTCACCTAAAACAACCAAGAACCTCAAGGATCTCAAGGATTTCGGGATCTATGTTATCAACACATCATTTTGACATATAAATCAACTTAGAACTCAATTAAAATCAACACAAAACAGAGTCCAACTCATCAAGTCCGAAAATCAAGAATCACATCCCAATTTTGCAAGATTTTGCTCTTATTTCAAAACTATAATAAAAATTCAGTTAAAAATCATAAATGAGAGTCAATAATCTTGGGAATTTCAATAAAGAACCTAGATTGAAGGTTAAGAACGGGATTTACCTCCAATCCTTGCTCCCTTGACAATTTGGCAAGTTTTCATTCCAAAAATCTTGAAGAAAAAGATGTGAATCTTTGAAAAAGAGTTTAGAGAAGAAGAGAGGAATTTGAGAGAAAAGAAATCTGATGAAAAGTTGTTCGAAAAATGTGTTTGGCTGAAATGAGAGAGGGAAAAGTTGTTACGTGATTAAAACCTCTCTAATTTCTCATTTATTTAATATTAAATTAAAACCATTTTAATTCCTTTATTAAAACCCTTTAAAAACACATGTCAAATTGAAGGAAGGCTAAATTGTACAAAATCTCCCTAAAGATTCTAAGATTTTGACTCTCTTCTTGAAAATAGCATTTTTCCACAGTTTTAAAACTTTACAATTTGGTCAATACTCAAAATGTCCATTTTCCAAAACCCTTTTTGTAAAATTGATTTGACCAACCTCTTATACATATTTTTAGAGGATTTTAGAAATTTTTATCATAATTTTATCCTATCCCGATTCTTGATTTCCTTAAATCACCTTACGCGTTTCGAACCGTTCTTGACCGGTCTGATCCGATGTCTAAAACATCTAGGCCCAAAACCGGGGCGTTACAAACTAAACATGCTTATAACACCAAACATCTCCAATCAAAATCAGAAAGTAGAAGTCCCACCCATTGCCACTTATTACACTAAGGTGAACTACATACATCACTTTAACAAAGCCTTGGATTCCTCTTGCTTTTGGGCTGCCTTGAAATGTTCAATTCTATGCATTGATGAAACAAATGAGCGTAAGCATATAGCTTAGTGAGGATCGCTAAACCACAATTATCAATGCATTTAACATAATTTGCAAAACCACCACTTTTATCACATACTTTTCATAAACCATGTCTTCTCAAGACAACAATGCATTTAATAGTCACAAGCTCATATGCATCACTTTAAAACAACAATTAAACCATTGCTCATGTTTTACCAAGCATCTCATGCATTCTTGCATCATTTACAAGAATCTCATGCTTCACATTATATATTTACATTATATTGGCTCACAAGTGATAGTCCATAAACCATTTCAACACAAGACACAATCGGATACGCGGATTACAAGCGTTGTCCCACACGCTTCATACACACTACCGGACTACACAAGGCTCACACACGAGAGCAACCCTCCATCATTGTGACACCTGTGGTGGAGTATAACGTTACAATCTCAACCCCTCAACACCACTCATCGGTAGTTGTATAATTCCACTAACGAGAGCACGAGACACATAATACAAGATCAACAAACGGAATTAACAACCACCGTTGTGATCTTAACCTCAATCATTAGGGTACTTGGATGGAGTATACGGTACAATTACAACCCCTCGACATCCAAGGCGACTTTATTCACGGTGCACCCAATCCTATAGCCGGCTAACTATATCCGATTAAAGTAATCAAAAACCATTTTCATTACTTGCCAATATAATCGTTTAACCACATGAATCCACTGTTTTACAAGCATAACCACAATGCCATTTCCACAAGCATCACATGCTTAATATCATATGCATTCAACACATGCAAACCAAGGACCACTTACCTAGTGCATCATTAACATAATGACATTACAATCTAGCATTAAACCATGCTTAAACATGCATAAAAAAGTAAACAAATCCACTCTTACTTCAAGTGCAATTTCATCAAACATAGCACATTTTCAAAAGAGGGATTACCGAAACACTTACACTTGAGCTTAGTTAAGTGCATTCCAACATCAGCAACAATTCACAAACTTGTTGCTCACCCAAACAACACCAAAATACCCATCCAAAACAACCGAAAACTCAATCGATTGCTTCCTAAACCAAGCCCAGCCAACATACATCACTTCCAAAGCATTATAAAAATCAAAACACATCTAACAAACATCCTAACCCAACCTTATACCTCCAGCAAACAAGATTCCACCAAATCACCCCAAAATCTCACTTAAAACTATCAAGAACTTCAAGGATCTCAAGGATTTCGGGATCTATGTTGTCAACAACTCATTATAACATATAAATAAACTTAAAAATCAATTAAAATCAACACAAAATAGAGCCTAACTCAAGATGTCCGAAAATTAAGATTTCAACCATAATTTCTCAAGATTTTGATCTCCAATCAAAACTATAATGAAAACTCAACCAAAAATAGTATTTACAAGCAAAATATCGTGGGAATTTTAATAAAGAACTTAGATTAGAGGTTGGGATTTACCTCCAATCCTTGCTTTTCTCAATGGATGACAAGTTTTCCTTAGTGAAATCTTGAAGAACTAAGAGAGATTTCTTGAAAATGATTTAGGAAAAATTGAGAGAGTTTTTAGAAGTGAGAATTTTGGAAAAAAAATGAGTGAATTTGTGTTTGGCTGAAAATGCGAGAGATTTTGGTAGTTACGTAATTAAAATCCATTAACTACCTTTTAATTATTTTTATATAAATCCAAATAAAATAATTTAATTAAAAACCCTTTTTAAAACACATGCCATATTGAGAAAAGGTCAAATTGACTTAAAGCCCCCTAAATATTCTAAGGTTTTGGCATCCACCTTAAAAATCACATTTTCCCATTTTTGAAACTTTACAATTTGGTCACTACTCAAAATGTCCATTTTCCAAAACCTTTTTTGCAAAATTGACTTGACCAACCTCTTAAACATATTTTTAGAGGATTTTAGCAATTTTTTTCACAATTTTATCCTATCCCGATCCTTGATTTCCTTAAATCACCTTACGCGATTCGAACCGTTCTCGACCGGTCCGATCCGATGTCTAAAACATCTAGGCCCAAAACTAGGGCGTTACAGTGTCTAAGTGGATAGAAGTTGTTGCCTGTAAAAGAGTCCTATCGCAAATAGTGCAAGTGTACACGACGCAAGTAGTAAAGTGATACTAGAGTATCGGATATCGTCTCCACAGAGACTGGAAATAACTCTATCCTTGAATTGCTGCACAAGAGAAAGAAAATAGTTTAATTGAATGTTGGAGTAATCTTGAGTAAAAACTAAAATGAAAGATAAATGAATCAAATTTAAAGAATATGCCGATATTGAATTGCTCAGTAGTGCAGGTGTTGCACTGTTAGAGGAACTTCTGTGTTCTGTCGTTGTGCATGTCGCGACAGCACCTGTCGCGACAGAGGTCTGTTGATGTCACGGCAGCGATCAACAAATCTGTACTTCAAGCTTGGCAAGAATCCCTGTTATGACTTGTCTTATCCCTAGGCCCAAGTTCTGTTGATGAACACTTATTGGATGATACCTCCCGGTGTGAATCGAAGGGTGAACACCAATGTTGTTGAATTCTTTTCTAGCCACTTAACCTTGTACTTATCCCAAAGCCAAGATGGTTTAACCATAAACTGGAAAACGCGTATTTACTCTTTTCGTATGCTTGACTCTCTCGATATCAAACAAATGGATAACCTCACAATGCTCTCCCGATGCTCTTATGAGATATGAAAAACCAGAGTAAATAAACTTGAAGTTTTTATTACTTTGACAGAAAATTCCTAAAACAATACAATCCTTGCAACTACTTCACATAATCAACCTTTAGCCCTAGGGGGAGTTTAGAACATGGTAGATGAGGGAAAACGATAAGGGTTTAGGGGAAGATGGCTAGGAATGAGATATCCTCCCCTCGGTCGAATTACATGCCTTTATATAGGCCTTGGGTCCAAGTTTTCTAATATGGCAAGAATACAATTGCAAATTAAAGTGCAACTCTATTAAAGACTAAATCTTCTGAGTAGATGCCTTGAATTCGTCCTCTTTTTTTGCCTTGAGTTTCTTCCATGAACTTTGGGCTTGGCCTTCATTATGCTTCAGGGCTCATAAAAATATGGGAGTGGTCCACGACAGACCAGCTTGAAATCCTCTATTTGTTGAGCTCTACTTCACTTTTCCACCTCAGCATTCTTCTGTCGTCATGGCTGCCACGGCAGACGTCACGACAGCCTTTGCTTCTCGACTCTAGCTCCGCAATCCGCCTCTGCTCCTTTGCTGCCCTGGGTCTGCCACAGGAGATACCTGCAAAAGTAACCAAAATCAGCAGCAACTCTGCAATTTTATCTAATTGTGATGTATATGCAAAAATCTATCCTAAATGCAATGAATCATGATTGAGTGCAACAAAAATATGGGTAAATGAGGGGTAAAATATAGAACTTTTATGCACTCAACACACCCCCAAACTCAAGTTCTTGCTTGTCCTCAAGAAAATACAACCTAACTAAAAATAAAAAACTTTTTGGCTTGGCTTAATTCAGTGAACCTTCATTACCTACCACACATTCACTATCAAGAGCAGTACCTTGTCGGGTGTTTAAGGATTTATCCGGAACAATGCTATAGTTCTTGTGCCTGTATGTGCAGGTTTTGTGAACAAATATGTGCCCAGACTCCTTTAGCTTACAAGAATAGTTATGCTACTCACTTGAATTTTATGCCAATTTCATTTTTTTGGAGGCAATTCTTAGGCTCCTTTATTTTTTTCTGGCCTTAGACTCAACTTCATTTTTTCTGGAGGCAATTCTTAGGCTCCTTTAGTTTTTTTTCTGGTTTAGACTCGACTTCATCTTTTCTGGAGGCTGTAACGCCCCGGTTTTGGGCTCAGAAGTTTTGGGCGTTGACCAGTTTGGTCAAAGTGCTGTTCGAATCTAAAGAGGTGAAATTAGGAAAGCCTAGTTCGGGTTGCATTAAAAATATGGAAAAATGTTCTAAAATCATCTTTTAATATATAAAAGTGAACTGTGAAATCAATTTTGGAAAATGAGGTTCGGAAGGTTGACATTTTGGCTAGTGACCAAAATGTAATTTTTGAAAGTTCGGTGACAGTTTTATAAAGGATTGAAACTTTGAATCTTTAAGGAGCTATTTACCCAATGGGAGTTTCTCCAGATTTTCTAAATATATTAAATGATTAATTAAGTGTTTTTAAACAAAAGAAAAGTGGAGGGAAGATATTTTCCTAAATCTAACTAACTTTTCTCTCAACCATTTTCTCTCATCTTTTCTCTCAAACCAAACACATTCTCTCCAGATTTCCTCCTCTGATTTTGTCACTCAAATCACTCATTTCAACTCTCATTTGATTCCTAATCATCTCATCAACAAAACCTCTCAATTTGCAAGTTGTTTCATCAAGCTTTTTGGCTCCAAAAAGGAGAAACTCAAGTTTGGAGGTAAGAACGTCCTTCTCCTCTGAACTTCAAGTTCTTTACTGAAATTCCCAAGTTCTCAATCCTTGGTTTGTGTTTTGTTAAAGGCTTTTCAATAGAAATCTTGATTTTGGCTTAAAATGCAAGATTTGGTGATTTTGGTGAAATTTTCGTGTGATCTGTTTGGGCAGTGTTTTGAAGTGTCAAAATGATGTTAAATGAATGCTAAATTGATTAGAAGTTGAGTTTTAATTAATGCAATCCCGGATAGGTTGAATTTCCTAAGTTTTGCTTGAGTTTTTGGTTGTTTTTGGAGTGTTTTTGGTGATCTGTTATACCTGGAAGTATAAGGACGTGTTTGTGATCATTTTGGATGTTAAATGATGTTTAAAAATGGTTAGAAGTGATGGATCTTGGCTGGGTTAAGTTTTGGTAGTGTTTGGAGGTGATTTCGGTTGTGTTTGGTAGCCGAATTGTTGGATTTGTGTTGAGCAGCGAATTTGGTTGTGTGGCTGCTGTTCTTAATGCATAATGATGCATTAATGTGCTGTTTTTGTGTGCTTGAAACAGGGGAGTTTGATCCGTGAGCTTTAGAGGTGTTGCGGAAGGTTTCAGATGCTTGGAAGGCTTGGTGGCTAGCCTTGTTTTGGTTATCGGTGAGTGAAGTTGGGTTTTCAGCTTTTAAACCAAGGTTTGAAGGTTTTTGGGAGCTTAGTGTAAGTCTAAACAACTTTGCTAAGCTCAAGAGTAAGTGAATGGATTTTCGCTCTTGAGTTATGATTGTGGAAGTGGCTTTTAAGCAATTGTGGTTGATGATTGAAATGCATGTGTTTTGCATGGTTTAATTCTGTTTTGAAAGCATATTTTAGCATGGTTTAGTGCTGGTTTTGAAAGCCATATGTGAAGGATGCTCAAGGTAAGAGATCCTTGGTTTTATACATTGAAAATGTGGTTTTGATGCATGGTGTTGCATGTTGTTCTATGGCTTTGTCTAATGCTTTAAAACAATGAATTAATGTTGGTAAATGATGGTTTTTGCATGTTGGTTATGCATGTGAATCATTTGATTAATGTGGTAATGGTTTTGCATTATGGTTATGCATATGGAACATTAGACTAATGTGGTAAGATGGTTATATTGGCAAGTGATGTAAGTGGTTCTTGGTTCTTTGATCGGATATAGTTAGCCGGCTATAGCATTGGGTGCACCGTGAATTAAGTCGCCTTGGAGGTGGAGTGGTCAAGAGTGGACCGGGAAACTCCCTTCAAGTATCCTAACGAGATGGTTGAGGTCATAATGGAGGTGTTGCCCATTCGAGGACCTTGGTTGAGCAAAGGTTATATGGTGTTTAAAAGTCCATATGTGAGGACCTTGTGCTTGTTGAGATCACAATGGCGGTGTTAAGTCCATGTGTGGATCTTGTATAGGGTGTCCCGGATCTCGTTAGTGATTTCTACAACTACCAATCGGTGATGCAAAGGTTGTATGGTGTTTGAAAGTCCATACAAGGGAACCTTGTGCATGTTGAGGTTGTATGGTTGTCCATACATGGGAACCTCGGGAAAAGCTAAGGTTGTATGGTGTTTAAAAGTCCATGCATGGGAACTTTAGGCTTGTAAGGTCAAATGGTGTTTAAAAGTCCATTTGGGGAGACCTTGGATTGGTAGGGTGTAGGGAGCGTAGGGACAACGCTCGGAATCCGCGTATCCGATTGGGTGTTGAGTTGAAAAGTGAATGTGGTTGATCATTTGAAGGCCAATATGATGTTCTTGATTGTGATGAAGCATGAGATGCTTGAATTGATGCATAATTGCATGTGAAGCATGAGATGCTTGAAAAGATGCATGGTTGCATGGAAAGTGTATAATGCTTGTGAATGCATGTTTACTTGTTAAGTTGAACAAGTGTTGTTTATCATTTGGAAAATGAGGCATGTGAGCATGAAATATCTTTAGTGCATTGGAGTCTTGTTGAGACTTGTTTTTAAAGGCATGTGATGATGATGTTGTGGTTCATATATGTTGTCTTTGGTTTAATGCATGTGTTGGTTGGTTTGTGAAATGGTTTTAAAAGATTCTTGTTTGTTTTGGCTTTCAAGTTTAAAGAAAAGGTATGTTGTGAAATGGGAGTGTTTTCCAAGGTTTTGTTTTAGCTTGCATATGGTGTGTATGCATGGTTTGGTTAAATGGTTGATTTTGCAAGTTGTGCTTTGAAAAGGGTTTTCTTAGTTTGCTAAACTAAGGGTTGGTTTTCATGTATGTGCGATGCCTGGTTTTGAGCTTGTTGTTGAAAAGGAGTTTTCAAACATGGCTTTGGTAAACAAATCGAGTTTGTTTTAAAAGTGATTTATGGCTCGCTGCATTGATGGTGTTTTGGTTTTGAGCTTTCCTCACTAAGCATTATGTGCTTACACTCCTTTTTGTCCATCAATGCAGATTCTTGAAGTTTGGACAGCGAGGAGCAAGGGATTCAAGAAGGACTCCACTTGAGATGTATGTCTCGGTTAATAGCTATAGTTAATAAAGGCAATGGGGTAGAATCTCTTGGGTTGATGTATGTGTTTGTTTATGTTTAGACAAGTTTGGTTTTGTGTTGTTAATGTTGTTGGAACATGGCTTGGCTTATGAGATTGAATTGGAAGTATGTTGCTTAAATGGATTGCTTGTGTTGGAAGCTTAGTCTTAAAATTGGGGCTTTTCATGTATGATGGCATGTTGGTGAATTGTTGATGCAAGTATGCCTCTTTTATGTTAAATTGCATGTTGGCAAAGTTTGGTGGCTGTTGGAGCATGATTGGATGTTAATTGCATGTTTAAATAGGCAAATTTCTGCATTTTTGTGCAGGGTGTTTCGGAACAGGGTGTACCGTTTCGGAACGGGTGCCTTGAAGCAGCCCAGGCGTCCGAAACGGGTGAAACCGTTCCGAAACGGATAGGCCACTGCCCGACCCCCGTTTCGGTACCCGTTGCTGAACGGCCCCGCGTTTCGAAACGGGCTGTCTCCCGTTTCGGAACGGTTGACCGTTGGGGGCTGACAGTGGCAGTTATGTGTTTCAAAATGTTTGCATATTGGTCCCTAAAGTTGTGTTTTGTGCAATTGGGTCCCTGAATGATCTCTGATGGTTGTGATCTTTGAGTATGTTGTTTGTGTGATCACATCTAGGGTTAATGAGCATCTAGACAAGATTAAAAAGAAAAAAAAAGGGTCGTTAATCAAGGTTGACTTTGGGGTTGACTTTGGTTTTCCCCGTGTAATCTTCGTAGTTCGGGTCAACCGTCTAGGCCGGGCTACGGGGGTTACAGAGGCAATTCTTAGGCTCCTTTTGTTTTTTCTGACTTAGACTCAAAAAATATTCCTAGAGTCATTGTAAGGCAGTTCTGGGGGCAAGTGAGTCTAAAATGTTTTTCTTGTATTCCTTTCCTAGAGCCAGCGTTAGGCACCTCTAGGGGCAACACAAGTGGGTAAACCTTCCTATTCTGGTTCACTACCGAAATCTAGACATCGTAAGAGTCACAAAGGGTGTTCTAAAGTTCAGAACTATAGCAAGGCTCTAAATAGTTCCTAAAACATCCTAAAGGCACTGTCACGACAGAGAATGTCGCGGCAGGTAAGTTTAGTTCAAAGACTTAAGCCAAATTTTTGTTTTTGTTTTCATTTTTTTGAATAAACTTAAAATGAGACACTAATTAAATATTCAACTAACAAGTTCATTAATGGAGGGATGCCCACCCCAAACTCGAGGGTTGCATTGCCCTCATTGCATGACAACAATGAAAAATGAAAAACAGAAAATAACATCACAAAATAGAGAAAACAACAGCAAAGATAGCAGATATATAAGTAAAAACACTTAAGTTGAGGAGCTATCGTCGCTGCTACTGTTGACGAGGAGCTGCCGGCGGGCAGTGACCTTGACGGCAGGGGCTGGCTGGGTGCTGGGTGACGGGGAGGCTATCTTCTTCTTGGCCTCTCGAGGCGGCTGGACTCTGGAAGGTGCGATGTGTGGGGGCTGGTCCAGAACCTCGAGATCATCATCGTTGCTACTACTGCTGTCTGATCTGCCATGGCAGGGTCCTTCAACACTCTCGTTCAGCTTCTTCCTCTTCATCGGAAGGGAAGTCCTTGGATATGTCTCAGACGACCGACGGCTCTGAGTCAGAATCCTGCAAGACGGAGGAGGAAGAGAACCCTTCAAAATATTTTGGGTCGATCTCCGGTAGGGGTCCTTCCTTTTCTCTCATCGGGGAGTGGCAGATTTTCTGCCGCCATCTCCTGTCGTGATAGGTGGTGATGTGGAGGCAGCAATAGGTGTTTTAGGGCTAGCATCAGGTGTGGGTGCAACAAAGAGAGATTCTGGGAAAGGAGGGAATTGCGTTGGGAAAATTAAGATCAATTTTGATAAAATTTACCGTGGCCGCAGTGAAGTCCCTCATAAACCCCATGAGGCCGAGCTGTCATTCCTCCATCTTTTGCAGCATCTTCAGGATCTGGCTGAAGGTGTCTGCCGGTGGTGCTGCCGTCGTCTGCTCCGGTTCTGCTGCGACAGGTTCAGGGGAGTCAAGATCTGTTGTCGCTTTTGTCGCGGCAGTGGGGTCCACGTACGATAGAGGAGTGGCAGCTTTTAGTTCCATCAGACTATATAGGTTCTGATGTGTCCATCCTTTCCCTTGGACTTTGACATCTTAGTTGATCTCTGCCCGTTGGTCGGAGTGCACACTCGATGATGCCGTCTCGTATGTATCTGCCAACATTGATTTGCCTCTCGTTGAGGATGGAGTGTACGAGGGCTAATCTCCACCGGTCCACCGTGGTATTATGTGAGGTTGGCATGAGGCGTTTCTTCACGAAGTGGTTCTACAACTTAGCTTGTGGGATGAGCTGAGTCCTCCGCACTGTCCACCGGTGCTTGGGATCATCATTCCATTGTATGACATCTTCTTTCAACTTTTCCATGACAGCGTCGTAGTCTTCCAGCGACAGACGGTTCACGAACCTCCTGTGGGCATCTTCCTTATTGCCCACATAAAGCCCATACAACGTGTTGATGTATGTCGGTTCGAGGGAGATCTCTTTGCCTCTGAAAGTTACTGTCATGGCATCCTTGTCGGGAACGGCAACGTAGAACTCTCGAACTAGGGTAACATTCATCTCTTCTGGCTGGGCAGCAAACATCTGCCACTTGAGTGCGAGGATTTTCCTTGCGATGAAACTTTCGAGCCCTAATTCTCTCGTCTTTTGGGTATAAGTGAACCCTCTCTCTTCCTACATTTCTCTCTTTTGAAAGGACCCATAGTACCTCTTCGCTGAGTCCACTGATGCAAAGCGGTTGGGTATTCCGCTGTGGCTGGGTGTTGACACTGCCGCGGCAGAGGTGGAGGGAGCGTTTCGTCTTGTTGGTTTGGTAGCCATTTGCAAGGAAAACTGTAGAAAAATAAAAGAGATTTCTGAAAACCTAATTTATGGAGAGTAAAGCAGAGAGAATGAGAATGAGATGAAAAATGAAATGAGAGTAGGGGTTTATATAGATAGGGTTTTCTGCCTGTTGGGACTATAACGGTAGGCGCGAATTACGGGGCCAACTGTTACGCAGTTTCTGATGCGGGTGTTACACGTTTCCGTGTCTGCTGTGCGTCTTTTACGCGTTTGCATGTCTATCGCGACAGCTCCGTGACAGGCTGTTTTCTCCGCGTCTGTCGTGACAGTTGGTGACAGGCTCTGACGACAGGCTTGTCTGCTGGGCTTTTTGGGCTGTTGTAAATGCGGTGGGCTGGTTCATTCCTCCTCTTTGCTTTGCTTCCTTATTTCCTAAAAGTAAATAAATAAATAAACTGAATTAAAATCTTATGTCCTAAAAATAAATAAATAAAAATCTTAATTCTTAATAAATAAATAATTAAATTAAATTAAGTTAAATTAGGGATGCCTTGAGGGGCATCTCCTAAAGTAACTACTTCCTGCATCCTTGGGGCTTTAGTCCCCTGATAATGCTTGAGCCTCTGTCCATTGACCTTGAATTGGTGCCCATCCTTCATTGATTTGATTGTAATGGCACCATGGGGGAAAACTTGGACCACTTGGAAAGGACCAGACCACCTAGATTTAAGCTCTCATGGGAAGAGCTTCAACCAAGAATTGAACAACAACACCTGCTGCCCTGGGCAGAACTGTCGTGGCAGCAGCTTCCTGTCGTGCCCCTTCTTGGTCTTGTCCTTGTAGATCTTGGCATTGTCGTAGGCCATTGCTCGAATTTCCTCAATCTCATTCAAGTCCAGTAGCCTTTTCTGTCCTGCCTTGTCCCAGTCCATATTCACTGTCTTGATAGTCCAGTATGCTCTGTGTTCTATCTCGACGGGTAAATGGCAGGTTTTCCCATAGTTGAGTCGATAAGGTGACATCCCCAATGGTGTCTTGAGTGTTGTTCTGTAGGCCCAGAGTGCATCATTTAGATGTAGAGACCTATCCTTTCGAGTAGGTTTAACCATCTTCTCTAGGATGTTCTTTAATTCTCTGTTTGATATCTCGGCCTGCCCATTGGTTTGAGGGTGGTATGCTGTTGCAATTCGGTGCTTCACTCCGTATTTCCTTAGAGCAGTATCAATTACCCTATTATCGAAATGTCTCCCCTCATCGCTAATTACCGCCCTTGGGATGCCAAATCTTGAGAAGATGTGCTTGTGAAGAAATCTTTGCACAGTCTTGGTATCGTTCTTTTGAGTGGCAGTCGCTTCTACCCACTTTGACACATAGTCTACTGCCAGTAGTATGTATAAATTCCCACTAGAGGTTGGGAATGGCCCCATGATGTCGATTCCCCAAACATCGAAGATTTCGACCTCCAGTATGTTCTGCAGTGGCATCTCATGCCTTCTTGATATATTCCCAGTCCTTTGGCATTTGTCACAGCTCTTGTAAAAAACTTGTGCATCCTTTGAACAGTGTAAGCCAATAGAGACCGGATTGCAAAACCTTGGCAGCAGTTTTATTTCCCCCTAGGTGTCCTCCATAAGGGGCAGCATGGCAGTGGTGAAGCACTGCTTTCTGTTCGTCCTGTGGTATGCATCTCCTGATAATCTAATCTACACAGTGCTTTAAAAGAAGAGGTTCGTCCCAATAATAATGTTTTGCATCATTTTGGAACCTCTTCCTTGCTGGGTAATTAAGCTCAGGAGGTAATAACCCACTTACAATATAATTGACAATGTCAACATACCAAGGGGTTTCAGAAAGCTTACCTGCCGCCATGGTTGTCGCGGAAGTGCTGATGGCAGCAAACAACTTCTCATCTGGGAAGGTTTCTTGTAACCCCCTTAGTCCAGCCTAGACGGTTGACCCGAACTACGAAGATTACACGGGGAAAACCAAAGTCAACCCGAAAGTCAACCTTGATTTAAACCTTTTTTTTCTTTTTATTCTTGTCTAGATACACATTAACCCTAAGTGAACATTCATGAAACATATTTGAGAAAGACACCGCGATCGAACAACAAGGAGGGACTCAATTGCACTTATTACAAGTTTAGGGACCAAATTGAAATTTTCGTAAATTAGAAGGTCAAAACTTATTTTAAAGTTACCAATATGTAATTAGTCACATTACATGCTACTCTGCCAAAAATCAACTTAAATGGACATCTCAAACACCAGCATTTGCAACATCATCCTTCGGGACTAAAACGTAAAACATGCAACTTTAGAACAATTCAAAATTGTAACCAACGGTCACCTGTTTCGAAACACCTACCAGCCGTATCGAAATGGCTGGGCAAAACACTTCCCCGTTTCGATACTTGTTCTGAAACATGGCTCTCCAGTAGCCAAAATGTTTCGAAAAATCCTCCAGCCGTTTCGAAACACGAAGGCCATTACAGGGCCCCGTTTCGAAACGCCAGAGAGTGTTTCGATAAGGTTTGCCCAGAAAGTGCAGAATTTGCTGGTTTTTCATCCAAAAACACATTCAAACACATCCTAACAACTCCCTAAACATGCCAACAAGTCAACATGCATATATGGCACATATTTAGGACACCCTAACATATTCATAGCATTAAACATGAAAACTCACTAATCTAGAGGCATGCTTCCTATTAACAAAACCAAATAGGCAATCAAACTTCAAATCAAGTAATCAAGGCCATTTACAATTCAAACCAACCAAGGCAAACGTGCCACAACCTTAGGGAGTTTAACACACCTCCCAAAACACATCTTAGGTTCCCATTGCCAACTTATCAAAACTAATAGTGTACGAAAACTTCACCATACATGAGCTTGGATTCCCTTGGACAAACTTAGCTTCCTTGATGCCCTCAAACACCTCAATTATCTGCATTATTGGTAAAAGAGAGCGTAAGCATAATTGCTTAGTGAAGCATGCTCTAAGGAAAACCACACAATAATGCACATTTAGAAAACACTTTCATCAAAGCTTTAAAACCACATGCTCATCTCTTTCTCATGCTTGGAAAACTTTCAAGCAAAACTCATTGATACCACATGTACCTCCCTTCTATCTCATGCATTAAAACTAATGCAAATCTCATGGCAAGGCCATTTACATGCTTGTATTGCCAAAGCATTTCTAAACAAATCACATATGTATATCTCATAGCATAAATCATTTCATCAAGGTACATGTGTAACAAAAACCATTTCATCATTAATATTGGCATTTAGCATCTCATTAATACTCGGATATGCGGACACATTTCTACACTAGACTCTTCCGGTGGAATCTTGCATCACCGTACTCACTTGTCTAGCAACATAGCTTCCGGTGGAATCTCTCATCACCGTACTCACATGGCGGAATCTCTCATCGCCACAAAGCTTGGGTATTTCACCAAGTCCTACCCGATGGAATGCCCATCATCGGAATATCTCCCTTTGGCTTAACCAAAGGGCACGTACGAATTTTTAGTTTATAGTGCACTCTCATCCTATTGATCGATCAATTATATCCGATAAGTTTCTCAACATCTATGCCAATATAATGTGTTAAAACATCACCACACCTATTGTTTTTCATGCAATATAACACAAAGGTTTTCTCACCACATTTCAAAATATAAATCATACTTTGCTTTAAACCAAAAGCTTAAATCTATTCAATGCAACATGCCATCTCATGACATCTCTACAAGCATAATCTCATGCTCTAAATCATGCATAAAAACAGTAGGAATTTATCAATCTCAAACCATGAGCATGTAAAAGCATGTTAGGGGCAAACACCACTTTAGAGAGACCAAATCAAACCATACTTACTTCCGGATTTAGGAAGGTGTTTCAAACCTCTCCTAAACCCCCAAACCCTGTATTTTTGTCCTCATGGACTTCTAAACCAATCGCACTCACCGATTTCATTTCGCTTGCTTGCCGAAACGTCCATCAAGCCTCCGGATCAACTCCAAAAGTGTCCGAAGATGTCTCCCCTGTTTTAGACACATAAAAGCATAGGATTAATGCATCATCATGCATTGAAATCTTCAGCCAACAAACCAAAACTTGCTGCTCTACTTAAACCCAACATTTCGGTAAAAACTCATTTCAAACATCATTAGACATCCAAAATACATTAAAGAATCATCTCAAAACAGAGCCCAATCAATCACAACGAAATTCTTCAAGATTCCTTCCAAAATCATGAGTTTTAAGCCAAAATCATGTCTCCAACATCAAAATCATTTATAAAACTTAAATTAAGGATTGACAACTTGGGAATTTCAGTAAAGAACTGAGTATTTAGAGGAGAAGAACAATCTTACCTCTAAATGGTGATTTCTCCTTGATTTGGGCCAAATTCCTTGAAAATTCAATGAGGAAATCAAAAGGATTTGATGCAAGATTGATTAGGAACTAATGCATGATAGAAATCTCATCAATTGAAGTGAAGATCAATGCAAAAGTTGCTGGAGAAAAGTGTTTGGATGATGGGATTTTGAGAGAAAATGGAATGAGAGAAAATTAGGAAAAAGTAGTTATGAAAATCCAAAAAGTAGTTTCCCATCTTTATTTTATTTAATTAAACATTTAATAAATCACCCAAATTAAAGAAAAATCTGGAGAATTTTTTTGGGTAAATTAGCTCCTTAAAGATTCAAAGTTTCAATCCTTACAAAACAGTCACCACTAAACTTTTCAAAAATCGCATTTTAGTCTCTACACCGAAATGTAGTATTTCCAAATCTTATTTTGTAAAATTGTTTTCACCACTCTCTTATATATATATTAAAAGAGGATTTTTAGATATTTTTCTATATTTTTAAAGCATCCCAAACTAGGTTTTCCCTAAAACCTCCTTTTATATTCGAACCGTTTCTCAGACCGGTCCGACCAAACCTCAAACTTCTAAGCCCAAAATTGGGGTGTTACAACTCTTCCTCTCTAAGAAATTTCGTCCTCGAAATTTACCTGGAGGAAAAAGATAAGGAAAATGCTTCTTCCTATCATCTTTCCTTTCCCACGTGGCTTCCTCAACACCACGATGCCTCCACAACACCTTAACCAACTCAATGGTCTTACCTCGAAGAACTTTACTGTCCGAATCCATAATCTCAACCGGCTCAACATCCTCTACAGGCATAACATGCGAAGGATCCGATCTATACCTCTGAAGCATAGAGACATGGAACACATTATGAATCTTTTCCAACTCTTGTGGCAATCTCAGCTTATACACAACAAGACCCACACGTTCAATCACCTCGTATGGTCCAATATATCTAGGGCTCAACTTACCCTTCCTGCAAAATCTCATCACCTTCTTCCAAGGTGAAACCTTCAAGAACACACGGTAACCCACCGCAAACTCAATCTCCTTACGCTTCAAATCTGCGTAAGACTTCTGTCGATTAGAAGCTGCCTTCAACCACTCATAAATGAGCTTCACCTTCTCGGTGGTTCCTTTCAACAAAGCCGGCATTGAAACCAACTTATGTCCTGTTTCAGCCCAGCAAAGAGGAGTTCTGCACTTCCTCCCATACAAGGCTTCATAAGGTTCCATTTGAATACTTGCCTTGTAGCTATTATCATAAGCAAACTCCACCAAAGGCAAATGCTTCTCCCAAGAGCCTTGAAACTCAATCATGCCACACCTCAACATATCATCAAGCACTTGAATAACACGCTCAGACTGCCCATCCGATTGTGGATGATAAGAAGTACTGAAATTCAGCCGCGTACCCAAAGCTTGATGCAAACACTCCCAAAAACGCGATGTGAACCTTGGATCTCTATCCGACACTATGGACTTTGGTACACCATGAAAACGTACAATCTCAGCAATGTACAGCTCTGCAAGCTTATCCAAAGTATACGTAGTATGCACAGGCAAGAAATGCGCACACTTCGTAAGGCTATCTACAATCACCCACACTAAATTTTTCTTCGATGGCGACATAGGAAAACCAGACACAAAGTCCATGGTGATCCTTTCCCAATTCCATTCAGGAATCCTCAACGGTTGCAACAACCCAGAAGGAAACTGATGCTGTAACCCCCTTAACCCGGCCTAGACGGTTGACCCGAATTAAGGAAGTCACACGGGGAAAACCAAAGTCAACCCGAAAGTCAACCTTGATTAACGACCTTTTTTTTTCTTTTTAAAACTTGTCTAGATGCACATTAAGCCTAATGGTGATCACACAAACATCATACCAAAAGATCACAACCATCAGAGATCAAACAGGGACTCAATTGAACAATATACAACTTTAGGGACCAAATTGTAAATTCTGATAAATTAAAGGACTTAATCCAAATTGAAGTTACCAACTTGAAATTAATCAGGTTTCATGCTTCCTTGCGAAATTTCAGCTCAAAAGGACTTCCCAAACCCATACAATTGCTCAAACAAGTTTCAGGACCAAAACGCAAACTTTTCAAAACACATAACTGCCAATGTCAGCCCCCAACGGTCAACCGTTCCGAAACGGGAGACAGCCCGTTCCGAAACGCGGGGCCGTTCCGAAACAGGCATAGCCCGTTTCGAAACGGGGGTCTGGCAGAGGCTAAACCGTTTCGAAACGGTGCATACCGTTTCGGACGCCTGGGTTCATGCAGGGCACCCGTTCCGAAACGGTGCACACTGTTCCGAAACGCCTGCACAAAATGCAGCAAAAAGGCTTACATAAACATGCAATTGATCATTCAAACATGCTCCAAACGCTACCAAACTTTGCCAACATGCAATTCAACATATAAACAACATATTAGCATCAACAATTCATCCAATCATCAACTTATGCAAAAAGCCCCAATTCTATAGGCATGCTTCCTACACAAGCTAGGCATTCAAACACTAAACTTACAAAACAAGCATATAAGGTTCCAACTCAAAAACCAGCAAACACCTCAACATTTAACATACTTAGGGAGTCCAAAACACCTCCCAAAACATACCCATTGGTCCCCCATTGCCAAATCATACAAAAGCTAAAATGAACTTATAAAACCTTCATACATTGAGCTTCACTTGAACTTGATTGCTTGCCCCTTTCTTGCTGCCCTCAAGGTGCTCTAATGCTCTGCATTATTGATTTGAGAAAACGAAGAGAGCGTAAGCAAAAGCTTAGTGAGGAAAGCTCTTAAAAACCATTCAATAATGCAATTCAAAACATTTACAAAACATGCTTTAAATCAACCTTTTCACATGCTCAAAAGCATTCTTAACAAGCAATCTCATGCTTAAACATAAACATTAAAACAAGCATCTCATGCTTCTCAATATTCTTAACATGTCATATTGGCTCAAGTGAAACATTCCATTTATTAAAACAAGTTCAACAACTTCCCCAAGGACTTTTAAACACCTTGGCCCCAAGGACTTTTAAACACCTTGGCCTATGGACTTTTAAACACCATAGAAAATATCTCATCAAGGACTTTTAAACACCTTGATCCCAAGGACTTTTAAACACCTTGGCCATGGACTTTTAAACACCATGAATGAATCACATCAAGGACTTTTAAACACCTTGATCCCAAGGACTTTTAAACACCTTGGCCCATGGACTTTTAAACACCATAGAAAGGGATCACCTAAGGACTTTTAACCACCTTAGTGTCCACAACATGAACCATCCAAGGACTTTTAACCACCTTGATGTTCATAAGTAACAAGGCTCACTCAAGGACTTTTAACCACCTTAGTGACCTTAACATTTTAAAAACATCACTTGCCAATATACATCATTTTCATCGCTTACATCACTGTTTTAAAGCATCAAACCAAGCCATATTCATCATGCATTTAAAAGCATTAAACCACATCATTTCAATGTACGAAAGCAAGGAACTCCTACCTAGAGTTACCTTCAACATATGGCTTACATCAACAGCAAAAACCATGCTAAAACATGCTTTTCAAAACAGTATGTAAAACATGCAAATTATCATTTCGCATCACAACAAAGTCATGGCCACCACTAGAGAGAAATTCCGAAAACTTACGCTCGAGCTTAGCAAAGTTGTTTAGACTTAAACTAAGCTCCCAAGACTTTGGTTTCAAAGCCGAAAACCCATTTTCACTCACCGATTCCACTTCGCCACTTGCCGAATCACAAAATCAAGCCTCCGAAACAATAACTCTTGGATCCAAAGATGCCTCCCCTGATCAAACACATTAAAGCAGAGGTTTAATGCATCATCAAGCATCAAAAGCTTCAATGAAAGCACTCAAACACGCTGCTCTCATTCATACACCAATTTCGGCCACCAAACACCACCGAAATTGCATCCAAACCACTTCTAAACAAAGCCCAGCCATAAACCAGCAAAACCTAACATCCATCAACACCATACAACATCTAAAAACAACCTATTAACATCCTTATACCTCCAGCAACAACAGATCCACAAGATCACCTCAAAAACTACCTTAAAACACAAGCTAAACTTAGGAAACTGAACCTATCCGGGATTGCATTGATCAAAACTCATTTCCTCATTAACTTAGAGATCATTTAACATCTAAAACACCTCTCAAAACCCAGATTACTCAGATCTAACGAAAATCATCAAAAATCATCAAAATCTTGCATAATAAGCCAAGATTCATTTCAACACTTTAAAACCTTTAATTAAACATCAATTAAGAGTTGAGAACTTGGGAATTTCAGTAAAGAACTGATAGTTTAGAGGAGAAGGGCATTCTTACCTCCAAACTTGTGATTCTCCACTTTTTGGAATGAAAAACCTTGATGAAACTTGTAGCAAATGAAGAGGTTTTGAAGATACAATGATTTGCTATCAAATGAGAGTTGAAAGGAGGAATTTAGGTGAAGAAATCAGATCAAATTCTCTGGAAAAGCAATGTTTGGTTTGAGAGAAAATGAGAGAAGAAAAATGGAAGTTAGTTGAGAAAATAGTCAAAATAACTTCCCTCCAATTTTAATAATCTTTAAAATCAGATTTTAGACTTAAAATATCTTAGAAAAATCTGGAGAAATCATCTTTGGATTAATAGCTCCTTAAAGATTCAAAGTTTCAACTCTTTATAAAACAGCCACCAAACTTGCGAAAATTACATTTTGGTCACTAGCCAAAATGTCAACCTTCCAAAACTCATTTTCCAAAATTGATTTCACAGTTCATCTAATTATATTAAAAGATGATTTTAGAACATTTTTCCATATTTTTAATGCAACCCGAACTAGGCTTTCCTAATTTAACCTCTTTAGATTCGAACAGGACTTTGACCAACCGGTCAACGCCCAAAACTTCTAAGCCCAAAACCGGGGCGTTACAACTCTCCCCCCCTTAAGAAATTTCGTCCTCGAAATTTACCTGAAGGAAAGAGATAAGGAAACTGCTTCAGCATGTCTTCCTTCCGCTCCCACGTGGCTTCCTCAACACCTCGATGCTTCCACAGCACCTTCACCAACTCAATGGTCTTGCCACGAAGAACCTTGCTATCCGAATCCAGAACCTTCACCGGTTCCTCATCATAGGTCAAATCCGGATTCAAAACCACATCCTCAACAGGCATCACATGCGAAGGATCAGATCTATACTTCCGGAGCATAGAAACATGAAACACATCATGAATCTTCTCCAACTCCTGAGGTAACCTCAACCGATACGCAACAGGACCCACACGCTCAACCACCTCATATGGTCCAATGTATCTAGGGCTCAACTTACCCTTCCGGCCAAACCTCATCACCTTCTTCCAAGGCGAAACCTTCAAGAACACACGGTCACCCACCGCATACTCTATCTCTTTACGCTTCAAATCCGCGTAAGACTTCTGCCGATCAGAAGCAGCCTTCAACCGCTCACAAATGAGCTTCACCTTCTCGGTGGTCCCTTTCAACAAAGCAGGCATCGAAACCAACTTTTGACCAGTTTCAGCCCAACAAAGAGGAGTCCTACACTTCCTCCCATACAGAGCCTCATAAGGTGCCATCTGTATGCTCGCCTGATAACTATTGTTATAAGCGAACTCAACCAAAGGCAGATGCTTCTCCCAAGAACCTTGGAACTCAATCACGCAGCATCTCAACATATCCTCCAAAACCTGGATAACTCGCTCAGACTGACCATCCGACTGAGGATGATAGGATGTACTGAAATGCAACCTTGTACCCAGAGCCTGATGCAAACACTGCCAAAAACGCGATGTGAACCTCGGATCCCTATCCGACACAATCGACTTAGGCACACCATGCAGCCGCACAATCTCAGCAATGTACAGCTCTGCCAGCTTATCCAAAGAGAACGTAGTATGCACAGGCAAGAAATGTGCACACTTCGTCAGACGATCCACAATCACCCAGACCGAATTCTTCTTTGACGGAGACAAAGGTAAACCAGATACAAAATCCATGGTAACCCTCTCCCACTTCCATTCAGGGATTTTCAACGGTTGCAACAAACCAGAAGGAAACTGATGCTCAGCCTTAACTCGCTGACACACCAAACACTTGCTCACGAACTCCGCAACATCCTTCTTCAAACCAACCCAAAAGTACTCATCACGAAGATCACGATACATCTTAGTACTACCAGGGTGCATAGCAAAAGGACTACTATGACCTTCAGTCAGAATAGCACGCCTCAACTCAGCATCATTGGGCACAACTATCCGACTCCCAAAACACAGCACACCATCATCATTGAAACAGAAATCCGAAGGTCTACCCTCCGCGATATCCTGAACATGAGACACCAAGGAATCATCCAACAACTGCTTATCCTTGATCAACTGAACCAAAGATGGCTTCACTTGCAACTCAGCCACAAGACCACCATCACGCGATATGCTCAAGCTAGCAAACCTCGCCCTCAGCTCAACAGCCACCTTCCTACTCAAGGCATCCGCAACAACATTGGCCTTTCCAGGATGATACTCAATCGTCAGATCATAATCCTTGAGCAACTCCAACCAACGCCGCTGCCTAAGATTCAACTCCTTCTGAGACATCAAATACCTCAAACTCTTGTGATCTGTGTACACAGTACACTTCTCACCATACAGATAATGCCTCCAGATCTTAAGAGCAAAAACCACTGCAGCCAGCTCAATATCGTGCGTAGGATAATTGCGCTCATGCACCTTCAACTGCCGCGACGCATAAGCCACCACCTTACCCTCTTGCATCAGCACACATCCCAAACCAACATAGGATGCATCACTGTAAACCACAAACTCTTTCCCTGATTCAGGCTGAATCAAGATAGGAGCTTGTGTCAAAGCCGCCTTAAGCTTCTCAAAAGCCTGCTGTCTCGCTTCCGTCCATTCATACTTAACATCCTTCTGTAACAGCTTCGTCAAAGGAGCAGCAATCTTGGAAAAACCATCCACAAACCTTCGGTAGTATCCCGCCAAACCAAGGAAACTACGGACCTCATGAACAGACTTAGGAACCTTCCAGCTCATCACTGCCTCCACCTTCTGAGGATCAACACGAATCCCCTCAGCAGAAACCACATGCCCAAGAAAAACCACCTCTCTTAACCAAAACTCACACTTGCTCAGCTTAGCATAAAGCTGATTCTCCAACAAAGCTTGCAAAACAATCCTCAGATGCTCTTCATGCTCCTCCTCAGTACGCGAGTACACGAGGATATCATCAATGAACACCACAACAAACTTGTCCAGGTATTCATGAAACACACGATTCATCATGTCCATGAAAGCAGCAGGAGCATTTGTCAGACCAAACGGCATCACAAGGAACTCATAATGCCCATACCTTGTCCTGAAAGCTGTCTTAGGCACATCCACATCCTTCACCTTCAACTGATAATACCCTGACCTCAAGTCAATCTTAGAGAACACCGCAGCTCCCCGAAATTGATCAAAGAGATCATCAATCCTCGGCAAAGGATACCGATTCTTGATAGTCAACTTGTTCAGCTGACGGTAATCAATGCACATTCTCATAGTGCCATCCTTCTTCTTCACAAACAAGACCGGTGCACCCCAAGGCGACACACTCGGCCGGATAAATCCACGATCAAGCAGCTCTTGCAACTGCGTCTTCAGCTCCTTCAGCTCCTTAGGTGCCATTCTATATGGAGTAATGGACACAGGAGTTGTATTCTCATACAGCTCAATTCCAAACTCCACCTCGCGGTTAGGAGGTAAACCAGGCAACTCCTCAGGAAAAACACCAGGAAACTCCTTTACAACCCTGATATCTTGCACCCTCAACTCCTTAGGGCTAGGATTCATCACAAAAGCTAGATAAGCTTCGCAACCTTGCCTCAGCATCCTGCTCGCCTCCAAAGATGACACAACATTGGCAAGAAACTTCACATTCTCACCAACCACCACAACTTCATAATCATCCGCAAGCTTAAGCGAAACACGCTTATTCTCACAATCCACAACAGCACGATGCTCAGGAAGCCAACCTCGGACAATCTCACCTGATGTGGTCTGCAGAACCACAATTCCAGCACCCATTTCCACCAGCATTACCAGCTGTCACAACAGGAGCTTGTGCCACTCTTTCAGCACGAGGACAATCACGCTTCATGTGACCACGAGAACCACAGATCCAACAAGCACTAGGCTCAGCCCTAGCATAACCACCTCTAACAGGTGCACCACCACCCCTCTTGGCTGAGGACTGATACTTCTGATCGCGTCCCCTCTTGTTCCGTCCACCTCCGGAACTATACTCAGCAACTTGCTTGCCAGCACCCTTAGCAGACAAACTCAGGTTCATCTCAACATCCTTTGCTCGGCCCACCAATACATCAAAATCAACATACTCGGCGGCCAGCAAATACATCTTAACATCCGTCACAAGACCGTAACGAAACCTCTCGCACCTAGCCCTCTCATCAGGTATCAGCTCCGGTGCATACTGACTGAGTTTCACAAACTGTACCTCGTACTCAGCTACACTCATGCCCCCTTGGGTAAGAGACATGAATTCCCGCTTTCTCATCCAGATATCTCACTCCCAGATATCTCCTTTTAAACACATTCTGAAAGAATGTCCAGGTAACATCAGCTTCAGCCATTCCAGAAATGGTAGTCGTCCACCATGTATAAGCATTGTCCTGCAGCAAGGACACAACACAGCCCAGCTTTTGCACATCCGTGCAACTCATCTGACCCAAAATACGCTTGGTACTCTCCAACCAAGCCTCAGAACTCTCAGCTGATAAACCTCTAAACTCAGTCCCTCCAAGACTGCGCAGACGCTCCAAAGGCAATCTGACTCCAGCATCTCCCTGATGCCCAGCTCCCTGAGCTCCAGCTACTGCTGCTCAAAAAGCACCCGCAATAGCTTGAACCAACATCGACATGTCAGGCATAGCTTGCCCCTGACCAACCTCAGGTCCTGCAGCTCCAGCATCAGCCGCCGCTTCAGCCCCACCTCCCTCAGCTCCACCACCACAAGGTGGAGGAGGTAGAACCGCACTCTCCTCATTCTCGTTCTCATTAGGAGCCGTAGCTCTCACGTTACTCCTTAACTCTCTACGTGGTGCCATACTTTTATCATGCAATCACAACACAAATAAAACAAAATCAGGCCAGCGAGGTAAGCAATCCAAGTATTCAGCTCAATTTCATTTCAAAACAACATCTTTCCTTTAGCTTTTGTTTGGCAATGGGTACCCTCAGCATGCAACATCACAACATACAACTCGACTGCATCAACATTTCAAGCCACTGAACATGCTTTCAAACAACAAGCATTCATAGCATACATACTTCAATCATGCATACAAACATTCCCAATTACTCGAGAACTCAGCTCTGATACCACCAAATGTAACCCCCTTAACCCGGCCTAGACGGTTGACCCGAATTAAGGAAGTCACATGGGGAAAACCAAAGTCAACCCGAAAGTCAACCTTGATTAACGACCCTTTTTTTCTTCTTTTTAAAACTTGTCTAGATGCACATTAAGCCTAATGGTGATCACACAAACATCATACCAAAAGATCACAACCATCAGAGATCAAACAGGGACTCAATTGAACAATATACAACTTTAGGGACCAAATTGTAAATTCTGATAAATTAAAGGACTTAATCCAAATTGAAGTTACCAACTTGAAATTAATCAGGTTTCATGCTTCCTTGCGAAATTTCAGCTCAAAAGGACTTCCCAAACCCATACAATTGCTCAAACAAGTTTCAGGACCAAAACGCAAACTTTTCAAAACACATAACTGCCAATGTCAGCCCCCAACGGTCAACCGTTCCGAAACGGGAGACAGCCCGTTCCGAAACGCGGGGCCGTTCCGAAACAGGCATAGCCCGTTTCGAAACGGGGGTCTGGCAGAGGCTAAACCGTTTCGAAACGGTGCATACCGTTTCGGACGCCTGGGTTCATGCAGGGCACCCGTTCCGAAACGGTGCACACTGTTCCGAAACGCCTGCACAAAATGCAGCAAAAAGGCTTACATAAACATGCAATTGATCATTCAAACATGCTCCAAACGCTACCAAACTTTGCCAACATGCAATTCAACATATAAACAACATATTAGCATCAACAATTCATCCAATCATCAACTTATGCAAAAAGCCCCAATTCTATAGGCATGCTTCCTACACAAGCTAGGCATTCAAACACTAAACTTACAAAACAAGCATATAAGGTTCCAACTCAAAAACCAGCAAACACCTCAACATTTAACATACTTAGGGAGTCCAAAACACCTCCCAAAACATACCCATTGGTCCCCCATTGCCAAATCATACAAAAGCTAAAATGAACTTATAAAACCTTCATACATTGAGCTTCACTTGAACTTGATTGCTTGCCCCTTTCTTGCTGCCCTCAAGGTGCTCTAATGCTCTGCATTATTGATTTGAGAAAACGAAGAGAGCGTAAGCAAAAGCTTAGTGAGGAAAGCTCTTAAAAACCATTCAATAATGCAATTCAAAACATTTACAAAACATGCTTTAAATCAACCTTTTCACATGCTCAAAAGCATTCTTAACAAGCAATCTCATGCTTAAACATAAACATTAAAACAAGCATCTCATGCTTCTCAATATTCTTAACATGTCATATTGGCTCAAGTGAAACATTCCATTTATTAAAACAAGTTCAACAACTTCCCCAAGGACTTTTAAACACCTTGGCCCCAAGGACTTTTAAACACCTTGGCCTATGGACTTTTAAACACCATAGAAAATATCTCATCAAGGACTTTTAAACACCTTGATCCCAAGGACTTTTAAACACCTTGGCCATGGACTTTTAAACACCATGAATGAATCACATCAAGGACTTTTAAACACCTTGATCCCAAGGACTTTTAAACACCTTGGCCTATGGACTTTTAAACACCATAGAAAGGGATCACCTAAGGACTTTTAACCACCTTAGTGTCCACAACATGAACCATCCAAGGACTTTTAACCACCTTGATGTTCATAAGTAACAAGGCTCACTCAAGGACTTTTAACCACCTTAGTGACCTTAACATTTTAAAAACATCACTTGCCAATATACATCATTTTCATCGCTTACATCACTGTTTTAAAGCATCAAACCAAGCCATATTCATCATGCATTTAAAAGCATTAAACCACATCATTTCAATGTACGAAAGCAAGGAACTCCTACCTAGAGTTACCTTCAACATATGGCTTACATCAACAGTAAAAACCATGCTAAAACATGCTTTTCAAAACAGTATGTAAAACATGCAAATTATCATTTCGCATCACAACAAAGTCATGGCCACCACTAGAGAGAAATTCCGAAAACTTACGCTCGAGCTTAGCAAAGTTGTTTAGACTTAAACTAAGCTCCCAAGACTTTGGTTTCAAAGCCGAAAACCCATTTTCACTCACCGATTCCACTTCGCCACTTGCCGAAGCACAAAATCAAGCCTCCGAAACAACAACTCTTGGATCCAAAGATGCCTCCCCTGATCAAACACATTAAAGCAGAGGTTTAATGCATCATCAAGCATCAAAAGCTTCAATGAAAGCACTCAAACACGCTGCTCTCATTCATACACCAATTTCGGCCACCAAACACCACCGAAATTGCATCCAAACCACTTCTAAACAAAGCCCAGCCATAAACCAGCAAAACCTAACATCCATCAACACCATACAACATCTAAAAACAACCTATTAACATCCTTATACCTCCAGCAACAACAGATCCACAAGATCACCTCAAAAACTACCTTAAAACACAAGCTAAACTTAGGAAACACAACCTATCCGGGATTGCATTGATCAAAACTCATTTCCTCATTAACTTAGAGATCATTTAACATCTAAAACACCTCTCAAAACCCAGATTACTCAGATCTAACGAAAATCATCAAAAATCATCAAAATCTTGCATAATAAGCCAAGATTCATTTCAACACTTTAAAACCTTTAATTAAACATCAATTAAGAGTTGAGAACTTGGGAATTTCAGTAAAGAACTGATAGTTTAGAGGAGAAGGGCATTCTTACCTCCAAACTTGTGATTCTCCACTTTTTGGAATGAAAAACCTTGATGAAACTTGTAGCAAATGAAGAGGTTTTGAAGATACAATGATTTGCTATCAAATGAGAGTTGAAAGGAGGAATTTAGGTGAAGAAATCAGATCAAATTCTCTGGAAAAGCAATGTTTGGTTTGAGAGAAAATGAGAGAAGAAAAATGGAAGTTAGTTGAGAAAATAGTCAAAATAACTTCCCTCCAATTTTAATAATCTTTAAAATCAGATTTTAGACTTAAAATATCTTAGAAAAATCTGGAGAAATCATCTTTGGATTAATAGCTCCTTAAAGATTCAAAGTTTCAACTCTTTATAAAACAGCCACCAAACTTGCGAAAATTACATTTTGGTCACTAGCCAAAATGTCAACCTTCCAAAACTCATTTTCCAAAATTGATTTCACAGTTCATCTAATTATATTAAAAGATGATTTTAGAACATTTTTCCATATTTTTAATGCAACCCGAACTAGGCTTTCCTAATTTAACCTCTTTAGATTCGAACAGGACTTTGACCAACCGGTCAACGCCCAAAACTTCTAAGCCCAAAACCGGGGCGTTACAGATGCTCAGCCTTAACCCGCTGACAAACCATGCACTTACTCACGTACTCCGCAACATCCTTCTTTAATCCCACCCAGTAGTACTCATCCTTCAGATCACGATACATCTTTGTACTACCAGGGTGCATAGCAAAAGGACTACTACGAGCTTCAGTCAGAATAGTACGCCTCAACTCCGCATCATTAGGCACTACTATCCGACTTCCAAAACATAGAACTCCATCATCATTAAAACAGAATTCTGATGGTCTATCCTCAGCAATATCCTGAACATGTGGCACCAAAGAATCATCCAACAACTGAACTAAAGATGGTTTCACTTGCAACTCAACCACAAGACCTCCATCTCGCGAAATACTCAAGCTGGCAATCATAGCCCTTAACTCAACTGCCACCTTCCTGCTCAAGGCATCCGCTACAACATTAGCCTTTCCCGGATGGTACTCGATCGTCAGATCGTAATCCCTAAGCAACTCCACCCAACGTCGTTGCCTAAGATTCAACTCTTTCTGCGACATCAGATACTTCAAACTCTTGTGATCTGTGTACACAGTACACTTCTCACCATACAGATAATGTCTCCAAATCTTCAAAGCAAAAACCACCGCAGCCAACTCAATATCATGCGTAGGATAATTGCGCTCATGCACCTTCAACTGGCGCGATGCATAAGCCACCACCTTACCCTCTTGCATCAGCACACACCCCAACCCAACATAGGATGCGTCGCTGTACACCACAAACTCCTTTCCTGATTCAGGTTGAACCAAAATAGGAGCTTGCGTCAAAGCTGCCTTAAGCTTCTCAAAAGCTTGTTATCTTACTTCCGTCCACTCATACTTGACATCCTTTTGCAACAACTTCGTCAAAGGGGCAGCAATCTTTGAAAATCCATCCACAAACCTCCGGTAGTATCCTGCCAACCCAAGGAAACTACGGACCTCATGAACAGACTTAGGAGGCTTCCAATTCATCATTGCCTCAATCTTCTGAGGATCAACACGAATCCCCTCAGCCGAAACCACATGACCAAGGAAAACAACTTTCTTAAGCCAGAATTCGCACTTGCTCAGCTCAGCACAAAGCTGATTTTCCAAAAGCGCTTGCAAGACAACTCTCAAATGACCTTCATGCTCCTCCTCAATACGAGAGTACAAAAGGATATTGTCAATGAACACCACAACAAACTTGTCCAGGTATTCATGGAACACTCTATTCATCATGTCCATGAAAGCTGCAGGAGCATTCGTCAAGCCAAACAGCATTACAAGGAACTCAAAATGCACATACCTCGTTCTAAAGGCTGTTTTTGGCACATCCACATCTTTCACCTTAAGGTGATAGTACCCTGACCTTAAGTCAATCTTGGAGAACACAACCGCTCCCCGAAAATGATCAAAAAGATCATCAATCCTTGGCAAAGGATACCGATTCTTAATAGTCAACTTGTTCAGCTGACGATAATCGATGCACATTCTCATAGTGCCATCCTTCTTTTTCACAAACAAAACCGGTGCACCCCAAGGTGACACACTTGGCCGAATGAACCCACGATCAAGCAACCCCTGAAGTTGCGTCTTCAACTCCTTCAACTCCTTAGGTGCCATGCGATAGGGAGCAATGGACACTGGAGTTGTGTTTTCATATAGCTCAATTCCAATCTCCACCTCGCCACTAGGCGACAAACCAGGTAACTCCTCCGAAAAGACTCAAGGGAACTCACGAACAGTTCTGATATCCTGAACTCGCAACTCCTTTGAACTAGGATTCATCACAAAGGCTAGGTAAGCCTCGCAAATTTGCCTCAGCATTCGACTTGCTTCTAACGTAGACACCACATTGGCAAGAAACTTCACATTCTCACCTACTACCACCACTTCATAATCATCCGCAAGTTTCAACGAAACTCGCTTGCTTTCAAAATCCACTACAGTCCGATGCTCAATAAGCCAATCCATTCCAAGGATTACATCAAAACCATAGAATGGCAATTCCATGAGATCAACAAGAAAAACATGGTTTTGCACTTTCAAGGGACATCTCCTATACAACCTTCGCATCACAACCGTTTCACCAAAGGAACTAGTCACACGGTTACCAACATCCAAAGACTCAACAGGTAAACCAAGCATTTGTGCATGTTCACGCAATATATATGAGTGTGTAGATCCAAAATCAATGAAAGAAAGTAATGATAAGGATTGCAAAGTGAAGTTACATGCGATCACATCCGTATCATTCCTTCCATCACGCTGGGCATACACTCGGGCCTGACCTCCACCCTCAGGTTGAACGGCCACAACATGCGCTACATTCTTTCCACCATCATCTCTACGCTGAAAATTACCACGGCCGCACCCACGACCTCTCTGTGGCTCAGCTGCTCTCACCAGAGCCTGTCCCTCTCTCAGAGGCTGAGGACAATCCTTCTTCATATGTCCACGGTTTCCACAATTCCAGCACGTCCCAAGGTTACCCCAACATTCACCACCGTGCCGTCTACCACAACGGTTACACTCAGGAGTCCTATAAACAACATTAGGTCCTTGCCGACCTCTCCCAGGGTTACCACCCCCACGCCTAGCATCATACTGTGGCCTCCGATCCTTATGCCTCTTGTTGCGATCTCTATTATAGTCACGTTCAGCCACTCGCTTCCCAGAGCTAGATCCTTCCGCTGGACTAGTCAAACCAAGGTTCGCCTCAATGTCCTTGTCTCTAGTGACCAAGACATCAAAATCTGTGTAGTCAGACGCAAGCATGAAAGTCTTCACATCCGTTACCAACCCATAACGGAATCGTCCACACCTCTCCCGCTCGTTAGGGATGATCTCAGGTGCATACTGACTAAGACAAACAAACTGGATCTCATACTCAGCTACCGTCATGCTACCTTGCATCAGAGACATAAATTCTCTTTTCTTCTCATCTAGGTATCGCACACCCAGATACTTTAGCTTGAACGCATTCACAAAGAACTTCCAAGTCACCTTATCATCATCCATACCAGAGATAGTGGTCGTCCACCACGTATAGGCATCACCATGCAGCAGTGACACCACACAACCCAGCTTCTACATATTATTGCAGTTCATCTGTCCCAAAATCCTCTTGGTGCTCTCCAACCAAGACTCAGATCTTTCCGGAGATAGACCTTTGAACTCAGTCCCTCCCAGACTGCGAAGACGTTCCAAAGGCAACCTCCCATTAGCATCGTCCTGATGCGCGGCTCCATGAGCCCCAACTACTGCTGCCTGGAAAGCTCCAGCAATAGCCTGAATCAACACCGTCATGTCAGGAGCAGCTTGCCCCTGCACACCTTCAGGTCCAGCGACCCCAGCACTAGCTCCAGCACCACCATCACCACCATGTGGTCCACCACCAGGAGGAGGAGGTAAATCCACAACATTCTCTGCATTCGCATCATTCTCATCCTGAGCCATAGCTCTTGTATTCACTCTCATCTCACTATGTGGCCCCATTTACAAAGAAAACAATGCACTGACAAAATATGCAATAAACACAATTAGGCGCAATAAGGTATGTAATCCAAGTACTCGAGCTCATTTTCTAAAACAATTCCTTTCATTAGTTTTGATATGGCAATGGGATCCCCTAACACACTCCAACATAGCATAACATCACAATTGAAATCATACATCACGATTCATACAACATTCCTTCACCCAAAAGACACATCATGCAACTACACATACATCACCCACATAACAAACCCCAAGGATACGAGAACTAAGCTCTGATACCACCAAATGTAACCCCCTTAATCCGGCCTAGACGGTTGACCCGAACTACGAAGATTACACGGGGAAAACCAAAGTCAACCCGAAAGTCAACCTTGATTTACGACCCTTTTTTCTTTTTATTCTTGTCTAGATGTACATTAACCCTAAGTGAACATTCATGAAACATATTTGAGAAAGACGCCGCGATCGAACAACAAGGAGGGACTCAATTGCACTTATTACAAGTTTAGGGACCAAATTGAAATTTCCGTAAATTAGAATGTCAAAACTTATTTTAAAGTTACCAATATGTAATTAGTCACATTACATGCTACTCTACCAAAAATCAACTTAAATGGACATTTCAAACACCAGCATTTGCAACATCATCCTTCGGGACTAAAACGTAAAACATGCAACTTTAGAATAATTCAAAATTGTAACCAACGGTCACCTGTTTCGAAACACCTACCAGCCGTATCGAAACGGCTGGGCAAAACACTTCCCTGTTTCGATACTTGTTCCGAAACACGACTCTCCAATAGCCAAAACGTTTCGAAACATCCTCCAGCCGTTTCGAAACACAAAGGCCATTACAGGCCCCCGTTTCGAAACGCCAGAGAGTGTTTCGATACGGTTTGCACAGAAAGTGCAGAATTTGCTGGTTTTTAATTCAAAAACACATTAAACACATCCTAACAACTCTCTAAACATGCCAACAAGTCAACATGCATATATGGCACATATTTAGGACAGCCTAACACATTCATAGCATTAAACATGAAAGCTCACTAATCTTGAGGCATGCTTCCTATTAACAAAACCAAATAGGCAATCAAACTTCAAATCAAGTAATCAAGGCCATTTACAATTCAAACCAACCAAGGCAAACATGCCACAACCTTAGGGAGTTTAACACACCTCCCAAAACACATCTTAGGTTCCCATTGCCAACTTATCAAAACTAATAGTGTACAAAAACTTCACCATACATGAGCTTGGATTCCCTTGGACAAACTTAGCTTCCTTGATGCCCTCAAACACCTCAATTATCTGCATTATTGGTAAAAGAGAGCATAAGCATAATTGCTTAGTGAGGCATGCTCTAAGGAAAACCACACAATAATGCACATTTAGAAAACACTTTCATCAAAGCTTTAAAACCACATGCTCATCTCTTTCTCATGCTTGGAAAACTTTCAAGCAAAACTAATTGATACCACATGTACCTCCCTTCTATCCCATGCATTAAAACCAATGCAAATCTCATGGCAAGGCTATTTACATGCTTGTATTGCCAAAGCATTTCTAAACAAATCACATATGCATATCTCATAGCATAAATCATTTCATCAAGGTACATGTGTAACAAAAACCATTTCATCATTAATATTGGCATTTAGCATCTCATTAATACTCGGATATGCAGACACATTTCTACACTAGACTCTTCCAGTGGAATCTCGCATAACCGTACTCACTTGTCTAGCAACATAGCTTCTGGTGGAATTTCTCATCACCGTACTCACATGGCGGAATCTCTCATCGCCACGAAGCTTGGGTATTTCACCAAGTCCTACTCGATGGAATGCCCATCATCGGAATATCTCCATTTGGCTTAACCAAAGAGCACGTACGAATTTTTAGTTTATAGTGCACTCTCATCCTATTGATCGATCAATTATATCCGGTAAGTTTCTCAACATCTAGGCCAATATAATGTGTTAAAACATCACCACACCTACTGTTTTTCATGCAATATAACACAAAGGTTTTCTCACCACATTTCAAAATATAAATCATACTTTGCTTTAAACCAAAAGCTCAAATCTATTCAATGCAACATGCCATCTCATGACATCTCTACAAGCATAATCTCATGCTCTAAATCATGCATAAAAACAGTAGGAATTTAGCAATCTCAAACCATCAGCATGTAAAAGCATGTTAGGGGCAAACACCACTTTAGAAAGACCAAATCAAACCATACTTACTTCCAGATTTAAAAAGGTGTTTCAAACCTCTCCTAAACCCCAAACCTTGTATTTTTGTCCTCATGGACTTCTAAACCAATCGCACTCACCGATTTTATTTCGCTTGCTTGCCGAAACGTCAATCAAGCCTCCGGATCAACTCCAAAAGTGTCCGAAGATGTCTCCCCTGTTTTAGACACATAAAAGCATAGTATTAATGCATCATCATGCATTGAAATCTTCAGCCAACACACCAAAACTTGCTGCTCTACTTAGACACAACATTTTGGCTACCAAACAAAACCGAAAATACCTCCAAACTCTTCCAAAACTTAACCCAGCCAAGATCCATCACTTATAACCATTTCTAAACATCAATTAACATCCAAAATGAACCTAAACTCGTCCTTATACCTCTATCTATAACAGAACACCAAAACACCTCAAAAACCACCATTTTCACAAGTAAAAACTTAGAAAATACAACCTATTCTGGATTAGATTGATAAAAACTCATTTCAAACATCATTAGACATTCAAAATACATTAAAGAATCATCTCAAAACAGAGCCCAAGCAATCACAACCAAATTCTTCAAGATTCCTTCCAAAATCTTGAGTTTTAAGCCAAAATCATGTCTCCAACATCAAAACCATTTATAAAACTTAAATTAAGGATTGACAACTTGGGAATTTCAGTAAAGAACTGAGTATTTAGAGGAGAAGAACAATCTTACCTCTAAATGGTGATTTCTCCTTGATTTGGGCCAAATTCCTTGAAAATTCAATGAGGAAATCAAAAGGATTTGATGCAAGATTGATTAGGAACTAATGGATGATAGAAATCTCGTCAATTGAAGTGAAGATCAATGCAAAAGTTGCTGGAGAAAAGTGTTTGGATGATGGGATTTTTAGAGAAAATGGAATGAGAGAAAATTAGGAAAAAGTAGTTATGAAAATCCAAAAAGTAGTTTCCCATCTTTATTTTATTTAATTAAACATTTAATAAATCACCCAAATTAAGGGAAAATCTGGAGAAAACATTTTTGGGAAAATTAGCTCCTTAAAGATTCAAAGTTTCAATCCTTACAAAACAGTCACCACTAAACTTTTCAAAAATCGCATTTTGGTCACTACTCCGAAATGTAGTATTTCCAAATCTTATTTTGTAAAATTTTTTTCACCACCCTCCTATATATATTAAAAGAGGACTTTTAGATATTTTCTATATTTTTAAAGCATCCCGAACTAGGCTTTCCCTAAAACCTCCTTTTATATTCGAACCGTTTCTCAGACCGGTCCGACCAAACCCTAAACTTCTAAGCCCAAAATTGGGGTGTTACATTTCCAATATGTTGGTCTTGTCGGTTGATTGATTCCTTTTCATGTCCAGCCTTGACAAGTGCTCTGCTACTTGCTTTTTTGTTCCCTTTTTATCCTTGACGTCAATGCCAAATTCTTGCAGCAGAAGAATCCAACGTATCAGTCTAGGTTTTGCATCCTTTTTTGTGAACATATACTTTAGTGCTGAATGGTCTGTATGGACCACCACTTTTGTTCCAAGTATATGCGAACGGAACTTGTCAATTGAAAACACCACTACTAGGAGCTCCATCTCTGTCATGGTGTAGTTTATTTGGGCATCATTCAGCGTTTTGCTGGCATAGTAAATCACATGGAAGAGCTTATCCTTCCTCTGCCCTAATGCTGCCCCGACAGCAAAATCACTGTGTCACACATTATCTCAAATTGCAAGCTCTAGTCTGGTAGTTGTACGATCGGGGCTGTTACCATCTTCTCCTTTAAAATTCTGAATGCTTCAGTACATTCAGTGTTAAAGTCAAAGGGGCGATTATGTTCCAACAGGTGGCAAAGGGGCTTGGTAATCTTCAAAAAATTAGTTATGAATCTTCGATAAAACCATGCATGCCCTAAGAAACTTCGAATCCCTTTGACTGTGGTGGGTGGCGGTAGCTTTTCGATAACCTCTATTTTGGCTCTGTCTACCTCTATGCCGCGGCAACTAACCTTGTGGCCCAGTACTATGCCTACATCCACCATAAAGTGGCATTTTTCCCAGTTTAGAACCAAGTTCGCCTTTTCTCACCTCTCAAGGACCTTCTGTATATTGCCTAAACAACCGTCAAAGCTGTCTCCAAAGACGGTAAAGTCGCCCATGAAAATCTCTAGGAAATCCTCCACCATGTCGGAGAATATTGCCACCATGCCTCGTTGGAAGGTTGTTGGTGCATTGCGGAGCCCAAATGGCATTCTTCAAAAGACATAGGTGCCATACGAGCATGTGAAGGTGGTTTTATCTTGGTCCTCCGGTGCGATTGCTATTTGGTTATAACCTGAGTATCCATCAAGAAAATAATAGTAAGGCTTCCCCGCTAATCTATCTAGCATTTGATCGATAAAGGGTAACGGGAAGTGGTCCTTTCGGGTAGCTTTATTAAGCTTCTGGTAGTCCATACAAACCCTCCAACCGGTCACAGTCTTGGTTGGGATTAGTTCGTTTTCCTCATTTGTTACTACGGTTATGCCTCCCTTTTTGGGCACACATTGCACCGGGCTCACCCACTTGCTATCCGAGATGGCATATATTATTCTAGAATCAAGCCACTTGATGATTTCATTTCGCACCACCTCTCGCATAGCCTCATTCAGTCGTTTTTGGGTATCAATGGTCGGTTTATGATCATCCTCTAAGAGGATTTTGTGCATGAATAACGCCGGACTGATGCCTTGGATATCAGCTATAGTCCATCCAATGGCCTTCTTATGCTGCTGTAGCATTTTGATCAGCCGCTGCTCCTGTTCCTACATCAACTTGGAATAGATGATTACATGCAACATATCTTTTAAACCAAGAAAAACGTATTTAAGTTGCCCTGGCAGGGGTTTAAGGTCTAGAACATGTTGATGTTCAATGGAAGGCTTTTGGATTACATGTTCATTCGAGGTATAATTTAAATGCTCGAAGAACTTACCTGGACATGTACTTATCCAATTTACCTCCTCAGGACCTTCAGTGTCGGATGATTCTGTGTTTGAGGAGTCACTACCGTCGTTGCTGCCGTGACAGTCTTCCGGGTGACTACAGTGGCAGTAACCAAACTTTCTGTCGTGGCAGTTCGACCTGATGCAGGGTTGGTCAAGGACCACTTCTGAGATTGCTTTGCACTCTTCCTCTGCATCAGCTTGTTTTATTGCTTGGAGAATATTGAGTTTGATTTGCTGATCATTCACTCTCATTGTCAATTCTCCTTTCTCGACATCGATCACAGTTTTGCCTGTGGCTAGGAAGGGTCGCCCCAGGATGATCGGTGCGTTTTCATCTGCTTCACAATCTAAAATAAGAAAGTCAGAAGGAAAAATAAACTTATCCACTCTTACCAAGATATCTTCGATCTTTCCTTCCGGTTGTACGTAAGAGCGGTCTGCCAACTATAGCATGACTGTCGTGGGCCTTGTTTGTCCAATACCTAGTTTCTGAAATACATATTTGGGCATTAGATTAATGCTAGCACCAAGATCACAAAGTGCCTTACCCACGAACTTGTCTCCAATTATGCATGGTATGATGAAGCTCCCAGGGTCCTTCTTCTTTTGTGGTGGATGCTTGTGCAAGATTATCATGCATCCTTCTGTCATCTTTACTGTTTCAAATTCCCCAAGTCTGGACCTTTTGGACATTGCATCCTTGAGAAACTTAGCATAATCGGGCATCTGCTTAATGGCCTATACCAGCGGTATGTTAATAAGTACTTTCTTAAAAATATCATAAATTTTCTTAAGCTGGTACTCCTGTTTTTGTTTTTGTAACCGCTGTGGAAAAGGGGGTGGAGGACGGTAATCTTCAAGGCGTCCTTCACATGGAATTCGAATCTGAGGAGGCTTGAGTTCTTCAGCATCTTCTGTCTGCTCCTCTGTTCCTTTTGTTGTCGTGGGAGGTGTGGCGACAGCAAGTTGTTTATCCTTTGCCGGGGCAGTGTTCACCGCTGGTGTTTGTAGGGTCGGGACCTCACTCGGTACTTCTTTTATTTAAGGCCCTTGTAATTGTTTCCCACTCCTCGTTGTAATTGCTTCGCACTGCTCATGTGTGGGTTTTCTAGTGACCTCAGTATCACTGGGGAATCCTTCGTTCTGCCTCGGTTTGATATACTGTGAAACCTGGCCTATTTGTGTCTCTAGAGATTTTAGGTTAGCCTCATAGTTTGTCATCCTCATCTCTGTCTTGTCCATGAATGTTTTAGTTTTCTTGACAAAGTGATCCACGTTTTCCATGTATGTTCCCGTTTGTGACATAAATGTTGCCAAGGTCTGTTCCAGTATACTAGTTGTTGCTGCCGGCTGCTGTGGTGGCTGCTGTCGTGACAGAATTCTGGGTACTCCTTGGTTCTGGTTGTTCTGCACTGGAGGATTCAGTGCATTGTTCGGATTGCTCCAGGAAAATTTGGGATATTTTCTCCAGTTGAGCAAATCAATACCGACCTATTCTGTCAGCCTGATTACCTCATCTTTTACTTTAGTTATCACTCAAGATTTCTCCAAACAATCATTTAAACTTATTTCTTTTCTTGTGCAGCAATCTAATGATAGAGTTATTTCCAGTCCCTGTGGAGACAATATCCGATACTCCGTATCACTTTATTACTTGCGACGTGTACACTTGCACTACATTGCGACAGACTCTTTTACACGCAACAGTGAGATCTTTGGAGCTTTGTCCAAAACCTAGAGTTCGTTGTCACTGCTGCTGCTGCTGCTGTCGTCCGCTCTGTTGTGGCAGGGTCCCTCAACAGTTTCATTCAGCTTATTCTTCTTCATTGGAGGGAAGTCTTTAGCTAACTCCTAGATGACAGATGGCTCTGAGTCAGAGTCATCCTGCCATACTGAGGATGAGGAGAAACCTTCAAAGTACTTTGGATCAATCTCTGGGAGTGGCAGATCGCCTGTCACCGTCACCGGCCGTGGAAGAGGGTGTAGTGGAGGCAGCAGTTGGCGTAGGTGTTTTAGGGCAAGCAGCAGGTGTAGGGGTGGCAAAAAGATTTTCTGCGAAAGAGGGAAAATGCATGTTTGGTAATTTAAATCAACTTTAATGAAGTTTACCGTGGTAGTGGTGAAGTCCCTCATGAATCCCATGAAGTCCAGTTGTCGTTCCTCCATCTTCTATAGCAGTTGAATGATTTGGCTGGAGGTGTCTGTCGGTTGTGCGGCCTCAGTCTGCTCAGGATCTGTCGCGACAGGCTCTGTGGAATCAGGCTCTGTTGAGGTTCTGTCGCGGCAGAGGGATGCACATAGGCTAAGGGGGTGGCTGGCTTCAGCTCATTGAGGCTGTATATGTTCTGTTGTGTCCATCCCTTGCCTTGGATTCTTACGTCTTCTTCAATTTCAGGCACTTTATGGGCCCGACAGAGAGAGGTGATGAGGTAGGGGAAGAAAAAGGGGGCCCATTATCCTTGTTGCACACTCATGGATGCCATCGAGTATATATTTACCAACATTGATATGCCGCTCGTTGATGATGGAATGCACGAGCGCAAGTCTCTGCTGGTCCACTGTCGTGTTGTGTGATGTTGGCATCAGACGCTTCTTCACGAAGTGGTTCCAGATTTTGGCTGCAGGTAAGAGCTGGGTCCTTCGCATCATCCATCTATGCTTGGGATCCTCGTTCCAAGTGGTACCTTCTTCCGTCAATTCTGCCATGATGTTATCATAGTCTGCCGGCGATAGACTGCTGACAAATCTTCTATGCGCGTCCTCCTTTCTGCCCACATAAAGGCCATACAGTTTGTTGATGTAGGTTGGTTCAAGGGAGATTTCCTTACCCCTGACCGTTACTGACGTGGCATCCTTGGAGGAGATGGCAGCGTAGAATTCATGGACCAATGTGATGTTCATCTCCTAAAGTTGGACATCAAACATCTGCCACTTCAGTGCAATAATCCTCTTGGAGATGAAGCCTTTGAGTCTTAGATCTCCCTTCTTTTTGGTGTAAGTGAAACCCCGTTTTTCCTACATCTCTAGTTTTTTGAAGGAGTCGTAGTATCTCTTCTCTGAGTCTGCCGATGCGAACCTTCTAGGGATTCTAATATGGCTTGGTGTAGAGACTACCGTGGCAGAGGTGGCGGCAGCACTCTTTCGGGTTGATCGAGTAGTCATTGAGGAAACTGTGGAAAATAAAGAAAATTTCTGAAAAGCTAAAATTCTTGAGAGCAAAGTAGAGAGAATAGAATGAGATGAAAATGAAATGGGAAGGGAGGTTTATATAGAACATGATTTTTCTGCCCATTGGAACTGTAACGGGTGGTGCGAATAACGGAGCCAACTGTCACGCGGTTTTCTGACGCGCTTGTCACGCGTTTTTGTGTCTACTGCGTGTCTGTTATGGGTTTCCGTGCCCGTCGCGATAGCTCCGTGACAGGCTGTATTTTCTGCGTCTACCGCGACAGTTGGTAACAGGCTGTCACGATAGGTTTGTTCCATTGGGCTTCATGGGTTGTTGTGAATGTGGTGGGCTGGTTCATTCCTCCTCTTTGCTTTACTTCCTTTATTTACCTGAAAACTAAAATAAACAATATATTAAAATCTTATTTCCTAAAACAATAAAAATAAATAAACTAAAATAATTAAAATAAAACTAAGTTAAATTAGGGATGCCTTGAGGGGCATCTCCTAAAGTAACTACTTCCTGCACCCTTGGGGCTTCAGTCCCCTGATAGTGCTTTAGCCTTTGTCCATTGACTTTGAATTGGTGACCGTCCTTGATTGATCTGATTGTAATGGCACAATGGGGAAAGACTTGGACTACTTGGAAAGGGCCAGACCATCTAGATTTTAGCTTTCCTGGAAAGAGCTTCAAGCTAGAGTTGAACAACAACACCTTCTGCCCTGGGCAGAACTGTCGTGGCAGCAATTTTCTGTCGTGCCACTTCTTTGTTTTGTCCTTGTAGATTTTGGCGTTATCGTAGGCCATGGCTCAAATTTCTTCAATTTCATTTAAATCCAGTAGCCTTTTCTATCCTACCTTGTCCCAGTCCTTGTTAACTGTCTTGATAGCCCAATATGCCTTATGTTCTATCTCGACAGGAAGGTGGCAAGCTTTTCCGTAGATGAGTCGGTAGGGTAACATTCCCAATGGTGTTTTAAATGCAGTTCTGTAGGCCCAGAGTGCATCATTTAGGTGAAGAGACCAGTCCTTTCGAGTTGGTTTGACCATCTTTTCTAGAATGTTCTTCACTTCTCTATTTGAGATTTTGGCATGCCCATTGGTTTGAGGGTGATATATTGTTGCGATTTTATGCTTTACTTCATATTTCTTTAACGCACTAGCAATTACCCTGCTGTCAAAGTGTCTACCCTCATCACTGATAATCACCCTTGGAATGCCAAACCTTGTGATGATATTTTTGTGGAGGAATCTTTGCACAGTCTTGGCCTCGTTCTTTTGTGTGGTGATAGCCTCTACCCACTTTGACATGTAATATACTACCAACAATATGTATAGATTCCCATAGGAAGTTGGGAATGGTCCCATGAAGTCGATTCCCCAAACATCGAAAATTTCGACTTCGAGAATGTTCTGCAGGGGCATCTCATGTCTTCTCGAGATGTTTCCAGTCCTTTGGCACTTATCACAACTCTTGTAAAAGGCTTGTGCAACTTTAAACAGTGTAGGCCAATAAAAACCAGATTGCATAACTTTGGCAGCAGTTTTATTTCCTCCAAAGTGTCCTCCATAAGGGGAAGCATGGCAGTGGTGAAGCATTTCTTCCTGTTCTTCCTCTGGTATGCATCTCCTGATGATATGATCTGCACAGTGCTTAAAGAGAAGAGGTTCATCCCAATAAAAATGTTTGCATCATTTTGGAACCTCTTCCTTGGCTGGTAGTTAAGTTCAGGGGGTAATAAACCACGAACAATGTAATTTACTATGTCTACATACCAAGGGATTTCAGGAAGCTTACCTATCGTCATGGCTGCCGCGACAGTGTTGGTGGCAGCGAACAATTGCTCGTCTGGGAAAGTTCAGGGGGTGATAAAGCACTTGATGATTTCTTTTCGTACCACCTCTCGCATAGATTCATTTAGTCGTCTTTGGACATCAATTGTCGACTTATGATCATCCTCCAAAAGGATCTTATGCCTGCATAATGCTGGACTGATGCCTTGGATATCGGCAATGGTCCATCCAATTGCCTTCTTATGTTGTTGTAGCATTCTGATCAGCTGTTGTTCCTGTACCTGCAACAACTTAGAGGAGATGATTACAGGCAATGTATCATTAAGACCAAGAAAAACATATTTAAGTTGCCCTGGCAGGGGTTTAAGATCCAAAACAAGTAGCTACTCAATGGAAGGCTTTTGGATCAAATGTTCATTCGAGGTATAATTCAAAGGCTCGAAGAACTTACCTGGACGTATGCCTATCAAATTTACCTCCTCAGGACCTTCAGTATCAGATGTTTCATTATCTGAGAAGTCACTGTCGCCAATGTTGTCGTGGCAGTCCTTAAGGTGGCTGCTGTGGCAGTGGCCAAATTTTCTGTCATGACAACTAGATCTGATGCAGGGTTGATCTAGGAGGTCTTCTGACATAGCCTTGCATTCTTCCTCTATATCAGCTTGCTTAATAGCTTGGAGAACATTGAGCTTTATCTGCTGGTCATTGACTCTCATGGTCAGTTCTCCTTTCTCAACATTGATCACTGTTCTACATGTGGCTAGGAATGGTCACCCTAGGATGATCGGTGCATTCTCATCTGCTTCACAGTCTAAAACAAGAAAGTCAGCAGGAAAAATAAACTTATCCATCCTTACCAAAATGTCTTCAATCTTCCCTTCCGGTTGTACATAAGAGCGGTCTGCCAGTTGCGGCATGACTGTCGTGGCTCTTGCTTGTCCAATACCTAGCTTCTGAAATACAGATTTGGGCATTAGATTAATGATAGCACCAAGATCACAAAGTACCTTACCCACAAACTTGTCACCAATTATGCATGGTATGATGAAGCTTCCATGATCCTTCTTCTTAGGGGTGGACGTTTATGTAGGATTTCCATGCATCCTTCTGTCATCATCACAGTTCAAATTCCACAAGTTTGGATCTCCTAAACATTGCATCCTTTAGGAATTTTGCATAACCATGCATCTGGTTAATGGCTTCTAGTAGCGGGATGTTGATGTGCACTTGCTTAAAAACATTGTAGATTTTCTTAACCTGATACTCATGTTTCTATTTTTTTAACTGCTGTGGAAAAGGGGGTGGAGGACGACAGTCTTCGAGGCGTCCTTCACATGGGAATCGGATTTGAGGAGGCTTATATTCTGTAGTTTCCTCTGTCTGCTCCTCTGTTTTTTTTGTTGTCGTGGCAGGTGTGGCGACAGCAGGCTGTTTTGCTTCTGTCAGGGCAGTGTTCTCGGCAGGTGTCTGTGTGGTCGATTCTTTATTAGATGTTTCTTTATTTGTCGACCCTTGTAATTGTTTCCCACTCCTCGTTGTAATAGCCTTGCACTGCTCATGTGTGGGTTTTCTAGTGACCTCAGTATCACTAGGGAATCCTCCATTCTGCCTTGGGTTTATGAACTGTGAAACATGGCCCATCTGTGTCTCTAGTGATTTTAGGATAGCCTCATGGTTTGTCATTCTCATCTCTGTCTTATCCATAAAAGATTCTGTTTTCTTGACAAAGTGATCCATGTTTGCCATATATGCTCCTGTTTGAGACATGAAGGTTGCCAGGGTCTGTTCCAGTATGCTCGTTGTGGCTGTCGGCTGCTGTTGTGGCTGCTGTCGTGACAAAATTCTAGGACCCCCTTGGTTCTGGTTATTCTAGACTGGAGGGTTCAATGCATTGTTTGGATTGCTCCAGGAAAATTTGGGGTCCTTTCTCCAGTTTGAGTTGTAATTGTTGGAATTATAGCTTCTGTTCTTGTTATAGTTTCCAACATACATCCCTTCTTCCAGTTGTAAGGGACACTCATCTGTATTGTGGTTTCCGCTACAGGTTTCACACACCTCTTCGGCAGAAAATACAACTTTAGAATCCTTCCGCTGCAGGTTTTCAACTATCTTAGAGAGGTATGCAATCTGAGTTTTGACCGAGTTGTTAGATTTGTATTCCTTTATAGACACTCCTCGTCTACCTCCTCTTCGAGCTGTAGGAAACTACTCGTCGTTTTTATCTAACTTTTTCAACACCAGCATTGCATCTTCTGGTTCCTTGTCTGATAGCAAGCCGTTTGCTGCTGAATCAATCCTCATCCGAGTGTGTGCAATGACAGCATTATAGAATTTGACAACTTGATTCCACACGGGGAATCCACCATCGGGCAGTTTTGTAAGAGAGTCGTAAATTGGTCCCATGCCTCGTGCATTGGGTCGTCATCTTCCAGTTGAAAAGTAGCAATCTCGTTACGTAGTCTTGCAGATAAAAGAAAAGGATTAAAACGAGAAAGGAATTCATGACAGAGATCCGCCCAAGTTCGTATTGAACCCGACGTTAACTTGTTCCACCAGTTTTTCGCTCTATCCCTCAATGAATGAAGAAATATCCGGAGCCTCAGTACTTTCGGGCTTATTCTTGGCTGTCTGAATGATCGACAGATCTCCTGGAAAGTTTTCAGATGTTCACGCGCGTCCTCAGTAGTAGAACCACCAAATTAACCAGCGGAATTTCCCATGCTAAACATTACAGGTTTTAGTTCGAAGTGTTCAGCTTCCACATATGGTAGCGTAGTTTCCAGTTCAACATGGTCGTTATCCATGTACTCTCGACAAGTTTGTCGCTTTGCTGGGGCAGCAGGCGGCGACAGATCGTTCCGGGCATCATTAGGAGGATCAACATTACCCCTAGGGTTGTTGTTGTTGTTGTTGTCATCTTCCCCATTGCGTTGTCTTCCGTTCACCATTGCTTTCAATCTTTCCTCAAGATAGTTGTTTCTTTCTATCAAGAGTCGGGCTTGGTTCCTGAGTTGATATGTGCGTTCGATTTCTGGATCTAATTCGTACTCAAGTTCTTTACCACATCTCGATCTGCGTATAAGCAATAGAGAAACCTTGTGAAAAGCATAGGGAGAATAAAACAACTAAAAACAAAAATAAATAAAAACAAAAATAAAAAGATGCAGTAATAAAAGGTAAAGGTATGTTGCCAGTCCCTGGCAACGGCGCCAAAAACTTGTTGCGTGTAAAAGAGTCTGTCACAATGTAGTGCAAGTGTACACGTCACAAGTAATAAAGTGATATGGAGTATCAGATATCGTCTCCACAGTGACTGGAAATATCTCTATCCTTAGATTGCTGCAAAAGAAAGAAAATAAGTTTAATAGAATGTTTGAAGTAATCTTGAGAAACAACTAAATTAACAGATAAAGAAATCAGATTGAGAAAACAAGATGGAATTGATTTGCTCAGTGGTGCAGGTGTTGCACTGTTCAGAAGGCTTTCTGTTGCATCTGTCGTCGTGCCTGTCGGGCCAGCACCTATCGCGACAGAGGTCTGTCGATGTCACGACAGCGATCAAAAACTCCGTACTTCAAGTTTGACAAGAATCCCTGTTGTGACTTGTCCTATCCCTAGGCCCAAGTTCTGTTGATGAACACGTCTTGGATGATACCTCCCGGAATGAATCAAAGGATGAACACCAATATTTGTGAATTCTTTCTTAGCCACTTAACCTTGTACTTATTCCTAAGCCAAGATGGTTTAACCATAAACTGGAAAACGCGTATTTACTCATTTCGAATGCTTAACTCTCCCGATATTAAGCAAATGTATAATCTCACAATGCTCTCCTGAAACTCTTATGAGATGTTGAGACCGGAGTAAATAAACTTGAAGCTTTTATTAATTGAACATAAAAAAAACTAATAACAATACAATCCTTACAACTACCTTACAAGATCAACCCTTAGCCTTAGGAAAGTTTAGAACATGATGGAGAGAGAGAAACAACTATGGTTATGGGGTAAGACGGCTAGGAGCTGGATATCCCTTGCCTAGTCGAATTACAAGCATATATATAGGCCTTGGGTCCAAGTTTTTTAATATTGCAAGAATACAAGTTTAAATTAAAGTACAACTCTATTGAAGACTAAATCTTCTGAGTAGATGTCTTTAATTCGTCCTCTTTTCTTACTTTGACTTTCTTCCTTGAACTTTGGGCCCGACCTTTCTTCTACTTCAGGGCTCAGAAAAATATGGGAGTGATCTACGATAGACTGGCTTAAAATTCCCTATATATCAGGCTCCACATTGCTTTTCCACCTCAGTGTCCTACTGTCGTCATCACTGCCACGACATATGTCATGATAGACGGTGTTCTACATCCTTCTGCTCCAGCTCTGCAAACTCGCCTCTGCTCCTTTGCTGCCCCGGGTGCTCCTGTAGTAGGTTCCTGCAAAAAGTGATCGAAATCAGCACATCTGTGCAGTTTTATCTAAATATGATGTGTATGCAGAAATCTATCCTAAAATGAGATTAAACATGCTTGAGTGTAGCAAAATTGTGAATATATGAGGGTTAAAATATAGAAATTTTATACTCTCAACACCTCCAGCAACTCGGATTCCACATTACACCCCAAAAACCCAACTATAAACACCTTAAAAACCAAAGATGTCAAGGATTTCGGGATTAATATGATTTAGGCAATATTTCAACATCATTAACCTTTCAAAACTCTTTTAAAAATCATCTCAAACAAATCAAATCAACTCAACTCCGAAAATCACATTAAAACCAGAGTTCATCCTTTTATCAAATCAATAACAAAACTTTAATCAAAACATGAATAAAGAGTCAAATATCTTTGGGATTTCATTAAAGAACCTTGATTAGAGTGTTAGCACGAAATTTACCACCAATCATTGCTTCTCTTCTAATTTGGCAAGTTTAGCTTCAATGAATCTGGAAGGAAATTGAGACAAATCACAAAGATGTAGTTGGAGATCAAAAGAGAATTTGAGAATGAATAAAATCTGGAATTTGAGAGCAAAAGAAGAGTGTTTGGCTGAAGTGAAAAGGAGAGAATGAAAAGATCATCAAAATCTTTTAACCAAAATAACTAACTCATTAATTTAATTAATTAAAGTCATTTTAATATTTATTAAACCATTTAAAACACATGCCAAATTAGAGAAAGGCTTAATTGCCAATTAGCTCCCTAAAGATTCTAAGATCTTGACTCTTTTTGAAAAACACACTTTTTCCTCAACTTTAAAACTTTACATTTTGGTCACTACATAAAATGTATATTTTCAAAAACTCGATTTGCAAAATTGATTTAACCAACCTCTTAAATATTAATTTAGAGGATTTTAGGAATTTTTATCATATTTTATCCCATCTCGAACCTTGATTTCCCTAAATCACACTTTAGTGATTCGAACAACCGATTACCGGTTCCACCGGCCCAACCCAACTCGCAAAACACCTAGGCCCAAAACCGGGGCGTTACAACTCTCCCCCACTTAGGAAATTCTGTCCCCGGAATTTTTATCTGAAGGAAAAAGGTGCGGAAATGTCTCAACATGTCCACCTTACTTCCCCACACAACCTCCTCAACATCTCAATGTCACCACAATACCAGTACAAGTTCCACCGTCTTACCATGAAGAACTTTAATGCAGTAATCAAGAACACCATTCGGGTCCTCACCATAGGACAAATCCAGATTCAACTCTACCTCCTCAACAGGCATAACAAGAGATGAAACCAATCTATACCTTCGCAACATAGAAACTTCATAAGGTCCAACAAACCTCATAAGGTCCAACCTGCTCCACAACTTCATAAGGTCCAACAAACCTCAAACTAAGCTTTCCCTTACGTCCGAACCTCATTACCTTCTTCCAAGGCGATACTTTAAGGAACACGTCATCTCCAACCGCAAACTCAATCTCCATACGCTTTAAATTCGCGTTAGATTTCTGACGGTCCAATGCAACCTTCAACCGCTCACATATGAGCTTCACTTTCTAAATTGTTCCCTTAATCATAACCGGTATGGAAACCAACTTGTGCCCCGCCTCAGCCCAACAAAGAGGTGTTCTACACTTTCTCCCATACAAGGCCTCATACGGAGCTATTTGTATACTTGCTTGAAAATTGTTATTATAGGAAAACTCAACCAAAGGCAGATGCTTTTCCCACAAACCTTGGAAATCAATCCCACAGCATCATAACATGTCCTCCAACACCTAGATATCTCGTTCCGACTGTCCATCCGATTGAGGGTGATATAAAGTGCTGAAATTCAAACGTGTACCCAACGCCTGATGTAAACATTCCCAAAACCTTGTCGTAAACCTCGGATCCCTATCCGACACTATGGAGTTAGGCACACCGTGCAAACGAACAATATCAGCAATATACAACTCCGCCAGCTTATCCAATGTATACGTAGTATGCACGGCCAAGAAATGTCCACACTTCGTAAGACGATGCACAATCACCCACACGAAGTTCTTCTTAGATGGTGACAAAGGAAGACCGGATACAAAATCCATCGTAATCCTTTCCCATTTCCACTATGGTATCCTCAAAGGCTGTAACAGACCAGAAGGAAACTGATGCTCAGCTTTCACACGCTGGCAAACCATACACTTACTTACAAAATCAGCAATATCCTTTTTCAACCCCACCCAATAGTACTCATCCTTCAAACCACGATACATTTTAGTACTACCAGGGTGCATAGGAAAAGGACTGCTATGAGCTTCAGTCGAAATAGTCGCCTCAACTCAACATCCTCCGGCACAACTATTCGACTTTTGAAACATAGAACTCCATCATCATTGAAACAGAATTCCATTGTATTACCATCAGCTATATCATGAATGTGAGGCACCAACGAATCATCAAGAAACTGCTTCTCCTTGACTAGCTGAATGAAGGAAGGTTTCACCTGCAACCCAGCTATCAACCCACAATCACGTGATAAACTCAACCGAGCAAACATCGCTCTCAGCTCAACAACTATCTTCATACTCAAAGCATCAGCCACAACATTGACCTTTCCAGGTTGATACTCAATTGTTAGATCATAATCCTTAAGCAACTCCAACCACCTTCGTTGCCTAAGGTTCAACTCCTTTTGCGACATAAGATACTTCAAACTCTTATGGTCGGTGTAAACCACACACTTCTCACCGTAAAGATAGTGTCTCCAAATCTTCAATGCAAACACCACCACAGCTAGCTCTAGATCATGAGTAGGATAGTTTCACTCATGCACCTTCAATTGTCTAGACGCATATGCCAAAACCTTCCCACTGTTGAGTGTGTAAAAGTTCTATATTTTACCCCCTATTTAACCCATATTTCTGCTGTATTCAAGCATAATTCATTGCATTTAGGTACAGTTTCACACATACATCACAATTATAAAAAACGGCACAGTTGCTACTGATTTTGGTTACTTTTGCAGGTAGCTGTTGTAGCAAACGCAGGGCAGTGGATAAGCAGAGCTGGAACACAGGACTGCAGTCGAGAAGAATGACGTTGTCGTGGCAGCCAATGACGACAGCTATGTTGAAGGGAAAAAGTGAAGTGGAGTTCGACAGAAAGAGGAAATTAAGCCAGTTTATCGTGGCTCACTCCTATATTTTTCTGAGCCCTAGATCAGAATGAAGGCCAAGCCCAAAGTTCAAGGAAGAAACCCAAAGCAAGAAAATAGGATGAATTAAAGGCATCTACTCTGAAGATTTAGTCTTTAATGGGGTTGTACTTTAATTTAAACTTGTATTCTTGCCATATTAGAAAACTTGAACCCAAGGCCTATATAAAGGCAAGTAATTCGACCTAGGGAAGGACATCTTATTCTCTAGCCATCTTCCCCTAAACCCTAGTCGTTTTCCCCCTTCTCATCATGTTCTAAACTTCCCCTAGGGCTAAGGGTTGATTCTGTAAAGTAGTTACAAGGATTGCATTGTTTTAGGATTTTTTCTGTTCAATAAAATAGACTTCAAGTTTTCTTATTCTGGTTTGCAACATCTTGCAAGAGTATCGGGAGAGCATTGTGAGGTTATACATTTACTTAATATCGGGAGAGTTAAGTATACGAAAGGAATAAGTACGGGTTCTCCAGTTTATGGTTGAACTATCTCAGACCTAGGGATAGGACGAGGTTAAGTGGCTAAGGAAGAATTCAACAACATCGGTGTTCATCCTTCGATTCATGCCAGGAGGTATCATCAAAGACGTGTTCATCGACAAACTTGGACCTACGGATAGGATGGGTCACAGCAGGGATTCTTGCCAAGCTTGAAGTACAGAGTTGTATGATCGTTGCCGCGACAACAATAGACCGCTACCACCGCAGGTGCTGCCGCGACATAAGCGACGACAGAACAGAAAGACCTAGACAATGCAACACCTGCACTACTGAGCAAATCAATACCGACCTATTTCTCTACCCTGAATCTCTTAATCTTTTATCTTCAGTATTCTTTATTATTCCCTTATAAACAATTAAAATTATCTTCTTTCTTGTAAAGCAATCAAAGGTTAAGGCTATTTCCAGTCCCTGTGGATTTGACATTCGATACTTCGTGTATCACTTTACTACTTGTGTCGTGTACACTTGCACTCTATTGAGATAGACTATTTTACACGCAACAAGTTTTTGGTGCCGTTGCAGGGGAACTGGCAACATATCTTTACCCTTACTTTTTACTGCACATTTTCTTTTTAATTTTTCTGTTTTAATTTGGATTGTTCACCCTTTGCTTTTCACAAGGTCTTTTGTTTGTTTATAAGCGGATCTCAACGAGGCAAAGAACCTGAGCACAAATTACACCCTAAAATCAAATGAACGTGCGACCTCAGGAACCGAGTCCGCCTCCTAGTAGCAAGAAACGAGTACCTGGAGGAACAATTAGAAGCAATGGTGAACGAAAGGCAAGAAGACATGAGGAACAACCAAAGGAATCCCGAAGATCCTGAAGATCCTATCAGAGATGGAGGAAACGGACAGCCTGCCGCTTCTCCTGCTGCTGGGGCTGGACGCTGGTCCTGCCGTGATTACATGATCAATGATCATGTGGAACTGGAGACCACCCTGCCAGACGTGGAAGCTGAAAACTTCAAGCTGAAACATGTGATGTTCAGCATGATTAATTTCGCTGGCCAATTTAGTGGTGCTGCTATAGAGGATGCCAGAGATCATCTAAAAACGTTCCAAGAAATCTATAGTTCGTTTAGACTACCAAGAGTAAATCCGAAGATACTGAGGCTTCGGTTATTTCCTCATTCATTGAGGGATAGAGCAAAAACTTGGTGGAACAAACTAACGATGGGTTTAATACGAACTTGGGCAGATTTAACTCGTGAATTTTTATCTCGTTTTAATCCTTCCCATTTATCTGAGTGATTACGTAATGAAATTGCTACTTTTCAGCAGGAGGATGACGAGCCAATGCACGAGGCATGGGACAGGTTTACTACTCTTCTGAGAAATTGCACGATGCACGGATTCCCTGTTTGGAATCAAGTCATAAAATTCTACAATGCTGCCAACCTACAGACTCGCATGAAAATTGATTCAGCAGCCAATGGATTGCTGTTAGATAAAGATCCAGATGAAGCCATGGTAGTATTGAAGAATTTGGCGAAAAATGAAGAGCAATTTCCCACGTTGAGGAGAGGTAAACGAGTGCTAGCTGTGAAGGATTATGAAGCCGACAATTCCCTAAAGACACATGTTGCATACCTCACAAAGGCAGTAGAGAATTTGCTAAAGAAAGATTCAAAACCCGTCTACTCTGCAGAAGAGGTATGTGAAACTTGCAGTGGGAATCACAGTTCGGAAGACTGCCCGCTACAGCTAGAGGAATGGATGTATGTTGGAAACTTTAACAAGCAAAGGAACTATGACTCCAACAATTACAATCCTAACTAGAGGAAGGACCCCAAGTTCTCCTGGAGTAATCCCAACAACGCCCTGAATCCTCAAGTACAAGACACCCAAAATCAGGGGGCACCTAGAATTATGACACGGCAGCAACCGCAACAGCAGCCGCAACAACCACCGGTAGCCACACCTAGTATACTGGAGCAGACCTTGGCCACATTTATGTCACAGACAAGAGACACAGATGGGTCAGGTTTCCCAACATATTATACCAAGGCAGAACGGAGGATTCCCTAGCATTACCGAGGTCGCTAGACAACCCACACATGAGCAGTGCAAAGCTATCACAACTAGGAGTGGGAAGCAATTACCTGGGCCGGAGAAGAAAGCTGAACTAGTTAAGGAACCAGCCCTAAAATCGACTGCCGTGAATACTGCCCCGGCAGACGATAAACATCCTGCTGCCACCACACCTGTCACGGCAGCAGAAGGGACATAGGAGAAGGATGAAAAACCTAAGCCTCCTTAGATCCGAATACCATGGGAAGGACGCATTGAAGATAACCGTCCTCCACCTGCTTTTCTATAGCGGCTACAGAAGCAGAAACAAGAGTTCCAGCTTAAAAAAATCTATGACATTTTTAAGCAGGTTCACATTAATATACAGATGTTAGATGCCATCAAGGAGATGACCGGTTATGCCAAATTTCTCAAGGATGCTATGTCGAAGAAATCCAGACTTGGGGAATTTGAGACGGTTAAAATGACTGAAGGATGCATGACTATTCTGCACAGGCATCCACCCCAGAAAAAGAAGGATCCTGGGAGCTTCATAATACCGTGCATAGTTGGTGATAAATTCGTGGGTAAGGCACTTTGTGATCTAGGTGCTAGTATTAATTTAATGCCTAAATCTGTATTTCAGAAATTAGGTATTGGACGAGCACGACCCACGACAGTTATGCTGCAGCTGGCAGACCGCTCTTACGTGCAACCAGAAGGGAATATTGAAGATATTCTGGTAAGAGTGGATAAGTTTATTTTTCCTGCTGACTTTCTTGTTTTAGATTGTGAAGCATATGAGAATGCACCAATCATCCTGGAGCGACCCTTCTTAGCCACAGGTAGATCACTGATTGATGTAGAAAAGGGAGAACTTACAATGAGAGTGAATGATCAAGAGATCAAGCTAAATGTTCTCCAAGCAATTAGGCATGCTGATGCAGAAGAAGAGTGCAAGGCGATCACTGAAGTAACCCTTGATCAACCCTGCATTAGGTCGTGCTACCATGACCTCAAGTTTGGTCACTGCCACAGCAGCCATCTGGAAGACTGTCACGGCATCGACGACGACAGCAGCTCCCCAGATTCTGACATATCCGACATTGAAGGTCAAGAGGAGGTAAATTGGATAGGCAATCGTCGAGGTAAGTTATTCGAGCCCCTAAACTATACCTCGAATGAACACATCATCCAAAAGCCCTCAACTGTAGAACCGCCTGTTCTAGACCTTAAGCCCCTTCCAGAGCAGCTCAAATATGTTTTTCTTGGATTAAATGATACGTTGCCCATAATCACCTCTTCCAAGTTGATGCAGGAACAGGAACAGCAGCTGATAGGGATGCTGCAGCAGCACAAAAAGGCTATTGGATGGATGATAGCTGGTATCCAAGGCATCAGTCCGGCACTATGCATGCATAAAATTCTCTTAGAGGATGATCATAAGCCGACCATTGATGCCCAGAGACGCTTGAATGACGCTATGCGAGAAGTGGTTCGAAAAGAAATTATCAAATGGCTTGATGCTGGGATAATTTACGCCATCTCGAATAGTAAGTAGGTGAGCCCGGTGCAATGCGTTCCTAAGAAGGGAGGAATAACCATGGTGACCAATGAAGAAAACGAATTAATCCCAACCAGGACTGTGACCGGTTGGAGGGTTTGTATGGACTACCAGAAGCTTAACAAAGCTACCCGGAAGGATCACTTTCCCCTGCCTTTTATTGATCAAATGCTTGATAGATTAGCGGGAAAGCCTTATTATTGTTTTCTTGATGGTTACTCAGGTTATAACCAAATAGCCATCGCACCGGAGGATCAAGAAAAAACGACTTTCACGTGCCCATACGGTACATACGCTTTTCGGAGAATGCCATTTGGACTATGCAATGCACCAGCAACCTTCCAGAGGTGTATGATGGTGATATTCTCCGACATGGTGGAGGATTTCCTGGAGATATGTATGTATTATTTTTCCGTCTTTGGAGACAGTTTTGAAAGCTGCTTAGGCAACCTACAGAAGGTGCTCGAAAGATGTGAAAAAGCGAACTTGGTATTAAACTGGGAGAAATGTCACTTCATGATGGATGAGGGGATAGTCCTAGGCCACAAAGTAAGCTGCCGCGACATAGAAGTCGACAGAGCCAAAATGGAAGTGATTGAAAAGCTGCCGCCACCCACCACAGTCAAGGGAATTCGAAGTTTCTTAGGGCATGCTAGGTTTTATCGAAGGTTTCTAGCAAATTTTTCGAAGATCACCGAGCCTTTATGCCACCTACTAGAGCAGAATGGTCCCTTTGACTTCAATACTGAATGTACTGAGGCGTTCAGAATCCTGAAAGAGAAGCTAGTAACAGCCCCAATCGTACAGCCACCGCACTGGAGTTTACCATTTGAAATTATGTGTGATGCCAGTAATTACGCTGTAGGAGCAGCACTTGGGCAGAGGAAGGACAAGCTATTCCACGTAATTTACTACGCTAGCAAAACACTCAATGATGCCCAAGTGAGTTATTGGGTCACGTCGGCACGCCCCGTGGCGCAACGGAAAAATTAATCCGACGTAATCCAGCCAGGATCCATGTACATGAACGAATCCGGGGAGAAAAGATGAAGAGTTACCTTTTAAAACTCTGGAAACTGGAATACTGACGGTATGTCGGAATAACCACGTCAAGTAAAATCGGAATTGTCACAGGTTCGCAACGACCTCTACGGAGTCCACCCGAACAAAACGAACAAAGTTTCCGCCTCCCTAACACTTAGGGATAAATTTCGACAGGTTTGAACATCTTCCAGGGAGAAGTCGAAATCCCTTCAGGGATTCTTGAGGGAGTCTGAAATCGACCAGGGGTTCTACCGGGACTTGGATTCGAACTAGGAAATCGCCAGGAATTTGCCAGGGGGCAAGAGGAACACCAGAAAAATATCGAACAGCTTCTCAGAAGAAATCTGGGACTTGTCGAAAATTCCAGAGGGAAATTTCCAGGGATATGTCGAAATATGCAAGGAGGAATAGGGATGATTTGGTTGCTAGCCCTTGTCCCTTTAAATACTATTCAGAGACTTAATTCTAGTTGAATATCTTAAATCCAAGTTCAACCAAAATTCATAGAATCTAATTCTACTTGAAATTGGTTTATATTAAATATACATTATATTTAATAATATTAAATGAAATATAGTTGAATATCTTAAATACAAGTTCAACCAAAATTCATAGAATCTAATTCTACTTGAAATTGGTTTATATTAAATATACATTATATTTAATAATATTAAATGAAATATATTTATTTAATTATGTAGAATCTTATTCTACATAAAACATTGATTTAAATATACATTATATTTAATCCAAATATATATTTTTTTATTATATAGAATCTCATTCTATCTTTACTTGGATTTAAATATATATTTTTAATTATGTAGAATCTAATTGTACATAAACATGGAATTAAATATACATTATATAAATTCCAAATATATATTTAAATTTCTAGAATCTTATTCTATAATATTTAAGTCTCTAAATATTTTCCATACTCTAAATAATATTTGATAAATACAATATTTATCCAATATTATTCTCATTTAAGGGAGTTGCCGATTTCCCCTATCCCATAGGGGATTTTCGGCAACCTCCCTAAAATAGGGAGTATGGTTTTCAATTTTTGTTCGTTTCATTCGAAGGGTGTGACCCTTGTAGGTTTATGCAACGTTAGCAGCAAAATTAGAACTATTCTAATTTTACAAACAATGAGTGGCATCTAGCAATACATCATTGCTACCTAAGTTGCATGAAGTCATGGTTTGACTTTCCTAATTCCTGAATAAACTTCCTTTATGTATTTCATCCTTTTGTCCTTTATATCTTAGATGAACACAAGTCATGGGTTAGTCACACTTGCGTTGTCCATCTTGTGTTTCTTGGTGTCTTGAGTAGATTATGATAAACGAATTCGAGCATGGCCATGCATTTTCTAATCTCACTCAATCAAGTGGCCGAAGATATTTCTCCCATTATGTAAGAGGGACAAATCCTTTCTTGATCAACAATCTTTCACTACATAGGTCATCACGTATCCAATCATCAGTCTTTATAATGTAGTCAGTTACGACACACGTTTGACTATCTCAAAATACGTAAATATTTATGTTGAAATCATGTTGATCTCAAGTATGAGGATTATACATATGTTTATCATGAGCAATGTTGTGACTGTCACATAATTACCCAAGAAACATGCTCATAGCGGGTCAATCCAGTATGTTGTTCTCTAACAAATACATATGTGTTGATTTTGACATCTATATGTCAATGGCAACGCTTGTCATCAACCACATATTAGTCTTTATATATTATCACTGTCCATACCCGTAATAATATTCGACTAAGGATCCTATTTAATAATAATCGTATTATTGTATGGACATTATTATCCAATGGTTAGTTTGATGCACAGAAACATACCAAATGATACTAACGGCAATGTCATTACTTGATAAATCTAGTAAAATAGTATGTCTATTCAATCATCATATGATTGGTCTTTGGGCAAACTCCAACAATCTCCGACTAGTACTAAGACCAATCATTCTCGTATCTAATACGATATGGCTTAGCGTAACTGACATGCTTATGTTGTGTCAAAAGCTTTGTCAGGGAGTTGACGAAGTTATCAACTTTGTGCGTATGATGCATACTTTCACATCTCCAAGATGTAATTACTTTAGAATATGTTTGGATTTATTGATGAGATCTGGGTTTTATTTGCTTACGCAAAGGTTCCATCATAACAGAGTTATGTATCATCTAATATGCTGGGAACAACCCTTAGTTCAGAAGTGAACCCTTTAGATCTAAACATCCTTCTTTATTACTATGTCGACTGTAATATATTCAGCCTATGTTGTAGAGTTAGATAATGTCTCATGTTGCTAACTCGCAGTATTTTTTATTAATGCAAAACGGATTGTGATCTTTAGTTCCTTTTGATGAGTATGTCATCTACATACAATACTTAGGAAAGTAGCAATGCTCCCACTAGCTCTTTTGAAAACAAGACTCCCCTTTGTTTCTAGATAAACCAAACCATTTGATTGTATCTTCTGAAACGAATATCCCAACTTCGAGAAGCTCGCCTTAGTCTACGGATAGACCTTTGTAGCTTACATACCTTCCAAGTGTTTACTGGAGTGACAAAACCTTCTGGATGTGTCATGTACACATCTGTTTCAAGTTTTCCCTTAGGAAAGTGGTTTTGACATTCCTTTATTTGATTCCATAATCATCGTATGTAACTACCTGCAAGTGAGATTAAGATATATTAAACATAGCTACAAGGAAGATGCTTTATCATAGTCTATACTATGAAGTTTGTCGAAAACTTTTAGCGACAAATCATCCTTTGTATGTTTTATCATCCATGTCGGTTTTTCCTTTTTGAAAAACTCATCCATACCTCTTAGGTTTTACCCTTTTAGGTAACCAAAGTCTATACTTGGTTTTAGACATGGATTCAATCTCATATCTCATGGCTCTTAGCCATTTCTCGAATTTTGGGCTCACCATTACTTTCTAATAAGACCTAGTCTTTATCTTGATCCGAAAAGAAGAGTGTTTCCATGTACGGATAGTGAGAAATCCATATTTCTCAAGTATATGGTATTCTCTTAAGGATCAACACAATGGTTGTGTTTCGTTCCAATGTTCATTGATCATTTGTGGAACATTCTCAATCTTTGGTTCATAAATTTGTTGTCTAAAATTTCTTCACATTCCAAATTCCATTTTTTACTTTTCTGAGAGGTAATCTCTTTCGAGAGAAGCTCTCATTTGAGCAACAAACATTTTGTTCTCGTTGAAAAAATGAAATCCCTTAGTGATAAGTATTCTCTTTCGAGATAAACTATCGTATGAGCAACAAATATTTTGTTCTCGTTAAAGTTGATGAAATAATATGCCTTTGTGAGAATTAATCTCTTTCAAGATAAACTCTCGTTTTGCTTTGTTCTCGTTAGGATAAACAACAAATGGAGTTTTTAAGGTTCGAACTTTGTAAACATTTTAACATGTAAGTAACCTTAAAACTTCAAAGGTATTCTAGAACAATTCTTAGTCCATATCTTATATGACGTTTCGAAAAAAACATGATTAAGTATGAGAGTTGTTTTTCTAGTGTGTAAAGAAGTCGAAAATGACTTGTTCTGAATCAAAACATGTCTAACATATTTGATTCTCTTTCAAAGACTTTTTGTTCCACTTGTGGGATTTAATTATGGGACAATCCCATATTCTTTGAAAGTTCATCAAACTTTAAATATTATTGAATTTGATCACATCAAATTACCTTAATACTTTTTATGAGTTTGAGATTAGTCATTTGTTTTATTTATCTTATAAATATTATTGATTTGATTAGTTTAAAGATCATTGATTCGTTGTGCCATAAGAGATTAAAAGAATAACATTTATTTAAGTAATCTCAAAATTAAAATATCTTGTCCTTACAAGATAACTAAAACTTAGGCACAAAATAATAATCTTAAAAACTAAAACAAATCTATTTAAGCAAAAACACATGTCCTAATGGATGATGTAGCAACTCTTGCTTTATTTCCATTCGCAGATCCATGTCTATTCTGATGCCTTCTCTTTAGAAGCCTCTGAGGTTGATGCCTCTCTCGTTTTTGCTTTCTTGACTTCTTGTAGGTTTGTGGGGCAGTTTCTCTTCCAATGTCCAGCATTGTCGCAATGGAAACATTTTCCATCCTTCATGATTCCCTTCTTAGGTTTCAATGCCTCCTTTCCATCGGTTTTGGTCTTACCATCACCTTTAGACTTTGCTGCCGATTTACCTTTCTTCTTGCCCTTGCGGACCATCAGAACATGTTTAGGTCCTACCTTCTTCAGGTTGATTTCAGCAGTTCTTAACATGCCGAGCAACTGTGGCAGCGTCTTGTTAATTTCATTCATATTGAAATTAAGGACGAACTGATTGAAACTATCCAGCAACGATTGCAGGATGACATCAATAGCTAATTCGTCTTTCAGCGGAAAGCCGAGCTTCTCCAATGTTTGGATGTAGCCCATCATTTTGATGACGTTAGCTCCTACGGGAGATCCCTCACTCATCTTGCATTGAAACAGAGCTTTAGAAGTCTCGTACCTCTCTTGACGAGCTTGCCCTTCATAAATCCCCTTGAGATTTTGAATCATAACATAAGCTATCATGTCCTCATGTTGCTTCTGAAGCTCAGGGGTCATGGATGTAACACCCCAAATTTGGGCTTAGAAGTTTAGGGTCTGAACCGGATCGGTCTGGAAATCGGTTCGAATCTAAAAGGGAGTTTTAGGGAACACCTAGTTCGGGATGCTTTAAAATATAGAAAAATATCTAAAAACTTTGAAAATACTACATTTCGGTGTAGTGACCAAATCGCAGATTTGGCAAAGTTTAGTAGTGACTGTTTTGTAAAGGATTGAAACTTTGAATCTTTAAGGAGCTAATTTTACCAAAATGTTTTCATCATATTTTTCCTTAATTTGGGTAATTTTATTAATGTTTTAATTAAAGGAAATGAAGGTTAATTAAAAGAAAGACTAACTTTGACTATTCATAACTACTTTTCACAAATTTCCCTCTCTTCATTTTCTCTCAAATTCCTTTCAACCAAACACATTTTCTCCAGAAAATTTACTTTGATTTTACACTTCATTTGATGAGATTTCAATTCCTCTTTGATTCCTAATCAATCTTGCATCAAATCTATTTGTTTTCTACATTGAATTTTCATGGAAACTTGCCCAAATCAAGGAGAAATCATCATTTAGAGGTAAGCTTGTTCTTCTCCTCTAAATACTCAGTTCTTTACTGAAATTCCCAAGTTGTCAATCCTTTATTAAAGTTTTATGAATGGTTTTAATGTTGGAAACAAGATTTTGGCTTAAAACTCAAGATTTTGGAAGAGATCTTGAGGATTTTCGTGGATCTTAGTTAGGCTTTGTTTTGAGGTTGTTTTCTAATTTATTTTGGATGTTAATTGATGCTACAAAGGAGGTTTTATCAATCAAATCCCGAATAGGTTTGTTTTCCTAAGTTTTTCTTGCTAGAATGGTGGTTTTTGGGGTGGTTTTGGTGATCTGCTATTGCTGGAGGTATAAGGTCATGTTTATGTTGCTTTTTGATGTTAATTGATGTTTATAAGAGGTTAGAATTGATAGATCTTGGCCGGGCTTTGTTTTGGGAGAGTTTGGAGGTGATTTCGGTTGTTTTTGGTGGCCGAAAAGAGGTTCATGAGTAGAACATCGAGTTTAGGTTGTATTGCTGGTGATTTTAATGCATGGTGATGCATTAATCCTCTGTTGTTATGTGTTAAAAATATGGGAGAATGATCCGGAAGCAATAGAGGTGGCGTTGGAAGTTTCGGAAGCTTGGAAGGCTTGTAGGCTAGCATAGTTTTGTGTATCGGTGAGTGAGATTGTGTTTTCCAACTTTGGAATGATTTGAAAAGAGGTTTGGGAACTTAAATTTAGGCTTGAAACGCCAGTTTAAGTTCGGAAGTAAGTAAAGTGGAATTTTCTCTCAATTGTGCTATTATTGTTTTGAAAACTATCAAAATGGGTTTTGATGTGTTTGATTTGACAATGTGGTTTAATTTTTTGTTGAGCATGGTTTAAAAGCGTGTGAGTTGGTTGACAAACTTGGTTTGAGGAAAGATGCATGAAATTGATATTTCTTGTTAGAGTGAGTTATCAATTTGTGTCTCAAATGCTTTGTTCGGCTTTTTGGTATTGAAGGTGTTGCATGCTTTAAAAACAGCGAATGTGTTGATGTTTAACATGATATATATTGGCATAGATGATGTAAATATTACCGGATATATTGATCGATCAATAGGATGTAGAGTGCACTATAAACTAAAAATTCGTACGTGCTCTTGGGTGTCATCCCAAAGAGAGAGACCAATGATGGGATTTTCATTGGAGTAGGACTTGGTGAATTATCCAACTTTTTGGCAACAAGAGTTATTGCCATGAGACCGATGATGGGCATTCCATCGGAGTAGGACTTGGTGAGAGACCAAGCTTTTTGGCAACAAGAGCTATTGCCATGTGAAATCCATGAGAGGCATTCCATCGTAGTAGGACTTGGTGAAATACCCAAGCTTAGTGGTGAGGGTAGATACCGCCATGAGAGCCGGTGGCGAGATCCCACAGGGGTAGGACTAGACCTCGAGTCAAGCTGTCTGCATATCCGTGTACAATAGAATATGTAAAATGCCAATATATGAGAATGAAATGTGTCACATGTACCAATGCTTTAGATGTTGTATGTAATGAGAAATGCATATGAGATAATAATTTTTATGAAATACTTTTGTGTATCAAGCATATGTGGCCTTGCCATGAGATTTGCATAGGTTGTATGCATGTGTTAGCTAGATGGTACATGTGGTTTCAAAATGGAGATTTGCTTATGCAAATGAGGTTTTGAGTTTATAAAATGCTTTTGAGTAACAAGCATGTGTGGCTTTGCCATGAGTTTGCATTTGATGAATGCATGAGATAGATAGAAGGAACATATGGTTTTCAAAAGGTATTTTGCTTTGAAATGATCATCAAGCATGACAAAAGTATAGTGTGAAGTGGAAGTGATTTCCAAGGAAATTTGTTTAAACTTTGCATGAAGTGGTTATGCATGGAAAGGTTTAAATGATAACATTTGCAAGGATGTTGTTTGGGTGAGTTGTTTAGTGTATCAAAGTTAAATGTTGGTTTTCTTGTTGAGCAATGCATGTTTTAAAGCAATGGTGTTTCAAAGGAGATTTTCAATCAATACTTTGGTTCATTGGGTTGTGATTACATTTTAAGAAGGTTTTATGATTCGCTGCATTGATAGTGTTTGGGTTTTGAACATTCCTCACTAAGCATTATGTGCTTACGCTCCTTTTTGTCCATCAAAGTAGATAATTGAAGTTGGGACAGCAAGAAGCAAGGGTTTCAAGAAGAGCTCCACTTGGGAAGTATGTTTGGTTTATAGCTATTGATAATAAAGGCAACGGGGGGAAAACTTTTAGGTTGTTGTGTAATGAGATTGTTTATCTTGACCATGTTCGGTTTATGGATTGAATCTTGTTGTTGATCGTTTTGCAATATTTGGATCTTCTTCTTTATATGTTGATATAGCTATGTTCTTGGGTTAAGGCAAGATCGTGTGTTGAATGTGATTAGGGAGTTGGTATGCCTAATGCTTGTTTTGTATCTAGTCTTTGATGCAACTTGATAGTTATAATGCGTAGCATGTTGTTGATATGTTATGGAATGATTTAAAGTGTGTTTAAGGGTGTTTTAAGGTGAAAAACCAGAAGTTTCTGTTGTTTCTAGGCAGGGTGTATCGAAACACCCTTGGCTGTTTCAAAACGGGTGCTTGAAATGGCTTGGGCGTTTCGGAACGGCTAGAAGTGTTTCGAAACACTTTGGCCACTGGAAGTGTCTGTTTCGGAACTAGTTTCGGAACATACCCGCATACCGAAACGGTCAACACCATTTCAATACGGGCGTTCAACACGGGTGTTTCGATACGATTGTTAGTGTTTCGAAACGGGTGACCGTTGAACACAGTTTTGAATTGCTTTGAAGTCTGCATGCTTTACATTTTAGTCCCGAAATTTGTAATCGTAATTGCTTGAGCTTGAGATGTCTTTTTAAGCTGATATTTGGTAGAGAGGCTTGTAATATGATTAATTGAGGTTTGGTAAAACTAAAATTTTGGAAGTCCCTTTATTTTCCAAAATTTACATTTTGGTCCCTAAAAGTGTATTTCTTGCAATTGAGTCCTTAAACGTTTCCCGATCGCTGTGCTTTTCTCTGCCAAGGTTCTTAGGCTTTCACATAGGTTTAATGCGCATCTAGAGAAGATAAAATAAGAAAGGGTTGTTAATCAAGGTTGACTTTCGGGTTTACTTTGGTTTTCCCCGTGTGATCTTAGTAGTTCGGGTCTAGCGTCTAGGCCGGGCTAAGGGGGTTACAATGGAGGCGAGTATAAGACAACCGACATCCAGCATGTCGTCCATGTGTTTCTTAAACTTGTCTTTGTTAGCTCTGGAAGCATTGGCAACCGGTTCATCAGGAACAGGTTCTTCACTGACATATTCCTTATTTTCCTATTTGAGAACAATTCTCAAATTGCGGAACCAGTCAAGGAAGTGTATGCCATTGAGTTTATCCTTCTCAAGGATAGATTGCATAGATAGGGTATTATTTGCCATTAATTCTACAACAAAGAAATTGTGCTACATAAGTTTTACTAAATTTTAAAATTTATAGATAGGTCTTTACTATAAATTTACTCCAACTATTTTCTTCAAAATTAAAAACCCTCTAGTTTTAATTTCGGAAAAATGTTTCGATAGTTTTTCTAGTGAGTGAGGATCCGTATTTCACCATTCCTAAATCAGCTTTGGCCAGTCTTTTAGGAAATGGTTATTTAGGTAAGTAACACCTTACTAATTACATCTCATGTAATTCCCCATCTTTTGGCGAACAACTCTTGTTCTTTAAATCATCTTATGATTATCCAAAACTTTTAACCACTAGGTTTTCTAATCCTATTAGAACAACCCAGCTAAGTCAATACCAATATCTCAACCGGCGAATATCACTAGCTTATTCTTCGCGTTTAACTAAGATAGATAAATGTGACATTGCTTTGGGATAGCTCGCATTATATCGATCAAAGCTTTAACGAGGGTAAATATTGGATGGTTAAAACAGACTTAGAATTATAGTGAGGGATTTACTTAATTATCTCATCATATTAACATTGATCCTATCAATAGAACTGTGTTTAACCATGCTTATAAAACATACATTGCATCACATACAAGGTAAATATAAGCGGTAAATAAATATGCAATGATTATAGCCCTTCTTAACCTAAGGCGACCCGTCCCAAGCCAATGGGAGGACCATTCTACAGAAGATACAATGTGCTTCTGAAACGCCAGGTCCACCAGGGAAGGCCCACCACGCTGCTACCTTGGTTCTTGCTTTATCTCCATGAGTATTTACAATTTTCAGAAAATCGCATTACATGCGAGGGAGTGAGATGAGAAGAGAAGTATAATAGAAGATAGAGAAAGGCACTGCACGCAGGCCGTATTTATAAAAACCAAAACTATAAAGGCTATGGGCTATAACCATGCAAAACAAACACCGTGCAATCTAACATGCATTTCAAACATCGTGCGAACAAAGTAACGACGTGTTTACAGAGTTTTAAACTGATTATCCCTATGTTGCGGTTAATTGGCCAGAGAAGGATCACGAGTTTTCATAAACCATTTGCGTTAACGAACAAATGCATCAGGTAGGTCAACATGAAAGAGGGGTGGCGCACTAGGCACACTTAAGTACCAGGTCTTTGATGATGCCAATCCTAAACATGCATTTTTCATAACGTCTAACCATAACTCTTATGGATTCACCGTGAAAGATAGTTTGATAACTTTTATCAAATTAGAATACCTTTCAGAGATTTCATAAATCTATGAAACTACGAACAACTACTTGTTCTTTAGACTAACTATTAGTCTCAACATGTTAACATTTAACATTGAAGCAACCTAACATAGTTATGATTAACTCTTAATCATTCAGTGATAATCGAAATAAGTCTTTATTAGGTGTGATACGATAAACGATAAATATCTAAATCGAATCAAACATCATGCATCTCATACATAAACATCACCCAAGAATTTAAGTCCGAATTCGTATGATACAAGTGGCTCTGTTACCACTGTTGGGTCACGTCGGCACGCCCCGTGGCGCATCGGAAAAATTAATCCGACGCAATCCAGCCAGGATCCATGTACAGGAACGAATCCGGGGAGAAAAGATGAAGAGTTACCTTTTAAAACTCTAGAAACTGGAAAACTAACGGTATGTCGAAATAACCACCTCAAGTAAAACCGGAATCGTCACAGGTTCGCAACGACCTCTACGGAGTCCACCCGAACAAAACGAACAAAGTTTCCGCCTCCCTAACACTTAGGGATAAATTTCGACAAGTTTGAACATCTTCTAGGGAGAAGTCGAAATCCCTGAAGGGATTCTTGAGGGAGTCTGAAATCGACCAGGGGTTCTACCGGGACTTGGATTCGAACTAGGAAATCACCAGGAATTTGCCATGGGGCAAGAGGAACACCAGAAAAATATCGAACAGCTTCTCAGAAGAAATCTGGGACTTGTGGAAAATTCTAGAGGGAAATTTCCAGGGATATGTCGAAATTTGCAAGGAGGAATAGGGATGATTTGGTTGCTAGCCCTTGTCCCTTTAAATAGTATTCAGAGACTTAATTCTAGTTGAATATCTTAAATCCATGTTTAACCAAAATTCATAGAATCTAATTCTACTTGAAATTGGTTTATATTAAATATACATTATATTTAATAATATTAAATGAAATATATATATATTTATATATTTAATTATGTAGAATCTTATTCTACATAAAACATGGATTTAAATATACATTATATTTAATACAAATATATATATGTTTATTATATAGAATCTCATTCTATCTTTACTTAGATTTAAATATATTTAAATATATATTTTTAATTATGTAGAATCTAATTCTACATAAACTTGGAATTAAATATATATTATATAAATTCGAAATATATATTTAAATTTCTAGAATCTTATTCTATAATATTTAAGTCTCTAAATATTTTCCATACTCTAAATAATATTTGATAAATACAATATTTATCCAATATTATTCTCATTTAAGGGAGTTGCCGATTTCCCTATCCCATAGGGGATTTTCGGCAACCTCCCTAAAATAGGGAGTATGGTTTCCAATTTTTGTTCGTTTCATTTGAAGGGTGTGACCCTTGTAGGTTCATGCAACGTTAGCAACAAAATTAGAACTGTTCTAATTTTACAAACAACGAGTGACATCTAGCAATACATCATTGCTACCTAAGTTGCATGAAGTCATGGTTTGACTTTCCTAATTCCTGAATAAACTTCCTTTATGTATTTCATCCTTTTGTCCTTTTTATCTTAGATGAACACAAGTCATGGGTTAGTCACACTTGCGTTGTCCATCTTGTGTTTCTTGGTGTCTTGAGTAGATTATGATAAACGAATCTCTATGATATCTCATATCATAATATTCGAGCATGGCCATGCATTTTCTAATCTCACTCAATCAAGTGGCTGAAGATATTTCTCCCATTATGTAGGAGGGACAAATCCTTTCTTGATCAACCATATTTCACTACATAAGTCATCACGTATCCAATCATCAGTCTTTATAATGTAGTCAGTTAGGACACATGTTTGACTATGTCAAAATACGTAAATCTTTATGTTGAAATCATGTTGATCTCAAGTATGAGGATTATACATATGTTTTTCATGAGCAATGTTGTGACTGTCACATAATTACCCAAGAAACATGCTCATAGCGAGTCAATCCAGTATGTTGTTCTCTAACAAATATTTATGTGTTGATTTTGACATCTCTATGTCAATGACAACGCTTGTCATCAACCACGTATTAGTGTTTATATATTATCACTGTCCATACCCATAATAATATTCGACTAAGGATCCTATTTAACAATTATCGTATTATTGTATGGACATTATTATCCAATGGTTAGTTTGATGCACAGAAACATACCAAATGATAATAACGGCAATGCCATTACATGATAAATCTAGTAAAATAGTATGTCTATTCAATCATCATATGATTGGTCTTTGGGCATACTCCAACATGAATTACACCATAACAGAGAAGGAACTGTTAGCAGTGGTACTTTCGATTGACAAGTTCCGTTCATACATACTTGGAACGAAGGTGGTGGTCCATACAGACCACTCTGCACTGAAGTATCTGTTTGCTAAGAAAGACGCAAAGCCCAGACTGATACGTTGGATTCTGCTGCTGCAAGAATTCGACATTGAAATCATGGATAAAAAGGGGACAAAAAACCAAGTTGCAGATCACTTGTCAAGATTAGAGAGGGGAAAGAGTCTACCAATAGACAAGACACACATACTGGAGACCTTTCTTGATGAGCAGCTATTTGCTGCCACGAGCACTGTCGCGACAGTCATGGCGGCAGGAAAGTTTTCTGAACTCCCCTGGTATACTGATTTCGTTAATTATATAGTTAGCGGAATAGTTTCTCCTGAACTTAATTATCAAGCAAGGAAGAGGTTCTAAAATGATGTTAAGCATTATTATTGGGACGAACCTCTTCTTTTCAAACATTGTGCATATCAGATCATCAGGAGGTGTGTACCACAGGATGAACAGGAAGCTGTGCTCCACCACTGTCATGCTTCACCATATGGAGGACACTTAGGTGGTAACAAAACTGCTACGAAGGTTTTGCAGTCTGGTTTTTATTGGCCCTCATTGTTCAAGGATGCCCAAGCATTCTACAATGGCTGTGACAAGTGTCAACGGACTGGAAACATCTCAAGGAGACATGAGATGCCGCTGTAAAACATCCTTGAAGTCGAGATCTTCGATGTTTGGGGACTGATTTCATGGAACCATTCCCAGCATCAAGTGGGAATCTATATATCCTCCTGGTAGTGGACTACGTATCCAAATGGGTTGAAGCGATCACCACACAGAAAAACGATGCCAAGACTGTTTAGAGATTTCTGCACAAGAACATTTTTTCCAGATTTGGCATACCCAAGGCGATCATAAGTGATAAAGGGAGACATTTCGACAATAGGGGTAATAGCTGTTGCCTTAAGAAAATATAGCGTAAAGCATCGGATCGCAACAACATATCACCCTCAGACCAATGGACAGGCCGAAATATCCAACAAAGAGGTAAAGAACATTCTCGAGAAGATGGTTACACCGACTCGAAAGGACTGGTCCTTACACCTCAATGATGCACTCTGGGCCTACAGAACATCATTTATGACTACATTGGGAATGTCATCCTGTCGGTCGATATATGGAAAAACATGCCATCTACCTGTTGAGATAGAGCACAGAGCGTACTGGGCCATCAAAGCAGTGAACATGGACTTGGACAAGGCAAGACAGAAAATGTTACTTGACTTGAATGAAATTGAAGAAATTCGAGCAATGGCCTACGACAACGCAAGGATTTACAAGGACAAGACAAAGAGGTGGCATGACAAGAAGTTGCTGCCACGACAGTTCTGCCCAGGGCAGCTTGTGTTGTTATTCAACTCTAGGTTGAAACTCTTCCCAGGGAAGCTGAAATCTAGATGGTCCGGCCCATTCCAAGTGTTGCAAGTTTTTCCTAATGGTGCCATCACGATCAAATCCTTAAAAGACGGGCACCAAGTTAATGTCAACGGACAGAGACTGAAGCATTATCAGGGGACTGAAGCCCCAAGAATGCAGGAAGTGGTTACTTTAGGAGATTCCCCTCAAGGCATCCCTAATTTAACTTAATTTTATTTATTTATTATTATTTATATATATATATATATTTATTAGGAAATTAGAATTATTTTATTTTTAAGGACCAAGTTTTTTTTAGGTAATAAGGGAAACAAGGAGAGGAGAAGAAGTGAACCAGCCCACCATCTCACCAGCAGCCCAAAAATCCAAAAGGAGGAGTCTGTCGTCATAGCCTGTCAACAGCTGTCGCGACAGACGCGGAAAATACAGCCTGTCAACACGCTGTCACGGTAGACACACAAACGCGTAACATACACGCAGTAGACACGGAAACGCGTGACAGACGCGTCAAAAACCACGTAACAGCTGGCCCCGTTATTCGCGCCTGCCGTTACAGCTCCAACGGACAGCAACCTCTTCATCTATATAAACCCCATTTTACTTTCATTTTTCACCTCACTTTTACTCTCTCTACTTGCTTTCTCTCTAGATCTCATATTTTTCTTTCATTTTTCTACAGTCTTGCAATTATGAGTACCAGAAACACTAGACGAAGTGCTGCCTCCAGCTCTACCGCAGCAGCTGGCACACCTAGCCACAACAGTCTCCCCAACCGTTTTGCCACCTCCGACTCCAATGACCGCTACTACACCTTCTTCCAAAAAAGGGAGATGTGGGAAGATAGAGGGTTCCTCTACGCCAAACGCACGAAAAATTTTGGGCTCATAGCTCAGAAGATTAAAGCCCTCAAATGGCAGATGTTTGTTGCCCATCCCTAGGAGATGAATGTCATTTTGGTCCGAGAATTCTATGCCGCCATCGACAGCAAGGACACGCAGACCGTGACAGTGCGAGGTAAGGAAGTCAGCTTCGAGCTGGAATACATCAATACCCTCTACGGCATCTACGTCAGAGAGAAGGAAGACGGGCACAAGAGGTTCGTGGAAAGTCTGTTGCCGGCAGACTACGATGCTGTCAAGGCAGAGCTCACGGAAGAAGGAATAGAGTGGAATGCTGATCCCAAGCACCGTTGGATAGTAAAACGCACTCAACTCACCCAGAGGCAAAGATATGGAACCACTTCGTCAAGAAGAGGATTATGCCTTCTTCCCACAATAGCACGGTCGACAGACCCAGGTTAGCTCTCGTTCACTCCATTTCAACCCGTTTTCTTCCCGTACCTCATCACCGAGATCTGCCGCGGCCACAACGTTCCCGAAATCCTAGAATATTACAAGGTCTAAGGGAAAGGATGGACGGAACGCAACATATTCAGTTTGATGGAGCTGAAAGCTGCCACACCTATCTCCTATTTCAACCCGTCTGCCGCGGCAGAGGAGCTAGCAGAGCCCACTCAGCAAAACCCTGCCACCGCAGAGCAGCAGCAGCCAACAGCAGCAGCTCCTCCAGCAGAATCCTAGCCACCCTGCAGAAGATGGACGAACGGCAGCTGGGTCTGATGAGTTTTGTCCGAGACTTCACAACAACAACGGTACATTTCATTCAAAGTAATTTAAATTTTGCAAATGTACAATTTCCTGTCTTCCCAGAGCATTATTTTGCTGCCCCTACACCTGCCCACACCCCTACCCCTGCCACCACACCAAAAACACCCTCTGCTGCATCCACTCCAACCCCGGCCGCGACAGCTGAAGCCGGCAGCCACATCACCCTTGTCTCTGCCAAAGGAGAGAAGAGAAAGGAGCCTCCGACCGACCTTGATGATTTTATTGCTGGTTTCTCTTCCTCCTCAATCTGGGAGGAATATGATGACGAGCCCTCTGTCAAGAGGAACCTTTCAAAGGAGTTCACTCAGATGAAGTGGCAGAAGCCCAACACCGGTGACGGACCATCCGGCCAAGGGAAGTCTAGCAGCAACAGCAGTGGCAGCAGCTCTTCCGAGGAGGTACAAGTGCTGGCAAGACCACCCCAGATCTCACCTACTCGAATCCAGCCCTCGAGGGAAGCTAAGAAGAAGACTGCCTCCGCCTCTCCGAGCCATCTGCCGGCACCGACAATGAAGGTCACTGCCCGCCGGCAGGTACAGATCAGCAGCAGTAGCAGCAACAGCGACGACAACACTTAAATTTAAGTTTCTATCTTATTTTTGATGACTGTTGCTTTATTATAATTGTGATGTTTTTATTTTCTGTTTTTATTATTTGTCATCATGCATTGAGGGCAATGCAACCCTTGAGTTTAGGGCTGGCATCCCTCCAGTAATGAAGTGTCTATTATGTTTAAATTGTGTCTAAGTATTTAGTTTATTTTTGCTTAAAAAAAATTTCGCTTAAGTCTTTGAATTTAACTTACCTGCCGCGACATATGCTGTTGTGACAGTGCCTTTAGGAAATTTTAGGATCTGTTTAGAGCCTTGCTATGATTCTACCCTGTACAACACTCTTTGTGACTCTCGTGCCTTCTAGATTACTTTAGTACACTAGAATAGGAATGTTTACCCACTTGAAACTGCCCCTAGAGGTGCCTATCACTGGCTCTAGGAAAACAAAGAAAGAAAGAAAAATATTCAGACTCAATTGCTTGCAAAACTGCCTTGCATTTATTTTAGGATATTTCTTTTTGAGCTAAGTTAGAAAAAACTAAAGGAGCCTAAGAATTGCCTCCAGAAAAAATTGAAATGCCATAACCTCAAATTTGTAGGCATGACTATTCTGAAATACTAAGGTAGTCTAGATGCATAAGTGTTCACAAAACCTGCACACACTACACAAGAATTATAGCATGGTTCCAAATGAATCCATAAAGGCCCGACAAGGTATTGCTCTTGATAGAATATAAGTGGTAGGTAATGTAGAGTTTACTGATTTAAGCCAAAATAAAAAAAAATATTTCATTTTAGTTAGGTAATATTTTCTTGAGGGCAAGCAAGAACTTGAGTTTGGGGGTGTGTTGATGGTGTAAAAGTTCTATATTTTACCCCTATTTAACCCATATTTCTGCTGCATTCAAGCATAATTCATTGCATTTAGGTACAGTTTCACACATACATCACAATTATATAAAACGGTACAGTTGCTACTGATTTTGGTTACTTTTGCAGGTAGCTATTGTAGCAGACGTAGGGCAGTGGAGAAGCAGAGCTGGAACACAGGACTGCAGTCGAGAAGAATGACGCTGTCGTGGCAGCCAATGACGACAGCTATGTATAAGGGAAAAAGTGAAGTGGAGTTCGACAGAAAGAGGATATTAAGTCGGTCTGTCGTGGCTCACTCCTATATTTTTATGTGCCCTAGATCATAATGAAGGCCAAGCCCAAAGTTCAAGGAAGAAACCCAAAGCAAGAAAAGAGGACGAATTAAAGGCATCTACTCTGAAGATTTAGTCTTTAATAGAGTTGTACTTTAATTTAACTTGTATTCTTTCCATATTAGAAAATTTGAACCCAAGGCCTATATAAAGGCATGTAATTCGACCTAGGGAAGGACATCTTATTCTCTAGCCGTCTTCCCCTAAACCCTAGTCGTTTTCCCCCTTCTCATCATGTTCTAAACTTCCCCTAGGGCTAAGGGTTGATTCTGTAAAGTAGTTGCAAGGATTGCATTGTTTTAGGATTTTTCTGTTCAATAAAATAGACTTTAAGTTTGCTTATTCTGGTTTGCAACATCTTGCAAGAGTATCGATAGAGCATTGTGAGGTTATACATTTACTTAATATCAGCAGAGTTAAGTATACGAAAGGAATAAGTACGGGTTCTCTAGTTTATGGTTGAACTATCTCGGACCTAGGTATATGACGAGGTTAAGTGGTTAAGGAAGAATTCAACAACATCGGTGTTCATCCTTCGATTCACGCTGGGAGGTATCATTAAAGACGTGTTCATCGACAGACTTGGACCTAGGGATAGGACGAGTCACAGCAGGGATTCTTTCCAAGCTTGAAGTATAGAGTTGTGTGATCGCTGCCGCGACAACAACAGACCTCTACCGCCGCAAGTGCTGCCGCGACAGAAGCGACAATAGAACAGAAAGACCTAGACAGTGCAACACCTGCACTACTGAGCAAATCAATACCAGCCTATTTCTCTACCCTGAATCTCTTAATCTTTTATCTTCAGTATTCTTTATTATTCCCTTATAAACAAAATTATCTTCTTTCTTTTGCAGCAATCAAATGTTAAGCCTATTTCCAGTCCCTGTGGATTCGACATCCGATACTTCGTGTATCACTTTACTACTTGCGTCGTGTACACTTGCAGTCTGTTGCGATAGACTCTTTTACATGCAACACCCACCTTGCATCAACACGCAGCCTAAACAAACATAAGATGCATCACTATATACTACAAACTCCTTACCTGATTCTGGTTGAATCAAGACAAGAGCTTGCGTCAAAGCTTTCTTGAACTTCTCGAAAGCTTGTTGTCTAACATTCGTCCACTCAAAGCGAACATTCTTTTGCAACAAATTGGTCAAAGGAGCAGCAATCTTAGAAAAACCCTCGACAAACCTTCGATAATATCCAGCCAAACCAAGGAAACTTCGCACCTCGGTCACTGGTTTTGGCATTTTCCAACTCATCACCACACGTCCAAGAAAACCACCTCTCTGAGCCAAAACTCACATTTTCTCAGCTTAGCATAGAGCTGATTCTCTAACAACACTTGTCACACATTTCTTAAATGGTTATCATGATCCTCCTCAGTACGCGAGTATACGAGAATGTCATCAATAAACACTACCACGAACTGATCTAGAAACACATGGAACACCCTATTCATCATATCCATGAATGCAGCCGGTGCATTTGTCAACCCAAAAGGCACCACCAAAATACATAATGGCCATACCTTGTCTTAAAAGACGTCTTAGGTACATCCACATCCTTAACCTTTAGTTGGTAATACCCAGACCTCAAATCAATTTTTGAAAACATCGAAGCACCACGAAACTGGTCCAACAAATCATCGATCCTTGGTAAAGGGTACTTGTTCTTAATTGTCAACTTGTTCAGTTGCCGATAATCTATGCACATACGCATCGTACTATCCTTCTTCTCCACAAACAATACCGACGCACCCCAAGGTGAAATACTCGGCCATAAGAATCCTCGGTCGAGCAACTCCTGAAGTTGCGTCTTCAACTCCTTCAACTCCTTAGGTGCCATGCGATAAGGAGCAATGAACATGGGAGTAGTATTCTCGTAAAACTCGATGCCAAACCCAACCTCTCGGTTCGGTGGCAACCCCGGCAACTCTTCCTAAAAAAACACCTGGAAACTCACATAATGTATGTATGTCTTGCACCCGTACTTCCTTCATACCAGGATTCATCACATACTTCAAGAAAGCTTCGCAACCTAACTCCATCATCTGACTTGCTTTAAGAGCCAAAATTGCATTAGACAAGAACTTCACGTTCTCGCCTATGATTACTTTCTCGTAATCATCCGCAAGCTTCAAGGTGACTCGGCTAATAGCAAAATCCACCACAACTTGATGCTCAACCAACCAGTCCATTCCGAGAATCACATCAAAACCATAAAAAGAAGTTCCATCAAATCAAATGAAAACACGTGGCCTCGAACAGATAATGGACACCTCCTATCCAATTTTCTTGTAACAACAGTTTCACCAGAGAAACTAACTACTCACACTCCCACATCTAACATTTATGAAACAAACGTTCAAGCCACAACTTCCAAAGCAACTTGCAACAACAGGCACAAAAAGCAATACCCCACCGATCAAACGTGGACAAGCTCGCCTCACATAGTCATACGATTCACCTACTTAATAGGTATCATACGCTACTCAAGCCTTGACACACCGACCTCACAACCTTTGTCCAACATTACTACAACCTCGCCTCAACCCAGGCGATACCCTTTAAGCATGACCATTCGTACACTGGCTACCACTAAACTAGAGTTCACAACTCACTTCCGAGCGCTAGAACCTCTCGCACGAGTTATTAAACCAGGTTCTGCTCATATACCTCGCCCATGTTACCAACAAGTCGAAAACAATGTAGCCAAGAGAAATCAACAGATATGGTTTAACATCATGCACTAGTCCATAAAAAGTGCCAACACATCGATGTCTCACATCCAATTCCAATCCAGGAGCATACATGCTCGATTAAACAATTTGTACCTTAACTCAACTACAACTTATGATTTTGATCCCAAACCACAAATTCACATTTCTCATCACGCAAGCATGTAACCCCCTAGATACTTCTCCTTTAAAACAGTTCAAAAGAACTCTCAGAACACAACATTAGGTTCTTTGCCCACAACCACAATTGTTCACTAACTATGCACATCTCTATATAACCGAGATACAACTTATCTTTACACTATGGGCATCACTACACTCTATTTATTCGATAGTCTCATTCATACAGGTCATCCACTCCATGGATACCTCCGGTGACAACACTCGAGTTCAACTTCCTCTTAATATGGGTAAGCGCTAACCGCAGCTCACAATGTCTACTAGTTAAAGCAAACACATGCACTCCAACATTAAAAGTTTTACAAGCTCTAGACATCGCCTACATACCAGGCGCCATGCCATCCAACACTTACCCAACCACCACAGGTTGTACTTACACCGAGGCACATCGAGGCGTCTAGCCCCCAGGAGACATTACACACTCCTCTATTTCTTGCCCAATAGTAACAGCAATCATACCAGATTGCTACTCTCTCCCCGGTTTATTACACACTCCCAGATTGCTATTATATTTAGGCATGATAACAAACTAACAAACAAAACAAAACACTCAGGCCAGCTCCAAGAAAGGATCCAAGACTTCGATTCCAATTTAAAACATCTCACTAGGTAATAAGGCAATGGGCAATCCAATTTCCCCCCAGCATAGCACAAAGCATACAACATGTATGTCAGAACCATCATGCATTGCAAGTATTAAAATCCAGTTCAATTCTATCATCACAGCACAGCTCACATTCAAATCACAATCACCATTTATAGCCTCAACATCGCATACTTGACATTGACATGCTCAAGACATTCACCGAACTAAGCAAACATTACAAAAAACACACATTCACATCAAAATCACTTGCCAACAACTTATCATCATCCCAACCTTTCATAACTTGGCTCTGATACTACCAAATGTAACCCCTTCGACCCGGCCTAGCCGGTGGACCAAACCGAACAAGTCACACGGGGAATATTGAAGTGAACCGATAAAGTTTACCTCAATAAATGACCATTTTTTTCTTTTTATCTTATCTATATACAAATTAGATTCCTAAGTGATCAATCAAAGCAGCGGATAAAACAACATCTTGATCACATCTCGATTATTACCATATTTGATTTTAGGGATCAGTTCGTAAAATCAACATATTGCAAGGACTATTACCAATTTCGAGTTACTATATTTTAATTAAATTCATTACATGCGTCTCTGTAGAAACTGGGCTCAAAATAACCATTGAAACTCATTTAATTGCATACATGACAAGAAGGGACCAAAATGCAAAGAAACGGAAACTTAGAATATTCCAAAAACTGATTTCAACCCTCCAAAACTAACCTGACATATGACTAAACATGCTTGCAACTCAAATACATTTCAACAATCTAGGATTCAAGCCAGAAATATCATCATAGCATCACTCTCAATATCATAGAGACTAAAGGCATGCTTCCAAAAAGAAATAAACACCAAAAGCTCAAATCTCAATCCAAGTATAAACCAACACTTAAAAGGCCTTTTACATAACCAAATATGCAAATCAAACTTGCACCAAACCAGAGAAGCACCAAACAACAAACGTTCATAGCGTTGGACACCCCCATTGCCCTTATTACACTAGTTCAAAACCTCAACATACCTTCAACCAAAGTCTTTCATCGATCCCTTGCAAGTGTCGCCTCCAAAGCTTAAATTGACTACATTGATGGACAAAGAGAGCGTAAGCACAACATGCTTAATAAGGAATGCTCAAAACCAAAATCACCATCGATGCACAAATCCATTTTTTGCTCTTTTCAAAACCATCATGCCTGCTTTGAAAAACCATGAACTTTACCATTAAAATCAGGATGCTCAAAATCATGCAATGTGGATCACAAAATTTCCAGCAATTAGACCATTGCTACTCAACCATCAAGCCTTCCAAGCATAGACACCATTTCCATAGCATTATAATCCATTATATTGGCTTTCAAATGATTAACAACAACCTCATTTCTCAAAACATATCGGATACACGGATTACCAAGGGTTGTCACAAACCCTTCATACACTCTATCAGCATCTCAAGGCTCACACACGGGAGCAACCATCCACCGTTGTGACACTCGTGGTGGAGTATTTGGTACAATCACAACCCTTCAACACCACTTATCGGTAGTTGTATAGCCCACTAACGAGAGACAGGACACCTCATTGTTTTTACAAAGCATTCATGATATCTATAACTCAAGCATTAAACCATGATTCAAAACTCATGCATCAACACATGCATACAAGGATCACTTACCTAGTGCATCCTTAAACCACATGGCATCATCAAAAACATTTTATATACTCAAATCATGCTTTAAAACAATAGGTAAATGCATTTAAAATCAAGTGCAACCAAAGACTCAAACTAGCACAATCCGGGAGAGAAATTCACTTTACTTACTTCCGAACATAGTAAAGCGTTTCAAGCTGTTACTAAGTTCTCAAAACCTTTTCTAAAATGTTTCCACAATAGAAAACCAAGTTCCACTCACCGACTTGCGAAACCACGCTAGCCGACGCACAACTCAAACATATAAAGCCTCCAAATTCACTTCGTTCACTTTCGGAACACTATCCCCTATTTTCACACATTAAAAACATAGATTCAATGCATTAAAAATGAATCCAAAACACCACCACTAAAAAGGAAACCCGCAGCCCTGCTCTAAAGCGTCGATTTACCCGATTGATACAACCGAAAACTCAATTGATTGATCTCCAACCTCATCCCAGCCATCAACCAACACATCCAACACATTTTAAGCATCAATCAACATCCAAAAGAAACCTAAAACCATCATTATACCTCCAACAACTCGGATTCCACATTACACCTAAAAAACCTAACTATAAACACCTTAAAAACCAAAGATCTCAAGAATTTCGGGATTAATATGATTTAGGCTATATTCCAACATCATTAACCTTTCAAAACTCATTTAAAAATCATCTCAAACAAATCAAATCAACTCAACTCCGAAATACACATTAAAACCACTTTTCTACCATAATTCATCCTTTTATCAAATCAATAATAAAACCTAAATCAAAAACATGAATAAAGAGTCAAATATCTTTGGAATTTCATTAAACAACCTTGATTAGAGGGTTAGCACGGAATTTACCTCCAATCCTTGCTTCTCTTCTAATTTGGCAAGTTTAACTTCAAAGAATCTTGAAGGAAAATTGAGAGAAATCACAAAGATGTAGTTGGAGATCAAAAGAGAATTTGAGAATGAAGAAAATCTAGAATTTGAGAGCAAAATAAGAGTGTTTGGCTGAAGTGAAAAGGAGAGAATGAAAAGATCGTCAAAATCTTTTACCCAAAATAACTAACTCGTTAATTTAATTAATTAAAGCCATTTTAATATTTATTAAACCGTTTAAAACACATGACAAATTGGAGAAATGGCTTGATTGCCAATTAGCTCCCTAAAGATTCTAAGATCTTGACTCTTTTTTAAAAACACATTTTTTCCTCAACTTTAAAACTTTACATTTTGGTCACTGCCCAAAATGTATATTTTCAAAAACCCGATTTGCAAAATTGATTTAACCAACCTCTTAAATATTAATTTAGAGGATTTTAGGAATTTTTATCATATTTTTATCCCATCCCAAACCTTAATTTTCCTAAATCATCCTTTAGTGATTCGAACAACCAATTACCGGTTCCACCGGCCCAACCCTACTCGCAAAACACCTAGGCCCAAAACTGGGGCGGTACACGAAACATTATTCTGGTTCATCCATACATAAAAAAAAGGGTAGATCTCTTGGTCATTGCAATTTATGGTCTAGTAGTTTTTCCAAAGGTGTTGGGAAATATTGATGTAGCCTTATTAGATTTCTTCGAGCAATTGAAGAGGAATGTCAGTCCAGTGCCTGCGGTGCTAGCTGAAACCTTTATCTCTTTGAATGCTTGTCGAAAAGTTGAAGTTGTGCATTTTGGAGGATGTGCTCTTTTACTTCAAGTTTGGGCCCTTAGTCATTTCTAGGAGTGTCCAACTTTGGCCTTAACGAACGTGTTTTCTCCAAACTTTTCCCCACTTCGGGAATTTTTGGCACAAGATTGGTCGAGCATCAAGAGAAGCAAGTTGGTAGATATCCTCAGAGATCGTCGTGGCGAAGACATCAAGTGGAGGGTACCATGGATGGGACATGCTAAAGTAAGGTATAGATGTGGAGATTACAACATTCTGATGTTGTTAGGATTATAGGGAGGAATCGGTTGTGCACCTTTGTTAGTTTCTCGCCAATACGGATCACGACAGTTTGTTCCTTTCACCTTTGAGCTTGGTACGTCAAAATTCGAGTTTCAAGGAGAGTTCAGGCGGAAGGTGCAAGAAATCAGTAATTCATGGAGGATTTACTATTATATGAAGTTAGAATCTGACAAGCATTGCATGTATACTCCTGATTATGATATTTGGAGGCATACAAGGATGAATGACAAGATTATGCTATGTACTCTTGGGCCCGCCAAGTCTATAGAAGAACATTTGAAAGTGGTCCCATCAGAGGCCGACGTTCTGAGAGAAGAGCTAAGACAAGCTAAGTTAGAAATCGAAGCACTCAAGTAATAGAATTTGCAAGACAAGTTTGAAGTCATCCTTGATGTAGAAAAGCACAAGGGAGAAGCCAGCCGAGTGCAGAACATGCACGAGAATTTTGAAGAAAGGTATGATATTCAGAGGGTTGACTTTCTTAAGCTTCAAGATGCGGTTCGATATGCGGATCTTCGTAAAAGCCCAGAACAGTGGAGACAAGAGATAGAACAAGCTGTGGGGAAGGAGAAGGAACGCGGTAAGAAGGAAGTAGAGAAGTTCCGATGGGCCTTCGCCGAAGAAAGAAAGAAGACGAAACAAGTAGTGGAAAATAAGAAAGGTAAAAGGCCTCGAGAGGAGTTGAAGGAAGATTCGACTGCATGGAAGAGGAAAGCTCATGACAACAAAATACGTTTGCTAAAGCTACAGTCAGTCTATGATGAAACCACCAAGAAGTTGAAGCAAAGCCAGGCCTTCGTCATTGAACTAGAAGCCAAAATAGAAAACTTGAGTCGAACAGTTCACAAGATGCAAAATGACCTTACCTATAAAAAACTCCAAGCTAATTTTAGCGAGAATGGCTTCTTGAAAGAGCGAGTTAAGGAAATGGACAATCTCCTTCAAGAGTATAGGACAAAGATCTTAGTTCTAGAAGATATCACCGAAGGAGGAAACAAATATTGGTTCACTCACCTTAGAGATAATGCTCGAAGATTCCGAGAGAGAGATGAGTTCGGTAGGATGGTGATGACACAGGTCCAAGATGTGGCCAAGCACGTGACAATGTTGGCTACTGAAGCTGCAGCTCTTCGTCAATACATCAAGCCCGTTGGAGAAGTTGGACCAAGGCTCATGTGGCTAGTTGAAGAAATCAAAGAATTAGGTGTTCAAGCGGAAATATATTTCTAATTCAGAAAAAAGATGTAATTAAAGCTTTCGTATTCAATAAAGAGTTTCCTTTCATGAGCAGATTTTCAATGGAATTAATGGCCCTTCGACTGCATTCATGCATTTGCACTATTTGTTTGCTTTGTTTTTTTTTTACTTTTTTTGAATTCATTTGTGCATACATTCATTCATGACAAAAACTAACTTAATATAAAAAATGACAAATATCCAAAATTGCTAAGGCAACTCATAAATACGGTACACGAGTCCAAACCCGAGCCATGAACTCTGAGGAAAGGTTGACAGCTTTGAAGGCAAACCAAAAAAGCACTCAAGATAAGTTGTAGAAAATGGAGGCTGACATGAAACAATAAATTGAGGCAGTTCATCAAAAGATAGTCAGTTTTATAGCTGACATGCTAGGGTTCAAGGATCCATATGCGGTTGAAGAAGGAGGAAACATTACTACCATCCCACAATTCCCAGGGATGACCTTTAGGAAGGAGACTGCTGCTAAAGCCAAAACACCAATCCATGTTGCTAAATCCTCCACTCATGTTTCGAATGGAGAGGCTAATAATTACGAGGTACCTAACCTCGATGAAATTGATGATAAGGTTCGAATTGAGAAGAAGTGGGAGGACAAGTATGAGAAGTTGGAAGGATGATCAAATCCTTCCAAGATGGAGCTGCTTATGGTGGAATGGATGCCAAGGATCTGAGCTTAGTAATTGATTGGGTGCACCACCAAAGTTCAAGATCCCAGACTTTGAGAAATACAATGGGACCACATGCCCATCAGCACATCTAACTATGTACTGTAGAAAGATATCGATGTACCTCGACAATGAGAAGCTGCTCATTTATTGCTTCCATGACAGCTTAGTAGGTTCCGTTGCACGTTGGTATTCACAATTAAGTCCGGTGAACACCAAATCATAGAAGGATCTATCCAGAGCCTTCAGTGAGCAATACAAGCACATTTCAGACATGGTTCCAACTCGTCTGGTCTTGCAAGGGATGCAACAAAAGCATCACGAGAGCTTCCGACAATATGCACAAAGGTGGAGGGATGTAGCGGCACAAGTGCAGCCCCCGTTGCTAGGAAATGAGATCACTACGATGTTTGTGGAAACTCTAAAGGGTCCTTTTTATGATCGCATGCTCAACCATGCTACGAAGAACTTTGTGGAAATGCTAATGAATAGTGAACTAATCCTAGCAGCCATGAAGAGCGGAAAGTTGGACAGTGGGGAAACGAAGAAGACGTATAAGAAGAGAGATAATAATGAAGTAAATGCCACAAACATTTACAACCCCAGTTATTCAACAGGTGTGGTGTTCAACAAGCCCAACACCTTCAACAAACCTAACACCTCAGCTCCAACGGTTGCAAGTGCCCCAAAAGAAGAGCGAAGATATCAAGGAAATTCGAGACCCTACTTTCCTTCCATCCGAATGACTTATGCAGAGTTGTTTGCTGAGTTGATCAAATCATAGATGGTGCTGCCAAGACATGTCCCTCTGTTCTCACCTCTTTATCCACCGTGGTACGATGAGAAGGCCCAATGCGAATACCATGTAGGAGTAAGGGGCCATACCATTGAGAACTGTACCGCATTAAAAAGGGTGGTGGATGATTTAAGGAAATCAGGCATGTTATCGTTTGAAAAATCAGAGGAAAAAGGAAACCCTTTGTCAAATCACCAGCATACATAGGTGAGTGTTGTGTTCGAGGAAGAAAAGAGAGTGATCAAGGAGCATGTTGAACAAATTAAGGCGCCCATGATTTGGGTTTGGTCTCAATTAGTAGCGGCGGGGATATTAAAGGAAGTGAACTCGAAGATAAAGGTTGATGAAAAACCATAGTGCGAGTACCATGAAGTTGAAGGACATGAGATCTAGTGTTGCTTATAGTTTAAACGGATGGTTCAAGCCAAGATGGATAGTAAGGAACTTATGTTCTTCGAGAAGGGAGATGTTAAGCACAAAATGAATGTATGTGCGACGGAGGAAATTTCCTTTGGGAAGCAAGGAGAAAAGGTTAAATAAGGAAGACATGGAAAGCCTTATCCAGTGGTGATCCCAGTGAAGAGGGACCGATTCGGTTTGGGCTTTAGGCCCAATAAATGGCAAAAGAAAGCATAGACTAATGAGAAGCAGGAAAGCATGAAGATGAAGCGGAAAGGAGAAGAAGTTGAGTGGGATCCAATGACGTACCCTATCCAAGATTTGCCCCTGCACAGAACTGAATAACTAGACCGCTAAAGTAGTCCCTGATGTTTTTAAGACTGCCTCAGAGTAATTCTCCAAACCAACTCTTTTTCCCTTGGGCCCTGGCGTAATTAGAGACCTTATATAAAAAGGGTCTATGTCAAAACCATGATTCAGATTTCAATAAAGGATGTATGTTTTTCCCAATAATATCGTGTGGCAAACTTTCTTTCGCAACGCAAAACCAGAACAAAATATCATAAAAAACCCAAAAAACTCAAAAGCAAAAACAAAACTTTAAAAACATAACAAATCATATCATTTCATCAATTTTTTTCTTTCTTGGTATATATTTTTGTCTCTTTTATTTGCAGGTTTTTAGATATCAATGGTCCAAACAACTCTGGGTCAGATTCCAAAGTCAATTTTGAGTTACCACTATGTTTAGAGGAAGTTGAGAGTATTAATGATGAAGAATAGTATAATTTGCCTGATGATCTGCTTAGAATGGTAGAAGGAGAGGAAAAGAAAATTCTGCCCCACAAAGAAGAGTTAGAGGTTTTGAATCTTGGAACTTAGAAGAGAGGCGTGAAGTAAAGGTAGGTACCACCATCTCAGTTGAGACACGACAATGTTTGATTGAGCTTCTGCAAGAATATAAAGACATCTTTTCCTGGTCATATCAGGATATGCCTAGTCTTGATACAAATATTTCCATGCATAGGCTTCCTATAAGAGAAGGATATGAGCCAATAAAGCAAAAGCTCAGAAGAATGAAGGTTGATACACTTTTGAAACTCAGAGACGAGGTTAAGAAGCAGTACAATGCATGATTCCTCGAGGTAGCTAAGTATCCATAATGGGTGGCAAACATTGTCCCAGTGCCTAAGAAGGATGGAAAAGTAAGAATGTGTGTTGGCTACAGGGATCTTAATAGAGCAAGCCCCAAGGACAATTTTCTGCTTCCACATATGGACACCTTGGTAGATAATACAGCCGACCACTCCCTTTTCTCATTCATGGATGGATTTTCTGGATACAATCAAATAAAGATGTGCCTAGAGGACATGGAAAAAACTACTTTTGTAACGCTTTGGGGAACCTTTTGTTATAAGGTAATGCCTTTTGGATTGAAGAACACATGGGCAACTTATCAGAGAGCTATGGTCACTATTTTCCATGACATGATGTATAAGGAAGTAGAAGTTTATGTGGATGATATGATTGCCAAGTCCAGAACTGAAGAAGAGCATCTAGCAAACTTGAGTGAGCTTCTTCAAAGATTGAGAAAGTTTCAGTTAAAGATTAATCCTACTAAGTGCACATTTGGGGTTACTTCTGGGAAGTTGTTACGCTTTGTAGTAAGCAGAAGTGGAATTGAAATTGATCCAAACAAGATAAAGGCCATACAAGAGCTTCCACCACCCCAAACACAGAAGCAAGTTCTGGGATTCTTAGGAAGGTTGAACTACATAGCTCGTTTCATCTCCCAACTTACGAATAAATGTGATCCAATATTCAGGTTGCTTAGAAAGAACAACCCAGGAACATGGAATGAGGAATGCCAAGAAGCTTTAGAAAAGATCAAGGAGCAGTTAAATAATCCTCCAGTGTTAATGTCACCTATTTCAGGGAAACTGTTAATACTCTATCTAACGGTGATTGAAAATTCAATGGGCTGCATATTAGGGCAGCATGATGAAACTGGAAGGAAGGAAAGAGCCATATATTACGTAAGCAAGAAGTTTACTAACAGTGAAGCAAGATATACTCCGATTCAAAAGGTATGTTGTGCTCTGGTATGGGCCACCAAAAGGCTTGGGCAGTATATGTTATATCATACCACATGACTGATCTCACGATTAGATCCATTAAAGTTTATGATGGAAGCTCCATCCTTATCAGAAAGAATAGCGCGATGGCAGATGTTGCTCTCAGAATATAACATTTAGTATGTGAACCAGAAAGTAGTGAAATGAAGCGCCATAACGGATTTTCTTGCAAGTCGTGCACAAGATGATTATGTGGCATTAAACTTCAGTTTCCCCGATAAGGATTTAATGTGTATTATGGAAGATGAAGAGTCACCAATAGAATCTTGGGTCATACATTTTGATGGTGTTGTAAATGCTCTAGGACGACGTATTTGAGCAGTTTTGGCTTCACCAGAAGGAGATCATTATCCTTTCACTTGTCGTTTGAAATTCTTCTACACCAATAATATGGCAGAATACGAGGCATGCATATTGGGCCTAAGGGAAGCCATTGACAAAAAAATCCGAAATTTGAAAGTTTATGGGGATTCAGCGTTAATAATCTACAAAATATGTGGTTAATGGGAAATGAAAGATGCAAAATTGATAGAATATTACAAGTTGGTCCTTGAATTAACTAAAGAATTCGATGTGATCAGTTTTAAGCATCTCCCAAGAGAAGATAATCAGATGGATGATGAGTTAGCTACATTGGCTACCATGTTTAAAGCAAGCAAGGGTTCTAAGATGATGCCCATTAAGTTACAAATGATGGAGTCTCCAGTATATTGTTACAATGTAGAAGAAGAGGTAGATGGTTTTCCGTGGTACCATGATATCTTGCAGTGCATAAAGCTTCAGCAATACCCAACACAAGCTTCAAAAAATGAAAAGAAAATGATCAGGAAAATAGCATCAGGATAAATCCTTGATGGAGAGATCATTTACAAGCGAAGCCGAGACCAAGTGCTACTAAGATGTGAGGATGCAAAAGAAGTGCAGTTTGTTTCGGAAGAAGTCCATAAAGGAGTTTGTGGAACCCCCCTAGTGGTTTCACTATGGCAAGAAGAATAATGTGTTCCGGATATTACTGGTCAATGATAGAAGGGGATTGCATGAACTATTCCCGCAAATGTCCCAAGTGAAAGGTTTATGCTGACAAGGTCCATGCACGTCCTCAGTCTCTTCATGTCATGTCGTCTTCATGGCCATTGTCTATGTGAGACATAGACGTTATTGGACAGATTCATCTGAAAGCGTCAAATGGTCATCACTTTATTCTGGTAGCTATCGGTTACTTCACAAAGTGGGTGGAAGCAGCCTGGTATGCAAATGTAACTAGGTCCACTGTTTGCAACTTCTTAAAGAAGGAGATCATTTATCGATATGGTCTACCAGAAAGCATAATTACCGATAATGCCTATAATTTGAACAACTAAATGATTGTTGGGGTCTGTGAGAAGTTTAACATTAAGCATCGCAACTCAGTAGTATACCGCCCGCAGATGAACAGAGCAGTAGATGCAGCCAATAAGAATATTAAGAAGATAGTTGCAAAGATGATTGATACTTATAAAGATTGGCATGAAAAGTTACCATTTGCTCTGTATGCATATTGTACATCGGTACGAACATCAACTGGGGAAACTCCAATCTCATTAGTATATGGAGTAGAAGTCGTGCTACCGATCGAGGTTGAGATACCATCGTTGCGTGTCTTGATGGAGACCAAGTTAGATGAAGCAGAATGGGTTCAGGCAAGGTATGACCAATTGAATTTAATTGAGGAAAAGAGACTGAAAGCCGTATGTCATGGTCAAATGTACCAAAGGAGAATGATAAGGGCTTATGAAAAGAAGGTTCGCCCTAGAGAGTTTCGAGAAGGCGATATGGTATTAAAGAAGAAGCTGCCAATTCAAAGTGATCCCCGAGGAAAATGGGCGCCTAATTGTGAAGGACCGTACATTGTGACAAAGGTTCTTTCCGGTGGAGCATTGATTTTAGCTAAGATGGATGGAGATGAGTTTCAAAATCCGGTGAACTTTGATACTGTTAAGAAGTATTATACTTGAATGAAAAGGAAAAAAGAAAAAGAAAAGGGAAAAATAGAAAAAGGAGGGTTCAAAATGAAAACCTGCAAAGGGCGTTTTGAAACCAAAGGAGGGTCTGAGTTGAAAACAAGTAAAAAGCGGCTCAGATAATTTGTAAGACAGATTTCGGGGCTCCACAGGCTATGCATTGAACTCAAGGTTCCCTCGACACTAGTGGCGTTCAAGATTACTTCTAGCGTTTGATAGGGGGAGTTTGGACTATTGATATTTGAATACTTGTTCCCCTTTCTTTTTGTAAACCTTTTGTGTGTTTGCCACAGCTTTAATAAAATTAGTTTCATGGATTTTCTTTCTTTCTTGTTTCCTTCCCTATCATTATTGGCATCTTGCTTTGAAATAAGGATCAATGGTTTGACAATCATTTAGATATGCAAAAGATTTTTGAGCATTAATTTGAGAATGTTTTGGAAAGTACAGGGACTACGAAGTGTTCCATAATTATCGTTTGGAGCATACGATGTTAAAATGATTGAATTAGAAGTAAAGCATTATTGCAAAAATCTTCAAAAGGAAGAAAAGTCATATAAATGTTTGTGCGCTTAAATAGTGTTTCTTAAACCACCGTCCTTCCTTACATGATAATGAGAGCAGTCTTACAATGCTAAAACTTGACTAGGGAATCTCATCTTTGAATATTGACTAAGAAGACAGACGAGGATTAAGTGTCTCCAATGAAGTGAGAATAAGATATAAAGATTAAGAAATTTCTTCTAGTTAAGAATGAAAAATTTTAGTAGGCAAATGATAAAAAACGAAGCAAAACCCAAAGTTGTTCGTAACTCAAGGGTGAATCCCAAGGCAAGGGAGAGGGCCCTATCCCAAGGAATTGTGAATTCGAAGCTGGAAAGACTGGAAGAATGGAAAGAAGAGTGAAGTTAGCCTTCTTATCTAGGCAAGTTTAGGAGAGAGTTCATCGGGTTGGTCTCGATAACCAGAACTTCATCAAAATTAAGAAAATGGTCTAAGCAAAAGAAGTTTTAAAAGGAAAAACTTGTCATGCATTCATGTTTTAGACATCCCTAGGGGCATGCATATCATAATTATATTGCATTTTGCATTTTGTTTTTTTTTCAGGTACATGGAAGACCTGTTCAAATGAGAGTTTGCTTATTCATCAAAACATAAGGAGGATGAAATTTTTCAAGGAAATTCGCTTATCCGTTCATCCGTAAGGAGAATGGAGTTTTCTTATTCATCCAAGCGTAAGGAGGATGAAATTTTTCAGAAGATTCGCTTATTCGTTCAGGAAAAAGGAGAATGGAGTTTGCTTATTCATCCAAGCATAAGGAGGATGAAATTTTTTAGAAGAATTCGCCTATTTGAACATTTGGGAGGACAAAACCCAGCTCAGCTATTCATGCATTTTGGAGAATAGAGCTCAGCTCAGCTATTCGAGCATATGGAGAATAGAACCAGCCTATCTCTTCGGGCATTTGGAGAATGGAACCCAACTCATCTATACGAGCATAAGGAGAATAGAACCAGCCTATCCGTTCGGGCATTTGGAGAATGGAACCCAGCTCAGCTATTCGAGCATAAGGAGAATAGAACTAGCCTATCCGTTCGAGCATTTGGAGAATGGAACCCAGCTCATCTATTCCAGCATAAGGAGAATAGAACTAGCCTATCTGTAATGCCCCGACCTTGGGCTTAAATGTTTTGGCAAGTTAGGTTGGACCGGTGGAACCGGTGACGGATGTTCGAACCGTTAAAAGGTGGTTTAGGGAGATTGGAGTTCGGGATAGGATAAAAATGTAATAAAAAATTCTAAAATCCTCTAAAATGATGCTTGAGAGGTTGGTCAAATCAATTTTACAAAACGAGTTTTGTAAAATGTAAAAATCTTAGAGTCTGTAGGGAGCTACTTGGCAATTATGCATTATCCCTAATTTGGCATGTGTTTTGCTATTAATAAATTAAAAGGCTTTTAATTTTGGTTAATTAAAGAAATTAGTTAATTAGTTAATGGAAAATTTTTGATGAGCTTTCATTTCACTATTTTGCTTAAGCCAAACACCATTCTTTTCTCTCAATTTTCCAGAAATCTTTTGATGTCAAATTCTCTTTTTGATTCCAATCATTTCTCCATTGATATCTTCCATTTTCCTTCAAGTTTCTTCAAGCAAAACTTGCCAAATTAAAGGATAAGCAAGGATTGGAGTTAATTTTTGGGCTATCCTGCTAATCTAAGTTCTTTAATGAAATTCCAAAGGTATTTGACTCTTTAATACTGAATTTGATTGAGGTTTTGTTGTAAGAGTATTAAACTCTTGAAATCTTGATGAAAAATGGTTTAAAATATGATTTTCGGACATTGGGTGATTTGGCTGTTTTGAGATGGTTTCTAAATGAGTTTTGAAAGGTTTTGGTGTTGATATGGAGTCTTAATCATATAGATCCAGAAATCCTTGAGATCCTTAATTTTGGAAGTGTTTTTGGTTGAGTTTTTGGGGTGTTCTTGAGGAAGTCAAGTTGCTAGATGTATAAGGTTGGTTTTAGGTTGTTTTTGGATGTTGATTAGTGCTTAGAATTTGTTGGATAGGTTTGGTAATGGATGTGCTGAGGTTTGAGGTCAATCTATTGAGTTTTCGGTTGTTTCGTATGGGTGTTTTGTTGCTTTAGAGCAGGGTTGCGGGATTTCTTGTGTGTGTTGGGGTTTTGGATGCATTTTAATGCATTGAACCTCTGTTTTGATGTGTTGGAAACAAGGGATAGTGATCCGGAAGCAAACGATGTGTTTTTGGAGGCTTCGGAGGATCAGTAGTTGCATCAACAAGCGTGGTATCGCGTGCCGGTGAGTGGAATTTTGTTTTCTAGTGTGGTAACGTTTTTGAAAAGGTTTTGGGAACTTAATAAGAGCTTGAAATGCTTTATAAAGTTCGAAAGTAAGTAAACCAAAATTTCTTGCTCGTCTGTTTTAAAGCATGATTTGAGTATATGAATTGTGTATGATGATGCCATGTTGTTTAAGGATGCACTAGGTAAGTGATCCTTGTATGCATGTGTTGATGCATGATATTTTAAGCAAGGTTTAATGCTTGTTTATGGCTTATCATGTATGCTTTGTAAAAACAGTGAGGTATGCATGGGATATGGATTATATTGGCAAGTGATGTTGGTTAAAGTGTTTTATAAATGAAATCGGATATATTTAGCCGGCTATAGGATTGAGTGTGTAACACCCTGGTTTTGGGCCTAGATGTTTTAGACATCGGATCGGACCGGTCGAGAATGGTTCGAATCGCGTAAGGTGATTTAAAGAAATCAAGGATCGGGATAGGATAAAATGTGGTAAAAATTGCTAAAATCATCTAAAAATATATATTTAAGAGGTTGGTCAAGTCAATTTTACAAAACGGATTTCGGAAATGGGACATTTTGAATAGTGACCAAATTGTAAAGTTTCAAAACTAGGAAAAATGTGATTTTTAATGTAGTGGCCAAAATCATAGAATCTTTAGGAGGCTTTAAGGCAATTTGACCTTTCCTCAATATGACATGTGTTTTAAAAGGGTTTTAATTAAATGGCTATAATTGGATTTATATTAATTAATTAAAATAGGTTGTTAATATGAGATTTTCAATTACGTAACTACCAACTCTTTCTCATTTTCAGCCAAACACTAACTCACTCATCTTTCTCCAGAATTCTTTCCCCCAAAAACTCTCTCAATATTTCCTAAACCATTTTCAAGAAATCCTTCCTAGTTCTTCAAGATTTTGCTAAGGAAAACTTGTCATTCATTGAGGGAAGCAATGATTGGAGGTAAATCTCGTTCTCAACCTCTAATCAAAGTTCTTTATTGAAATTCCCAAGATATTTGGCATCTAAATACTATTTTTGGTTGAGTTTTATTATAGTGTTGATTGGATATCAAAATCTTGTGAAATTGTGGTTGAAATCTTAATTTTCGGACTTGATGAGTTAAGCTCTGGTTTGTGTTGATTTTAATTGAGTTCAAAGTTGATTAATATGCTAAAATGAAGTGTTGGTAACATATATCCCGAAATCCTTGAGATCCTTGAGTTTCTTGGTTGTTTTAAGTGAGTTTTTGAGGTGAAATGGTGGAAACTTGATTGCTGGAGGTATAAGGTTGGGTTAGGTTGTTTATTAGATGTGTTTTGGTGTTTATAATGGGTTGGAAGTGATGTATGTTGGCTGGGCTTGGTTTAGGAAGCAATTGATTGAGTTTTCAGTTGTTTTGGATGGGTAATTTGGTGTGGTTTGGGTGAGCAACGAGTTTATGAATTGTTGCTGGTGTTGGAATGCATTTTAGGGTCTGTTTGTTTCATTGTAATTTGTTTTCTTGAAAACGTTTTCATAACTTTCCGCTGTTTGGTTCATGGAAAATGAAAAAGTCAAAAGAAAACCAATTACAGTCAATGGAAAACAGAATTTGTTTTAGTGTAAAATGACTTACCCATTGATTTTCGGTAAGTCGCTTTCCTTCCTCCCATTCTCTCTACAAATACTAACCTAAACCATAAACCTTAAAACTTAAACCCTAAATACTAACATAAAAACTAAACCTTAAATACTAACATAAAAACTAAACCCTAAACCTTAAACACTAAACATTAAATCCTAAACCCCAAACCCCAAACATTAAACAATAAATATTAAACTCTAAACATTAAAACCCCTAACCCTAAACACAAACCCCTTAACCTTAAATGTTAACATAAACACTGAACAATAAACACTAACACAAACCCTAATCCCTAAATATTAACATAAACACTAACAACAAACCATAAACATTAAACACTAACATAAACCTTAAACCCTAAATGAGAACTTAAACTATAAACCCTAAACCCCAAATGATAAATGTTAAACATTAAACATTAAAACCCCTAACCCTAAACACAAACCCCTAAACCTTAAATATTAACATAAACACTCAACACTAATGCAACCCCTAAACCCTAAATATTAACATAAACACTAAACACTAACAACAAACCCTAAACCCTGAACATTAACATAAACCTTAAACCCTAAATGAGAACTTAAACCATAAACCATAAAACATATATGTTAAACCTTAAACCCTAACTTAAACCATATAAGCTAAACCGTAAACACTATCATAACCCTAAACCATAAGCACTAATCCATAAACACAAAACCCTAAATGTTATATCATAAACATAAACCCTAAACCTTAAAACAAAACCTTAAACCCTAAATTTTAAACCATAAACACTAACATAACCATAAACCTTAAACATTGATTCATAAATACAAACCCTAAATGATATATCATAAACATAAACACTAAACCCTAAACAAAACCCTAAACCCTAAATGTTAAACCATAAACACTAACATGAACCTTAAACCCTGGATGTTAAACCATATATATTAAACCCTAAACACTAACATAAACTCTTACCCTAAACACTAATTCATAAAACCTAAATACTAACATAAACACTAAACCATAAACAATAAACGCTAACATAAACCCTAATCCTTAAATACTAATATAAAAAATAAATCCTAAAACCTAAACACTAACCTAAACACTAAACCTTAACATAAACCCTAAACTTTAAATGTTAAACCTTAAACACTAACATAAACCCTAAAAAATAAACACTAACCCCTAAACCCTAAATGTTAACATAAATACTAAACTTTAAACACTAACCACTAACATAAACCTTAAACTCTAAATGATAATCTGAACCTTAAACTCTAAAAACTAAACACTAAACCATAAACACTAACATAAACCCTAAGCCATAAATGATAAACCCTAAACATTAACCATAGACTCTAAATACTACCATAAACCCTAATCACTAAACCATAAACCTTAAATGTTACCATAAAACCTTAAATCCTTAACTCTAAACCCTAACCACCAACCTAAACCCTAAACCTTAAACACTAACATAAACCGTGAACCCTAAACCGTGAACACTAATCTAAACCCTAAATCTATACCTTAAATACTAATCCCTAAATGCTACTGTAAACAATAAATATTGGTCTAAACCATAAACCATAAATGCTATCCTAAACCCTAACCTAAACATTAAACCATGTTTTGGTTGGAACTTGTTTTTACCATTATCGATGCTTGTTTGTGGATTGTTCATGAAATTTTCAGGAAACTCTACCAAACAGTGTAAAATGAATTGTACAACATCATCCAAACACCGGAAAATAGTTTCTGCAATTAGTTTTCCAACAACTGTAGTTCATTTTCCAAAATTCATTTTCCGGAAAAAGTTTTCAGTGAAACAAACAGACCCTTAATGCATTTAGATCTCTGTTTTGATGATGTGAAACTAGGGGATCTTGATCCGGAAGCAAACAAGGTGTTGTTGGAGGCTCCAGAAGAGTAATTTTCATGTCGCCGAGCAAGCCTTCGCGTATCGGTGAGTGGAAATGCACTTTCCTACTTTGTAACGCTTTGAGTGTGGTCTTGGGAGCTTAGTGTAAGTTTGATACACTTAACTAAGCTCAAGAGTAAGTGATTCAGAAATCCCTCTCTTGGTAAAGTGCTATGTTTGATGAAAATGCACTTGAGTTAAGTGTGGATTTGTTTACTGTTTTAAAGCATGTTTAAGCATGAATTTTGCTGGATTTTAATGCCATTATGTTAAGGATGCACTAGGTAAGTGATCTTTGGTTTTCATGTGTTGAATGCATATGATGTTAAGCATTTTGTGCTTGTGGAAATGGCATTGTGTTTATGCTTGTAAAACAGAGGATTAATGAGGTTAAATGATTATATTGGCAAGTGATGGAAATGGTTTTTGGTTGTGTTAATCGGATATAGTTAGCCGGCTATAGGATTGGGTGCACCGTGAATAAAGTCACCTTGGATTTTAAGGGGTTGTGAATGTGCCATAACCTCCATCCAAGTACCCTAACGATTGAGGTTAAGACCACAACGGTAGATGGTTTAGTCCCTTGTGTGAGTCTTGTGTATGTGTCCCGTACTCTCGTTAGTGGAATTATACAACTACCGATGAGTGATCTTGAGGGGTTGTGATTGTGCCATTAGTCTCCATCACGCGTGTTCAGGGTTGTGATTGTGCCATTAATCTCCACCTTGTGTAGTCCGGTAGTATGTATGAAGCGTGTGGGACAACGCTTGTAATCCACATATCCGATTGTGTCTTGTGTTGAAATGGTTTATGGATTATCACTTGCGAGCCAATATAATCTAAATGATTAATGTTAAGCATGAGATGCTTGTAAATGATGCAAGGATGCATGAGATGCTTGGTAAAGCATGAGTAAAGGTTTATTTGCTGATTTAAATGTTGCTTATGACCATGTTTTAGAATGTGCATTGATGTTCTTGAATGGACATGTTTTATGTAAAGGCATGAGATATGAAATGGTGGTTTTGCAAATGGTGTGAAATGCATTGATGAATGTTGCATAGCGGTCCTCACTAAGCTTTGTGCTTACGCTCTTTTGTTTCATCAGTGCAGAAAACTAGGCATTCGAGGCAGCAAGTAAGCAAGGGGAATACAAGCTTTTTAATCTTGCAAAGTATGTGGCTTTACTTTGGTGTAATAAAAGGCAATGGGTGGGATTTATACTTTTGAATGGTTGAGGATGTTTCCCTTTACTTTGAGCATGTTGGTTGTTTATCCTTGAGTTGTAATTGGCCATTATGGTTTGATTTTGGATGTGAATGTTGGTTTTAGCTTGTTATGGCTTTGGTGGACTAGGGAGCATGCCTTTAGTATCTATGTTTGCATGTTGGATGTCATGTCGTAGCTAATGCCTCAAAATGATGACCGTTGGTATGTATCTATGTTGTATGCATGTTGTGGCATGTTTCGGGGATGTTTCGAATATGAAAAGAAGTGAAAAACCAGAAAAAATTGTTGTTGCAGGGCAAGGCGTATCAGAACGCCCTTGCCTGTTTCGGAATAGAGGCGTGAAATGGCCATGAGGCTTCGGAACGAGTAGAGACATACCGAAACGGTTTTGCTATTAGAAAGGGGTGTTTCGATACGGGTCTCGAAATACACCCGAGTATCGAAAAGGTCAACCAAGTTTTGAAACGACCGTTTCGGTACAGGGCCATCCGTTTCGAAACGCCTGACTACTGAGTTTGAATTTGAACTGTTTCAAGTTTATGTTTCTTACATTTTGGTCCCTGAGATTTGCTTGCTTAATTTAATGAGTTTGAATGATCCGTTTGAGATGAAATTTGACCTGATGGCATGTTATATGATTAATTATGGATTGGTAACTTTAAAACTTATTTGGTCCTTATAATTCTAGAAATTTATGTTTTAGTCCCTAAAAGATGTTTTCTTTTAATTGAATCCCTGTTTGAGTTTCATTCGTTGTGTCGCTTCTGCTGAAATGTTTCGCTAATCACATAGGCTAATAATGAGCATCTAGAAAAGATAAAAAAGGTTATTAATCAAGATTGACTTTCGAGTTAACTTTGGTTTTCCCCGTGTAATCTTCATAGTTCAGGTCGAGCGTCTAGGCCGGGCTAAGGGGGTTACATTTGTTGGTATCAGAGCTAGGTTGAATTTTGAAGCTTATGCCATGCTTGATTTATGTGAATCACATGTGGAATGGATATGATTGCGTGATGATGATGCAATGTTGTTATGTGCTGAATTTGGATGATGAAAAGCATGTTGAGCATGATGTTTCATGTATGCTATGCTATGTTGATGGAATTGGGGGTGCCCATTGCCTTATTACACTAATCAAATGTTTTGTAAACTTGGATTCTTGCTTGCAGCTGGCCTAAATGGTTTGACTTGTTTTGTTGTTATGCTTTGTTTAAAATAGCACTATGGGTCCAAGAAGAGAACTGGGGTCGAATACGATAGTACCTGCGGCTGAGCAATGTGACCAGGGTGAACAAGGGGCTGATGTCCCTCCTGGTGGAAATCTACCTCCTCCTCCACCACCTGGAGGTGGGGAGCAGGTGCAACAAGGACATGTTGGTCCTGGTTTGGATGATTTGGCGCTATTGGTTCAGGCGATCACCGGAGCGTTTCAGGCTGCTGTTGCCGGAGCGCATGTACAGGCCCCTGCAGCTGGGCATGCATGCTTACCTTTAGAGAGGTTGAGGAGCCTAGGAGTTGTGGAGTTTTATGGTATGTCTCCTAAGGCGTTTGAGGCCTGGTTAGCAAATACGATCCGTATCATGGATCAGATGGGCTGTAATGATGTGCGCAAGCTGGGATGCACAGATTCTTTGTTGCAAGGTGATGCCTACAGCTGGTGGACGACTACCATTGCTGGTATGGAACCCAATGAGGTTGATTGGGAGTTTTTTAGAGGTTCCTTCAGAAGGAAGTATCTATGGGTGAGATACTTGGACGAAAAGAAACATGAGTTTATGTCGCTTGCTCAGGGCAACCTTTTTGTGGCTGAGTACGAGGTCCAGTTCGTACGCTTGAGCCAGTATGCTCCTAAGCTAATACCTAGTGAGAGGCACCGATGTGATCCTTTCCAGTACGGGCTAGTACAAGAAGTTAAGGCATATATGATGGTTGCAGATTATACTGACTTCGATGTGCTTGTGTGTCGAGCCAAAGACATCGAGCAGAACTTGGGATTGTCGTCTCGAGGTGTTTGTTCTAGCTTTGGGAAGAGAGCAGCTGAGTACAGTTCCAAAGGTGGACGGAACAAAAGAGGTCGAGATAGGAGACATCGGCCTGAGGGGAGGCGTGGTGCTCCGGGTCGAGGTTGTCAGGCCCAGGGAGGTCGTGTGAGATCTGAGCAGCATACATGTTGGACATGTGGTTCGAGGGACCATTTGAGGCGAGATTGTCCTCGGGCGGCTAGAGAGGTCCAGGTTCCTGTTGTGGTGACAGGGAATTCATGTTAGAATTGTGGTTCGGCGGATCACATGAGGAGGGAGTGTCCTTAGTTGGTTGGTGGAGGCCAAGGACGTGCTCATGTGGTGGCTGCACCTCAGAGAGGCCGTGGGCGCGGCCGTGGGAACTTTTAGAGAAGAGACGAGGGGCAGCAGGGTATTGCTCATGTAGTAGATGTCCGACTTGAGGGAGGTGGACCAGCAAGGGTTTATGCTCAGCGTGAGGAGCGCAATGATACTGATGTCATCGCATGTACCTTTGTTCTTCAATCTTTATCTTTGCTGGCTTTGATTGATTCTGGATCCACACATTCTTATATCTTGAGTGAGCATGCACATTTTCTTGATATACCTGTTGAGTTGCTTGAAGTAGGAATGCAAGTGACTAGTTCTTTTGGTGAGACTGTAGTCACTAGGAAGTTGTATAAGAGATGCCCTTTTTCTGTACAAGGACATGTTTTTCTTATGGATTTGATGGAGTTACCTTTCTACGGATTTGATGTAATCCTTGGCATCGATTGGTTGTCGGAGCATAGGGCGGTGGTTGACTTTATTGTCAAGCGAGTCACCTTAAAGTTGGCCGATGATGATGAAGTAGTGGTAGTAGGCGAGAATGTGAAATTCTTGTCGAATGTGATTTCGGCTTTGGAAGCAAACCGTATGATGAGGTTGGGTTGCGAGGCTTACCTTGCCTATATGATGAATCCTGGCACCAATGATGTGCGTGTGTAGGACATCCGAACTGTTTGCGATTTTCCGGGTGTCTTTCCGGAAGAATTGCCTGCGTTGCCACTAAACAGGGAAGTGGAATTTGGTATTGAGTTGTACGAGAATACGACTCTGGTGTCCATTGCTCCTTATCGCATGGCACCTAAGGAACTGAAAGAGTTGAAAACACAATTGCAGGAGTTGTTGGATCAAGGTTTCATCCGGTCGAGTGTGTCACCTTTGGGTGCTCCGGTCTTGTTTGTAAAGAAGAAGGATGGGACAATGCGGATGTGCATAGACTATCGGCAACTGAACAAGTTGACGATCAAGAACAAGTATCCCTTGCCTAGAATTGATGTTCTCTTTGATCTGTTTCAGGGAGCCTCAGTGTTTTCTAAGATAGATTTTAGATCGGGGTATTATCAGCTAAGGGTGAAAGATGTGGACGTACCTAAGACAACTTTTTGGATGAGGTACGGGCATTATGAATTCTTGGTGATGTCGTTTGGTTTGACCAACGCGTCTGCTGCTTTCATGGACATGATGAATCATGTATTCCATGAATTCTTGGATCAGTTTGTGGTGGTGTTCATCGATGATATCCTTGTGTATTCGCGTACCGAGGAAGATCATGATAGACACTTGAGAATCGTTTTGCAAGCGTTGTTGGAGAATCAGTTGTACGCCAAGCTAAGTAAGTGTGAGTTTTGGCTTAGGGAGGTGGTCTTCCTTGGACATGTTGTGTCAGCTGAGGGTATTCGCATTTATCCGCACATGGTAGAGGCGGTGATGAGTTGGAAAGTACCTAAGTCAGTGACGGAGGTTCAGAGTTTCCTTGGTCTAGCTGGGTATTACCGTAGGTCTGTCGAGGGTTTCTCAAATATAGCAGCACCTTTGACCAAGTTGTTGCAGAAGAATTTTCACTTTGAGTGGACTGATGCGAGACAACAAGCTTTTGAGAAGCTGAAAGAAGCTTTGACGCAAGCTCCTGTTCTGATTCAACCTGAGTCTGGTAAGGAGTTTGTGGTCTATAGTGATGCGTCCATTGCTTGATTGGGCTGCGTGTTGATGCAGGAGGGTAAGGTAGTGGCCTATGCATCGAGGCAGTTGAAGGTGCATGAGCGCAACTACCCTACTCATGATCTTGAGCTTGCGGCTGTGGTGTTTGCCTTGAAGATTTGGAGGCATTACCTGTACGGTGAGAAGTGTGTTGTGTTTATAGATCATAAGAGCTTGAAGTATCTTATGTCTCATAAGGAGTTGAATCTTAGACAGCGTCGTTGGGTATAGTTGCTTAAAGATTATGATCTGACGATTGAGTACCACCCGGGCAAGGCTAATGTTATGGCTGATGCTTTGAGCCGGAAAGTGGCTGTGGAGTTGAGGGTGATGTTTTCTCGCTTGAGCATATCGCGTGATGGTGGTCTTATTGCAGAATTGCAAGTGAAATCATCTCTGATTCAGTTGATCAAAGATAAACAGTTGCTTGATGATTCTCTTTTTTCACATGTTCAAGACATTGCGAAGGGTAGACCTTCGGATTTCAGCTTTAGTGATGATGGTGTTTTGTGCTTTGGGAGTCGAATAGTGGTGTCAGATGATGTTGAGTTGAGGCGCACTATTCTGACTGAAGCTCATAGTAGCCCTTTTGCTATGCACCCTGGTAGTACAAAGATGTACCGTGATTTGAAATATGAGTACTACTGGGTGGGATTAAAAAAGGACGTGGCTGAGTTCGTTAGTAAGTGCATGGTGTGTCAGCGAGTGAAGGCTGAACATCAGGTCCCTTCTGGGTTGCTGCAGCCTTTGAGAATCCCATAATGGAAGTGGGAGAGAATCACCATGGATTTTGTGTCTGGATTGCCTTTGTCGCCTTCAAAGAAAAATTCAGTTTGGGTGATTGTGGATTGGCTTACGAAGTGTGCACATTTTCTGCCTGTGCATACTACGTATACCTTGGATAAGTTGGCTGAGCTATACATAGCTGAGATTGTGCGGATGCACGGTGTGCCAAAGTCTATTGTGTCGGATAGAGATCCGAGGTTTCTAGCATGATTTTGGGAATGTTTGTATCAAGCCTTGGGTACACGGTTGAATTTCAGTACTTCTTATCATCCTCAGACGAATGGACAGTCGGAACGTGTGATCCCAGTTGTAACCCCCTTAACCCGGCCTAGACGGTTGACCCGAATTAAGAAAGTCACACGGGGAAAACCAAAGTCAACCCGAAAGTCAACCTTGATTAACGACCTTTTTTTTCTTTTTAAACTTGTCTAGATGCATAATAATCCTTAGATATGATCATACAACAGCATACTCAAATATCATAAACATCAGAGATCAAACAGGGACCCAATTGAACAAATTACAACTTTAGGGACCAAATTGTAATTTCTGATAATTATAAGGACTTCACCCAAATTAAAGTTACCAACTTGAAATTAATCAGGTTTCATGCTTCTCTGTGAAATTCCAGCTCAAAAGGACTTCCCAAACTCATACAATTGCACAAACAAGATTCAGGACCAAAATGCAAACATTTCAAAACATTTAACTGCCAATGTCAGCCCCCAACGGTCACCCGTTCCGAAACGGGAGACAGCCCGTTTCGAAACGCGGGGCCGTTCCGCAACGCGTACCGAAACGAGGGCAGACAGTAGCCTAACCGTTTCGGAACGGTCCCTCCCGTTTCGGACGCCTGGGCTTGTTTAAGGCACCCGTTCCGAAACGGTAGGTGCTGTTCCGAAACACCCTGCACAGATCGCCCCAAAATGCATACTTAAACATGCAATTAAACATCCAATCATGCTCCAAATGCCACCAAACTTTACCAACATGCAATTCAACATATAAGAGACATACTTGCTTCATCAATTCATCAAAACATCAACATATGAGAAAAGCCCCAAATCTATATGCATGCTTCCTACACAAGCAACCACTCAAGCATAAACTTCCAATTCAAGCATATAAAGGCCAAATACAAAAACCAGCATTCTCAACAACATTCAAAATACCTAGGGAGTTCAAAACATCTCCCAAAACATACACATAGGTCCCCCATTGCCAAATTACCAAAAGCTAAATGTACTTAAGAAAACCTTCCATACTTTGAGCTTTACTTCCACTTGAATGCTTGCCTTCCTTGCTGCCCTCAAAGTACTTTAATGCTCTGCATTATTGGTTTGAGAAAACAAAGAGAGCGTAAGCAAAAGCTTAGTGAGGAATGCTCAATAAAACCACTCAATAATGCATTTATAAAACACTTTATAAATCATGCTTCAAATCATCATTTACACATGCTCAAAAGCAATCTTTAAACAAGCATCTCATGCTTCAAATCATTACATGTCATATTGGCCACAAGTGATACATTTCATTTCTTTAAAAACAAGTTCATCAACTTTCACCCCAAGGACTTTTAAACACCTTGGCCCCAAGGACTTTTAAACACCTTGGCCTATGGACTTTTAAACACCATAGAAAGGACCACACAAGGACTTTTAACCACCTTTGTGTCCGTATCAAGTTTCACATCAAGGACTTATAAACACCTTGACCCCAAGGACTTTTAAACACCTTGGCCTATGGACTTTTAAACACCATAGAAAGGACCACACAAGGACTTTTAAACACCTTTGTGTCCGTAACAAGAATCATCCAAGGACTTTTAACCACCTTGATGTTCTTAAGTAAACAAGGCTTACTCAAGGACTTTTAACCACCTTAGTGACCTTAACCTTTACAAAACATCACTTGCCAATATACATCATTATCATCAATTTATCCACTGTTTTAAAGCATTAAACCAAGCCATATTCATCATGCATTTAAAAGCATCAAACCACATTTAATCAATGTTCAAAAACAAGGAACTCTTACCTTGAGCTTCCTTCAACATATGGCTTACAAAAACAGCATTAACCATGCTAAATCATGCTTTCAAAACAGAATTTAAAACATGCAATAAACCACATTGCACAACAATCAAATCATGGCCACCACTAGAGAGTATTTCCGAAAACTTACACTTGAGCTTAGCAAAGTGTTTTTGTAACCCCCTTAACCCGGCCTAGACGGTCGACCCGAATTAAGAAAGTCACACGGGGAAAACCAAAGTCAACCCGAAAGTGAACCTTGATTAACGACCCTTTTTTTAACCTTGTCTAGATGCACTTTAGACCTAATTGTGATCACACAAACATCATACCAAAAGATCACGAACATCAGAGATCAAACAGGGACTCAATTGAACAAATTACAACTTTAAGGACCAAATTGTAAATTCTGATAATTATAAGGACTTAACCCAAAATGAAGTTACCATCTTGAAATTAATCATGTTTCATGCTTCTCTGTAAAATTTCAGCTCAAAAGGACTTCCCAAACTCATACAATTGCACAAACAAGTTTTAGGACTAAAACGCAAACATTCCAAAACATATAACTGCCAATGTCAGCCCCCAACGGTCACCCATTCCGAAACAGGCATAGCCCGTTTCGAAACTCGGGGCCGTTCCGCAACGCGTATCGAAACGGGGGTCTGGCAGTGGCCTTTCCGTTTCGGAACGACCCCTCCCGTTTCGGACGCCTGGGCACAATTAAGGCACCCGTTCCGAAACGGTAGGTGCTGTTCCGAAACACCCTGCACAGATTGACTAAAAATGCATGCTTAAACATGCAATTGACCAACCAATCATGCTCCAAATGCCACCAAACTTTGCCAACATGCAATTCAACATATATGAGACATACTTGCATCAACAATTCATCAAAACATCCACATATATGAAAAGCCCCAAATCTATAGGCATGCTTCCTACACAAGTAAGCCATTCAAGCATAAACTTCCAATTCAAGCATAAAAAGGCCAACCACAAAAACCAGCATTCTCAACAACATTCAACATACTTAGGGAGTTCAAAACATCTCCCAAAACATACACATAGGTCCCCCATTGCCAAATTACCAAAAGCTAAAATGTACTTAGAAAACCTTCCATACTTAGAGCTTTGTTTCCACTTGGATGCTTGCCCTCCTTGCTGCCCTCAAGTACTCTAATGTTCTGCATTATTGAATTAAGAAAACGGAAGAGAGCGTAAGCAAAAGCTTAGTGAGGAATGCTCAATAAAACCATCCAATAATGCATTTACAAAACATTTATAAATCATGCTTCAAATCATCATTTACACATGCTCAAAAGCATACTTAAAACAAGCATCTCATGCTTCATTTCATTACATGTCATATTGGCCTCAAGTGATACATTTCATTTCTTTGAAAACAAGTTCATCAACTTTCACCCCAAGGACTTTTAAACACCTTGGACCCCAAGGACTTTTAAACACCTTGGCCATGGACTTTTAAACACCATGAATTAGATCACCTCAAGGACTTTTAAACACCTTGACCCCAAGGACTTTTAAACACCTTGGCCTATGGACTTTTAAACACCATAGAATGGACCACACAAGGACTTTTAACCACCTTTGTGTCCGTAACAAGAATCATCCAAGGACTTTTAACCACCTTGATGTTCTTAAGTAAACAAGGCTCACTCAAGGACTTTTAACCACCTTAGTGACCTTAACCTTTTCAAAACATCACTTGCCAATATACATCATTTTCATCAATTAATCCACTGTTTTAAAGCATTAAACCAAGCCATATTCATCATGCATTTAAAAGCATCAAACCACATTTAATCAATGTTCAAAAACAAGGAACTCTTACCTTGAGCTTCCTTTAACATATGGCTTATCAAAACAGCAAATACCATGCTAAATCATGCTTTCAAAACAGTAATCAAAACATGCAAATAACCACATTGCATCACAGCAAAATCATGGCCACCACTAGAGAGAATTTCCGAAAACTTACACTCGAGCTTAGCAAAGTTGTTTAGACTTAAACTAAGCTCCCAAGACATTGGTTTCAAAGCCGAAAACCCAATTTCACTCACCGATTCCACTTCGCCTCTTGCCGAAGCACCAATTCAAGCTTCCGGATCAACAACTCTTGGATCCAAAGATGCCTCCCCTGATTAAACACATTAAAGCAGAGATTTAATGCATCATCATGCATCAAAAGCTTCAATGAAAGCACTCAAACTCGCTGCTCTCATTCACACTCCAATTTCGGCCACCAAACACAACCGAAATTGCATCAAAACCAGTTCTCAACAAAGCCCAGCCATAAACCAGCAAAACCTAACATCCATTAACACCATTGAACATCTAAAAACAACCTATAAACATCCTTATACCTCCAGCAACATCAGATCCACAAGATCACCACAAAAACATCCAAGAATCACAAGCTAAACTTAGGAAACACAACCTATCCGGGATTGCATTAATCAAAACTCATTTCCTTATCAAATTAACATTCATTAATCATCATTTTAGCACCTTAAAACACTGCTTAAACAGATCCAACGAAATTTCATCAAAAACACACCAAATCTTGCATTTTAAGCCAAGATCCACTAAACAATCTTAAAAGCCATTTATAAAACATCAATTAGGGATTGAGAACTTAGGAATTTCATTAAAGAACTTGAAGTTCAGAGGAGAAGGACGTTCTTACCTCCAAACTTGAGTTTCTCCTCTTTTAGAGCCAAAAAGCTTGATGAATCAAGTAGCAAATACAAAGGTTTTGATGAGGAGATGATTAGGAATCAAATGAGGATTGAAAAGAAGTATTTAGGTGATAAAAATCAGAGGAAAAGATCTGGAGAGAATGTGTTTGGTTTGAGAGAAAAGATGAGAGAAAATGAGAATGGAAAATTTAGAAAGTTAGTTAAAGATGACTAAAAATATCTTTCCCTCCTTTTTACTTTTATTTTAAACCATTATTAAATCATTTAATATTGTAGAAAATCTGGAGAAACTCCCCTTTGGTTAAATAGCTCCCTAAAGATTCAAAGTTTCAATCCTTTTTAAAACAGTCACAAAACTTTCAAAAATCACATTTTGGTCACTAGCCAAAATGTCACCCTTCCGAAACTCATTTTCCAAAATTGATTTCACAGTTCACTTAATTATATTAAAATATGATTTTAGAACATTTTTCCATATTTTTAATGCAACCCGAACTAGGCTTTCCTAATTTCACCTCTTTAGATTCGAACAGCACTTTGACCAAACCGGTCAACGCCCAAAACTTCTAAGCCCAAAACCGGGGCGTTACAACTCTCCCCCCCTTAAGAAATTTCGTCCTCGAAATTTACCTGAAGGAAAGAGATAAGGAAACTGCTTCAGCATGTCTTCCTTCCGCTCCCATGTGGCTTCCTCAACACCGCGATGCTTCCACAGCACCTTCACCAACTCAATGGTCTTGCCACGAAGAACCTTGCTATCCGAATCCAGAACCTTCACCGGTTCCTCATCATAGGTCAAATCCGGATTCAAAACCACTTCCTCCACAGGCATCACATGCGAAGGATCAGATCTATACCACCGGAGCATAGAGACATGGAACACATCATGAATCTTCTTCAACTCCTGTGGTAACCTCAACCGATACGCAACAGGACCCACACGCTCAACCACCTCATATGGTCCAATGTACCTAGGGCTCAACTTACCCTTTCGGCCAAACCGCATCACCTTCTTCCAAGGCGAAACCTTCAAGAACACACGGTCACCCACCGCATACTCTATCTCCTTACGCTTCAAATCCGCGTAAGACTTCTGCCGATCAGAAGCAGCCTTCAACCGCTCACAAATGAGCTTTACCTTCTCCGTGGTCCCTTTCAACAAAGCCGGCATCGAAACCAACTTTTGACCAGTCTCAGCCCAACAAAGAGGAGTCCTACACTTCCTCCCGTACAGAGCCTCATAAGGTGCCATCTGTATACTTGCCTGATAACTGTTGTTATAAGCAAACTCAACCAAAGGCAGATGCTTCTCCCAAGAACCTTGGAACTCAATCACGCAGCACCTCAACATATCCTCCAAAATCTGGATAACACGCTCAGACTGACCATCCGACTGAGGATGATAGGATGTACTGAAATGCAATCTTGTACCCAGAGCTTGATGTAAACACTGCCAGAACCGCGATGTGAACCTCGGATCCCTATCTGACACAATCGACTTAGGCACACCATGCAGCCGCACAATCTGAGCAATGTACAGCTCTGCCAACCTATCCAAAGAAAATGTGGTATGCACAAGCAAGAAATGCGCACACTTCGTCAGGCGATCCACAATCACCCAGACCGAATTCTTCTTCGATGGAGACAAAGGTAAACCAGATACAAAATCCATGGTAACCCTCTCCCACTTCCATTCAGGGATTTTCAACGGTTGCAACAACCCTGAAGGAAACTGATGCTCAGCCTTAACTCGCTGACACACCAAACACTTGCTAACAAACTCTGCAACATCTTTCTTCAAACCCACCCAATAGTACTCATCACGAAGATCACGGTACATCTTAGTACTACCAGGGTGCATAGCAAAAGGACTACTATGACCTTCAGTCAGAATAGCACGCCTCAACTCAGCATCAGCAGGCACTACTATCCGACTCCCAAAACACAGCACACCATCATCATTGAAACAGAAATCCGAAGGTCTACCCTCCGCGATATCCTGAACATGAGACACCAAGGAATCATCCAACAACTGCTTATCCTTGATCAACTGAACCAAAGAGGGTTTCACTTGCAACTCAGCAACGAGACCACCATCTTGCGATATGCTCAAGCTAGCAAACATGGCTCTCAGCTCAACAGCTACCTTCCTACTCAAGGCATCCGCAACAACATTAGCTTTTCCAGGATGATACTCAATCGTTAGATCATAATCCTTGAGCAACTCCAACCAACGCCGTTGCCTAAGATTCAACTCCTTCTGAGACATCAGATACCTCAAACTCTTGTGATCTGTGTACACAGTACACTTCTCACCATACAGATAATGCCTCCAGATCTTCAGAGCAAAAACCACTGCAGCCAGCTCGATATCATGCGTAGGGTAATTGCGCTCATGCACTTTCAACTACCGCGATGCATAAGCCACCACCTTACCCTCCTGCATCAGCACACACCCCAAACCAACATAGGATGCATCACTGTAAACCACAAACTCTTTCCCTGATTCAGGCTGAATCAAGATAGGAGCTTGCGTCAAAGCCGCCTTAAGCTTCTCAAAAGCCTGCTGTCTCGCTTCCGTCCACTCATACTTAACATCCTTCTGCAACAGCTTCGTCAAAGGAGCAGCAATCTTGGAAAAACCATCCACAAACCTTCGGTAGTATCCCGCCAAACCAAGGAAACTACGGACCTCATGAACAGACTTAGGAACTTTCCAATTCATCACTGCCTCAATCTTCTGAGGATCAACACGAATCCCCTCAGCTGAGACCACATGCCCAAGGAAAACCACCTCCCCTAACCAGAACTCACACTTGCTCAGCTTAGCATAAAGCTGATTCTCCAACAAAGCTTGCAAAACAATCCTCAAATGCTCTTCATGCTCCTCCTCAGTACGCGAGTACACGAGGATATCATCAATGAACACCACAACAAACTTGTCCAGGTATTCATGAAACACGCGATTCATCATGTCCATGAAAGCAGCAGGAGCATTTGTCAACCCAAACGGCATCACAAGAAACTCATAATGCCCATACCTTGTCCTGAAAGCTGTCTTAGGCACATCCAAATCCTTCACCTTCAACTGATAATACCCTGACCTCAAGTCAATCTTAGAGAACACAGCAGCTCCCCGAAATTGATCAAAAAGATCATCAATCCTCGGCAAAGGATACCGATTCTTGATAGTCAACTTGTTCAGCTGACGGTAATCAATGCACATTCTCATAGTGCCATCCTTCTTCTTCACAAACAAGACCGGTGCTCCCCAAGGTGACACACTCGGCCGGATGAAACCACGATCAAGCAACTCTTGCAACTGCGTCTTCATCTCCTTCAGCTCCTTAGGTGCCATTCTATAGGGAGTAATGGACACAGGAGTTGTATTCTCATACAGCTCAATTCCAAACTCCACCTCGCGGTTAGGAGGTAAACCAGGCAACTCCTCAGGAAAAACACCAGGAAACTCCTTCACAACTCTGATATCTTGCACCCTCAACTCTTTAGAGCTAGGATTCATCACAAAAGCTAGATAAGCTTCGCAACCTTGCCTCAGCATCCTGCTCGCCTCCAAGGTAGACACCACATTGGCAAGAAACTTCACATTCTCGCCAACCACCACAACTTCATAATCATCCGCAAGCTTAAGCGAAACCCGCTTGTTCTCACAATCCATAACAGCACGATGCTCAGCAAGCCAATCCATACCAAGGATCACATCGAAACCATAGAAGGGCAACTCCATAAGATCAACATGGAAAACATGCTCTTGAACGACCAAGGGACACCTTCTATAAAGCTTCCTAGTCACAACAGTCTCACCAAAAGAACTAGTGACTCGAACACCAACATCCAAAGACTCAACAGGCAAACCAAGCAATTCAGCATGCTCACGCAAAATGTATGAATGCGTAGATCCAGAATCAATCAATGAAAGCAATGACAAGGATTGCAAAGTAAAGGTACCTGCAATCACATCCGTATCATTCCTTCCCTCACGCTGAGCATACACCCTCGCTTGGCCTCCACCCTCAGGCTGAATAGCCACAACATGGGCCACTCCACGACCACCTTCCTCTCTCCTCAAGAAATTACCACGGCCGCGCCCACGACCTCTCTGCGGTGCAGCAACAACAGGAGCACGCACCTGATCACCAGCCAACCTCGGACAATCTCGCCTCAAGTGGTCTGCAGAACCACAACCCCAGCACCCGTTACCAGCATCCGCAACAGGAGCTTGCACCACTCTCTCGGCACGAGGACAGTCACGCTTCATGTGACCACGGGAACCACAGATCCAACAAGCACTCGAATCAGCTCTAGCATTGCCTCCTCTAACAGGTGCACCACCACCTCTCTTAGCTGAAGACTGATACTTCTGATCATGTCCCCTCTTGTTCCGTCCACCTCCGGAACTAAACTCAGCTGATCGCTTCCCAGCACTTGCTCCAGCACCTCTCACAGATAAACCCAAGTTCATCTCAACATCCTTGGCTCGGCCCACCAACACGTCGAAATCATCATACTCGGCGGCCAGCAAATACATTTTCACATCCGTCTCTAAACCATAACGGAACCTCTCGCACCTTGCCCGCTCATCAGGTACCAGCTCCGGTGCATACTGACTGAGTCGCACAAACTGCACCTCATACTCAGCCACACTCATGCTCCCTTGGGTAAGAGACATGAATTCACGCTTCTTCTCATCTAGATATCTTACACCCAGATATCTCCTCTTGAACACATTCTGAAAGAATGTCCAAGTCACATCAGCTTCTGCCATCCCAGCAATAGTGGTTGTCCACCACGTATACGCATCCTTCTGCAGCAAGGACACAACACAACCCAGCTTCTGCACATCAGTGCAACTCATCTGGCCCAAGATTCGCTTGGTACTCTCTAGCCAAGCTTCAGAACTCTCAGCAGACATACCCCTGAACTCAGTCCCACCAAGACTGCGCAAACGCTCCAAAGGTAGTCTGACACCAGCATCTTCCTGATGCCCCGCTCCACGAGCCCCAGCTACCGCTGCTTGAAAAGCACCAGCAATAGCTTGCACTAACATCGTCATATCAGGCATAGCTTGCCCCTGACCAGCCCCAGGTCCAGCAGCTCCAGCGCCAGCTGCAGCTCCAGCTTCCTCAGCCCCAGCACCACCACCACCAGGTGGAGGAGGAGGTAACACCGCACTACCCGTGTTTTCCTCATTCTCGTTCTCATTAGGAGCCGTAGCTCGCACATTACCTCGTAACTCTCTACGTGGTGCCATACTTTTACCATGCAATCACAACACAAATAAAACAAAGTCAGGCCCAGCAAGGTAAGCAGTCCAAGTATTCAAGCTCAATTTCATTTCAAAACAACATCTTTCCTTTAGCTTTGATTTGGCAATGGGTACCCACAACATGCTACATCACAGCACACACTTCAATTGCATCAAAATCACAAGCCATTAAACATGCTTTCACTCAACAAGCATACAAGGCATACATACTTCAATTATGCATACATACATTCCCAATTACTCGAGAACTCAGCTCTGATACCACCAAATGTAACCCCCTTAACCCGGCCTAGACGGTCGACCCGAATTAAGAAAGTCACACGGGGAAAACCAAAGTCAACCCGAAAGTCAACCTTGATTAACGACCCTTTTTTTAACCTTGTCTAGATGCACTTTAGACCTAATTGTGATCACACAAACATCATACCAAAAGATCACGAACATCAGAGATCAAACAGGGACTCAATTGAACAAATTACAACTTTAAGGACCAAATTGTAAATTCTGATAATTATAAGGACTTAACCCAAAATGAAGTTACCATCTTGAAATTAATCATGTTTCATGCTTCTCTGTAAAATTTCAACTCAAAAGGACTTCCCAAACTCATACAATTGCACAAACAAGTTTCAGGACTAAAACGCAAACATTCCAAAACATATAACTGCCAATGTCAGCCCCCAACGGTCACCCGTTCCGAAACAGGCATAGCCCGTTTCGAAACTCGGGGCCGTTCCGCAACGCGTACCGAAACGGGGGTCTGGCAGTGGCCTTTCCGTTTCGGAACGGCCCCTCCCGTTTCGGACGCCTGGGCACAATTAAGGCACCCGTTCCGAAACGGTAGGTGCTGTTCCGAAACACCCTGCACAGATTGACTAAAAATGCATGCTTAAACATGCAATTGACCAACCAATCATGCTCCAAATGCCACCAAACTTTGCCAACATGCAATTCAACATATATGAGACATACTTGCATCAACAATTCATCAAAACATCCACATATATGAAAAGCCCCAAATCTATAGGCATGCTTCCTACACAAGTAAGCCATTCAAGCATAAACTTCCAATTCAAGCATAAAAAGGCCAACCACAAAAACCAGCATTCTCAACAACATTCAACATACTTAGGGAGTTCAAAACATCTCCCAAAACATACACATAGGTCCCCCATTGCCAAATTACCAAAAGCTAAAATGTACTTAGAAAACCTTCCATACTTAGAGCTTTGTTTCCACTTGGATGCTTGCCCTCCTTGCTGCCCTCAAGTACTCTAATGTTCTGCATTATTGAATTAAGAAAACGGAAGAGAGCGTAAGCAAAAGCTTAGTGAGGAATGCTCAATAAAACCATCCAATAATGCATTTACAAAACATTTATAAATCATGCTTCAAATCATCATTTACACATGCTCAAAAGCATACTTAAAACAAGCATCTCATGCTTCATTTCATTACATGTCATATTGGCCTCAAGTGATACATTTCATTTCTTTGAAAACAAGTTCATCAACTTTCACCCCAAGGACTTTTAAACACCTTGGACCCCAAGGACTTTTAAACACCTTGGCCATGGACTTTTAAACACCATGAATTAGATCACCTCAAGGCCTTTTAAACACCTTGACCCCAAGGACTTTTAAACACCTTGGCCTATGGACTTTTAAACACCATAGAATGGACCACACAAGGACTTTTAACCACCTTTGTGTCCGTAACAAGAATCATCCAAGGACTTTTAACCACCTTGATGTTCTTAAGTAAACAAGGCTCACTCAAGGACTTTTAACCACCTTAGTGACCTTAACCTTTTCAAAACATCACTTGCCAATATACATCATTTTCATCAATTAATCCACTGTTTTAAAGCATTAAACCAAGCCATATTCATCATGCATTTAAAAGCATCAAACCACATTTAATCAATGTTCAAAAACAAGGAACTCTTACCTTGAGCTTCCTTTAACATATGGCTTATCAAAACAGCAAATACCATGCTAAATCATGCTTTCAAAACAGTAATCAAAACATGCAAATAACCACATTGCATCACAACAAAATCATGGCCACCACTAGAGAGAATTTCCGAAAACTTACACTCGAGCTTAGCAAAGTTGTTTAGACTTAAACTAAGCTCCCAAGACATTGGTTTCAAAGCCGAAAACCCAATTTCACTCACCGATTCCACTTCGCCTCTTGCCGAAGCACCAATTCAAGCTTCCGGATCAACAACTCTTGGATCCAAAGATGCCTCCCCTGATTAAACACATTAAAGCAGAGATTTAATGCATCATCATGCATCAAAAGCTTCAATGAAAGCACTCAAACTCGCTGCTCTCATTCACACTCCAATTTCGGCCACCAAACACAACCGAAATTGCATCAAAACCACTTCTCAACAAAGCCCAGCCATAAACCAGCAAAACCTAACATCCATTAACACCATTGAACATCTAAAAACAACCTATAAACATCCTTATACCTCCAGCAACATCAGATCCACAAGATCACCACAAAAACATCCAAGAATCACAAGCTAAACTTAGGAAACACAACCTATCCGGGATTGCATTAATCAAAACTCATTTCCTTATCAATCTAACATTCATTAATCATCATTTTAGCACCTTAAAACACTGCTTAAACAGATCCAACGAAATTTCATCAAAAACACACCAAATCTTGCATTTTAAGCCAAGATCCACTAAACAATCTTAAAAGCCATTTATAAACATCAATTAGGGATTGAGAACTTAGGAATTTCATTAAAGAACTTGAAGTTCAGAGGAGAAGGACGTTCTTACCTCCAAACTTGAGTTTCTCCTCTTTTAGAGCCAAAAAGCTTGATGAATCAAGTAGCAAATACAAAGGTTTTGATGAGGAGATGATTAGGAATCAAATGAGGATTGAAAAGAAGTATTTAGGTGATAAAAATCAGAGGAAAAGATCTGGAGAGAATGTGTTTGGTTTGAGAGAAAAGATGAGAGAAAATGAGAATGGAAAATTTAGAAAGTTAGTTAAAGATGACTAAAAATATCTTTCCCTCCTTTTTACTTTTATTTTAAACCATTATTAAATCATTTAATATTCTAGAAAATCTGGAGAAACTCCCCTTTGGGTAAATAGCTCCTTAAAGATTCAAAGTTTCAATCCTTTTTTAAAACAGTCACAAAACTTTCAAAAATCACATTTTGGTCACTAGCCAAAATGTCACCCTTCCGAAACTCATTTTCCAAAATTGATTTCACAGTTCACTTAATTATATTAAAAGATGATTTTAGAACATTTTTCCATATTTTTAATGCAACCCGAACTAGGCTTTCCTAATTTCACCTCTTTAGATTCGAACAGCACTTTGACCAAACCGGTCAACGCCCAAAACTTCTAAGCCCAAAACCGGGGCGTTACAGGTTTAGACTTAAACTAAGCTCCCAAGACATTGGTTTCAAAGCCGAAAACCCAATTTCACTCACCGATTCCACTTCGCCTCTTGCCGAAGCACCAAATCAAGCCTCCGAATCACCACCACTTGGATCCAAAGATGACTCCCCTGTTTTAACACATTAAAACAGTAGGTTAATGCATCATCATGCATTAATTGCTTCAATGAAAGCACCTAAACTCGCTGCTCTCATCCACACTCCATTTTCGGCCACCAAACACAACCGAAAATGCATCCAAACCACTTCTCAACAAAGCCCAGCCATTAACCATCAAAACCTAACATCCTTTAACATCAATTAACATCTAAAAAGAGCTTAACAACATCCTTATACCTCCAGCAACAACAGATCCACAAGATCACTCCAAAAACAACCAAGAATCATAAGCTAAACTTAGGAAATTCAACCTATCCGGGATTGCATTAATCAAAACTCCATTCCTTATCAAATTAACATTCATTAATCATCATTTTAACACCTTAAAACACTGCTTAAACAGATCCAACGAAATTTCATCAAAAACACACCAAATCTTGCATTTTAAGCCAAGATCCATTAAACAATCTTAAAAGCCATTTATAAAACATCAATTAAGGATTGAGAACTTAGGAATTTCATTAAAGAACTTGAAGTTCAGAGGAGAAGGACGTTCTTACCTCCAAACTTGAGTTTCTCCTCTTTTGGAACCAAAAAGCTTGATGAATCAAGTAGCAAATTGAGAGGTTTTGTTGATGTGATGATTAGAAATCAAAAGAAGATTGAAAAGAGAGAAATGAGTGACAAAATCAGAAGGAAATCTCTGGAGACAAAGTGTTTGGGTTGAGAGAAAATGAGAGAAAAGAAAAATTGGAAAATATGAGAAATTAGTTACAAAATAGCCAAAATGATTTTCCCTCCACTTTTCTTTAGCTTGAAAATCAGAATTAATCATTAAAATATCTTAGAAAAATCTGGAGAAACTCCCTTTGGGTAAATAGCTCCTTAAAGATTCAAAGTTTCAATCCTTTATAAAACAGTCACGCAACTTTCAAAAATTACATTTTGGTCACTAGCCAAAATGTCACCCTTCCAAACCTCATTTTTCAAAATTGATTTCACAGTTCACTTATATATATTAAAAGATGATTTTAGAACATTTTTCCATATTTTTAATGCAACCCGAACTGGGCTTTCCTAAATTCACCCTCTTAGATTCGAACAGCACTTTGACCAAACCGGTCAACGCCCAAAACTCCTAAGCCCAAAACCGGGGCGTTACAACTCTCCCCCCCTTAAGAAATTTCATCCCCGAAATTTACCTGAAGGAAAGAGATAAGGAAACTGCTTCAGCATGTCTTCCTTCCGCTCCCACGTGGCTTCCTCAACACCTCGATGCTTCCACAGCACCTTCACCAACTCAATGGTCTTGCCACGAAGAACCTTGCTATCCGAATCCAGAACCTTCACCGGATCCTCATCATAGGTCAAATCCGGATTCAAAACCACCTCCTCCACAGGCATCACATGCGAAGGATCAGATCTATACCTCCGGAGCATAGAGACATGGAACACATCATGAATCTTCTCCAACTCCTGAGGTAACCTCAACCGATACGCAACAGGACCCACACGCTCAACCACCTCATATGGTCCAATGTACCTAGGGCTCAACTTGCCCTTCCGGCCAAACCGCATCACCTTCTTCCAAGGCGAAACCTTCAAGAACACACGGTCACCCACCGCATACTCTATCTCCTTACGCTTCAAATCCGCGTAAGACTTTTGCCGATCAGAGGCAGCCTTCAACCGCTCACAAATGAGCTTTACCTTCTCCGTGGTCCCTTTCAACAAAGCCGGCATCGAAACCAACTTTTGACCAGTTTCAGCCCAACAAAGAGGAGTCCTACACTTCCTCCCGTACAAAGCCTCATAAGGTGCCATCTGTATACTTGCCTGATAGCTGTTGTTATAAGCAAACTCAACCAAAGGCAGATGCTTCTCCCAAGAACCTTGGAACTCAATCACGCAGCACCTCAACATATCCTCCAAAATCTGGATAACTCGCTCAGACTGACCATCTGACTGAGGATGATAGGATGTACTGAAATGCAACCTTGTACCCAAGGCTTGATGCAAACACTGCCAGAAACGCGATGTGAACCTCGGATCCCTATCCGACACAATCGACTTACGCACACCATGCAGCCGCACAATCTCAGCAATGTACAGCTCTGCCAACTTATCCAAAGAAAACGTGGTATGCACAGACAAGAAATGCGCACACTTCGTTAGGCGATCCACAATCACCCACACCGAATTCTTCTTCGAGGGAGACAAAGGTAAACCAGATACAAAATCCATGGTAACCCTTTCCCACTTCCACTCAGGGATTTTCAACGGTTGCAACAACCCTGAAGGAAACTGATGCTCAGCCTTAACTCGCTGACATACCATACACTTGCTAACAAACTCCGCAACATCTTTCTTCAAACCCACCCAGTAGTACTCATCACGAAGATCACGATACATCTTAGTACTACCCGGGTGCATAGCAAAAGGACTACTATGACCTTCAGTCAGAATAGCACGCCTCAACCCAGCATCAGCAGGCACTACTATCCGACTCCCAAAACACAACACTCCATCATCGTTAAAGTAGAAATCAGAAGGTCTACCCTCCGTGATATCCTGAACATGAGACACCAAGGAATCATCCAGCAACTGCTTATCCTTGATCAATTGAACCAAAGATGGTTTCACTTGCAACTCTGCAACAAGACCACCATCTTGCGAAATACTCAAACTGGCAAACATAGCCCTCAGCTCAACAGCTACTTTCCTACTCAAGGCATCCGCAACAACATTAGCTTTTCCAGGATGATACTCAATCGTCAGATCATAATCCTTGAGCAACTCCAACCAACGTCGCTGCCTAAGATTCAACTCCTTCTGAGACATCAGATACCTCAAACTCTTGTGATCTGTGTACACAGTACACTTCTCACCATACAGATAATGTCTCCAGATCTTCAGAGCAAAAACCACTGCAGCCAGCTCAATATCATGCGTAGGGTAATTGCGCTCATGCACTTTCAACTGCCGCGATGCATAAGCCACCACCTTACCCTCCTGCATCAGCACACACCCCAAACCAACATAGGATGCATCACTGTAAACCACAAACTCTTTCCCTGATTCAGGCTGAACCAAGATAGGAGCTTGCGTCAAAGCCGCCTTAAGCTTCTCAAAAGCCTGCTGTCTCGCTTCCGTCCACTCATACTTAACATCCTTTTGCAACAGCTTTGTCAAAGGAGCAGCAATCTTGGAAAAACCATCCACAAACCTACGGTAGTATCCCGCCAAACCAAGGAAACTACGGACCTCATGAACAGACTTAGGAACCTTCCAGTTCAACACCGCCTCAATCTTCTGAGGATCGACACGAATCCCCTTAGCTGAGACCACATGCCCAAGAAACACCACCTCCTTAAGCCAGAACTCACACTTGCTCAGCTTAGCATAGAGTTGATTCTCCAACAAAGCTTGCAAAACAATCCTCAAATGCTCTTCATGCTCCTCCTCAGTACGCGAGTACACGAGGATATCATCAATGAATACCACAACGAACTTGTCCAGGTATTCATGAAACACACGATTCATCATGTCCATGAAAGCAGCAGGAGCATTTGTCAACCCAAACGGCATCACAAGGAACTCATAATGCCCATACCTTGTCCTGAAAGCTGTCTTAGGCACATCCACATCCTTCACCTTTAACTGATAATACCCTGACCTCAAGTCAATCTTAGAGAACACAGCAGCTCCCCGAAATTGATCAAAGAGATCATCAATCCTCGGCAAAGGATACCGATTCTTGATAGTCAACTTGTTCAGCTGACGGTAATCAATGCACATTCTCATAGTGCCATCCTTCTTCTTCACAAACAAGACCGGTGCTCCCCAAGGTGACACACTCGGCCGGATGAAACCACGATCAAGCAACTCTTGCAACTGCGTCTTCAACTCTTTCAGCTCCTTAGGTGCCATTCTATAGGGAGTAATGGACACAGGAGTTGTATTCTCATACAGCTCAATTCCAAACTCCACCTCACGGTTAGGAGGTAAACCAGGCAACTCCTCAGGAAAAACACCAGGAAACTCCTTCACAACTCTGATATCTTGCACCCTCAACTCTTTAGAGATAGGATTCATCACAAAAGCTAGATAGGCTTCGCAACCTTGCCTCAGCATCCTGCTCGCCTCCAAGGTAGACACCACATTGGCAAGAAACTTCACATTCTCACCAACTACAACCACTTCATAATCATCCGCAAGCTTAAGCGAAACTCGCTTGTTTTCACAATCTACAACAGCACGATGCTCAGCAAGCCAATCCATACCAAGGATTACATCAAAGCCATAAAAGGGCAACTCCATAAGATCAACATGAAGAACATGTTCTTGAACAACCAAGGGACACCTTCTAAAAAGCTTTTGAGTCACAACAGTCTCACCAAAAGAACTAGTGACACGAACACCAACATCCAAAGACTCAACAGGCAAACCAAGCAATTCAGCATGCTCACGCAAAATGTATGAATGCGTAGATCCAGAATCTATCAAAGAAAGCAATGACAAGGACTGCAAAGTAAAGGTACCTGCAATCACATCCGCATCATTCCTTCCCTCACGCTGAGCATACACCCTCGCTTGGCCTCCACCCTCCGGCTGAATAGCCACAACATGAGCTACTCCTCGGCCACCTTCCTCCCTCCTCTGGAAATTACCACAGCCGCGCCCACGACCTCTCTGCGGTGCAGCAACAACAGGAGCACGCACCTGATCACCAGCCAACCTAGGACAATCTCGCCTCAAATGGTCTGCGGATCCACAATTCCAGCACCCATTACCAGCTGCCGCAACAGGAGCTTGCACCTCTCTCACAGCACGAGGACAGTCACGCTTCATGTGACCACGTGAACCACAGATCCAACAAGCACTCGGATCAGCTCTAGCATTGCCTCCTCTAGCAGGTGCACCACCACCTCTCTTAGCTGAAGACTGATACTTCTGATCACGTCCCCTCTTGTTCCGTCCACCTTCGGAACTATACTCAGCAGCTCTCTTACCAGAACTTGCTCCAGCACCTTTCGCAGATAAACCCAGGTTCATCTCAATGTCCTTGGCTCGGCCCACCAACACATCAAAATCATCATACTCGGTGGCCAGCACATACATTTTCACATCCGTCACTAAGCCATAACGGAACCTCTCGCACCTTGCCCGCTCATCAGGTACCAGCTCAGGCGCATACTGACTGAGTCGCACAAACTGCACTTCATACTCAGCCACACTCATGCCCCCTTGGGTAAGAGACATGAATTCACGCTTCTTCTCATCAAGATATCTAACACCAAGATATCTCCGCTTGAACACACTCTGGAAGAATGTCCAAGTCACATCAGCTTCAGCCATCCCAGCTATGGTGGTCGTCCACCACGTATACGCATCGTCCTGCAGCAATGACACAACACAACCCAGCTTTTGCACATCCGTGCAGCTCATCTGACCCAAGATTCGCTTGGTACTATCTAGCCAAGCTTCAGAACTCTCAGCAGACATACCCCTGAACTCAGTCCCACCAAGACTGCGCAGACGCTCCAAAGGTAGTCTAACACCAGCATCTCCCTGATTCCCAGCTTCTTGAGCTCCAGCTACTGCTGCTCGGAAAGCACCCGCAATAGCTTGTACCAACATGGACATATCAGGCATAGCTTGCCCCTGACCAACCTCTGGTCCAGCAGCTCCAGCACCAGCTGCAGCTTCAGCTCTTCCACCCTCAGCACCACCACCAGGTGGAGGAGGAGGTAACACCGCACTACCCGTGTTTTCCTCATTCTCGTTCTCATTAGGAGCCGTAGCTCGCACATTACCTCGTAACTCTCTACGTGGTGCCATACTTTTACCATGCAATCACAATACAAATAAAACGAAGTCAGGCCCAGCAAGGTAAGCAATCCAAGTATTCAAGCTCAATTTCATTCAAAATCAACACCATTTCATTAGCTTTTATTTGGCAATGGGTACCCACAACATGCTACATCACAGCATACATCTCAATTGCATCCAAATCACAAGCCACTAAACATGCTTTCGACCAACAAGCATACAAGGCATACATACTTCAATCATGCACACATTCATTCCCAATTACTCGAGAACTCAGTTCTGATACCACCAAATGTAACCCCCTTAACCCGGCCTAGACGGTTGACCCGAATTAAGAAAGTCACACGGGGAAAACCAAAGTCAACCCGAAAGTCAACCTTGATTAACGACCCTTTTTTTTCTTTTTAAACTTGTCTAGATGCATATTAATCCTTAGATATGATCATTCAACAGCATACTCAAAGATCATAAACATCAGAGATCAAACAGGGACCCAATTGAACAAATTACAACTTTAGGGACCAAATTGTAATTTCTGATAATTATAAGGACTTCACCCAAATTAAAGTTACCAACTTGAAATTAATCAGGTTTCATGCTTCTCTGTGAAATTCCAGCTCAAAAGGACTTCCCAAACTCATACAATTGCACAAACAATATTCAGGACCAAAATGCAAACATTTCAAAACATTTAACTGCCAATGTCAGCCCCCAACGGTCACCCGTTCCAAAACGGGAGACAGCCCGTTTCGAAACGCGGGGCCGTTCCGCAACGCGTACCGAAACGAGGGCAGACAGTAGCCTAACCGTTTCGGAACGGTCCCTCCCGTTTCGGACGCCTGGGCTTGTTTAAGGCACCCGTTCTGAAACGGTAGGTGCTGTTCCGAAACACCCTACACAGATCGCCCCAAAATGCATACTTAAACATGCAATTAAACATCCAATCATGCTCCAAAATCCACCAAACTTTACCAACATTCAATTCAACATATAAGAGACATACTTGCTTCATCAATTCATCAAAACATCAACATATGAGAAAAGCCCCAAATCTATATGCATGCTTCCTACACAAGCAACCACTCAAGCATAAACTTCCAATTCAAGCATATAAAGGCCAAATACAAAAACCAGTATTCTCAACAACATTCAATATACCTAGGGAGTTCAAAACATCTCCCAAAACATACACATAGGTCCCCCATTGCCAAATTACCAAAAGCTAAATGTACTTAAGAAAACCTTCCATACTTTGAGCTTTACTTCCACTTGAATGCTTGCCTTCCTTGCTGCCCTCGAAGTACTTTAATGCTCTGCATTATTGGTTTGAGAAAACAAAGAGAGCGTAAGCAAAAGCTTAGTGAGGAATGCTCAATAAAACCACTCAATAATGCATTTATAAAACACTTTATAAATCATGCTTCAAATCATCATTTACGCATGCTCAAAAGCAGTCTTTAAACAAGCATCTCATGCTTCAAATCATTACATGTCATATTGGCCACAAGTGATACATTTCATTTCTTTAAAAACAAGTTCATCAACTTTCACCCCAATGACTTTTAAACACCTTGGCCCCAAGGACTTTTAAACACCTTGGCCTATGGACTTTTAAACACCATAGAAAGGACCACACAAGGACTTTTAACCACCTTTGTGTCCGTATCAAGTTTCACATCAAGGACTTTTAAACACCTTGACCCCAAGGACTTTTAAACACCTTGGCCTATGGACTTTTAAACACCATAGAAAGGACCACACAAGGACTTTTAAACACCTTTGTGTCCGTAACAAGAATCATCCAAGTACTTTTAACCACCTTGATGTTCTTAAGTAAACAAGGCTCACTCAAGGACTTTTAACCACCTTAGTGACCTTAACCTTTACAAAACATCACTTGCCAATATACATCATTATCATCAATTTATCCACTGTTTTAAAGCATTAAACCAAGCCATATTCATCATGCATTTAAAAGCATCAAACCACATTTAATCAATGTTCAAAAACAAGGAACTCTTACCTTGAGCTTCCTTCAACATATGGCTTACAAAAACGGCATTAACCATGCTAAATCATGCTTTCAAAACAGAATTTAAAACATGCAATAAACCACATTGCACAACAATCAAATCATGGCCACCACTAGAGAGTATTTCCGAAAACTTACACTTGAGCTTAGCAAAGTGGTTTAGACTTAAACTAAGCTCCCAAGACATTGGTTTCAAAGCCGAAAACCCAATTTCACTCACCGATTCCACTTCGCCTCTTGCCGAAGCACCAAATCAAGCCTCCGAATCACCACCACTTGGATCCAAAGATGACTCCCCTGTTTTAACACATTAAAACAGTAGGTTAATGCATCATCATGCATTAATTGCTTCAATGAAAGCACCTAAACTCGCTGCTCTCATCCACACTCCATTTTCGGCCACCAAACACAACCGAAAATGCATCCAAACCACTTCTCAACAAAGCCCAGCCATTAACCATCAAAACCTAACATCCTTTAACATCAATTAACATCTAAAAAGAGCTTAACAACATCCTTATACCTCCAGCAACAACAGATCCACAAGATCACTCCAAAAACAACCAAGAATCATAAGCTAAACTTAGGAAATTCAACCTATCCAGGATTGGATTAATCAAAACTCCATTCCTTATCAAATTAACATTCATTAATCATCATTTTAACACCTTAAAACACTGCTTAAACAGATCCAACGAAATTTCATCAAAAACACACCAAATCTTGCATTTTAAGCCAAGATCCATTAAACAATCTTAAAAGCCATTTATAAAACATCAATTAAGGATTGAGAACTTAGGAATTTCATTAAAGAACTTGAAGTTCAGAGGAGAAGGACGTTCTTACCTCCAAACTTGAGTTTCTCCTCTTTTGGAACCAAAAAGCTTGATGAATCAAGTAGCAAATTGAGAGGTTTTGTTGATGTGATGATTAGAAATCAAAAGAAGATTGAAAAGAGAGAAATGAGTGACAAAATCAGAAGGAAATCTCTGGAGAGAAAGTGTTTGGGTTGAGAGAAAATGAGAGAAAAGAAAAATTGGAAAATATGAGAAATTAGTTACAAAATAGCCAAAATGATTTTCCCTCCACTTTTCTTTAGCTTGAAAATCAGAATTAATCATTAAAATATCTTAGAAAAATCTGGAGAAACTCCCTTTGGGTAAATAGCTCCTTAAAGATTCAAAGTTTCAATCCTTTATAAAACAGTCACGCAACTTTCAAAAATTACATTTTGGTCACTAGCCAAAATGTCACCCTTCCAAACCTCATTTTTCAAAATTGATTTCACAGTTCACTTATATATATTAAAAGATGATTTTAGAACATTTTTCCATATTTTTAATGCAACCCGAACTAGGCTTTCCTAAATTCACCCTCTTAGATTCGAACAGCACTTTGACCAAACCGGTCAACGCCCAAAACTCCTAAGCCCAAAACCGGGGCGTTACACCAGTGCTTGAGGACATGTTGAGATGCTGTGTGATGGATTTTCAGGGTTCTTGGGAGAAGCACTTTTCGTTGGTTGAGTTTGCGTATAATAACAGTTACCAGGCAAGTATTCAAATTGCTCCATACGAGGCTTTGTATGGGAGAAGATGTAGAACCCCTCTCTGTTGAGCAGAAGCTGGGAAAAAGTTGATTTCGATGCCAGCTAAGCTAAAGGGAACCACCGAGAAGGTGAAGCTCATTTGTTAGCGTTTAAAGGCAGCATCGGATAGGCAAAAGTCTTACGCGGACATGAAGCGTAAGGAGATTGAGTTTGCGGTGGGCGAACGTGTGTTCTTAAAAGTATCACCTTGGAAGAAGGTGATGAGATTTGGGCGTAAGGTTAAGCTTAGCCCAAGGTTCATTGGACCTTACGAGATTGTGGAGCGTATTGGTCCTGTGGCATATCGGTTGAGATTGCCTGCGGAGTTGGAGAAGATACATGATGTGTTTCATGTCTTTATGTTAAGAAGGTACAAATCGGATCCTTCGCATGTGATGCCTGCTGAGGAGGTAGAGTTAAATCCGGATCTGTCGTATGATGAGGAACCAGTGAAGGTTCTGGATGTGAGTAACAAAGTTCTTCGTGGCAAGACGATAGAGCTTGTGAAGGTGTTGTGGCGACAACAAGGAGTTGAGGAGGCCACGTGGGAAAGCAAGGCGGACATGCTGAAGCAGTTTCCGCACCTCTTTCCATCAGGTAAGAATTTCAAGGACGAAATTTCCTAAATGGGGGAGAGTTGTAATGCTCTGGTTTTGGGCCTAGATGTTTTAGACATCGGATCGGACCGGTAGAGAACGGTTCGAATCGTGTAAAGTGATTTAAGGAAATCAAGAATCGGGATAGGATAAAAATGTGGTAAAAATTGTTAAAATCCTCTAAAAATATATTTAAGAGGTTGGTCAATTCAATTTTACAAAACAGATTTCAGAAATGGGACATTTTGAATAGTGACCAAATTGTAAAGTTTCAAAACTGGGAAATGTGATTTTTAATGTAGAGGCCAAAATCATAGAATCTTTAGGGGGCTTTAAGGCAATTTGACATTTCCTCAATATGACATGTGTTTTAAAAGGCTTTTAATTAAATGGCTATAATTGGATTTATATTAATTAATTAAAATAGGTAGTTAATATGAGATTTTCAATTACATAACTACCAACTCTTTCTCATTTTCAGCCAAACACTAATTCACTCATCTTTCTCCAGAATTCTTTCACCCAAAAACTCTCTCAATATTTCCTAAACCATTTTCAAGAAATATTTCCTAGTTTTTCAAGATTTTACTAAGGAAAACTTGTCATTCATTGAGGGAAGCAAGGATTGAAGGTAAATCCCATTCTCAACCTCTAATCAAAGTTCTTTATTGAAATTCCCAAGATATTTGGCTTCTAAATACTATTTTTGGTTGAGTTTTTATTATAGTGTTGATTGGAGATCAAAATCTTGTGGAATTGTGGTTGAAATCTTAATTTTCGGACATGATGAGTTAAGCTTTGTTTTGTGTTGATTTTAATTGAGTTCTAAGTTGATTAATATGTTAAAATGAAGTGTTGATAACATAGATCCCGAAATCCTTGAGATCTTGAGTTTCTTGGTTATTTTAAGTTAGTTTTTGAGGTGAAATTGTGGAATCTTGATTACTGGAGGTATAAGGTTGGGTTAGTTTGTTTGTTAGATGGGTTTTGGTGTTTATAATGGGTTGGAAGTGATGTATGTTGGCTGGGCTTGGTTTAGGAAGCAATCGATTGAGTTTTCAGTTGTTTTGGATGGGTAATTTGGTGTAGTTTGGGTGAGCAACAAGTTTGTGAATTGTTGCTGGTGTTGGAATGCATTTTAATGCATTTAGATCTCTGTTTTGATGATGTGAAAACAGGGGATCTTGATCCGGAAGCAAACAAGGTGTTGTTGGAGGCTTTGGAAGAGTAATTTTCGTGTCGGTGAGCAAGGCTTCGCGTATCACTGAGTTGAAATGCAATTTCATGCTTTGTAACACTTTGAGCGTGGTCTTGGGAGCTTAGTGTAAGTTTGATACACTTAGCTAAGCTCAAGAGTAAGTGATTCGGAAATCCCTCTCTTGGTAAAGTGCTATGTTTGATGAAAATGCACTTGAGTTAAGTGTGGATTTGTTTACTGTTTTAAAGCATGATTTAAGCATGTATGTTGCTGGATTTTAATGTCATTATGTTAAAGGATGCACTAGGCAAGTGATCCTTGGTTTTCATGTGTTGAACTCATATGATGTTAAGCATGTTCTGTTTGTGGAAATGGCATTGTGTTTATGCTTGTAAAACAGTGGATTAATGAGGTTAAATGATTATATTGGCAAGTGATGGAAATGGTTTTTGGTTTTGTTAATCGGATATAGTTAGCCGGCTATAGGATTTGGGTGCACCGTGAATAAAGTCGCCTTGGATGTTGAGGGGTTGTGATTGTGTCGTAATCTCCATCCAAGTACCCTAACGATTGAGGTTAAGACCACAACGGTAGATGGTTTAGTCCCGTGTGTGAGTCTTGTGTATGTGTCTCGTACTCTCGTTAGTGGAATTATACAACTACCGGTGAGTGATGTTGAGGGGTTGTGATTGTGCCATTAATCTCCATCACTGGTGTTGAGGGGTTGTGATTGTGCCATTGATCTCCACCTTGTGTAGTACGGTAGTATGTATGAAGTGTGTGGGACAACGCTTGTAATCCGCGTATCCGATTGTGTCTTGTGTTGAAATGGCTTATGGATTATCACTTGTGAGGCAATATAATGTAAATGATTAATGTTAAGCATGAGATGCTTGTAAATGATGCAAGGATGCATGAGATGCTTGGTAATGCATGAGTAAAAGTTTATTTGCTGATTTAAATTTTGCATATGAGCATGTTTTAGAAAGTGCATTGATGTTCTTGAATGGACATGTTTTATGTAAAGGCATGAGATATGAAATGATGGTTTTGCCAATGGTGTGAAATGCATTGATGAATGTTGCATAGCGGTCCTCACTAAGCTTTGTGCTTACGTTCTTTTGTTTCATCAATGCAGAAAACTAGGCATTCGAGGCAGCAAGTAAGCAAGGGGAATCCAAGCTTTTTAAATTTGCAAACTATGTGGCTTTACTTCGCTGTAATAAAAGGCAATGGGTCGGATTTTTACTTTTGAATGGTTGAGGATGTTTCCCTTTACTTTGAGCATGGTGGTGGTTTATCCTTGAGTAGTAATTGGTCATTATGGTTTGATTTTGGATGTGAATGTTGGTTTTAGCTTGTTATGGCTTTGGTGGACTAGGGAGCATGCCTTTAGTATCTATTTTTGCATGTTGGATGCCATGTCGTAGCTAATGCCTCAAAATGATGACCGTTGGTGTGTATATATGTTGTTTGCATGTTTGGGGGATGTTTCGAATATGAAAAGAAGTGAAAAACCAGCAAAATCTACTGTTGCAGGGGAAGGCGTATCGGAACGCCCTTGCCTATTTCGGAACAGAAGCTTGAAATGGCCATGAGGTTTCGGAACGGGTAGGGACGTACCGAAATGGTTTTGCTACTAGAAAGGGGTGTTTCAATACGAGTCTCGGAACGCACCTGAGTATCGAAACGGTCAACCAAGTTTCGAAACGACCGTTTCGGTACAGGGCCATCCATTTCGAAAGGCCTGACCTTTGAGCTTGAATTTGAACTGTTTCAGGTTTATGTTTCTTACATTTTGGTCCCTGAGATTTTGTTGCTTAATTTAATGAGTTTGAATTATCCGTTTGAGATGAAATTTGACTTGATGGCATGTTATATGATTAATTATGGATTGGTAACATTAAAACTTATTTAGTCCTTATAATTATGGAAATTTACGTTTTAGTCCCTAAGAGATGTTTTCTTTTAATTGAATCCTTGTTTGAGTTTCGTTCGTTGTGTCGCTTCCGCTGACATGTTTTGCTAATCAAATAGGCTAATAATGAGTATCTAGAAAAGATAAAAAGAAAAAAAGGTCGTTAATCAAGGTTGACTTTGGTTTTCCCTGTGTAATCTTCGTAGTTCGGGTCTAGCGTCTAGGCCGGGCTAAGGGGGTTATAGAGTGCACTATAAACATGTCTCCTTGGATGTTGTGGGGTTGTGATTGTACCGAATACTCCATCCAAGTACCCTAACGATTGAGGATTTCTTAAGGTTGCAACGGTTTAGGGTAGCTCCCGGGTGCGAACCTTGTGTCTGTCCCGTCTCTCGTTAGTGGGTTATACATTTACCGATGACTGGTGTTGAGGGTTGTGATTGTACCGAATACTCCACCATAGGTGTCACAACGATGGAGGGTTGCTCTCGTGTGTGAGCCTTGATATGTTAGTAAAGTGTGTGAAGGGTGTGGGACAACCCTTGGTAATTCGTGTATCTGATACTTTGATTTTGAGTTTGTTGTTATCACTTGTGAGCCAATATAATGGATTTGGATTATGTGGAAAATTTGCTAATGCGTGGTTTGAAAGATGCAGGTTTTGGTTTAAGCTTAGCATGAGAGAGTTTATGCTTGGAAGGCTTGAAATACAAGTAGCAATGAGTTAATTGTTGAGTTTGTATGAATCATGATGCATGATGTTTATTACAATGTGTTTGATGAAAAAGTGCATGGTTTGTCAAGAAAGGCTTGATGGTTTTGAAAAGAGTGAAAAACAGTTTTGTGTATTGATGACGTTTGTCGTTTTGAACAATCCTCACTAAGCTTCTATGCTTATGCTCTTTTTGTTTCATCAATGTAGATACTTAGACTTTCGGTGGCAGCATCTTCGAGGAATCACACCAAGACATTTTGCTAAAAGTATGTTGAGCTTTTGAACTAGTGTAATAAGGGCAATGGGGGTGTCCGATTTTTTGAACGTTATTGATTTGTTGGTTTCTGATTTTGAGCAAGTTTATGATGCATATTTGGATTTGTAAATGGCCATTGAGTATTGGTTTGTGCTTGTATTTGGATTTAAGCCTTTTGGTGTTCTTGACATCTAAGAAGCATGCCTTTAGTCCCATAACTTGCAAGAATGATGTTATGATGTAGCTTGTGCCTCGCATTGGTAGTCCTAGATGTGTATTCATGTTGTATGTATGTAGGGCATGTGTCGGGATGGTTTCGGAGGGTAAAAGTTGATTTAAAACAACTTTTTGGAAAGTTGTAGGCCCAGGCGTTTCGGAACGCCCTTACATGTTTCCAAACAGTGGCCTGTAATGGAATTGGTGTTTCGGAACGGTGAGGCTCGTTACGGAACATTTTGACTATGTGAACTATTGAATCGAAACGTGTCATTAGGGGTTTCGAAACAAACCCGCCTATCGAAACGGTCAATAATTTTTTGAAACAGCCGTTCAGATACGGGGTCTTCTATTCTGAAACACTTGACCGTTGGATCTATATTTGAATTGCACTGTGTTTTGTCTTCTTGCATTTTGATCCAAGATTTCATTGTTTGCGATTGAATGAGTTCTAAATGTCATTTTAAGCCGAGATTTCACCTTTGAGCAATTAACGAACTTAATTGAGGGTTGGTAACTTGAATTTGACAAAAGTCCTTATAATTTCCCAAATTTACAAAGTGGTCCCTAAACCTTAATAGACTTTTATTAATTGGCGAATGTGTTGATGTTCTATCTGCTGCTTGTGTACGTTCACATAGGAACCTAACATTCATTTAGATAAGATATTAAGAAAAAAAGGGTCGGTTATTGAGGTATACTTTCCCGGTTTACTTCAATAATCCATGTGTGATCCGTTCGATTCAGTCTATCGGCTAGGCCGGGTCGAGGGGGTTATATTTAGCAGTATCAGATCCAGGTTCCGAAAGGTTGGGGTAATGGTAGGTTGTGGGTATGTGATTTGCGATGTGGATATGTATTTTGGTGCTATTTGCTTTGTCTGGTGAATGTTTAAGCATGTTATTGTTGAATGTGTGATAGTTATGATGTACATGATGAATGAATGTGGATGTGATGATGATTGAGCTGAATCCTGATGCTTGAGTCATATGATGCTAAAGTATGTATGTGATATGCTTTGCGCTATGTTGGGGGGATTGGAATACCCATTGCCTTATTACCTAGTAAAATGTTTTAAATTGGTTTTGAAAGTCTTGGGATCCTTGTTAAGAGCTGGCATGATCATTTGTTTGTTTTATGTTCATGTTTTAATGATAACTAGCACAATGGGACCGAGACGCGAGTTGCGTTCTGGAGCGATAGCTCCTGCTGAGGTACAGCGTGAGCTGGAAAATGAGGTTCCACCTGGTGGAAACCTACCTCCTCCTCCGCCACCACCACCTGGAAGTGATGGGCAAGGCCAACACGGACAGGCTGGTCTGGTGTTGGGAGATTTAACGCCTCTAGTGCAGGCGATGACTGGGGCATTCCAGGCTGTTGTTGCTGGAGTGCATGTTCAGGCTCCTGCTTTTGGGCAAGCATGTTTGCCATTGGAGTGGTTTAGGAGTTTAGGAGGAGTCGAGTTTCGAGGATTATCTCCCGAGGGGTCTGAGGCTTGGCTGGCCAGTACGATCCGTATATTGTATCAGATGGGGGTGCAACGATGCACGAAAATTGGGTTGCGCAGTATCGTTATTGCATGGTGATGCATAAACCTGGTGGACTACTGCGACCACGGCCTTGGAGTCGGAAGAGGTAGATTGGACGTTCTTTCGATCTGCTTTCAAGAGGAAGTACCTTGGAGTTTGGTACCTGGATGATAAGAAGTGAGAGTTTATGTCTCTAGTTCAGGGGAGTATGACTGTAGCGGAGTATGATGTCCAGTTCGTAAGGTTGAGTCAGTATGCTCCAGAGTTGATGCCGAGTGATAGGCATCGATATGATCGTTTTCGGCACGGCCTGGTATAGGAGGTGAAGACGTGACGTATATTCTTGCAACAAACTATACGGATTCGATGTGCTCGTGACTCGAGCTAAAGATATAGAGCAGAGCTTGGGTCTAACTTCGCGTGATGGTGGTTCTAGTCTGGGCAAGAGAGCTACTAAAGCTGGCCCTAGTGGTGGGCAGAGTAAGAGGAACCGAGATCGTAGATATCAGCCTACGGCTAGGCGTGGAAACTTTGGACGTGGTGCACCGGTTCAGGGCTACAGGCATAGAGCTAAACAGAACACGTGTTGAACGTGTGGTTCGCGGGAGCACTTGATGAAGGACTGCTCTCGTAGGGCTCGTGAGATTCAGGCTCCTGTAGTTGGGGCTAACTCGTGTTGGAACTGTGGATCTGCCAACCATATGATGTGTGAGTGTTCCCTGTTAGCGGTTGGTGGTCAGGGTCGTGCACCAGCTGTTGCACAGCAAAGAGGTCGTGGGCGCGGCTGAGGCAACTTCCAGAGGAGAGATGATGGCCAGAGAGGTGTGGCCCATGTCGTTGCGGTTCAGCCAGAGGAAGGTGGACCCGCAAGGGTGTACGCACACCACCAGGGACGTAACGACACCGATGTGATTGCAGGAACTTTCACATTCCAATCCCTATCCTTGTTAGCATTGATTGATTCTGGATCTACGCATTCATACATCTTGGGTGAGCATGCTCATTTGCTTGATATTCATGTTGAGATGCTAGATGTAGGGATGCAAGTAACAAGTTTCTTTGGTGAGACTGTGGTTACAAGGAAATTGTATAGGAGATGTTTGTTGTCTGTTCAAGGTCATGTATTCTCTGTCGATTTGATGGAATTACCTTTTTTATGGTTTTGATGTGATTCTTGGAATGGATTGGTTGGTTGAGCACCAAGATGTGGTGGATTTTGACGTTAAGTGCGTTACCTTAAAGCTTGCAGATGATTACGAGGTAGTAATCGTGGATGAGAACATGAAGTTATTAACTAGCGCAATTTCGGCTCTGGAAGCGAGTCGAATGTTGGAGTCAGGATGTAATGCTTTCTTGGCATATGTGATGAATCTTGGCGCGAAGGATGTGCGTGTACAAGACATACGAACCGTATGTGAGTTTCCGGGTGTCTTTCCGAAGGAGTTTCCAAGGTTGCCACCCAACCGGGAAGTTGAGTTTGGTATAGAGTTATATGAGAATACGACTCAGGTGTCTATTTCTCCTTATCGCATGGCACCTAAAAGTTGAAGGAGTTGAAGACGCAGCTCCAGGAGTTTCTTGATCGAGGGTTCATAAGGCCGAGTATTTCGCCTTGGGGTGCACCGATCTTGTTCGTGAAGAAGAAGGATGGAACCATGCGTGTGTGCATTGATTATCAGCAACTGAACAAGTTGACGATTAAGAACAAATACCCTTTGCCAAGGATCAATGATTTGTTCGATCAGTTTCGTGGTGCTTCGGTGTTTTCGAAGATAGATTTTAGGTATGGGTATTACCAGCTTCAGGTTAAGGATGTGGATGTACCTAAGACAACTTTTCGGACTAGGTACGACCATTATGAGTTCTTGGTGATGTCATTTGGTTTAACAAATGCACCAGCTTCATTCATGGACATGATGAATAGGGTGTTCCATGAGTTTTTGGACCAGTTTGTGGTTGTGTTTATCGATGATATTCTTGTGTACTCACGTACCGAGGAGGATCATGATAAGCACTTAAGGATTGTGTTGTAAGTGCTGTTGGAGAAGCATCTTTATGCTAAGCTAAGCATGTATGAGTTTTGGCTCAAGGAAGTGGTTTTTCTTGGGCATGTTGTGTCAGCCGAAGGTATCCGAGTTGATCCACACAAGGTTGAGGCAGTGATGAGTTGGAAGACGCCTAAGTCAGTGACGGAGATGCGTAGTTTCCTTGGCTTGGCTAGTTACTACCGAAGGTTTGTTGAAGGTTTTTCTAAGATTGCTACTCCTTTGACCAAGTTGTTGCAAAAGAATGTATGTTTCGATTGGATGGATGTTCAGAAATAAGCTTTTGAGAAGTTGAAGGAAACTTTGACGCAAGCTCCTGTCTTGATTCAACCAGAATCGGGTAAGGAGTTTGTAGTTTATAGCGATGCATCATATGTTGGTTTGGGTTGCATATTGATGCAAGGTGGGAAGTTTGTGGCTTATGTGTCTAGACAGCTGAAAGTGCATGAGCGCAACTATCCTACGCTTGATCTTGAGCTTGCGGCGGTGGTGTTTGCTCTGATGATTTGGAGATACTACATTTACAGTGAAAGGTATATGGTTTACACCGACTATAATAGTTTGAAGTATCTCATGTCTCAGAGGGAGTTGAATCTTAGGCAATGAAGATGGTTGGAGTTGCTTAAGGATTACGATCTGACCTTTGAGTATCATCCGGGAAAGGCCAATGTTGTGGCTGATGCTTTGAGTAGAAATGTGGTTGTTGAACTGAGAGATATGTTTGCTCGTTTAAGTATATCACGTGATGGTGGATTGATAGCTGAGTTACAAGTGAAACCTTTGCTAATTTAGTTGATTAAGAAAAACAGTTGTTGGATTATTCGTTGGTGCCTCATGTTTAGGATATAGCTGATAGTAAGGCCACTGATTTATACTTTAATGATGATGGAGTTCTATGTTTTGTAAAGTCGAATAGTTGTGCCAGAAGATGTTTAGTTGAGGCGCACTATTTTGACTAAGGCTCATAGTAGTCCTTTTGCTATGCACCCTGGTAGTACCAAGAAGTATCGTGGCTTAAAGGATGAGTACTACTGGGTGGGGATGAAAAGGATGTGGCGGATTTTGTAAGCAAGTGTATGGTTTGCCAGCGAGTGAAGGCTGAGCATCAGTTTCCTTCCGGTTTGTTACAGCCTTTGAGGATACTAGAGTGGAAATGGGAGAGGATTACGATGGATTTCGTATCCGGATTGCCTTTGACACCGTCAAAGAAGAACTCAGTGTGAGTGATTGTGGATCACCTTATGAAGTGTGCACATTTCTTGGCTGTGCATACTACGTATACGTTGGACAAGCTAGTTGAGTTGTATATTGCTGAGATTGTGCGTTTGCATGGTGTGCCAAAGTCCATAGTGTCGGATAGAGATCCGAGGTTTACAGCGAGGTTCTGGGAATGTTTAAATCGGGCGTTGGGTACGCGGTTGAATTTCAGTACTTCATATCATCCTCAGTCGGATAGACAGTCAGAGCAAGTTATCCAGGTGCTTGAGGATATGTTGTGATGCTGTGTGATTGATTTCCATGGTTCTTGGGAAAAGCATATGTCATTGGTTGAATTTGCCTATAATAACAGCTTCCAGGCAAGTATTCAAATGGCACCGTATGAGGCCTTGTATGGGAGATAGTGCAGAACGCCTCTTTGTCGGGCTGAAGCGGGGCAAAAGTTGCTTTCCTTGTCGAATATGCTCAGAGGAACAACTGAAAAAATTAAGCTCATTTGTGAGCGGTTGAAGGCTGCATCGGATTGTCAGAAGTCTTACGCGGATTTAAAGCGTAAAGAGGTTGAGTTTACGGTTGGAGATCACGTGTTTCTTAAGGTATCTCCTTGGAAGAAGGTGATGAGGTTCTTACGTAAGGGAAAGCTTAGTCTGAGGTTTATTGGACACTATGAGGTTGTGGAGCGAGTTGGTCATGTGGCTTATCGGTTGAGGTTGCCTCCCGAGTTGGAAAAGATCCATGATGTGTTTCATGTATCTATGTTGCGGAGATATAGATCGGATCTTTCGTATGTGATGTCGGTTGAGGAAATAGAGTTGAATCTGGATTTGTCCTATGATGTGGAGCCGGTGAGAATTATTGACACGAGTAGTAAGATTCTATGTGGCAAGACGATTGAGCTTGTGAAGGTGTTGTGGCGACAACGAAGAGTTGAGGAGGCCACGTGGGAAAGCAAGGCGGACATGCTGAGGGAATTCCTGCATCTTTTTCCTACAGGTAAAATTTTGAGGACAAAATTTCCTAAGTGGGGGAGAGTTGTAACGACCCAAATTTGGGCTTAGATGTTTTGGCAAGTCGTGTTGGACCGGTGGACCCGATGACGGATGTTCGAACTGTTAAAAGGTGGTTTAGGGAGATCGGAGTTCGGGATAGGATAAAAATGTGATAAAAATTTCTAAAATCCTCTAAAATGATGTTTAAGAGGTTCGTCAAATCAATTTTACAAAACGAGTTTTCGAAAGTATAAATTTTGGGTAGTGACCAAAATGTAAAGATATAAAAATTGAAAAAATGATTTTCAAGAAGAGTCAAACTCTTAGAATATTTAGGGAGCTGCTTGGAAATTATGCATTTTCCCTAATTTTACATGAGTTTTAAATGCTATTAAAAAATTATAAGGCTTTTAAGTTTGGTTAATTAAAGAAGTTAGTTAATTAGTTAATGGAAAATATTGATGTGCTTTCATTTCACTCTTTTGCTTCAGCCAAACACCCTTCTTTTCTCTCAATTTTTTAGAAATCTTTTGCTCTCAAATTCTTTTTTTTATTCCTATCATTTCTCCATTGATTTCTTCCATTTTCCTTCAAGTTTCTTCAAGCAAAACTTGCCAAATTAAAGGAGAAGCAATGATTGGAGGTAATTTTCATGCTATCCCTCTAATATAAGTTCTTTAATGAAATTCCAAAGATATTTGACTCTTTAATACTGAATTTGATTGAGGTTTTGTTGTTAGGGTATTAAACTCTTGAAATCTTGATGAAAATTGGTTTAAAATGTGATTTTTGGACTTTGGTTGATTTGGCTGTTTTGAGATGGTTTCTAAATGAGTTTTGAAAGGTTTTTGGTGTTGATATGGACTCTTAATCATATAGATCTCGAAATCCTTGAGATCCTTAATTTTGGAAGTGTTTTTGGTTGAGTTTTTGGGGTGTTATTGAGGAATTCGAGTTTTTGGAGGTATAAGGTTGGTTTTAGGTTGTTTTTTGATGTTGATTAATGCTTATAATGTGTTGGATAGGTTGGGTAATGGCTGGGCTAAGGTTTGAGGTCAATCGATTGAGTTTTCGGTTGTTTCGGATGGGTGTTTTGTTGCTTTAGAGCATGGCTGCAGGATTTCTTGTGTGTGCTGGGGTTTTGGATGCATTTTAGTGCATTGAACCTTTGTTTTGATGTGTTGAAAACAGGGGATAGTAATCCGAAAGCAAACGAGGAGTTTTTGGAGGCTTCGGAGGACCGGTAGTTGCATCGACAAGCGTGGTATCGCGAGTCAGTGAGTGGAATTTGGTTTTCCAGTGTGGTAACATTTTGAAAAGGTTTTGGGAACTTAATAAGAGCTTGAAATGCTTTATTAAGTTCAGAAGTATGTAAACTGAAATTTCTCCCTCGATTGTACTAGTTGTGAGCCTTTGGTTGCACTTGATTTTAAATGCATGTACCTATTGTTTTAAAGCATGATTTGAGTATATGAATTGTGTGTGATGATGCCATGTGGTTTAAGGATGCACTAGGTAAGTAATCCTTGCATGCATGTGTTGATGCATGAGATTTTAAGCATGGTTTAATGCTTGTTTATGGCTTATCATGTATGCTTTGTAAAAATAGTGAGGTATCCATGGGATATTGATTATATTGGCAAGTGATGTTGGTTAAAGTGTTTTGTAAATGAAATTGGATATAGTTAGCCGGCTATAGGATTGAATGCACTATAAACAAGTCGCCTTGGATGTTGAGGGGTTGTGATTGTACCGAATACTCTATCCAAGTACTCTAACAATTGAGGATTGCTTAAGGTTGCAACGGTTGAGGGTAGCTCCTGGGTGCGAACCTTGTGTTAGTCCCGTCTCTCATTAGCGAGTTATACATTTACCGATGAGTGGTGTTGAGGGGTTGTGATTGTACCAAATACTCCACCATGGGTGTCACAACGATGGAGGGTCGCTCTCGTGTGTGAGCCTTGATATGCCGGTAAAGTGTATGAAGGGTATGGGACAACCCTTGGTAATCCGTGTATCTGATACTTTGATTTTGAGTTTGTTGTTATCACTTGTGAGCCAATATAATGGATTTGGATTATGTGGAAAAGTTGCTAATGCATGGTTTGAAAGATGCATGTTTTGGTTTAAGCTTAGCATAAGAGAGTTTATGCTTGGAAGGCTTGAAATACGAGTAGCAATGATTTAATTGTTGAGTTTGTATGAATCATGACGCATGATGTCTATTAAAATGAGTTTGATGAAAAAGTGCATAGTTTGTCAAGAAAGGCTTGATGGTTTTGAGAAGAGTGAAAAATGGTTTTGTGCATTGATGACATTTGTCGTTTTGAGCAATCCTCACTAAGCTTGTATGCTTATGCTCTTTTTGTTTCATCAATGCAGATACTTAGACTTTTGGTGGCAGCATCTTCGATGAATCACACTAAGACATTTTGCTAAAAGTATGTTGTGCTTTTGAACCAGTGTAATGAGGGTAATGGGGGTGTTTGATGCATTGAACTTTATTGATTTGTTGTTTTCTAATTTTGAGCAAGTTTATGATGAATATTTGGATTTGTAAATGGCCATTGAGTATTGGTTTGTGCTTGTATTTGGTTTTTAGCCTTTTGGTGTTCTTGACATCTAGGAAGCATGCCTTTAGTCCCATAACTTACAAGAATGATGCTATGATGTAGCTTGTGCCTCGCATTGGTAGTCATAGATGTGTATTCATGTTGTATGTATGTTGGGCATGTTTCGGGATGGTTCCAGGGGTAAAAGTTGATTTAATACAGCTTTTTGGAAAGTTGCAGGCCCAGGCGTTTCGGAACGCCCTTACCTATTTCGAAATAGTGGCATGTAATGGCCTTGGTGTTTCAGAATGGCGAGGCTCGTTTCGGAACATTTTGCCTTTGTGAACCACTGTATCGAAACGTGTCATTAGGGGTTTTGAAACAAACCCGCGTATCGAAATGGTCAATCATATTTCGAAACGGCCATTCCGATACGGGGTCTTCTGTTCCGAAACACTTGACAGTTGGATCTATATTTGAATTGTCCTGAGTTTTGTCTTCTTGTATTTTTGTCTTTGATTTCCTTGTTTGCGATTGAATGAGTTCTAAATGTCATTTTAAGCCGAGATTTCACCTTTGAGCATGTAACGAACTTAGTTGAGGGTTGGTAACTTGAATTTGACAAAAGTCAATATACTTTCCCAAATTTACAAAATGGTTTCTAAACCTTAATCGGCTTTTATTAATTGGCAAATGTGTTGATGTTCTATCCGCTGCTTGTGTACGTTCACATAGGAACCCAAGATGCATTTAGATAAGATATAAAGAAAAAAAGGGTCGGTTATTGAGGTAAATTTTCCCGATTTACTTCAATAATCCCCGTGTGATCCGTTCGGTTTGGTCTATCGGCCAGGCCGAGTCGAGGGGGTTACATTATCCGTTCAGGCATTTAGAGAATGAAACTCGGCTTAAGTATTCGAGCATAAGGAGGATAGAGCATGCCTATATGTTTGGGCATTTGGAGAATGGAGTCTATTAAAAATCAGTGAAAATTAGTGTCTTTTGGTCTTTGCTTTATTTATGTTGCAAAAAGTTAAGCAAAGAGGGGCAGCTGTTGTCACTAGATTTTCACCTCAATATTAAATAATCCAAAAAAATAAAAAAAATATCTTTTTACATAAATCAATAATAGACCCTTTTCTAAAATAATTAAAAAAACAACAACAAAAACCCATTTCTGAAGCCCATTTGAAAACAGAGAGAAAAAGGTCCACCTTAAAATACAAGCCCATCTTTTAAAAAGAAAAAAAGGAAAAGGGAGAAAATGTGATAATAATTAAAATAAATAATAATGGTGGAAATAAATGTAGGAAAAGGGGAAATAAAATGAAAACAAAAAAATGTAATAAAAACATTACAAAAGGGGAAAACAACAATAAAAAGGAAATAAAAAATAAAAGGGGAGCCATCCCGCGCTCATGCGCCTGGCGCGTGTGCACACGCGCGCGGGGCTGGGCATCCCAAACCCTTCTTCGAACAGCTGGTGGTGGCCGGATGTCGTCCCTGGGTCACGGCCGGCGACGCCGTTGGTACCGGCCGGTCCGTCTCGCCGTCTCCGACCCAACGACACTGACGCCGCTCGTTGCCGCTGCCTGTGGTCACCGAAATCTGCAAAAAACCGAGACAAATGGTCAAACCCTAGGCTTGAATCAAGGGGAAAATTAAGCTTCAGATCTGAACCAATCAGATAGAGTTTGAGGGGTTTTGCCGAGAATCAAGTTGTTGGTCTGATTTTGGCTCCAATTTAGGGATTAAACGCGGATATTTGCTTGATTTTCAATCCCTAGTATGTGTATATAAACCCCATTTTCTCATTGTTCAACACACACCAATTTCAAGAGAAAATACGCTTGAAAAAAGCAAAATAGGCTTAGAAAAATTCCAAAAAAATGTATAAAAATTCTTAAGAGTTGCTAGAAATGCTGGAGTTGAAGTTCGAGTTTGGAGGCAATTTTTTGGAGGCAATTGGGAGCGTTTCGAGAAGTTCATATTCAAGTTCATCGTTTCGGTAAAAATTCTATCTTTCTTAGATTTTTATTTAGAAATGTTTATGTTTGTTCTTGGTTGATTTTTTGTGTTTGTGTTTTTTTTTGTGGATTTTAGGTTGTGTTCTTGAAGTCGGAAAATCGTTTCGCGATTCCGGTAATTTTTTTGTTTTAAATTTTTGTTTAATTTTGGGTTCTATCTTTAAAAAATTGCATGCTTTAAAAATGTTATTAGGAATGTTTTGATCTTTAGAAATGTAGGAATGAATGTTTAAGGGTGTTAATATTAAAATGTAAGAATAAAAATGAGATAATGTGGTTTTATTAAAAAAAACTTAAAGTTTGGGATTTAATTAGAAAAAAAATAATAATGCATATGTGGAAATAATAAAGGGGCTTGATTTATAAAAAATAATAAAAGGTTTTTCTTGAAATTTAGTTTTAATAATAAAGTGGGTTAAGTGATTTTTAAAAAAAAAAAGAAAAAGTAAATAAAGATGTTTTTTAGAAAAAAAAGGTAATAAGATTTCAAGCAAAAAGAATAAGAAGGTTTTAAATAAATGCTTAGAGTTTTAGAAGAAATAAATTTTGAAAAAAGGCTTAAAGATTGATATTTTCAAAAGAAAAAAGATTTATTTTAAAAAGTCATATTTAAAATAAAAGCTTTTAAAAATGGAAAAAATAAAAAAAAGTTTAAAAAGACAAATTTTTTTGAAATAAAAAATATAAAAGGTAAAAAAAATGTAAAAATAAAAAAACTAAAAAAATGTAAAAAGGGTATTTCCTCTTAAAAATTAAAAAGTAAAGAAAAAGAAATAAAAGATTTTTAAAAGAAATAATAAAAAAACACAAAAGGTAAAAATAAGTTTCTTGTTTGTTCTTTAGAAATGAGTTTAAGGATTAGGTTCTAAAGCTTAGATAGAGACGTGTTTGTTGAAAAATTTACTTCACAAAAATAATAAGACCTTAAACTTTTAATTAGGAATAAAAAACTTGGACATCTTTTTTTAATTAGGATTTTTAAATAATTGAACCTAGGATAAAATATAAAATGCTCACCCCATTATTTTTTCATGTTGTTTGAAAAAAGCGAAATTAATTTAATGCGGTGTCTTACCAAACGAGAATAACGGGTTAGCGCCAGAAATATTGGCGGTGATTAAAGTTCATCTCTCGGGCGATAAGGCTGTTAAAATAGTTCAATATTCATTAAACGGACAAAAAAATCAAACATTTGTGAACTTACAAATTCCAATTTTAAAAACGATTTTAAAATCAATTAGGTATCAATATTCATTAAACTACTCATTAAACTTATATTCATATCTACCCCAACTGAAATAAGTGTCGTGTAAAATCTATGAAATTTTACTCGTCCGCCATCATAATAATAAGAGATAATGGAAAGGAATTTGACTTATAAACCTGCTAACTGGAGAAATTATATCATAGGCCCGGCTCGCCACGTCATTCATGGTCCCAACCAATAAAAAACATCTATTTCATTAATTTTTTTCATGTCATTTTTTTACCGAGTGAATCTTCACTCAAATTTAATGTAAATTAAATTAAAAAACACTTTTTACCAATTGTAGATTCACTCGGTAAAAAATGACATGGAAAAAATTAATGAAATAGATGTTTTTTATTGGTTTGGACCATGTATGACGTGACGAGCCAGGCCTATGATATAATTTCTCCTGCTAACTGACGCTAAATGATTTGTTGACACCTCTTAACAAACTAATTATTAAAAAATGCAAATATCTATAGATATTTTTAAAGAGTCTTAGGGATAAATGAAACATTTTTAAAGAGTTTTAATGAAGTGTTAGCGTGTTGTTCCGTAATAAAATGTAATTGTTGGACCAAGTGAAAGTCAGTTAGGATTCAGACCAAAACATAAATTAGGACACGATCCGGTTGAAAAACAGTAATACCTTGCAGTTAATTTGGTAGCCAAGGTGATAGCCAAGAAGAAATAAGATATCATTGGAAAAACAAAAACTACACCCATCCATAATCGAGAAACAGGAAGCTAGTACAATTTAAAAATAAAAGGATGATTTGTTCATATATGGAGTACTGCCGAGGAAGATATTTCGCAATGAGCCAAATATAAAAAGGAGCTTTATATCACATCATACTGCCAGTGCCACACTCGCTAAGCAACCAGAAAAATATATTAGCAAGAGATGGAGTCGATTAAGGACGACCGGACGGGGGGTCTAAGTGGCCAACACCGGGGCTATGGCCGGGACTGGTGGGCCGAAAAGCTTCCGTCTCAGTCTTCCTATAACGGTTTATAGTGAAGCTGAGGGAAGGAGCAGCTGGCTTTCCCAGATAAGCCTTCGGCGGTGCTCGTGATGCTGATGTCGGGTCCAAATGTTGCTGTAAGAGTAGAAACATGAGCAAAGAAAGCACAAAAGTGTTGGCTGCGCCTGCCATTAAGGTTGACAAGAAGAGAAGGAGATGATTAGGGCTAACAACGAATGAGATGAGAGGTTGAGTTAGCAGTTTGCGGCTATTTAAGACCATGCTACGGTCCCACTATCAGGTTTTTTACTCACCAAGAGTTCGATGCACATGCCAGTGTCTGTTCCATTTTCATGAAATACAGTCGGAGTGGGAATAATTTCCAAATATGGCAAGTTTAGCATTTCTCCCATCCCATTTTAGCTATCTTTCACACAGCCGCTCATTGGTTAGTTCATACAACTTTAGTTTTATTTTTAATGTAGGGCATGGGTTTTTATTAGACAACACCATAAACACTTTGATCAACATTTCTCTTAAAAATAATCCAGTGTAATTATATAATAGTATTTATTTTACAATTTTAATCTTTTGTAAAAGGCTAACATACTTGCAGGCTATAATATTTAAACCCAAATCACTTAGGAGGAACAACATCCTTTAGTATTGGGGCTATTCAATCCGTTCGTAATGATAATAATAATCAATGTTATAATTTTAAGATAAATTGGAATTTGAAAGTAAAACGTAGTGTATCTATTATTAGTTACTAGTTATTTTCAACTTTGATGAGTTGGTTTGCCTATACTCTATTATTAAATCCTTTTAAATTGACAACTTAACTAACCTCCTTGGCAGATCAAGATGCATATGCAGAATTAGTTGTTATTTTCATTCGAGTTTACACATATTGCAATGAAAAATCATATAATGTCAATGAAGGAGGTTATTATATATATTTATTTATTTTAAAAAATCTGAATTCATATTCTTTCATTTTTAATGATTCATTATCATTTGATATGTCGAATTTAATTTTTTATATTTTGCAATTGGAACCACGGCCCATCTAGCTTAATTAAATAATAAGGATTAACTCAAAACAAGAGGAACCATATACAACTAAATCCTGAAAAATTGAATTGTTTCAAGCAGGGCTAGGCTAGGCCGAATTATTCATGTGAATAGTATTTGTTGAAATTAGTTGAGAAGGAAAAAAAAAGAACCCTATATCAGTCCCATGCGCTCTCACATACAGTCGATGAGGCCCATAGCCAGTCTCTAATTACATTTTTCTTCTTCTATAATTAAATTTATTAAGAAACTATACCAATAAATATGTTGTACGAGACAATATATGTTATACTTAAAGAAAAAAAAGTCAAATTTAAATTATAAAGAAACTATTATTTCGAACACAAAACCTAAAATGTATATGAAAAAAACTATAAAATACAACTTTTTTAATTTATATTAATTTTAGATCATAAAGTAAATGTAAATTGATAATTAAGTTTAGGATTTTGCTAGTCAATAAGAACTCTATAGATTTTTATAATTAATGCTTGTTTTGCTTTGTAATGAAATCTAGTAAAATGTAATTAAATACATTCTTAAAAATCATGTTTAATTAATTTTAGGTTGTTTAATGTAATTAATCCTCACTTAAAACTGTTTATTGTTTAGGGTTTAGGTATTTGGATTTAGGGTTAGTGTTAGGGTTTATGACTTATGGTTTAGGTTTTAGGGTTTGATGTTTAGAGTTTAAAGTGTGAGTTTAGGGTTTATGATTCAGGGTTTAAGTTTAAAGGTTTTAGTGTTTGAATTTAGGGTTTGTGGTTTTAATGTTTAATTAAATTATAAAATTTAAATTAATGAAACACAATTTTTTAGAAAAGTAATTAATTATATTCTACTATATTTCTTTAAAAAGTAAAAAAAAAACATTAATTATAAGAATTTATAGTGTTCTTACTAACAACCATAGGGGTTGTCAATAACATAACCCTTAAGATTAAAAGCCACTCACTTTAATGGATATAAAATTTGGTCCAATATAATTATTAATTATTACAAGGACATTTGTAAAAGCTAGTGGAATATATATTAGTAGTGACTGATGCTGCTGCTTTGAAAGCATCAATCACCATCGATTCCTTTCTTTTTCGTTCAAGGAAATCCTAACCTTAAAAACCATAACAAGTGCTGCTAACAGTATTATATGTAGCCAGTCAGAAAGTACAAGATTTGTCGTTATATACTTTGTTTGTATAATATTACTTCAATTTGCAATTAATTAATTCCATAATTTTTTTATTCCTTAATCTTACCCGGTTGCTCCTAATTTAAGACAAATTCTGTAGGATTAGGACTAGGATCTGTATTCTCTGACCCATTCACCAATGGTTAAAACTGTACGTAAAATATAAAAATGGCCACTACACTATATTAAAATTAATTTTTGGCCATTGAACTTTTGGTAGTGATAAAATCATCATTAAATTTTTGATTTGGTTACAAAATGGTCACTACTAATGATAAATTTGATAAGTTTAAGGACAGTTTCGTAACAATTTTATAGGTTTGAATGGCCATTTTGTAACATTTGAAAAAAAATAATGACAATCTCGTAATCAAATCAAAAGTTCAATGACTATTTTGTAACTTTTAAATGACTAGTGACAGAAAAAAATTATTTCATTGTAGTTTATTGACATAGAAATTGATTTTTTCGTCCCCCGTATTCAATGGTCAATATTTTTCAAATGTTATTTTAATAGATTGATCTATTCGATGAAATAGAATTTATCTTCTAATCTAGTTGTAATACTCAAATTTTATCCGGGTATATACATACATATATATATATATATATATACACACACATGGTATTCACTATAAATAAAACCAACAAATAAATAAATAATAAGTAAATAAATCCAAAGTCCCTCCTAAAAATAAATAGTCCATTTACATATGTTCAAGGCCCGATTTAAACCCAATACAACAATTATAACCCATTTCTCGCCCATTCTGATATACCCAACCCAACAAGCACAATCTGAGCTGAAAATTCTAAGTTTTTCGTCCAAATAGTGCCACGTGACGACGGTTGATTGGCCTAAACCGTTTCACACGGATTATGGTCTTCTTGAAGATGATCTGGATCCAATTGGCGCACGCTGACATCATCATGACTTCATTTTTGACAATCTTATAAATAAAGAGAGAGAAATTCTTATATCATTAATGACATAATAATAATAATAATAATAATAATAATAATAATAATAATAATAATAAAAAGCGGGGAGAGAGAAACAACCTTTCGGGAGTTGAGCCGTCACTGAAGCTGCATTGTTGCTGAAAGCTCGAACATCGTCGAAAAAGCCGGTCGGTCATCGGCCGGAGCTGAGATCACGCTATTGTGAAGGTATATCTCATCTTCAATTCTTGCAAAATAAACATGAAATGTTAGTGAAAATCGAAATAAAAAAATCAAAATATAAAACCAAATCTGAAAAAAGAGATCAAAGAGCTTATCTTGGTGGCCGATGTAATTTAGAGGTTGCTGGAGTCAAAAATGAGTGTGGTTTGGGTAGATTTAAGCCTAGTTGGGTGAGGAATGGATAGATCCTATCGGATTTGGGTGGATCTAGGGTTCTAGGGAGAAATCGAAGAATTTTATGGTTTTCTTGAATTCAAAATGGGTGGTCAAAAATAGCCTTTAGCGGCCGGTGTGGTGACCAACGAACGACTGAGGGTGACTGGAGGTAGGCTAAGCTGGATTGATCGGAGGAGTATGGGGCGAAGAGTTGCCGAAATGTTTGGTGTTCATCAAATTCTTTTTAAACGTGTTGAACACCTTCCTAAAAAGGTGGATTTTGATCTTTGTGGGGATAAAATTTGAAAAATAGTTTATTTCAGTGAGAGAGAATTCAGAGCGAATTCAGGAGGAGAAAGATAAAATTTAAATAAATGAAAAAAATGGGTGATCTGATAAGTCCTTTATATAGAACTCGGATCCGGGCCTAGGAACTTGCGAATCCCCATGGCTGGCATGCGAATCTGTAACCCCCTTAGCCCGACCTAGACGGTTGACCCGAACTACGAAGATTACACGGGGAAAACCAAAGTCAACTCGAAAGTCAACCTTGATTAACGACCTTTTTTTCTTTTTAAACTTGTCTAGATGCACATTAACCCTAAGCGAGCACTTGAGAAACATTTACGTACTAAGCACAACGATCAGATTCGAACAAGGGACTCAATTGCATAATAAACAAAGATTAGGGACCAAAATGTAAATTCTGAAAATGTAAAGGTATAGCTGGTTTTTAAGTTACCAATATGGAATTAGTTATATAACATGCTTCCCTGTGAAATTTCACTTAAATTGGACTTCTCGAACTCATACAATTGCAATTACATCTTTCGGGACTAAAACGTAAAGCTTGTAAACTTCAACACCATTCAAATTAGTGCCCAACGGTCACCTGTTTCGAAACGGCTTTGAACGTTCCGAAACACGGGTTCGTTCCAAGACTGGTTTCGAAACAGGGCTTGGCAGTAGCCAAAACGTTTCGGAACAGCCTCTAGCCGTTCCGAAACACGAATGCCATTATAAGCCCCCGTTTCGAAACGCTAGTGCCCGTTCCGATACGGTTTGCCCAGAAACTGCAGATTTTGCTGGTTTTGCACACATAAATTCATTCAAACACATCCTAATGACTTCCTAGTCAAGCCAATAAGTCATCATGCATATAAGGTACATGTTTGCAACTCCAAAACACATCCATAGCATCAAACATGAAATTTCACAAGTCTATAGGCATGCACCATATTATCCAAACCAAGCAATCAATCAATCTCCAAACCAAGCATTAAAAAGGCCTCTTACAAATCCAAAACATTAAAAGCATCATGCCACAAACTAGGGAGTCCAAAACATCTCCCAAAACACACTTTAGGTTCCCATTGCCAATTACCAAAACTAATAGTGTACGAAAACATCACCATACATGAGCTTGGTTTCCCTTGGACACTCTAGCCTCATTGTTGCCTTAAAACTCTTCAATTATCTGCATTATTGGTACAAGAGAGAGAGCATAAGCACAATTGCTTAGTGAGGCATGCTCTAAAGAAAACATCACAATAATGCATTTTAGAAAAACACTTTCATCAAAGCTTTTAAAACCACATGCTCATCTCTTTCTCATGCTTGGAAAAAACCTCAAAGCAAAACTCATTGGAACCACATATACCTCTATTCTATCCCATGCATTAAAACCAATGCAAAACTCATGGCAAAGCCATTCACATGCTTGTATTGACTAAGCATCTCTAAACATAACACATATGCATATCTCATAGCATAAATCATTTCGACAAGGTATATGTGTAACAAAAACCATTTCATCATTAGTATTGGCATTTAGCATCTCATTAATACTCGGATATGCGGACACATTTCTACACTAGACTCTTCCGGTGGAATCTCACATCACCGTACTCACTTGTCTAGCAACATAGCTTCCGGTGGAATCTCTCATCACCGTACTCACATGACGGAATCTCTCATCGCCACAAAGCTTGGGTATTTCACCAAGTCCTACCCGATGGAATGCCCATCATCAGAATATCTCCCTTTGGCTTAACCAAAGAGCACGTACGAATTTTTAGTTTATAGTGCACTCTCATCCTATTGATCGATCAATTATACTCGGTAAGTTTCTCAACATCTATGTCAATATAATGTTTTAAAATATCATATCACCTACTGTTTTTCATGCAATAAAACTCAAGAGTTCTCTTATTACATATCAAATCATAAATCATACTTTGCTTCAAACCAAAAGCTCAAATCTAGTCAAAGCAACATGCCATCTCATGATATCTTTACAAGCATAATCTCATACTTCAAAACATGCATAAAAACAGTAGGAATTTAACAATCTCTAACCATGAGCATGTAAAAGCATTTTGGGCCCAAACACCACTTTAGAGAGATCAAAACAAGCCATACTTACTTCCGGATTTAGGAAGGTGTTTCAAGCCTCTCCTAAATCCCCAAACCTTGTATTTTTTTGTCCTCGTGGACTTCAAACTCAAACGCACTCACCGATTTCGTTTCGCTTGCTTGCCGAAACGTCAATCAAGCCTCCAGATCAACCCCACAAGTGTCCGAAGATGTCTCCCCTGTTTTAAACACATCAAAGCAGAGGATTAATGCATCATCATGCATTGAAATCTTCAGCCAACTCACTCAATCTCGCTGCTCTACCTAAAGCCAACATTTCGGCTATCAAACACAACCGAAATCACCTCCAAACTCTCCCAAAACTTAATCCAGCCAAGATCCATCACTTCTAACCATTTCTAAACATCAATCAACATCCAAAATGAACCTAAACTCGTCCTTATACCTCCAGCTACAACAGAACACCAAGATCACCTCAAAAACCACCATTTTCATAAGCAAAAACTTAGGAAATACAACCTATTCGGGATTGCATTGATAAAACCTCATTTACACATCATTAGATATCCAAAATACATTTAAGAATCATCTCTAAACAGAGCCCAAACAATCACAACGAAATTCTTCAAGATTTCTTCCAAATCTTGAGTTTAAAAGCCAAAATCAACTTCCTATCATTAAGACCATTTACAAAACTTAAATTAAGGATTGACAACTTGGGAATTTCAGTAAAGAATTGAGTATTTAGAGGAGAAGAACAATCTTACCTCTAAATGGTGATTTCTCCTTGATTTGAGCCAATTTCCTTGAAAATCCAATGAGGAAATCAAAAGGATTTGATGTAAGATTGATTAGGAACTAATTGATGATATAAATCTCATCAATTGAAGTGGAATTAAATGAAAAAGTTGCTGGAGAAAAGTGTTTGGATGATGGAATTTTGAGAGAAAAAGAATAGAGAGAAAACTTGGAAAAAGTAGTTATGAAATTCTAAAAGGTAGTTTCGTTTTCCATTTAATTAATTAAAACATTAATTAATTCACTCAAATTAAGGAAAAATCTGGAGAAAACATTTTTGGGTAAATTAGCTCCTTAAAGATTCAAAGTTTCAATCCTTACAAAACAGTCACCACTAAACTTTTCAAAAATTGCATTTTAGTCACTACTCCAAAATGTAGTATTTCCAAACCTTATTTTGCAAAATTGATTTCACCACTCTCTTATATATATTAAAAGAGAGTTTTTAGATATTTTTCCATATTTTTAAAGCATCCGGAACTAGGCTTTCCCTAAAACATTCTTTTATATTCGAACCGAAAATCAGACCGGTCTGGTTCAAACCCTAAACTTCCAAGCCCAAAATTGGGGTGTTACAACTCTCCCCCCTTAAGAAATTTTGTCCTCGAAATTTACCTAGAGGAAAAAGGTACGGAAACTGCTTCAACATATCATCATTTCTTTCCCACGTAGCTTCCTCAACACCACGATGCCTCCACAACACCTTAACCAATTCAATGGTCTTGCCCCGAAGAACTTTACTGTCCGAATCCAGAATTTCAACCGGTTCCTCATCATAGGTCAAGTCTGGGTTCAACTCCACTTCCTCCATAGGCATAACATGCGAAGGATCAGATCTATACCTCCGAAGCATAGAGACATGAAACACATCATGAATCTTTTCCAACTCTTGCGGTAACCTCAGCTTATACGCAACAGGACCCACACGTTCAATCACCTCGTATGGTCCAATGTACCTAGGGATCAACTTACCCTTCCGACCAAACCTCATCACCTTCTTCCAAGGCGAAACCTTCAAGAACACACGGTCACCTACCGCAAACTCAATCTCCTTACGCTTCAAATCCGCGTAAGACTTCTGTCGATCAGAAGCTGTCTTCAAACGCTCACAAATGAGCTTCACCTTCTCGGTGGTTCCCTTTAACAAAGCCGGCATTGAAACCAACTTCTGACCTGTTTCAGCCCAGCAAAGAGGAGTTCTGCACTTCCTCCCATACAAGGCTTCATATGGTGCGATTTGAATACTTGCCTGGTAGCTATTATATAAGCAAACTCCACCAAAGGAAAATGCTTCTCCCAAGAACCCTGAAACTCAATCACAGTGGACCTCAACATATCCTCTAGCACTTGGATAACACGCTCAGACTGTCCATCCGACTGTGGATGATAAGAAGTACTGAAATTCAGCCGCGTACCCAAAGCTTGATGCAAACACTCCAAAAAACGCAATGTGAACCTCGTATCTCTATCCGACACTATGGACTTTGGTACAACATGCAGACGTACAATCTCAGCAATATACAGCTCTGCAAGATTATCCAAGGTATACGTAGTATGCACAGGCAAGAAATGCGCACACTTCGTAAGTTGATCCACAATCACCCACACCGAATTCTTCTTCGATGGCGACAAAGGCAAACCAGACACAAAGTCCATGGTAATCCTTTCCCACTTCCACTCAGGAATTCTCAATGGTTGCAACAACCTAGAAGGAAACTGATGCTCAATCTTAACCCGCTGACAAACCATGCACTTACTCACGTACTCCGCAACATCTTTCTTCAATCCCACCCAGTAGTACTCATCCTTCAGATCACGATACATCTTTGTACTACCAGGTTGCATAGCAAAAGGACTACTATGAGCTTCAGTCAGAATAGTACGCCTCAACTCCACATCATTAGGCATTACTATCCGACTTCTAAAACATAAAACTCCATCATAATTAAAACAGAATTCTGATGGTCTACCCTCAGCAATATCCGGAACATGTGTCACCAAAGAATCATCCAACAACTGCTTATCTTTTATCAACTGTACCAAAGATGGTTTCACTTGCAATTCAGCCACAAGACCCCCATCTCGCGAAATGCTCAAGCGGGCAAACATAGCCCTCAACTCCACTGCCACCTTTCTACTCAAGGCATCCACTACAACATTAGCCTTTCCCGGATGGTACTCGATCGTCAGATCGTAATCCTTAAGCAACTCCACCCAACGTCATTGCCTAAGATTCAACTCTTTCTGCGACATCAGATACTTCAAACTCTTGTGATCCGTGTACACAGTACACTTCTCACCATACAGATAATGTCTCCAAATCTTCAAAGCAAAAACCACCGCAACCAACTTAATATCATGCGTAGGATAATTACGCTCATGCACCTTCAACTGGCGTGATGCATAAGCCACCACCTTACCCTCTTGCATCAGCACACACCCAAACCCAACATAGGATGCGTCGCTGTACACCACAAACTCTTTTCCTGATTCAGGTTGAACCAAAATAGGAGCTTGCGTCAAAGCTGCCTTAAGCTTCTCAAAAGCTTGTTGTCTTGCCTCTGTCCACTCATACTTGACATCTTTTTGCAACAACTTCGTCAAAGGGGCAGCAATCTTTGAAAAACCATCCACAAACCTTTGGTAGTATCTTGCCAACCCAAGGAAACTACAGACTTCATGAACCGACTTAGGAGGCTTCCAATTCATCACCGCCTCAATCTTCTGAGGATTAACACGAATCCCCTCCGCAGAAACCACATGACCAAGGAAAACAACTTCCCTAAGCCAGAATTCGCACTTGCTCAGCTTAGTATAAAGCTGATTCTCCAACAGCGCTTGTAAGACAACCCTCAAATGACCTTCATGCTCCTCCTCAGTACGAGAGTACACAAGGATATCGTCAATGAACACCACAACAAACTTGTCCAGGTATTCATGAAACACTCTATTCATCATGTCCATAAAAGCTGCAGGAGCATTCGTCAAGTCAAATGGCATTACAAGGAACTCATAATGCCCATACCTCATTCTAAAGGCTGTTTTTGGCACATCCACATCTTTCACCTTAAGCTAATAGTACCCTGACCTTAAGTCAATCTTGGAGAACACAGCCGCTCCCCGAAATTGATCAAAGATATCATCTATCCTCGGCAAAGGATACTGATTCTTGATAGTTAACTTATTCAGCTGACGATAATCGATGCACATTCTCATAGTGACATCCTTCTTTTTCACAAACAAACTGGTGCACCCCAAGATGACACACTTGGCCGAATGAACCCACGATCAAGAAACTCATGAAGTTGCGTCTTTAACTCCTTTAGCTCCTTAGGTGCCATGTGATAGGGAGAAATGGACACTGGAGTTGTGTTTTCATAAAGCTGAATTCCAAACTCTACCTCGCGACTAGGCGGCAAACCAGGTAACTTCTCCGGAAACACTCCAGGAAACTCACGAACAGTTCTGATATCCTGAACCCGCAACTCCTTTGAACTAGGATTCATCACAAAGGCTAGGTAAGCCTCGCAACCTTGCCTCAGCATTCGACTTGCTTCTAACGTAGACACCACATTGGCAAGAAACTTCACATTCTCACCTACTACCACTACTTCGTAATCATTCGCAAGCTTCAGCGAAACTCGCTTGTTCTCAAAATCCACTACAGCTCGACGTTCAACAAGCCAATCCATTCCAAGGATCACATCAAAACCATAGAATGGCAATTCCATGAGGTCAACAAGAAAAACATGGTTTTGCACTTTTAAGGGACATCTCCAATACAACCTTCGCGTCACAACCGTTTCACCAAAGGAACTAGTCACACGCATACCAACATCCAAAGACTCAACAGGTAAACCAAGCATTTGAGCATGTTCACGTAATATATATGAGTGTGTAGACCCAGAATCAATCAAAGAAAGTAATGATAAGGATTGTAAAGTGAAGGTACCTGCTATCACATCCGTATCATTCCTTCCCTCACGCTGGGCATACACTCGAGCCTGACCTCCACCCTCAGGTTGAACGGCCACAACATGCGCTACATTCCTGCCACCGTCATCTCTGCGCTGAAAATTACCACGGCCGCGCCCACGACCTCTCTGTGGCTCAGCTGCTCTCACCGGAGCCTGTCATTCTCTCAAAGGCTGAGGACAATCCTTCTTCATATGTCCACGGTTTCCACAATTCCAGCACGTCCCAAGGTTACCCCAACATTCACCACCGTGCCGTCTATCACAACGGTTACACTCAGGAGTCCTCTGAACAGCATTAGGTCCTTGCTGACCTCTCCCAGGGTTACCACCCCCACGCCTAGCATCATACTGTGGCCTCCGATCCTTATGCCTCTTGTTGCGATCTCTACCAAAATCGCGCTCAGCCGCTCGCTTCCCAGAGCTAGATCCTCCCGCTCGACTAGTCAAACCAAGGTTCGCCTCAATGTCCTTGGCTCTAGTGACCAAGACATCGAAATCTGTGTAGTCCGCCGCAAGCATGAAAGTCTTCACATCCATTACCAACCCATAACGAAATCATTCACACCTCTCCCGCTCGTTAGGGATGAGCTCAGGTGCATACTGACTAAGGTGGACAAATTGGATCTCATACTCAGCTACCGTCATGCTACCTTGCATCAGAGACATAAATTCTCTTTTCTTCTCAACTAAGTATCGCACACCCAGATACTTTCGCTTGAACGCATTCACAAAGAATGTCCAAGTCACCTCATCATCATCCATACCAGAGATAGTGGTCGTCCACCACGTATAGGCATCACCATGCAGCAGTGATACCACACAACCCAACTTCTGCACATTATTGCAGTTCATATGTCCCAATATCCTCTTGGTGCTCTCCAACCAAGACTCAGATCTTTCCGGAGATAGACCTCTGAACTCAGTCCCTCCCAGACTACGAGGACGTTCCAAAGGTAACCTCCCATTAGCATCGTCCTGATGCGCAGCTCCATGAGCCCCAGCTACTGCTGCTTGGAAAGCTCCAGCAATAGCCTGAATCAACATCCTCATGTCAGGAGCAGCTTGCCCCTGCACACCTTCAGATCCAGCGACCCCAGCACCAGCACCAACACCAGCATTATTACCCCCAGCACCATCACCTCCGGGTGGTCCACCACCAGGGGGAGGAGGTAAATCCACAACATTCTCAGCATTTTCCTCATTTTCATTCTGAGCCATAGCTCTCGTATTCACTCTCATCTCTCTACGTGGCCCCATTTATAGAGAAAACAATGCACTGACAAAATATGCAATAAACACAATTAGGCTCAATAAGGTAAGTAATCCAAGTACTCAAGCTTATTTTCTAAAACAATTCCTTTCATTAGTTTTGATATGGCAATGGGTTCCCCTAACATGCTTCAACACAGCGTAACATCACAATTGCAACCATACATCACAATTCAATCAATCATACTTTCACCCAAAAGGCATATCATGCAAATACACATACATTAACCACACCACAAATCCCAAAGACACGAGATCTAAGCTCTAATACCACCAAATGTAACCCCCTTAGCTAGGCCTAGACGGTTGACCCGAACTACGAAGATTACACGGGGAAAACCAAAGTCAACCTTGATTAACGGCCCTTTTTTTTCCTTTTTAAACTTGTCTAGATGCACATTAACCCTAAGCGAGCACTTGAGAAACATTTACGTAATAAGCACAGCGATCAGATTCGAACAAGGGACTCAATTGCACAATAAACAAAGATTAGGGACCAAAATGTAAATTCTGAAAATGTGAAGGTCATAGCTGGTTTTTAAGTTACCAATATGGAATTAGTTATATTACATGCTTCCCTGTCAAATTTCACTTAAATTGGACTTCTCGAACTCATACAATTGCAATTACATCTTCCGGGACTAAAACGTAAAGCTTGTAAACTTCAACACCATTCAAATCAGTGCCCAACGGTCACCTATTTCGAAACGGCTTTGACCGTTTCGAAACACGGGTTCCTTTCGAGACTGGTTTCGAAACAGGGCTTGGCAGTAGCCAAAGCGTTTCGGAACAGCCTCCAGCCGTTTTGAAACACGAAGGCCATTACAGGCCCCCGTTTCGAAACGCTAGTGCCCGTTCCGATACGGTTTGCCCAGAAGCTGCAGATTTTGCTGGTTTTGCACACATAAATCTATTCAAACACATCCTAATGACTTCCTAGTCAAGCAACAAGTCATCATGCATATAAGGTACATGTTTGCAACTCCAAAACACATCCATAGCATCAAACATGAAATTTCACAAGTCTATAGGCATGCACCCTATTATCCAAACCAAGCAATCAATCAATCTCCAAAGCAAGCATTAAAAAGGCCTCTTACAAATCCAAAACATCAAAAGCATCATGCCACAAACTAGGGAGTCCAAAACATCTCCCAAAAAACACTTTAGGTTCCCGTTGCCAATTACCAAAACTAATAGTGTACGGAAACATCACCATACATGAGCTTGGTTTCCCTTGGACACTCTAGCCTCCTTGTTGCCTTAAAACTCTTCAATTATCTGCATTATTGGTACAAGAGAGAGCGTAAGCACAATTGCTTAGTGAGGCATGCTCTAAAGAAAACATCACAGTAATGCATTTTAGAAAAACACTTTCATCAAAGCATTTAAAACCACATGCTCATCTCTTTCTCATGCTTGGAAGAACCCTCAAAGCAAAACTCATTGGAACCACATGTACCTCTATTCTATCCCATGCATTAAAACCAATGCAAAACTCATGGCAAAGCCATTCACATGCTTGTATTGACTAAGCATTTCTAAACATAACACATATGCATATCTCATAGCATAAATCATTTCGACAAGGTACATGTGTAACAAAAACCATTTCATCATTAGTATTGGCATTTAGCATCTCATTAATACTCGGATATGCGGACACGTTTCTACACTAGACTCTTCCGGTGGAATCTAGCATCATCGTACTCACTTGTCTAGCAACATAGCTTCCGGTGGAATCTCTCATCACCGTACTCACATGGCGGAATCTCTCATCGCCACAAAGCTTGGGTATTTCACCAAGTCCTACCCGATGGAATGCCCATCATCGGAATATCTCCTTTTGGCTTAACCAAAGAGCACGTACGAATTTTTAGTTTATAGTGCACTCTCATCCTATTGATCGATCAATTATATCTGGTAAGTTTCTCAACATCTATGCCAATATAATGTGTTAAAATATCATCTCACCTACTGTTTTTCATGCAATAAAACTCAAGAGTTCTCTTATCACATATCAAATCATAAATCATACTTTGCTTCAAACCAAAAGCTCAAATCTAGTCAAAGCAACATGCCATCTCATGACATCTTTACAAGCATAATCTCATGCTTCAAAACATGCATAAAAACAGTAGGAATTTATCAATCTCTAACCATGAGCATGTAAAAGCATTTTAGGGCCAAACACCATTTTAGAGAGATCAAAACAAGCCATACTTACTTCTGGATTTAGGAAGGTGTTTCAAACCTCTCCTAAATCCCCAAACCTTGTATTTTTTTGTCCTCATGGACTTCAAACTCAAACGCACTCACCGATTTCGTTTCGCTTGCTTGTCGAAACGTCAATCAAGCCTCCGGATCAACTCCACAAGTGTCCGAAGATGTCTCCCCTTTTTTAAACACATCAAAGCAGAGGATTAATGCATCATCATGCATTGAAATCTTCAGCCAACTCACTCAATCTCGCTGCTCTACCTAAAGCCAACATTTCGGCTATCAAACACAATCGAAATCACCTCCAAACTCTCCCAAAACTTAATCCAGCCAAGATCCATCACTTCTAACCATTTCTAAACATCAATCAACATCCAAAATGAACCTAAACTCATCCTTATACCTCCAGCTACAACAGAACACCAAGATCACCTCAAAAACCACCATTTTCATAAGCAAAAACTTAGGAAATACAACATATTCGAGATTGCATTGATAAAACCTCATTTACACATCATTAGACATCCAAAATACATTTAAGAATCATCTCTAAACAGAGCCCAAACAATCACAACGAAATTCTTCAAGATTTCTTCCAAATCTTGAGTTTAAAAGCCAAAATCAAGTTCCTATCATTAAAACCATTTACAAAACTTAAATTAAGGATTGACAACTTGAGAATTTCAGTAAAGAACTGAGTATTTAGAGGAGAAGAACAATCTTACCTCTAAATGGTGATTTCTCCTTGATTTGAGCCAATTTCCTTGAAAATCCAATGAGAAAATAAAAAAGGATTTGATGTAAGATTGATTAGGAACTAATTGATGATATAAATCTTATCAATTGAAGTGGAATTCAATGAAAAAGTTGCTGGAGAAAAGTGTTTGGATGATGGAATTTTGAGAGAAAAAGAATAGAGAGAAAACTTGGAAAAAGTAGTTATGAAATTCTAAAAGGTAGTTTCCTTTTCCATTTAATTAATTAAAACATTAATTAATTCACTCAAATTAAGGAAAAATCAGGAGAAAACATTTTTTGGTAAATTAGCTCCTTAAAGATTCAAAGTTTCAATCCTTACAAAACAGTCACCACTAAACTTTTCAAAAATTGCATTTTAGTCACTACTCCAAAATGTAGTATTTCCAAACCTTATTTTGCAAAATTGATTTCACCACTCTCTTATATATATTAAAAGAGGATTTTTAGATATTTTTCTATATTTTTAAAGCATCCCGAACTAGGCTTTCCCTAAAGCATCCTTTTATATTCGAACCAAAAATCAGACCGGTCCGGTTCAGACCCTAAACTTCCAAGCCCAAAATTGGGGTGTTACAGAATCCCCATTGACAACCCTCATCTTTTTATGGTTTCAACCTATTCTTTTCAATTATATACATTTTGATCCTTAAATCAATGAAAAATGGTCTTTTTGAAGTTCAATTATTTTCAATTTAGTCACGTATTTTATTTAATTAAATATTTAATTACCAATTAAGTTATTCCTATTAATTGTTTCATTTAATTTGATGCATGTTAGATTCATTCTAGGAGATTTTAATACATAGATTAATTTTAATTAATGAATAGAGCCTAAGCTTTTAATGTTCTTATTAGGCTTTAATAGTTTAATTAAGAAGATGATTGTAGAAAATTAATGTACATCGAGTGTGAAATTTTGAAGTCCTAATTTGAATGGTGTCCCAGTGTAATGGGATGTTGTTCAGGATAGGTTTATAAGTACAAAACTTAATATTCATTAAAATCCTAGAAATTAATAAATGATTAGATTAATTAAGTAGAGCTTTAAATATGACTATAACTCTAATAACTAGATAAATAATTAAACTAGGAAATATTATATATAATTTTGGGATTTAAATATGGATGGTACCCAAGTAACTGAGTGTTATCTCATACAAATCTTTAAATTAAATAATATTCATAGATTAAATAACACATAAATTTAAAGTAGAGCTTTTTCTTAGATTAACACTTAAGATTAACAAGGTCATAATTAATAATGCATATAAAACCTTAATTAATTTTGTGTGGCATGTTAGTATTTTAAGAATGATAATTTGAATTTAATTTCTTCAATAATTATTGGATGGGTTTGTGGAATGAATGGAAATATGATTTTTACTTGTGTAATATATATATCATTCATGCATAAGTCTTCTACCCATGCTTCTCCTTTAACTGGGATCGAGACATGATCCTAAGTTAGGTTTGCCACCTCCGAGCGGGAATTTTTTCTTTCTTCCGATATACCAATCTTATACACTGTGAAGTTAAGCCTCCTCTATAAGGGCTCATATACTCCTGAATCGATGTCTTGCTGTCGCAGTAGACAGTAACGAGAGTTTGGTACCCATAGTCTAGAACAAAAGCCATATGTTGTAATCTAGGAGCGCACCCACTAGAGCCAGATAATAGACCATAAAATTAGACATAGTAATGTTAGAGTGCTCACTACAACAAAGCAGGTCATTAGTGGCACATTTAACATCGTTTTTGGGTAAACACCACTTATTTTGTACATCTCGCGACATTTAAAGAAAAACGCCACAACTGACAAAATTTGCGGCGTTTTACTTGGAAGCGCCACAATTTATATGTACTTTTAGTAGCATTTTATGGGAAAACGCCGCTATAAACAGATATATGGTGGCATTTTCTTATTGTTCAGAACTTTTAGTGACGTTTTATGAAAAACACCGCTAAAAATATATATAAGGTGGCGCTAAAAAGTCAAACACCATGAAATCTCATATTTTATTTCTGATAAGGAAGTCTTTTAACCCTTTTTTTAATCACAAGCTCTATTCCTTATTTCTCAAATATTTATTGATCTTCTGCTGATGCTCGTGCCCCCTTCCTCTCTGCCATCTAATCTGCTGATGCTCGTGCCCCCTCCTCTCTGCTATTGCTTGTGCCCCCTCCTCTCTGTCATCTATATTGCTCCATAATGTTTGTAAAAGCAATGGGTATGTTGTTGCTCTCTTTGCTGATCTTTTCCTCTTCTTGTTTTTCTTAGTTTTAGAAAAATTAGTGACACAAACTTCTTCTCTTGGCTTTAGTTAGAGCTTGTGCCTATGCTTACTTCAAAAAGCAAGAAAAATCACGAGAAAGATTTAAAAATTGAGTAGTACAATAAGTTTGAGGTAAATTTTTGGACGTCCCTTCAACAATGAGAACTTCAATTTCAAAGCTCAAATTTGGTTGTAATTTATTGTGCATCTTTCGAAGAAATGTGTTAGTATTATTTTTTGTTAGGATTTTTTATTTTTGTAAAAAAAATTGCAATCTTCTCATGTTAATATTGCTCACTTAAGTGTTTATTTTGTGAAATTTTGTGTGGGGGAAGGCAAATTGCTGTACTAGAGAGCACCTAGAGTTGTTCATTGGCAGGGGAGGGAAACCATGGAAGTAGAGTCCTAAACATTTTTAAAAAAGATTTGATAAAATTGAGAAAAAAGTAGATGTCGTAAAGTCTATTGATCTGTCTTGTTCAATTTATATTTCGTTAAAGGCTTTAATATGGTACATAAATGTAGCAAGAAGCTGCTGGAATTTACATTTTATAATTGTTCTATTTATTAAGGAAATAAACACTTGTTAATAGGCCAACATGGTAACATATTGTTGCCCATAATTATTGAAGTAACTTGTATGTGTATATGTGTGCGTATACGCGTGCGGGCGTGTGGGCGCGTGTGTGTCCAAGAATGTTGTAGTCTTTTAAGTATACTATAGCAGCCATGGATTTATCTGTTCTGAATCGCCGTGTGCTAATTTTTTGTAGCTCTAAATGTATGTAAGAAAATAGTATATTGAGACAACAGTAGTCAAGAAATTTGTTTTATTGGAACATTAGTAGTTTGCACATATATCTTATTCTCCATGTGCTGATTTCTACATATTTTATCTGTAACCCCCTTAGCACGGCCTAGACTCCAGACCCGAACTAAGAAGATTACACGGGGAAAAACCAAAGCCAACTCATTAAAGACGACTTCGATTAACGACCCTTTTTTTCATTTTTATCTTCTCTATATGCACATTAAGATCATATGTGATCAGCAACACACTTAGAAGAAAACGGCACAACGATCGAAGTTCGATTAGGGGTTCAATTGCATACACTTAACTTTTATGGACTAAGTTGTACTTTCTGAAAATTACAGGGACTAATCAAATTTTAGGATTACCAAACCTTAATTAGTCATGTAACATGCCATCATGTCAAAATTTCATCTCAAACGGATCATCCAAACTCAACCAATTGAACATACAAAAACCATAGACCAATATGCAACATTTCAGGACTTCAAAAGATACTTTTAACTGAAATTAACGGCTCGGTATCGGTACACCTTAGCCCGTATCGATACGCGGGATGGCAGTAGCCAATGTTGGGAAAAAGGTATCGATACGCTTCCTCGCGTATCAGTACGACCTTCAAACCTTGCCTAGGCGTATCGATACGCGGGCAACTCGTATTGATACCCTTGTGTCGATATGCCTGAAATTTGCCTTAGTGTATGATACTCAATCCCGAGTATCGATACACATACGAGAAAATCACATTCCACAGCCCTCAAATCACATTTAACAACATCTAAACATGTCTAAAACATTCATACATGTTATATCCAACATTCCAAACATTTATGCATCATCAAACATTTGCAAAACAAGCATCAAACATGGTAATTCATGGAGAGGCATTAAACTACCCAAGCATGCTTTTAGACACAAACCATAGCATAGCCAAATACCAAAGCTAAGACCATAAACCATATAGAGACCATTTACAAGCCCCAAAACACAAACCAAACATGCTCAAGGTGTTTAACATCACCAAACAAATCCATGAGTAGAAATCCCTCTCATTGCCTCTTATTACACTAAAATGAAAACACATACTTTGCTTAGCTAAAATCACTTGGATTCCCCTTGCTCTCTTGCTGCCAAAGATGCTCAATTCTCTGCATTGATGAAACAAATGAGTGTAAGCATAAAGCTTAGTGAGGACCGCTATAAAACCAAACATTCATCAATGCATTTTTAAAACCAAATCATCATCCCATGTAAACATATGCCTTCCTTTAAAATATGCACTTTAGAACACCATGTTCACTTTCAAACCACATGCTCGTAGCATCATTAATTACAACAGCAAAAATCTTTTCTCATGCTTAAACCAAGCATCATGTGCATTCAAGCATATCTCTCAAGCATTTCATGCTTCCTCAAAATAAATGTTCATCATTCATTCATTATAACAACATCATTATATTGGCTCGCAAGTGATCAACATCAAGAACCATCTTAAAACACAACACGCTTGACACAATCGGACACACAGATTACAAGCGTTGTCCCACACGCTTCATACACACTACCAGATTTACAAGGTGGAGTTTAACGGCACAATCACAACCCCTCAACATCCGTGATGGAGATTAATGGCACAATAACAACCCCTCAACATCACTCATCGATAGTTGTATAATTCCACTAACGAGAGCACGAGACACAAACCACAAGATTCACACACGGAATTAAACCATCCAACGTTGTGATCTTATCCTCAATCGTTAGGGGTACTTGGATGGAGTTTACGGCACAATCACAACCCCTCGACATCTAAGGCGACTTTATTCACGGTGCACCCAATCCTATAGCTGGCTAACTATATCCGATTAAAATAACCAAAACCATTTACCATCACTTGCCAATATAATCATTTACCAACATCATTTTAATGTTTTACAAGCATAAACCACAATGCCATTTCCACAAGCAATAACATTATTTAAACCAATTTCATAATCATATAAATCCAAGGATCACGTACCATGTGCATCCTTAACAAATTTAAAACCAGCAAAATCATAGCTCAAAACATGCTTTAAATAGTAATCAAACCACATTTAAATCAGGTGCATTTCAAACCAAAACATAGCACAATCCGAGAGAGACTTTCGATTTACTTACTCTTGAGCTTAGCTAAGTGTTTCAAACTTACACTATGCTCCCAAAATCACGTTCAAAACATTTCAAAGCTGGAAAATCCTTTTCCACTCACCGATACACGAAACTTCGCTTGTCGACGCGAAGATCACTCGTCCGAAGCCTCTAAAAATGCTTCGCTTGCTTCCGGATCAAGATCCCCTATTTTTAGAGCATCAAAACAGAAATTCAAATGCATTAAAATGCATTCCAACTCCAGCAACTAAACACAAACTCGTTGCCCAATAAAACTACACCAATTTACCCATCCGAAACAATCGAAAACTCAATCTTTTGCTTCCTAAACCAAGCCCACCCAACATACATCACATCCAACCATTAATAATCACCAAAACACATCTAAAAACAACCTAAACCCTTCCTTATACCTCTAGCAATCATATAACCACCAAACACCTCAAAAGCTCAACAAAAACTATCGTAAAACTCAAGGATCTCAAGGATTTTGGGATCTATATTATTAAAACACTTTTTCAACATCATAATCATCTCAAAACTCAATTAGATTCAATCTAAACAGAGCTCATCAACATCACTCCGAAAATCAAGATTTAAACCTTTATTTTGCAAGACTTTGATATTAAATCAAAACTTTCTTAAAAACAACAATTAGGAGTTAATAATCTTGGGAATTTCAATAAAGAACCTAGATTAGAGGCTGAGAACGAGATTTACCTCCAATTCTTGCCTTCCTTAATGATTGACAAGTTTTAGCTTCACAAATCTTGAAGAAATTGAAGAGAATTCTTGGAAATTATTTAGAAATCAAAGAGAGAGTGTTTGGGAGAAAAGAAATCTGGAGAAATTGTTTTAGAAATGGGTTTTCCTGAAATGAAAGTTAGTTACGTCAAAAACTTCTCAATTTCATATTTTAACAATTGAATAAAATAAAAGTCTCTTTTTAATTAATCGTCTAAAAATCATTTAAAACACATGAAAATTTAAGGAAAGGTGTAATTGCCCAAAAGATCTCTAAAGATTCTAAGATTTTGGCTCCTCTATGAAATTCGCATTTTTCCATAGTTTTAAAACTTTAGATTTTGGTCACTACCCAAAATGTACCTCTTTCGAAACTCATTTTGTAAAATTGATTTGACTAACCTCTTAAACATGATTTTAGAGGATTTTAGCAATTTTTTTCATATTTTTATCCTATCCCAAACCTTGATCTCCCTAAACCACTTAATACGATTTGAATCGTATCCGACCGGCCCGATCCGATGTCTAAAACATCTATGCCCAAAACTAGGGCGTTACATTGTCAAAATTTCTGCTATGTAATCCGAATAGTTACAAATGTATCATATCCTCCAAGAGTATTGAAAAGGTATAATCTTCATTTGCACTCAATTATGTGGCGTTGTTCCTGATTGCAGGTGGGACAAGTATAACTCCAATGCTTCTGGTAATTGAAGCTATGCTGAAGAATCATGATAACAACACTTAGGTACACTTATCTGATTGGTAAATTTGCAACCATAACTTTTGGCCTTTTGTCGAATATCATTTTTTAGTGCTTGTTTTAGATCAAATATGAGCATGGTTTGTACTTTTGTTCCGTCATGTGTCACTGCTTTATGCCAATTTCTCCCCTGATGATATACTGCTCAAGCAAAAGCTTGATATACTTGTTGCTAGCCTGTAAATAGGCTTTTTCCGTAAGCTTACAATATCCTTGAGCAATGCAAATGAGTTATAAAAGCTTGCTCATCATTTTTATTTTTCTTGTCAACCTTATTGATTTTTAGATGTGTTTGTGGAACTGGTAACCCTCATGCCATCATTAGAAGTACAATCTCATTTGCTGCAAACAATGCTTCCGTAGCAATGTCAAGAAAATTGGATTTATTAAGGTACTCTTGTGATGGTTAATGTTATTGTAATTGTATTCTTCGTTGTTTGTTTAAATAGTTTCTTAACTGATATTGTTTCTTGTCTTCTTTGCAGTACCGCTGAAGAGTTATATATGATGTAAAGTGGGAAGGTGTCAAATTATCTTTCTTTTTAGTATGTTCTTTGGATTTTGATCAGCTTCAAGAAAATGTCCTTTTAGCTAATTTAGTATGAACTTGTGATTTTTGAATTAAGAACATTTTGTCGCCCCTCAATGATATTTTCAATTCAATAATTTTATTTATTGTTAAGTTTATTAATTATCTTTGCAATGCGATGATTTGGTTGACAATCAGTTATATGTGTTCGTCTTGATGATCACATTTGCAATTGGATGTTAGTTTATTCATTTGAAAGTATAATTGATCAATTTAATTTTGGGTTTTAACTTTTTTATTTAATTAATCAAAAAATTAAAACGACTGTGAAAATACTAGCGTTGTGCTCTTTTGTGGTGTTTTGGGATAAAAACGCCACTAAAGGTGTCACATTCGCGGCGTATGTGGAAAATATGCCACTAAAAATTATGACATATTACGATGTTTGTACAACAAAACGCCGCTAAAAAGGTTATTAGCGGCGTTTGTGGCAGAAAAAATGCCACTAAAAATCATGACATACTGCGACATTTGTACATTAAACCGCTGCTAAAGAAAGGTTATTAGCAGAGTTTTGTTTATCAAATGTGGCTATCGAACATGATCTGTTGTGGCGTTTCTTTTACACAAATGTTGTGTAACCCCCTCGACCCGGCCTAGACGCCCGACCGAACCGAACGAGCTACATTGAGTTTGCCTAAGAAACCAATGAAAAGATTACTCGAATTACATCTATCTTTTATTATATCTGGATGCAATTTATTAAAAAAATGGTGTACATGCTTGTAGCGGTTCAAATCTCAACTAAATCGGACATCGATAAGGTAATCAATTACGAACACGGACATAAAAAGACCAAATTGAAAATCTAGAAAACTACGAGAACATAGCCTAATTTGAAGTTACCAATCCTCAATTATTTAGGTTTCATGCTTCCATCCAAAATTTCATCACAATATGACCATCCAAACTCATACAATCACATTCACAATAATCAGGGACCAAAATGTAAGAATCAAAAACTTCAAATAACACTATAACCATAAAATCGGCTACATGTATCAATGCACGAGCAAGTGTATTAGTACACTTTAATATTTCTCAAATTCCAGATTCTACAACCTCAAAACCGTACCAATACAGTCCATCGTGTATTGATACGCCCTGTCATTTACACTAAGGTCGTACCGAAACACTAACACGCGTACCGAAACACTAGACCAATTTATGCCTACCTGTATTGGTATAGAAGCCCATGTTCCGATACACTTGGACTTGAAATGTTCCAAATTGCCAGTTGTTCATACTTACAAGGATCCAAACACAATCCAACATGCTTCAAACATATATACAACTATTTTCATGAACTAACCACACCAAAACATCACAAGAATAAGATCATAACATGACATCACATATCATTCATGTTTCTATAGGCATGCTTTCTAAGATCCTTCCATAAAGAGGCTGAAATGCGAAATCACCCAAAAACAATTTAAGAAAGGTTAATAACAAGTCCACAACAACAACAACATAAACTTGCATAAACTAGAAGTTTAGCAAATAACCCTCTCAAATACAACTTGGTCACATTGATCTTTATGTAACACCCCCTTCCTAGTCTAGTGGAGAACATGATGGGAGCGTGTTACCAATGAGTGATTCGGTGATCGGTGCGATAAATTCCATTTTATTTTCAACACTCAATCAAAATTACACCAAATGAAACGTTACGAATATACATTTAATCCAATTCATTCACAAGAAGGCCGCATTAAACCATTTAGGTCAAATTTATAACTTTTACAAGTTTTAGGGGCTAATCTGTAACACCCTGGTTTTGGGCCTAGATGTTTTATACATCGGATCGGGCCGGTCGGAAATGGTTCGAATCGTATTAGGTTGTTTAGGGAAATTAAGGATCGGGAAAAGATAAAAATATAAAAAATGCTAAAATCCTCTAAAATCATGTTTAAGAGGTTGGTCAAATCAATTTTACAAAACGAGTTTTGGAAATTGTACATTTTGGGTAGTGACCAAAATATAAAGTTTTAAAACTGTGGAAAAATGCAATTTCAAAAGAGGAGTCAAAATCTTAGAATATTTAGGGAGCTTTTGTGCAATTACATCTTCCCTTAAATTGACATGTGTTTTAAAAGAGTTTAAATATAATTGATTTAAAAGGGATTTTATTTTAATTAATAAAATGGTAAATATGGAGGTTTTATTTCACGTAACTAACTTTCAATTCTCATTTTTAACAAAACCCATTTTCTCAAATCTTTTCTCCAGATTTCTTTTCTCCCAAACACCATATATTTAGTTTTTCACCTTTTTCCAAGAATTCTTTTCAAGTTCTTCAAGATTTGTGAAGCAAAAACTTGTCAATCTTTAAGGAAGGCAAGGATTGGAGGTAAATCCCGTTCTCAACATCTAATATAGGTTCTTTATTGAAATTCCCAAGATTATTGACTCCTAATTGTTTTTTTAACTGAGCTTTTAATTATAGTTTTGATTTAAGATCAAAGTCTTACAAAATAATGGTTTAAATCTTGATTTTCGGAGTGTTGATGATGAGCTCTATTTTAGATTGATTTTAATTGAGTTTTGAGATGATTATGATGTTGAAAAAGTGTTTTTATGATATAGAACCCAAAATCTTTGAGATGCTTGAGTTTCTTGATAGTTTTAGCTGAGCTTTTGAGGTGTTTTGTTGGTGTTTTGTTTGCTGGAGGTATAAGGAAGGGTGTAAGTTGTTTTTAGATGTGTTTTGATGTTTATTAATGGTTGGATGTGATGTATGTTGTCTGGGCTTGGTTTAGGAAGTAATCGATTGAGTTTTCAGTTGTTTCAGATGGGTAAATTGGTGTAGTTTTGCTGGGCAACGAGTTTGTGTTTAGTTGTTGGCGTTGAAATGCATTTTAACGCATTTGGATCTCTGTTTTGATGCTCTGAAAACAAGGGATCTTGTTTCGGAAGCAAGTGAAGCATTTTTGGAGGCTTCGGGCGAGTGATCTACTCGTCGGCGAGCGAAGTTTCACTTATCGGTGAGTGGAAAAGGATTTTCCAGCTTTGAAACGCTTTGAGCGTGGTTTTGGAAGCTTAGTGTAAGTTTGAAACACTTAACTAAGCTAAAGAGTAAGTAAATCGAAAGTCTCTCTCGGAATGTGCTATGTTTTTGTTTTAAATGCACTTGAATTAATTGTGGTTTGATTACTGCTTTAAAGAATGTTTTGAGCATTGGTGATGCTGGTTTTTAATGCCATTTTGTTAAGGATGCACATGGTAAGTGATCCTTTGATTCATATGATTTATGCATTTGGTTTAAGCATGTTAATGCTTGTGGAAATGGCATTGTGGTTTATGCTTGTAAAACAGTGAAATGATGATGATAAATGATTATATTGGCAAGTGATGGAAATTGTTTTTTGTTACCTTTAATCAGATATAGTTAGCCGGCTATATGATTGGCTGCACCGTGAATAAAAGTCGCCTTGGATGTCGAGGGGTTGTGATTGTGCCGTAAACTCCATCCAAGTACCCTGACGATTGACGTTAAGATCATAACGGTGGATGGTTTAATCCCGTGTGTGAATATTGTGGTTTGTGTCCTGTACTCTCGTTAGTGGAATTATACAACTACTGATGAGTGGTGTTTAGGGGTTGTGATTGTGCCATTAATCTCCATCACGGGTGTTGATGGGTTGTGATTTTGCCATTTAATTCCACCTTGTGTAATCCGGTAGTGTGTATGAAGTGTGTGGGACAACGCTTGTAATCCGCGTATCCAATTGTGTTGGTTTTGATATGAGTTGTTATTGATCACTTGTGAGCCAATATAATGTTGTGGGTGTAATGAGTTAATGTTGAATTTTTATTCGATAAAGCATGAGATGCTTGAGAGATATGCTTGAATGCATATGATACTTGGATTAAACATGAGCAAAGGTTTTTGCTATTATAATTAATGATACTATGAGCATGTGGATTTTGAAAGTGAAAATGATGATTTAAAGTGCATGTTTTAAAGGAAGGCATATGTTTACAAATGATGATGATATGGTTTTCAAAATGCATTGATGAATGTTTTGTTGTTAGTGGTCCTCACTAAGCTTTATGCTTACGCTCATTTGTTTCATCAATGCATAGAATTGAGCATCTTTGACAGCAAGAGAGCAAGGGGAATCCAAGTGATTTTAGCTAAGCAAATAATGTGTTTTCACTTTAGTGTAATAAGAGGCAATGGGCGGGATTTCTACTCATGAATTGTTTGGTGATGTTAAACACCTTGAGCATGTTTGGTTTGTATTTTTGGACTTGTAAATGATCTTTATTTGGTTTGTGGTCTTATATTTGGTGTTTGGCTATGCTATGGTTTATGTTTAAAAGCATGCTTGAGTAGTTAATATCTCTTCATGGAATGCTATGCTTAATGCTTGTGTTGTGAATGGTTGATGATGCATAAGTGTTTGGGATGTTGATCATAACATGTATGAATGATTTGGACATGTTTAATTATTGTTAAATGTGATTTGAGGTCTGTTGGAAGTGCATTTCTGGTATGCATATCGATACTCGGGATTGCGTATCGATACGCTAAGACTATTTTCAAGCATTTCAGCTTAAGGGTACCGATACGAGTTGCACGCGTATCGATACCTCTAGGAAAAGTTTTGAAGGCCGTACCGATACGCGGGGAAGCGTATCGATACCCTTTTTCCAAAATTTACTACTGCCTTACCCCGTATCGATACAATCTTAGGTGTACCGATACATAGCCGTTAATTTCAGTTAAAATATCTTTTTAAGTTTCAGAATGTTACATTTTGGTCCTTGAATGTTATACGATCAATTGGTTGAGTTTGGATGATCCATTTGTGATGAAATTTGGCATGATGGCTTGTTACATGACTAATTAAAGATTGGTAACTTTAAAATCTGAATAGACCCTGTATTTTACGGAAAATACAGTTTAGTCCTTAAATGTGTAATTTAAGCAATTGAACCCCTAATCGAACTCCGATCGCTGTGCCGTTTTCTTCTAATCGCTTTGCTGTACATATAGGATCTTATTGAGTATCTAGAAAGGATAAAAAGAAAAAGGGTCATTAATCAGAGTTGGCTTTAACGAGTTGGCTTTGGTTTTCCCCGTGTAATCTTCTTAGTTTGGGTTGGGCGTCTAGGCCGGGCTAAGAGGGTTACATAATCTGTAAAACTAACAAACCAAGCGTCCTTCTACGTAATTGACTCCACCACAATGAAATTCTCAACTTAAAAGTCGGGTCTGCAAAAATTCATACAAATTGGAGGCCATTAACTATTCAATTTAACCTTACTACATTCAATGACTAAATCATGAATAAAGCAATCTGTTCAATAAGCCTTTAACTAACTTACCTAACCTCGTATCGAAACACCCTTAAGTTGTTCCAAAACGGGTGGACGTAGATCGTCCTCTGTTGACTTTTCCCTTTGACTGTATCGATATAGGCTTGACCTGTATTGAAACGGATTAACCACTTTTGACTTTAACTTTGACTCGTTTCAATACGCTATGAACCTATATCGAAACGTTGGTCTCCAGAGACAAAATGTTTCGAAACGGTTCAATTTTGTTTCGATACAGCCTTACCCTTAATTTCAATATTGTACACCCGTATCGATACACCATGACCCGTTTCGATACGGCCTGACCTGTAATGACAAATTTTTGCTGGTTTTTATTCAATTTGACCTGTTAAACGATGTCCAAATGCAACGAAACTTTATACGAAATATTTCAATGGTATAAACTACTATCATGCCAAATTTCATGACCATATGAATATGTTTCCTATGTTTTTACATTTTTGAGGCATGTATGCAATTTCCATGCATTTTAAACTTCACCAAAAGGCCATTTAGAGCTATATAACATATTGCAACTTAGGCAATACACCAACATATAGAAATAGGCACAACTGACTAGTTCAACAACTTTGCCACCTTCCTAGGAGTTTATAAGTCAAAAACACATTAGGCTCACTTTGCCTAGTGAGGTAGTGACTTGGGGCTGGTAGTGACTTGTCTTGCTTGCCAATCCGATCGTCCAACACACAAACCTCCATAACTTGAAAAATGTATGAGATGAGACACATTAGGCTCACTTTGCCTAGTGAGGTAGTCATAAACAACATGAATAACAACAATGCCCTAAATATACTTAATCATAATCTCATACCAACAATATCAATGATATTCAATAATATACAATGTATAAACACGTTCATTTCATTCTTAATCCTTGGATTGAATAAAGATCGTGGATACGCGAATTCCTACGCCTCGCCAAGTCAATGAATGGTCTATTCCCTTCGTCTCGCCAATATGACCAATATCCATACACATCCCTCTGCCTCGCCAAATCAATATAGGTCGTAGCCTTAGGACCGTAGTCCACCCGTACATTGAGCTCATGAATTCTATGGCATGCCAATTGTATCCAATGTCCATTCCAATCCAAGGTTGCAATGTTCATATCCATTTCAATAACCAGTAGTATTCTGATGTCCGATGATTTCAATATTACAAATGACAAATATATGTATCTCATCATCAATATTTCATAATTCAATGTCAATAACAATGTCCAATGATCTCAATACAATAATTCGATGACAATGCACCATGACAATAACAATGACTATGTACAATGCTCAATAACAACTTACCGACACTTACCAAAGTGTCCGATTAGCCATCCAATGTGATTTTCCTCAACAACAATGTTAGCTGTGTAATCTAAATTGTCAAATAATGATCCGGGAAGGTCTTTCGCCTAAACCCAAGACTCTGACTACACTCACCTTGAAACTTCGAAGCTTTTAAGGCTCTTGGATAGCAATTCCCTTGTTTCTAGCTTGAGATGGAGATGTTGAAACCTCTTTCTCTACTTTTTGAGCTAGAAAATCAATAGAAAACTATTAGGATTGATATTTCAATATCAAAATCAATTTAATGTTATGAAAATCAATATTCGACTTCGATAATAACACTCTTGATCAAATATCCATGGATGGTCAAAACCCTAGCTTAAGCTTTAGCTCAATATTCATGGAATCCAACAATTGTTTGAGGATTATTGCTTACCTGAACGATAGCAACGATCCGATAGCTATATGGTGAAGAGATTCAAAGCTTGAAACTTTTTACAGTGGTGGTGCCGCTTGATGGTGGAAGGAAGAAGATGAAGATGACTAGAGAATGTCTATTTGCTTTTCAATCGGGTAAGCTTATCCTTTCACTATTCTATGCCTTTTAATTAGTTTAGGTTTCCTTGCATTGAAGGAAACTCTCCAGATATTCCCACGTATGGGAAATTTTAATGAGAAAGGGGTTAATCACAAGATTAGTCCCTCAATTCTCAAGGCTTTGTAGTTTTGACTCCCAATGTGCACTTTCTTCAATTTAGTCACTATATAGGTTCCATATCATTCAATAAAATCCGATGACGATCTTTTTAACTTAATTCGGGTTCGATATCAATAATTAACTAATCGATACAATATTTAGGCTTTATCAATGTTGGATTTCCTGTCATCGAAATTTAATTCCAACTAGACCGAATTTCGGGGTGTTACAACTCTCCCCTTTTAGAAAAATTCGTCCTTGAATTTTTACATGTACTGAAGAGATGCAAATATTGTTATCTCATAGTCTCTTTAGGCTCCCAAGTGGATTCTTATATGGTGTGGCTCCTCTAGAGCACTTTAACAAGCGATATTGTTTTGTTGTGAAGCCTCTTGACTTCTCTTGCAAGAATCTGAATCAGTTCTTCCTCGTAGGATAGATTTGGTCGAAGTTCTACAGATTCAGGTTTCACAATGTGTGAGGGATTAGATCGATACTTTTGAAGCATCGATACATGAAAGTCATCGTGGGTTTTACTTAATTCTAAAGGTAACAATAGCCGATATGTCACTGGGCCAATCCTTTCAATGATTTCAAAGGGTCCAATAAATCGGGGACTCAATTTCCCCATTTTGCCAAAACTTAAGACTTTCTTCCTCGGTGACACTTTGAAGAAGGCCTTCTCACATACTTCGTATTCAATGTCTCTTCTTTTAAGATCAGCGTAAGCTTTTTGTCGATCAAAGGCAGCCTTTTAACGATCATGGATAATGGTGACCCGTTCTTCAATCTCCCGAAGTAAGTCAGGGCCTAACATCTTGCCCTCGCCAAGCTCCGACCAACACAATGGATTTGTACATCGTCTACCATACAATGCCTCATACGGGGCCATTTGGATGGATGCTTGGTAGTTGTTATTATAGGCAAACTCAACAAGAGGCAATGATTTCTCCCAAGTTCGATCAAAGTTAATAATGCATGCCCGAAGCATGTCTTCCAAGATATGTATGAAGAGATTCAGTGACAATGCAGATTTCGATGATTTCAAAGGACATATTGTTCAATGATTTTCCTAGATTACCCTTTCAGACTGACCGTCAGTTTGATGGTGAAAGGCTGTGCTAAGATTAACTCTGGTGCCCATAGCTTCTTGTAAGGTTCTCCAAAACCGAGATGCAAATCGAGGATCTCGATCAAAGATGATAGACTTAGGTACTCTGTGGAGTCGAATTACTTCCTTGATATACAAGTCAGCTAGCTTAGGAAGACCGTAGTCCATTCTAACTGGTATAAAATGAGCTGATTTCGTGAAACGGTCGACAATGAACAATATAGCATCATGCTTTGCAGGGCTTAACAATAGACCACTAACAAAGTCCATAGTTATCTTTTCCCATTTCCATTTTGGTGGATCAATAGGTTGTAAGAACCCAGTAGGGGCACAATGTTCTACCTTAATGCGTTGGCACATGAGGCATTTGGAAATGTAATCAACTATGGTCTGCTTCATGCCTGGCCACCAATAGAGCTCACGTAGGTCTTTATACATCTTAACAGACCTAGGGTGAATAGAGAAAGAACTCGAATGAGCTTCTGAAAGGATATCGGTGGGAAGAGATTCATCATTTGGTACACAAACTCGATCATGGAAACATAAGAGTCCTTTAGAATTAATTCTGAAGTCAGGGTTGTCCGATAGCTTAGAGACAATGGCTTGAAGCTCAAGATCTTGCTCTTGCAATTCCTTGATTCGTGAAACAATGGTAGACTAAACTTGGAGTTCAGCTACAAGACAACGATGCTTCCCAAGTCAGAGGTGAATGTTAATTGCTCGAGGGGCTATAATATAGCAATATTACGATGAGTTAATGTACTTCACAATACTTATAACTTCAGGTTTATTATCAATACTTACCAGGCGAAGGTTTGCGGCTGACCGCATCAGCTACAACATTAGCCTTGCCCGGATGGTAATCAATGACCAGATCGTAATCTTTAAGAAGTTCCATCCACCTCCGTTGCCAAAGGTTCAACTTCTTTTGAGTCAACAAATATTCGAGGCTTTTATGGTCGGTGAAAATATAGCATTTCTCTCTATAGAGATAGTGTCTCCAGATTTTCAAAACGAAGACAACTGCAGCCAATTCAAGGTCGTGGGTGGGATAATTTATCTCGTGTGGCTTAAGTTGTCTTGAAGCATAAGCAATAACCTTGTCTTCTTGCATCAATACACATCCTAACCCAAGATGTGATTCATCACTGTAAATTGTATATTCTTTTCAAGACTCAGGTTGGGTCAAGACAGGTGCGTGGGCCAGAACTTGTTTCAACTGATCAAAACTTTATTGTTGAACCTCGGTAAAAGCAAAAGGAGTTTCTTTCCTCAATAACTTGGTCAAAGGAGCGGCTATCATAGAAAATCCTTTCACGGATCTACGGTAATAGCCAACAAGCCCAAGGAAGCTTCTAACTTCACCAATGTTTTTCGGTGGATGCCAATATACAATAGCTTGAATTTTATTCGGGTCTACTTGAATGCCCGAAGCCGACACGATATGCCCCAGGATGGTAACTTTAGTGAGCCAAAACTCACAAATGGAGAATTTCACATACAATTGTTTCTCTCTTAGAGTCTGAAGTACAATGCGAAGATGATCTCGATGCTCCGCTTCATTCTTGGAATAGATTAAGATTTCATCTATAAACACCACTACGAATTTATAAAGATAGGTCTAAATACCTGATTCATCAAATCCATAAAAGTTCCTGGTGCATTTGTTAGCCCAAAGGGCATCACTAAGAATTCGTAGTGTCTATATCTTGTACGAAAAGTAGTCTTTGGCACATCACACTCCTTAACTCTCATTTGATAGTAGCCCAACCTTAAATCGATCTTTGAAAACACAGAAGCATCTTTTAGTTGATCGAACAAGTCATCTATTCTAGGCAATGGATATTTGTTATTGATGGTTACTTTATTAAATTGTTTGTAGTCAATGCACAATCGCATAGAACCATCCTTCTTCTTAACAAAGAGAACTGGTGCTCTCCAAGGTGAAGAGCTCGGTTGAAAGAAACCCTTGCTCAATAAGTCTTGAATTTGAGCCTTTAATTCTTTCAACTCCACAGATGCCATCTGATATGGTGCAATAGAAACTGGAGCAGTCCTAGGCTGCACCTCGATGCCAAATTCCACTTCACGGGTTGGGGGCAATCCCGAAAGTTCATTAGGAAAAACATCAGGAAATTCCCATACGATGTCAATGTCTCGTAGTTGTAGCTCGCCTTTGGTTTCCAATGACAAAGCATACAAAGATGGATTCCTCGCATTCATCGGTACAACACTTTCTTTACCCAAACCCCTAAGATACAATTTTATTTTACAACAATCTACCCAATCTTGATGTTCACTAAGCCAATCTAAACCTAGGATAGCGTCGAATTCATGGATCAGTAAAGCCAACAAATTGGCCGAAAAAGGAATCCCTTGAATCATTAAGGGACAATTCTTGCATACTACCATTTCTATTACACAATCTCCTAGGGGATTTGTTATAGAAATTCTCGATGCTATTGGTTCAGAAGGCATGTTATAATTTTTAACTACATTGGTGCTTATGAAAGAATGAGTAGAGCCAGGGTCAATCAATGCATATAAAGGATGTGAATATAACTCAATGGTACCTGCAATAACATCAGGTTCATCCTCTTCTTCCCTGCTCCTCACATGGTACATTTGAGCAAGAGCCTTCGAATCTTTTTTGTTGAAGGGCTTCCTTGACCGCTCGATCGTCCAAAATTCCCCGATGATCTCTGCTTCGATCTCTTACCCTAGAAGGATTGAGCAGGAGAAGCAACAGTAGTCGGTGTTACCACAAATTTTTTTGCATTCATAGGACAGTCACGAATAAAGTGACCTTGATAACCACAGTATTAACAATCTCCAGTTTGCTTACGACATTGTCCCACCAGATGCTTGTTTTGAAAATAATTACACAATGGGTGTTGGTTGCCTCGGATTGAACCTTCAATACTATCAACGGATGCTGCTTTGGCAAAAGACTACGTCACAGACTGAGGTCTCTCAATATTCTCGGAACGGGAAGGTTGTGGGTAGACATTCTGCTTGGGGCCTTGATATCTCCCCTTCTTGTTCCATCTCGGAGGTGTCAAATCATCCTTGAACCTCTTCTCAAAATTTCCAGACCCACCAGCTCATTGAGCTCTCTGGGGTAGCTTCAGTGGCCTTGACTTGGTTTACCAAATCCTGAATGTTGGTGATACCAAGGGTTGTAAACAAATGTCGTAATTCATTACTAATGCCAGCTATGAACATTCTGCACTTATCTTTCTCTTTCTTTATAAACTTTGCTCCGTATCGACAATATTTACAGAAATCATGGATATATTGCTCGATAGGTCGCCCTCCTTGCCTCAAGTGAAGGAAGATGTTTCGCCTTTCCGCGAGATAATACTCACTGATGCATTTATTTCAGAATTCTTAGAGAAAGAACTCCCAAGTAACAGATTCTTCAGGAGTTGTGAGAATAGTAATTTCCCACAACATAAGAGCTTCATCGATCAACAATGCAATAGCACATTCCAACTTGTGTTCATTCGAACACTGCAGCTGTTTATTCAAGATACGTAGCGTGTTGTCCAACCAATATTCGGCAACTTCAGGATTATCATAAGCCTGTTCGGTGAATGAATAGGCTCGGAGCAAAGCCATCTTGTCCACACGGGCTCGGACATACTGTATAACAGGAGGGGTAGGCTGAACTGATGGTGTTGCTTGCATCGCAGCCATAAACTGTTTGAACATGTTAGCCATGTTCTGATAGCATTCAGCCTGAGCGGTAGGTGCTGCAGGCTCAATACCTTGAATAGGAGGGTCATGTGGTTGTGGTGGATTATGAGGATTTCCTCCTCTAATCTCCTCGCTATGTGTCGAGGAGCCAGTAGCGAGCTCGTCAATATGAGCATCGTTTGTCTCAGACATATCTATATGAAAGATCAAATTAGTCGACAAGTCACAATATACATAATATAAAACACCTACGTGGAAAAGTAATACAAATGCAATGCAATAATCTTCAGTTTAGTCCTAGAATCGACTAAACTCTAGCTCTGATACCACAAATGTAACACCCCACCCCTGTCTAGTCGAGAACCGGGTCGGAGCATGTTAGCGATGAGTGATTCAGTGATCGGTGTGATAAATTCCATTTTATTTTCAACACTCAATCAAAATTACACCAAACGAAACGTTACCAATATACATTTAATCCAATTCATTCACAAGAAGGCCACATTAAACCATTTAGGTCCAATTTATAACTTTTACAAGTTTTAGGGGCTAATCTGTAAAACTGACAAGCCAAGGGTCCTTCTACGTAATTGACTCCACCATAATGAAATTCACAACTTAAAAGTCAAGTGTGCAAAAATTCATACAAATTGGAGGCCATTAACCTATTCAATTTAACCTTACTACATTCAGTGACTAAATCGTGAATCAAGCAATCAGTTTAATAAGCCTTTAACTAACTTACCTAACCCCGTATCGAAACACCCTTAAGTTGTTCTGAAACAGGTGGAAGTAGATCATCCTCTGTTGACTTTTCCCTTGAACCATATCGATACAAGCTTGACCTGTATCGAAACAGATAGACCACTTTTGACTTTGACTTTGACTTGTTTGGATACGCTATGAACCCGTATCGAAACGTTGGTCTCCAGAGACAAAATGTTCCAAAACGGTTCAATTCCGTTTCAATACACCCTTACCCTTAGGTTCAATATTGTACACCAGTATCGATACTCCATGACCCGTTTCGTTACGGCCTGACCTGTAATGACAGATTTTTGCTGGTTTTGATTTGATTTGACCTGTTGAACGATGTCCAAATGCACCGAAACGTTACACACAATATTTCAATGGTATAAACTACGAGCATGCCAAATTTCATGACCATATGAATACATTTGCTATTTTTTTTTACCTTTTTGAGCTATGTATGCAATTTCCATCCATTTTAAACTTCACCAAAAGGCCATTTAGAGCTATATAACATATTACAACTTAGGCAATACACCAACATATCAAAATAGGCACAAATGACTAGTTCAACTACTTTGCCACCTTCCTAGGAGTTTATAAGTCAAAAACACATTACTTGGGGCTGGTAGTGACTTGTCTTGCTTGCCAATCTGATCCCGCAACACACAAACCTTCTTAACCTGAAAATGCATGAGATGAGACACATTAGGATCACTTTGCCTAGTGAGGTAGTCATAAACAACATGAATAAAAACAATGCCATGGATATACTTAATCATAATATCATGCTAACAATATCAATGATGTTCAATAATATGCAATGTATAAACATGTTCATTTCATTCTTAATCCTTGGATTGAATAAAGATCGTGGATACGCAAATTCCTACGCCTCGCCAAGGCAATGAATGGTCTAGTCCCTCCGCCTCGCCAAAATGACCAATATCCATACACATCCCCCGCCTCGCCAAATCAATATAGGCCATAGCCTTAGACCGTAGTCCACCCGTACGCTAAGCTCATGAATTCTATGGTATGCCAATTGCATCCAATTTCCATTCCAATCCATGGCTGCAATGTTCATATCCATTTCAATAACCAATAGTATCCCGATGTTCGATGATTTCAATATTACCAATGACAAATATATGTATCTCATCATCAATATTTCATAATTCAATGTCAATAACAATGTCCAATGATCTCAATACAATAATTCGATGACAATGACTATATCAATGACAATGCACCATGACAATAACAATGACTATGTCCAATGCTCAATAACAACTTACCAACACATACCATAGTGTCCGATTAGCCATCCAATGCAATTTTCCTCAACAACAATGCTAGCGATGTAATTTAAATTGTCAAATAATGATCCGTGAAGGCCTTTTGCTTAAACCCGAGGCTCCGACTACAGTCACCTTGACACTCCGAAGCTTTCAAGGCTCTCGGATAGCAATTCCCTTGTTCCTAACTTGAGATGGAGATGGTGAAACCTTTTTCTCCACTTCTTGAGCTAAAAAATCAATAGAAAACTATTAGGATCGATATTTTGATATCAAAATCAATTCAATGACATCAAAAGCAATATCCGACTTCAATAATAACACTCTTGATGAAATATCCATGGATGGTCAAAACCATAGATTATGTTTTAGCTCGATATATCCATGGAATCCAACAATTGTTTGAGGATTATTGTTTTCCCGAACGATGGCAACGACCCGATAGCTATAAGGTAAAGAAATTCAAAGCCTGAAACTTTCTACAATGGTGGTGCTTGCTTGATGGTGGAAGGAAGAAGATGAAGATGACTAGAGAATATCTATTTGCCTTTAAATCGGGTAAGCTTATCCTCTCACTATTCTATGCCTTTTAATTAGTTTACGTTTCTTTCCATTGAAGGAAACTCTCCAGATATTCCCACGTATGGGAAATTTTAATGAGAAAGGGGCTAATCGCAAGATTAGTCCGTCAATTCTTAAGTCTTTGTAGTTTTGACTCCCAACTTGCACTTTCTTCAACTTAATCACTATATAGGTTCCATATCATTCAATAAAGTCCGATGACGATCTTTTTATCTCAATTAGGGTTTGATATCAATAATTAACTAATCAATACAATATTTAGGCTTCATCAATGTAGGATTTTTGATCATCAGAATTTAATTCCGACTAGACCAAATTTTGGGGTGTTACACTTTATTACTACAAAACTTTTAAAACCATACTTAAGTAAAACTTACACTTGGATCTCTTCCTTGATTTCTAGCTACCTCGACCACTTAATTCTCTGCATTGATGAGAAAAGAGAGCTTAAGCATAAATGCTTAGTGAAGGATGCTCAATGAAAACTATCATCCATGCATTAAAACCATTTAAGTCAAAACATGTGTTTAAACATCATACCAAAACATATCATGCTTCTCAAACCAATTCAAATCTATGCATTGAACCATTGTTAAACATGTATCATGAATCTTTAGCATACTCATATGCTAACCTAAATTTAAGCCTTAACATGCTTAACCCACCATAGAAAAGCTTAAAGAGAAAACATGTATAAATCTCATTATACAAAACACAACCATTTTCCATGATACATCATCTCATATATTGGCATTAAAGTGACCCAAAACAAGATTCTTCTGTTAAAAATACAAATACATTGGATACACGGATTTCCCAAGTGGTTACTCTTCCCACTTAACATGCATTCTCAACTAGAGCATGGCTTACTCTTCGCCCCTCAACCGTTGGGGTAACAATGTTGGAGATTAGTTTACTCTTCACCCCTTGACAAACATGAGACGACTTATTATAGTTCACTTTAAACCATATGGCTAGCTAACTATACTCGATAACATTAGAACACTAGTCACTTGCCAATATATACCACAAGCCAAGTTACCTCACTGTTTTTCATATGCAATCAATCATGCAAAATCTTAATACATTAAACATGTATTTTAGCTTTCTCAAAAACCTTTCAAAAATCATTTCTCATACTCATGTATCATCAACATAAGCTCATTTGCAAACTATTTTAAAGCTAATCATGCATAAAACAGTAGGTAAACAACATTAAAACATTAGCAAGAGAGTTACATTTCTGAAACCGAAAATAAGAGTGAAAGAACCCTTTACATACTTCCGAGCTTAGTTAAGAATTTCAAGCTTAAACTAAACCCCCATAAACAGGGACAAAACTACATGGGGTTCGGGAGGGGCAATCGCCCCCCACCTCCGAAGAAATTTTTTTCACCTTTGTACCCCTATTTAAATTTCTTTATAAATTGGTTTACGTTTGAATTTGCCCCCCACTTTCAAACATTTATAGTTTGCCCCCCCTCAACCCTAAATCCTAGCTCCGTCCCTGCCCATAAATACTTTCAAACCTTTGTAAAGCTTTAAAACTCGTTACCACTCACCGACTACGCAAAGCGTCCACGCCGATGCGAAAATCAAGCGTCTGATGCTTCAAAAACTTCACCTCGTGCTTCTGGATTATCCTCCTTGTTTTATCAACATAAAACCAGAGGATTAATGCCCCACCCATCATCCAAAAATCCCAGAAACAACAATCCTCAACTTCGCTTCACTAAACCTCATCAAACACCTCACGATACAACCAAAAACATCAACAAAAACCACTATAATAAAACCCAGCCATAAACAAACGATTCGAACAATACATCAACATTAGTTAACATTTAAAACACCATAATATCATTCTTATACCTCCAACATTCATTAATGACCCAAAACTCCTCAAAAACTCAATTCTAGCAACCTAGAAAATTAGAGATTCGCCTAGTTTTAGGATTCCATTGTTAAAACCAACTTATTAACATTATAAAACATCGATATCATGTTTTAATCTGATCAAGAACCCATCAAAACATATCCAAAATGAACCTAAATCAATTTCACCAATTAAATCTCAATTACACCAAATTTCCATAATTAAATCAACAAAACCCATTAGAAAACATATGTAGAGGATCAAGAACTTGGGAATTTTAGTTAAGAACCATTCATTAAAGGAGAAGAATGAACCCCACCTCCAAATATTGAAATCCCTCACAATTGGATTATTTTACTCTTCAAAAACAAAGGAAATTAATGAGATTTTGTAAAAACAAGTTAAGAAATCTATTAGGAATTATTAGTTTAAGAAAACAAGATCATTACCTCAAGTATTTGCTGGAAAAATAAGTGTTTGGCTAAAGAGATTTTAAGAGAAAAGTTACGTTAAATTTGTTTTTAAGAAATAACTACCTTCTTTTTAATAAATCACTTTTAATCCCTAATTAAAACACTTTAGAACTAATCCAATTGAGAAAAAAATCTGATAAAAACATTTAGTTATATTATCTCCTTAAAGATTCAAAGTTTTGACCCATTTACAAAACAATCACTAAAAACAGTTTTACAATTTTACACTTTAGTCACTAGTCCCGAAATGTCAAATCTCCAAAACTCATTTTCCAAAATTGATTTCACCAAAACCTTTAATATATTAAATGAGGATTTTAGAAAATTTTCCCACATTTTTATCATTCTCAAACTATATTTACTCCAATTCATATCTCAAAACTAACTCGAATCACTAACCCAGTTCTCCCGAATCGTCTAATCTTTCAGGTTAACATCTAGGTCCAAAATCGGGGCGTTACAACCCTCACTTAAGAAATTTCGTCCTTGAAATTTATCTAAAGGAAACAAATGCGGAAACTATTTTAACATGTCTGCTTTGCACTCCCACGTATCCTCCTCAACGCTACGGTGTCGCCACAACACCTTCACAAGCTTGATTGTCTTGCCATTTAGGACCTTACTACTAGAATCAAGAATCTCTATAGGTTCTTCGTCATAAGATAAATCCAGTCGCAACTGAACATCTTCCACCGCATAACATGCGATGGGTCCGATCGATACTTCCGCGACATTGACACATGAAATACATCATGTACCTATTCAAACTCGGGAGGTGTAACCCCCTCGACCTTGCCTAGCTGATAGAACGAATCGAACGGGTCACACATGGAATATTGAAGTAAACCGGGAAGATTTACCTCAATAAACGACCTTTTTTCCTTTTTATCTTGTCTAGATTCAAGTTAGGTTCCTATGTGTTTACACAAGCAGCGGATAAAACAACATCACAAACGCACATCGATTATTACCAATTCCGGTTTTAGAGACCATTTTTGTAAACTTAACAAATTGTAAGGGTTTTATACAAATTCGGATGACCAACTCTTAATTAAGTTCATTACATGCAAAGAAACGAAACTTTCATAAATTCCAATAACTGAAATAACAACAAGCCGTTTGGGAACAACCAGCCCCGTATCGGAACAAGTGTATCGAAATAGTGATACCCATTTTCAAACGTGGGATCGTTTCGAAACCATCTTAAATCTGTTTTGGAAAAGGGTTTCATAGAGATAAAATGTATCGAAACGGACCTCACCATTTCGAAACCCCAAAGCATTTTCAAACCCCTATTTCGAAACAAGCAAGAATGTTTTGAAACACCTGGGCCTAAAAAGCTTAATTTTGATGGTTTAACTCAAGTTTATCCATCCGAAACTAATCCAACATATGTCTAAACGTGCTTGCAACTCATATGCACTTCAAAAATCATAAATTCATGGAAAAGACATCGTCAAAGCGTAACCAAAGAGAAATGAAGGCCTGCTTCCTAAGAAATCAAGCACCAAAAGGTCAATTCACAAATCCAAGCATAAACCAACTCCCAAAGGCCACCTACATTCTCATATATGCATATCAAAGTTCCACCAAATCCAAAAACACTAAAGCAACCAACATTAATAGTATTGGACACCCCCATTGCATTTATTACTCTAGTCCATAACCAAACATACCTTCAATCAAAGTCTTTCATCGATCCCTTGCAAGTGCTACCTCCAAAGCTTGAATTTAGTGCATTGATACACAAAGAGTGCGTAAGCACAAAATGCTTAGCGATGAAAGCTCAAAACCAAAAACACCATCAATACAACAAAACCGTTTTCACTCTTTTGAAAACCATCATGCCCTCTTTGAAAATCCATGCACTTTATCATTTAAATCGGCAAGATAATCACCATGCAACAAGTATCGTATACTTCACAGCAATTAAACCATTGCTAACAAAAATCAATACTTTCAAGCATATTCACCAATATGCAATGCTTAAGATAAAACATGCATTTTCCATACTATGCATCAACAACATTTCCATAACATTTCAATCCATTATATTGGCTTACAAGTGACTAACAACATTCCCATTTCTCAAAAGCACATCGGATACACGGATTATCAAGGGTTGTCACAAACCCTTCACACACTCTATCGGCAACTCAAGGCTCACACATAGGAGCAACCCTCAACCGTTGTGTCACCCGTGGTAGAGTATTCGGTACAATTACAACCCCTCCACACCACTCATCGATAGATGTATAGCCCACTAACAAGAGACGAGACACAGACAAGGTTCACACCCAGGAGCTACCCTCAATCGTTGCAACCTTAAACAATCCTCAATCGTTAAGGTACTTGGATGGAGTTTTCGGTACAATCACAACCCCTCAACATCCAAGACGACTTGTTTTTAGTGCACTCAATCTTATTGCCAGCTACTATATCCGATTTCATTTACAAAACAATTTATACTACATCACTTGCCATTATAATCCACATTTCATGCATACCTCACTTTTTTTCCAAAGCATTCAAGATAAGCCATAACACAACCATTAAACCAAGCTTCAAAACTCATGCATCAACACATGCATACAAGGATCACTTACCTAGTGCATCCTTAATCCATATGGCACCATCAACCACATTTTATAAACTCAAAACATGCTTTAAAACAATAGCACAATCCGAGGGAGAAATTCACTTTAATTACTTCTGAACTTTGTAAAGCCTTTCAAGCTCTTACTAAGTTCCCAAAACCTCTTTTATGAAGTTTCAAAGAAGGAAATCTCATTTCCACTCACCGACTTGCGAAACCACACTTACTGACGCAACAATCAACCGTATAAAGCCTCCAAAACCACTTTGTTCGATTCCGAAACACTATCCCTTGTGTTCAACACATTAAAACAAAGGTTCAATGCATCGAAATGCGTCCAAAACACCAACACTCAAAAGAAAACCTGCTGCCATGCTTTAAAGCACAAAATTACCCATCTGAAACAACCAAAAACTCAATCGATTGATCTCTAAACTCAGCCCAGCCATCAACCAACACATCCAACACATTTTTAGCATAAATAAACATCCAAAAGCAACCTAAAACCATCTTTAGACCTCCGACAACTCAGATCTCACATTACATCCCAAAAACCTAATCAAAACACCATAAAAACCAAATATCTCAAGGATTTCGGGATTAACGTGATTAAGACTCTATTTCAACATCATAAACCTTTCAAATCCCATTTAGAAACCATCTAAAACAAATCAAACCAACACAACTCCGAAAATCACATTAAAACCTCATTTCTACTAAGATTTCATCATTTTGTCAAAACAATAACAAAACCTCAATCAAAAACATGGATAAAGAGTCAAATAGCTTTGGAATTTCCTTAAACAACCTTGATTAGAGGGTTATCAAAAAATTTACCTCCAATCCTTGCTTCTCTTCTAATTTGGCAAGTTTGGTTTCAAGAAACTTGAAGAGATTTGAGACAAATCACTAGAGAGAAGTTGAAAACCAAGATAGATAATGAGAGTAAAAGAAATATGGAAATTGAGCGAAAATGGAGAGTGCTTGGATGAAGAGAAATGAAGAAAATGAAATGATCGTAAAATTTTCCTTAACCAAATTAACTACCTTTTGATTAAATCAATAAAAGCCATTTTAATTATTTAAGAAACCATTTAAAGCACATGCCAAATTAGAGAAAAGGCTTAATTGCCAAATAGCTCCCTAAAGATTCTAATACTTCGACTTTTTCCACAGTTTTAAAACTTTACATTTTGGTCACTGACCAAAATGTATACTTCCCAAAACTCGTTTTGCAAAATTGATTTAACCAACCTCTTAAATATAATTTTATAGGATTTTAGGAATTTTTATCACATTCCGAGCCTTGATTTCCATAAACCACCTTTTAACGTTTCAAACAACATATTACCGGTTCCACCGGCCCAACCCAATACACAAAACACCTAGGCCCAAAACCGGGGTGTTACAACTCTCCCCCACTTAGGAAATTTCGTCCTCGAATTTTTACCCGAAGGAAAAAGGTGCGAAACTGTCTCAACAAGTCCATCTTACTTCCCCACGCAACCTCCTCAACTCCTCAATGTCACCACAATACCTTAACAAGTTCAATCATCTTAACACGAAGAACTTTACTGCAGGAATCAAGATCACCATCCGGGCCCTCACTCTAGGACAATCTGGATTTAACTCTACCTCCTCAACATGCATAACATGAGATGAAAACGATCTATACCTTCGCAACAAAGAAACATGAAACGCATCATGGATCTTCTCCAACTCGGGAGGCAACCACAAGTCCAACAAACCTCGAACTAAGCTTTCCCTTACGTCCGAACCTCATCACCTTCTTCCAAGGCGATACCCTTAGGAACAAGCGATCTCCAACCGTAACCTCGATCTCTATATGATCCAATGCAGCCTTCAACCGCTCACATATGAGTTTCACTTCTCAGTTGTTCCCTTAAGCATATCCGACAAGGAAAACAACTTTTACCCCGCCTCAACCCAACAAAGAGGAGTTCTACACTTTCTCCCATACAAGGCCTTATACGGAGCCATTTGTATACTCGCCTGAAAACTATTATTATAGGAAAACTCAACCAAAGGCAACTTTTTTTTTCCCAAAAACCTTGGAAATCTATCACACATCATCGCAACATGTCCTCCAGCAGTTGGATGACTTGTTCCGACTGTCCACCCGTCTGAGGATGATGTGAAGTGCCGAAATTCAAACGCGTACCCAACGCTTGGTGTAAACATTCCCAAAAACTCGCTATAAACCTCTGATCTCTATCCGACACTATGGACTTAAGCACACCATGCAAACGCATAATGTCGACAACATACAACTCTACTAACTCATCCAACGTATGCGTAGTATGCACCACAAAGAAATGTGCACACTTTGTAAGACGATCCACAATCACCCATATGGAGTTCTTCTTAGATGGTGTCAAAGGCAGACCAGACACAAAATCCATCGTAATCCTTTCCTATTTCCATTCCGGTATCCTCAAAGGCTGTAACAAACTAGAAGGAAACTGATGCTCAGTCTTCATACACTGGCAAACCATACACTTTCTTACAAATTCAGCAACATTATTTTTCAACCCCACCAAATAGTACTCATCCTTCAAACCATGATACATCTCAGTACCACCAAGGCGCATAGCAAAAGGACTGCTATGAGCCTTAGTCCAAATTGGTCGCTTCAACTCAACATCCTCCAGCACATCTATTCGACTTTTGAAACATAAAATTCCATCATCGTTGAAACGAAAATCCGTTGAATTACCATCAGCTAAATCTTGAAAATGAGTCACTAACGAATCATCAAAGAACTGCTTCTCCTTGATCAACTGAATCAAGGAAGGTTTCACCTGTAACTCGGCTACCAACCCACCATCTTGCGATAAACTCAACCAAGAAAACATCGCTCTCAGCTCAACAACCATCTTCCTGCTCAAAGCATCGGCCACAACATTGGCCTTTCCAGGATGGTACTCAAATGTTAGATCATAATCTTTAAGCAACTACAACCATCTCTGTTGCCTAAGATTCAACTCCCTTTGAGTCATGAGATACTTCAAACTTTTAAGATCGGTGTAGACCACACACTTTTCACCATAAAGGCAGTGTCTCCAAATCTTCAAAGCAAACATCACCGCATCGAGCTCTAGATTATAAGTAGGATAGTTGCGTTCATGCACCTTTAATTGTCTAGACTCATAAGCTACAACCATCGCACCTTGCATCAAGACGTAATCTAAACCAACATACGATGCATCACTATAAACTACAAACTATTTACCCGATTCTGGCTGAATCAAGACAGAAGCTTGCGTCAAGGCTTCCTTCAACTTCTCGAAAGCTTGTTGCCTAACATCTGTCCATTTCAAAGCGAACAATCTTTTGCAAAACCTTTGTCAAAGGAGAAGCAATCTTAGAAAAACCCTCGACAAACCTTCGATAATATCCAACCAACCCAAGGAAACTTCGCACCTCCATCACCGATTTAGGCATTTTCCAACTCATCACCGCCTCAACCTTGTGTGGATCAAACCGAATACCCTCGGCTGACAGCACATGTCCAAGAAAAACCACTTCCCTGAGCCAAAACTCACACTTGCTCAGCCTAGCATAAAGCTGATTCTCTAGCAACACCTGCAACACAATACTCAAATGCTCATCGTGATCCTCCTCGGAACGTGAGTACACGGGTATATCATCGATAACATTACCATGAACTGATCTAGGAACTCATGGAATACCCTATTCATCATATCCATGAATGCAGCTGGTGCATTTGTCAACCCAAACGACATCACCAAGAACTCATAATGGCCATACCTTGTCCAAAAAGTTGTTTTGGGTACATCTACATCCTTAACCTTTAACTGATAGTACCCTGACCCCAAATCAATCTTCGAAAACACCGAAGCACCACAAAACTGGTCAAAAAATCATCAATCCTCGGCAAAGGGTACTTGTTCTTAATCGTCAACTTGTTCAGTTGCCGATAATCTACGCACATTTGTATCGTACCATCATTTTTCTTTACAAACAAGATCGGTGCACCCCAAGGTGAAAGACTTGGCCTTATGAATCCTCGATCAAGCAACTCCTGAAGTTGCATCTTCAACTCTTTCAACTCTTAGGTTCCATGCGATATGTAGCAATGAACACGCCAGTCTTATTCTCATACAACTCAATGCCAAACTCAACTTCCCTACATGGTGGCAACCCATGCAACTCTTCTAGAAAAACACCTGGAACATTACAAATTGTTCATATGTCTTGCACATGCACTTCCTTCGTACCAGGATCCATCACATACGCCAAGAAAACTTCCCAATCAAACTCCATCATCTAACTCGCTTCAAGAGCCGAAATTGCATTGTACAAGAACTTTACGTTCTCGCCTACGATTACCACCTCGTAATCATCCGCAAGTTTCAAGGTAACTCACTTAACATCAAAATCAACAACAACTCGATGCTCAACCAACCAGTCCATTCCATGAATCACATTAAAACCATAAAAAGGCAATTCCATCAAATCAATTGAAACACATGGCTCTGAACAGATAAAGGACATCTCCTACACAGTTTTCTTGTAACAACAGTTTCACCAAGGAAACTAACAACTCACACTCCCACATCTAACACTTCCGAAACGAACGTTCAAGCCACAACTTCCAAAGCAATTTGTAACAACAGACGCAAAAAGCTATTCCCCACCGATCAAACGTGGAAAAGCTCGCCTCACATGGTCATACAATCCACCTACTTAATAGGTATCAAACGCTACTCAAGCCTTAGCACACTGTCCCCACAATCTTTGTCCAACATTACTACAACCTCGCCTCAACCCAGGCGATACCCCTTTAAGCATGACCATTCGTACACTGGCTACAGCTAAAATAGAGTTCACAACTCACTCTCTAGAGCTAGAACCTCCCGCACGAACTATTACACCCATGTTCTGCCCAAATACCTCGCTTGTGTTACCATTCACGTCGAAAACAACATATATGGTTTAACATCATGCACCAATCCATTAAAGTGCCAACACATCGATATCTCACATCCAATTCCAATATAGGAGCACACATGCTCAAGTAAACATTCTGTACCTTAACTCAACTACAAGTTACTATTACGAACCCCAACCACAAATTCACATTTCTCATCACCCAAGTATCTAACCCCCATATACTTCTCCTTTAAACAGTTCATAAGAACTCTCAGAACACAACGTTAGGTTCTATGCCCACAACCACAATTGTCCACCAACTATACACATCTCTATATAACCGAGATACAACTCATCTTTACACTATGGGCATCACCACACTCCATTCATTCCATAATCTCTTTCATACAGGTCATCCACTCTATGGATACCTCCGGTGACAACCCTCGAGTTCGACTTCTACTCAAATTACGTAAGCACTAACCGCAGCTCACAACCGTCCACCAGATAGTGCAGTCACATGCACTTCAACATTAACAGCTTCACAAGCTCTAAAAATTGCCTATATTCCAGGCACCATGCCATCCAACACTTACCCATCCGACACAAGTTGTAATTATATCGAGGCACATTGAGGCGTCTAGGCTCAGGAGTCATTACACACTCCTCTATTCCTTGCCTAACGACAACAACAACCATACCAGATTTTTACTCTCTCTTTTGTTTATTGTGCTATTATTATTAAGGCATGATAGCAACTAACGAAACAAACAAAACGCTCAGGCCAGCTCCAAGCAAGGATCGAAGACTTCAATTTAAACTTAAAACATTTCACTGTAGTAATAAGGCAATGGGCATTCCAATTTCCTCCCAGCATAGCATAAAGCATACAACATGTATGTCACAACCATCATGTATCACAAGCATCATAATTCAACACAAATTATCATCATATATGACAACTCCCATTCATATCTCAATCACCATCACATACCCAACATTAACATGGTTAGGACATTCACCGAAAAAAAACAAACATCACTAAAAAGCATACATTCACATCACAAATACTAACCAACAACTTACCACCATCCCAATCTTTCGTAACCTGGCTTTGATACCACCAGATGTAACCCCCTCGACCCAACCTAGCCGATAGACTGAACTGAACGAGTCACACGAGGAATATTGAAATAAACCACGAAGATTTACCTCAATAAAAGACATTTTTTCCTTTTTATCTTGTCTAGATTCAAGTTAGGTTCCTATGTATTTACACAAGCAGCGGATAAAACAATATCACAAACGCTAATCGATTATTACCAATTCTAGTTTTAAAGACCATTTTGTAAACTTAACAAATTGTAATGGTTTTACCCTAAATTCGGATTACCAACTCTTCATTAAGTTCATTACATGCATCTCTATCGAAACTTAGCCCAAATGAACCAATAAAACACATTTAATTGCATATATAACAAAGGGGACCAAATTGCAAAGAAAATGAAGTTTCAAAAATTCCAATAACTGAAATAATAGCAAGCCGTTTCAGAACAACCAGCCCCGTATTGGAACGAGTGTATCGAAACAGCAATAACCATTTCGAAACGTGAGATCGTTTCGAAACATTCTTAGAACTGTTTCGGAACAGGGTTTCATAGAGACAAAATATATCGAAACGGACCTCACCGTTTCGAAACCCCTAGGCATTTTCAAACCCCTGTTTCTAAACAAGGAAGGGTGTTTCAAAACACGTAGGCCTGAGAAGGTAAATTTTGCTGGTTTAACTCAAGTTTATCCATTCGAAACTAATCCAACATATGTCTAAACATGCTTGCAACTCATATGCACTTCAACAATCATAAAGTCACGGTAAAGAAATCATCAAAGCGTAACCAAAGAGAACTAAAGGCATGCTTCCTAAGAAATCAAGCACCAAAAGGACAATTCACAAATCCAAGCATAAACAAACTCTGAAAGGCCACTTACATACTCATATATGCATATTAAACTTCCACAAAATCAAAAAACACTAAAGCAACCAACATTCATAGTATTGGACACCCACATTGCCTTTATTACTCTAGTCCATAACCAAACATACCTTCAATCGAAGTCTTTCATCGACCCCTTGCAAGTGCTGCCTCCAAAGCTTGAATTTACTACATTGATGGACAAAGAGAGCGTAAGCACAAAATGCTTCGTGAGGAAAGCTCAAAACCAAAAACACCATCAATGCAACAAAATCGTTTTCACTCTTACGAAAACCATCATGCCCTCTTTGAAAATCCATGCACTTCATCATTTAAAACAATATGATAATCACCATGCAACAAGTATCGTATACTTCACAGTAATTAAACCATTTCTAACAAAAATTAAGCCTTTCAAGCATATTCACCAATATGCAAAGATTAAGATAAAACATGCATTTTCCATATCATGCATCAACAACATTTCCATAACATTTCAATCCATTATATTGGCTTAGAAGTGACTAACAACATTCTCTTTTCTCAAAAAGCACATCGAATACACTGATCACCAAGGGTTGTCCCAAACCATTCATACACTCTACCGGCATCTCAAGGCTCAGACACGGGAGCAACCCTCCACCGCCGTGACACCCGTGGTGGTGTATTGGGTACAATTACAACCCCTCCACACCACTCATCGGTAGATGTATAGCCCACTAACGAGAGACAAGACACACGCATGGTTCGCACCCTGGAGCTACCCTCAACCGTTGCAACCTCAAATAATCCTCAATCGTTAGGGTACTTGGATGGAGTTTTCGGTACAATCACAACCCCTCAACATCCAAGGCGACTTGTTTATAGTGCACTCAATCATATAGCCGGCTAACTATATTCGATTTCATTTACAAAACACTTTATACAACATCACTTGCCAATATAATCCACATTTCATGCATATCTCATTGTTTTTCCAAAGCATTCATGATAAGCCATAACACAAGCATTAAACCATGCTTCAAAACTTATGCATCAACACATGCATACAAGGATCACTTACCTAGTGCATCCTTAATCCACATGGCATCATCAACAACATTTTATAAACTCAAAACATGCTTTAAAACAATAGGTTAACATAATTAAAACAAGTGCATTTAAAAATCTCACAATAGCAGAATATGAGAGAGAAATTCACTTTACTTTCTTCCGAACTTACTGAAGCATTTCAAGCTCTTACTAAGTTCCCAAAACCTCTTTTATGAAGTTTCAAAGCATGAAATCTTATTTCCACTCAACGACTTGCGAAACCACACTTGCTGACGCAACAATCAACCGTCCGAAGCCTCCAAACCCACTTCATTCAATTCTGAAACACTATCCCATGTGTTCAACATATTAAAAAAGAGGTTCAATGCATCAAAATGCATCCAAAACACCAACAGTCAAAAGAAAACCCGCTGCCCTACTTTAATGCACCAAATTACCCATCTAAAACAACAGAAAACTCAATCGATTGATCTCTAAACTCACCCCAGCCATCATCTAATACATCCAACACATTTTTAGCATAAATCAAGATCCAAAAGCAACCTAAAACCATCCTTATACCTCCATTAACTTAGATCTCACATTACATCCCAAAAAACCCATTCAAAACACCTTAAAACCCAACGACCTCAAGGATTTCGGGATTAACACGATTAAGACTCAATTTCAACATCATAAACCTTTGAAAACCCATTTAGAAACCATCTCAAACAAATCAAATAAACCAACTTCGAAAATCAAATTAAAACCTCATTTCTACCAAGATTTCATCATTTTATCAAAACAATAACAAAACCTCAATCAAAAACATGGATAAAGAGTCAAATATCTTTGTAATTTCATTAAAGAACCTTGATTAGAGAGTTAGCACAAAATTTACCTCCAATCCTTGCTTCTATTCTAATTTGGCAAGTTTGGTTTCAAGAAACTTGAAGAGATTTGAGAGAAATCACAAGAGAGAAGTTGAAAACCAAGAGAGACAATGAGAGTAAAAGAAATATGGAAATTGAGTGAAAATGGAGAGTGTTTGGCTATAGAGAAATGAAGAAAATAAAATGATCGTCAAATTTTCCTTAACCAAATTAACTACCTTTTGATTAAATCAATAAAAGCCATTTTAATTATTTAATAAACCATTTAAAATACATGCCAAATCAGAGAAAAGGGTTAATTTCCAATTAGCTCCATAAAGATTCTAAGACTTTGTCTCTTTTTTGAAAAACACTATTTTTTTCACAGTTTTAAAACTTTACATTTTGGTCACTACCCAAAATGTATACTTCCCAAAACTCGTTTTGCAAAATTGATTTAACCAACCTCTTAAATATGATTTTAGAGTATTTTAGGAATTTTTATCACATTTTTATCCCTTCCCGAACCTTGATTTCCATAAACCACCCTTTAACATTTCGAACAACTAATTACTGATTCCACCGGCCCAACCCGACATACAAAACACCTAGGCCCAAAACCGGGGCGTTACAGAAGGCAACCTCAACTGATAAGCCATAGGACCTACACGCTCTACAACCTCATATGGTCCAATAAACCTCGGACGGAGCTTTCCTTTATGTCTGAACCGCATCACCTTCTTCCAAGGCGACACCTTCAAGAACACACGGTCACCAACATCATATTCAATCTCTCTACGCTTAAAATTCGCGTAGGAGTTCTGACGATCTGAGGCCGCCTTCAAACGATCATAAACAAGCTTCACTTTATCATTTGTGTCTTTCGACACATCTAGTAAAGAAACATGCTTTTCCTCAACTTTAGCCCAACACAAAGGCGTACAACACTTCCTATCATCCAATGCCTCATACAGTGCCATTTGTATACTGGCTTGGTAACTATTATTATAAGCAAACTCCAGCAAAAGCAAATGTTTCTCCCACGTTCCTTGGAACTCAATGATGCAACATCTCAACATAACCTCCAAAATCTAGACCACACGTTCAGATTGACCCTCCGTTTCAGGATTATACGAAGTGCTGAAATTAAGCCTTGTTCCTAAAGCTCGATGCAACCACTCCCAAAATTTGCGGTAAATCACGGATCTCTATCCGAAACTATCGACTTAGACACCCCATAAAAATGTACTATCCCCAAAATATACAAATCTTCCAACTTATGCAAGGTATACGTCGTATGCATTGGCACAAAATGTGCACACTTAGTAAACCGATCAACAATCACCCAAATGGAATCCTTTTTAGTTGGTGTTAACGACAACCCGGGCACAAAATCCATGATGATCCTCTCCCACTTCCACTCCGGTATTCTCAACAATTGCAACAACCCAGAAAGAAACTGATGCTCAGCCTTAACACGCTGACACGCTATGCTTTTAGCAATGAACTCCACATCATCTTTCTTCGAACCAACACAATAGTACTCTTCCTTCAAACCTCGATACATCTTAGTACTACCTGGATGCATAGCAAAAGGGCTACTATGCGCTTCAGTCAGAATAGTACGCCTCAACTCAACATCATTAGGAACCACTATCCGATCCTTGAAACACAGCACTCCATCATCATTAAAATGAAAATATGTCAGATTTCCATCCATGATATCCTTAACACGGGGAACTAACTCCCCATAATAAGGTTTCTTGTCCTTAATCAATTGTAACAAAGATGGTTTCACCTGCAATTCCGCTAACAAGCCTCCATCTTGCGTCAGACTTAACCGTGCACACATCGCCCTTAACTCCACCACAACTTTTCTACTGAAGGCATCAGCTGCAACATTGGCCTTACTCAGATGATACTCAATTGTCAATTCATAATCCTTAAGCAACTCTACGTTGCCTAAGATTCAAATCCTTTTACGTCATCAAATACTTTAAACTCTTATGATCCGTGAACACAACACACTTCTCGCCATAAAGATAATGCCTCCAAATCTTCAATGCAAACACAACTATGGCAAGCTCAAGATCATGGGTAGGATATAATTGCACTCGTTTACCTTCAACTGTCTAGATGCATAAGCCACACGTTTACCTCCTTGCATCAACACACAACCCAAGCCCACATATGATGCTTCGCTGTAAACAACAAACTCCTTACCCGACTCAGGTTGAATCAATATTGGAGCTTGTGTCCAGCCTCCTTCAATTTCTCGAAAGCTCGTTGTCTATCCTCCGTCCACTCAAAATGGACGTTCTTTTGCAACAATTTGGTTAACGGAGCAACGATCCTCGATAAACCATCTACAAATCGACGATAGTAACTAGCCAACCAAAGAAAACTACGAATCTCTCACACGATCTTAGGTGACTTCCAACCTATTACTACTTCAATCTTATGCGGATCGACTCGAATTACTACGGCTAACACAACATGCATCACAATCCGTAAATATCTATCATGATCTTCCTCGATACGAGAGTACACAAGGATGACATCGATAAACACAACAACAAACTGATCCAAAAATTCATGAAATACTCGATTCATCATATCCATGAATGCAGCTAGTGCATTGGTCAACCAAAATGGAATCACCAAGAACTCATATTGCACGTACCTCGTACGAAAAGTTGTCTTAGGCACGTCCACATCTTTCACCTTCAACTGATCAAACAAATCATCAATTCTTGGCAAAGGATACTTACTCTTCATCATCAACTTGTTCAGTTGCCGATAATCAATCCACATTCACATCGTTCCACCCATGTTCTTTACAAATAACATCGGCGCACCCCACGGTGAAACACTAGGCCTATTAAACCCTCGATCAAGAAACTCCTAAAGTTGCGTCTTTAATTCCTTCAACTCTTTTGGTGCTATAAGATACGAAGCAATGGATACCAGAGTGTCACTCACATATAATTCAATGCCAAACCTGTCTTCCCTATTCGGCGGGAAACCCTACAACTCCTCTTGAGAAACACTCGGAAATTCATATATTGTACGGATATCCTGAACACATACCTCCATCGATTTTGATTCATAACATAAGCTAGGAATGCCTAAAACCCAAGATCCATCATACGACTCGCTTCTAGGGCCGATATAACATTTGACAAGAATTTCACGTTCTCACCAACAACCACCACTTCATAATCATCCGCATGTTTCAAGGAAACATGCTTGGTTTCAAAATCAACCACATATCTATGATCGATCAACCAATCCATACTCAAGATTACATCAAAACCAAAGAACGACAACTCCATCAAATGAACCGCAAATGCATGACCTTGAACTGTCAAGAGACACCTCCTAAATATCCTTCTAGCCACAACCGTCTCACGAAAAGAACTAGTTACACGCATACCCATATCTAACACTTCCACATGTTTCTCAAGAAAATGTGCATGCTCGTGTAAAATGTATGAATGCGTAGAACTAGAATCAACCAAAGATAACAACAACAAGGATTGCAATGTAAATGTACCCGGTATCATTGCGTCCCTCACGATGTGTGTACACCATCGCAGGACCACCACATTCTGGCTAAACAACAATGGTTTCAGCAACAACCCTTCGGCATTCCTCCCTTCGCTGGAAGTTACCACGACCGCGCCCACAACCTCTATGTGGTGCAACATCATGAGCAGGAGCTTGTCCATCATTAGGAAACTGTGGATAGTCACGCCTCAAATGATCCTGCAAACCACAATTCCAACATATACCAGAAGCTCCCCAACATTTTCCAAAATAACACTTACCACATCACCCACACTCAAGGGTTCGAGCAAAGGTCTTAACATCTTCTACCAATTCCTAACAGAATCGGTCACAACGACAACTCTCGTTTGGTACCAGTTCATGAGCATACTAGCTCAATCGTACAAATTGTACCTCGTACTCAGCCACATACATACTACCTTGAACTAAAGTCATAAACACGCGCTTCTTCTCATCCAAGTATCTAACTCCTAGATACTTCTTCTTAAAAACAGCTTGAAAGAATTTCCAAGACACAGCTCTAGGTTTCATGCCAACAACCGTACTAGTCCACCAGCTATACACGTTTCCTTGCAGCAATGATACAATACAACCCAACTTACGGGCACCATTGTGCCCCATTTGATTCAAAATCTGATCTGTGTTAGCCATCCACTCCTTGGATGCTTCCGGTGCCAAGCCTCTAAACTCGACTCCTCCTAAACTATGCAAGCGTTCTAACGACAATCCAGTTTGCCCAGCAGCAGGCGTAGGGACATACATTCCAGTAAAAACAGCCTGAAATGCTCTAGTCACCGCGTAAATCAAAGACGTCATATCACCCACCTTTGGCTTATTCGGCACTCGAGGTAATTGATATCCACCCTTGGGTGGATTAGGTGGAGGAGGTGGTAACCCCCAAGAGGAATATCATTCCCCTGATTTCCCTGCCCAATGGTAGGAACATTCGTGCCCGATCTCAGATCTCTCCTCGGTCCTATTTTCAAAATATGAATTTATGAAATGATAATACAACAAATCACAATAGTTAGCCCAGCTTGAAGAAAGGTTCCAATTTGCTCACTTTTCAAAACAGAAATCATTTTTCTATTATAGTAATAAGGAAATGTGAATCCCAATTTTATCCCAACATAGCATATTTCAACATGACAACATATCATCAATCACTGTGCACATCAAACAATAGTCAATTAATCAATAACAACATTCCGATTATCGCAAACGACCTTGCAAGTTCAAACAATGAGTAACTAACACAACTTACATCCCCAAACTATCATAAACCTGGCTCTTATACCACAAAATGTAACCCTCCCGACCAGGCCTAGACGCCCGACTGAACCGAACGAGCTACATTGTGTTTGCCTAAGCAAACTCGTGAAAAGATTACTCAAATTACGACAATTTTTATCATATCTAGACACAATTTATTAACCTATGGTGTACATGCTTGCAGCGGTTCAAATCTAAACTAATAGGACATCGATAAAGAAATCAATTACGAACACAGACAAAAAAGGACCAAATTGCAAATCTAGAAAACTATGAGGGCATAAACCAATATTAAGTTACCAATCCTCAATTATTCTAGTTTCATGCTTCCATCCCAAATTTCAACTTAATATGACCATCCAAACTCATACAATTCATTTCACAATAATTAGGGACCAAAATGTAAGAATAAAAAACTTCAAATAACAGTTTAACTATAAAAATGGCTATCTGTATCGATACACGAGCAAGAGTATCTGTATATTTTAACATTTCTCGATTTCCAGATTCTAGTAGCTCAAAATAGTACCGATACAATCCCTCGCGTATCGGTACGCCCAACAATTTAGACTAAGGTTGTACCGAAACACTAACCGCGTACCGAAACACTAGACCAATTTATGCCTTCTCGTATCGGTACCAAAGCCTGTATACAAATACACCTAGACCTGAAATGTCCCAAATTGCTGGTTTTTCATGCTCACAAGGATCCAAACACAATCCAACATGCTTCAAACATTTATACAACAATTTTCATTAACTAAGCACACCAAAACATCACAAGAATAAGATCATAACATGGCATCACACAAAGAGGCTAAAATGTGAAATCATCCAAAAACCATTCAAGAAAGGTTATTAACAAAACCACAACAACAATATAAACTTGCCCAAATAGGGAGTTCAGCAAATAACCCACCCAAATACAACTTTGTCACATTGCCCTTTATTACTACAAAACTTTTAAAACCATACTTGAGTAAAACTTATCACTTGGCTCTCTTCATTGCTTGCTAGCTACTTCGACCACTTACTTCTCTGTATTGATGAGAAAAGAGGGTGTAAGCATAAATGCTTAGTGAGGGATGCTCAAGGAAAACACTCATCAATACATTAAAACCATTTATGTTAGCACATGTGTTTAAACATCATACCAAAACATCTCATGCTTCTCAAACCAATTCAAATCTATGCACAAAACCATTGTTAAACATGCTTCATGAATCTCTAGCACACTCATATGCTAACCTTAATTTAAGCCTTAACATGCTTAACCCATCATAGCAAAGTTTAAGGAGAAAACATGTATAAATCGCATTATACAAAACATAACCATTTTCCATGATAAATCATCTCATATTTTGGCATTAAAGTGACCCAAAACCAGATTCTTCCATTACAAACACATATACATCGGATACTTGGATTTCCTAAGTGGTTACTCTTCCCCCTTAACATACATTCTCAACCGGAGCATGGCTTACTCTTCGCCCTCAATGGCTAACCGGAGCATGGCTTAGTCTTCGCCTCTCAACCGACTGGGTACTCATGTTGGAGATTTGTTTACTCTTTACACCTCGACAAACATGAGGCGAATTATTATAGTAAACTTTAAACCCTATGGTACCCAACTATATCCGATAACATTATAACACTAGACACTTGCGAATATATACCACAAGATATGTTACCTCACTGTTTTTCATATGCAATCATTCATACCAAATCTCATTACATTAAACATGTATTTTAGCTTTCTCAAAAACCTTTCACAAATCATTTCTCATACTCATGTATCATCAATATAAGCTCATTTGTAAACTCTTTCAAAGCTAATCATGCATATAACAGTAGGTGAAAAACACTAAAATATTTGCATGAGATTTACATTTATGAAATCGAAAATGAGAGCGAGAGAACCCTTTACTTAATTTCGAGCTTAATTAAGCGTTTCAAGCTTAAATTAAACCCTCATAAACACTTTCAAACCATTGTAAAGCTTTAGAAATCGTTTCCACTCACCGACTACACAAAGCGTCCATGCTGATGCGAAAATCAAGAGTTTGATGCTTCCAAAACATCACCTCATGCTTTCGGATTATCCTCCCCTGTTTTATCCACATAAAACCAGAGGATTAATCCCTCACCTAGCATCCAAAAATCCCAATGTTAAGTGCGCAAAAGTCCTATATTTATACCTAGTTTAGCTCAATTATTGTTGTTCTTAAGTATAGTTTAGGTTGCATTTAGTAGGTAACATACACAAAATAGCATATATTAGACAATTTGCCCTATTTGATGAATTTAGTTGATTTTATAACATACGATACTGCTCAAGTGCGTTTTCTCCCTATGTGTAGATACCCGCCCAAGTAAATGCCGCTGGGGCAACAAAGAGAGCAGATGAAGAGAAAGCTGGGAGTTGAAAGATGAAGTTGTCGAAGCATCAAGAGAGTTGATCGAGGAGGAAATAACAAGAATAGAGAGCTTTGCCAAGCCCTGCACACCAGTCCATATCCCCGCCGAGGCAGTCAACTACTTGCCGCTGAGGCAACACTTCAAGGAAGATGGGAAAAATTCAAAGTGGTATGCGATAGAAAGTGCTCATCAAACACGATTTTTAGAGACCATTTGTGCGTGCATTGGAGCCCAACAGACAAAGAAAAGCCAGGTCAAAGTCAAGTTGATGAAAAATCAAACGGGAATCTAGGAGTATTTAATGATCTTTTAATAAGTTGTAATCATACTCTAACTAGTATTCCTACCCTAAACCGACTTAGACCTAGGCTCCTCCCCTATATATGTGTAATCAACTTGAAGGAGAGAACACAATTGAGGTTTGAGAGAAACTCCTTGTAACACCCCGATTTTGGGCGTTGATGTTTTAGAATTTGAATCGGACCGGTTGAGAATGGTTCGAATCTTAAGGGAGATTTAGGGAACAACTAGTTCGGGATGTTTTAAAATATGGAAAAATATCTAAAAATACTCATTTAATATGTGAATAATTATGATGAAATCAATTTTATAAAACAAGGTTTGGAAATACTACATTTCAGTGTAGTGACCAAATCGTAGTTTTGCGAAATTGGAATAATGACTGTTTTGTAAAGGATTGAAACTTTGAATCTTTAAGAAGCTAATTTTACCTAAATGTTTTTCATCAGATTTTTCCTTAATTTGGGTGTTTTTAATAATGCTTTATTAAAAGGAATTAAAGGTTAATAAAAAAGAAAAACTACTTTGACTTTTCATAACTACTTTTCACAAATTCCCCCTCATTTCATTTTCTCTCAAATTCTTGGTAGCCAAACACTTTTCCTCCAGCAAATAACCTTTGATTTTCATTCCAAATGATGAGATTTCAATAGTCTTTTGATCCTTAATCAATTCCTCTCAATTGCCACACTGGATTTTTCAAAAAACTTGCCCAAATCAAGGAGAATTCATCCATTAGAGGTAAGCTTCGTCCTTCTCCTCTAATGATCAGTTCTTTACTGAAATTCGCAAATTGTCAATCCTTTCTTAATGATTTTTGAGTGGTTTTAATGTTAGAAACAAGAAATTGTATTAAAACTCAAGATTTTGGAAGAGATCTTGAAGATTTTTGTGGTGAATAGTTGGGCTCTGTTTTGAGATGGTTTTCTAATGTATTTTGGATGTTATTTAATGTTACAAATGAGGTTTTATCAATCAAATCCCGAATAGGCTTGAACCCCTAAGTTTTGTATGCTAGAATGATGGTTTTTGGGGTGATTTTGGTGTTCTGTCATAGCTGAAGGTATAAGGATGAGTTTGAGGTGGTTTTTGAAGTTAATTGATGTTTATAAATGGTTAGAAGTGATAGATCTTGGCTGGGCTTTGATTTGGGAGAGTTTGGAGATGATTTCGGTTGTCTTTGGTAGCCAAAATGTGGATTTTGGGTGGAGCAGCGAGGTTAGATGTGTGGCTGATGATTTTAATGTATGGTGATGCATTAATCCTCTGTTCTTATGTGTTATAAATAGGGGAGACATCTTCGGACACATTAGGTGTTGATCCGAAAGTACCGGAAGCATAGTTAGTGTTTCGGCGAGCAAGGCGAAACGTAATCGGTGAGTGGAAATATGATTCCTGCTTTGTAACGCCTTGGGCGTGCTCTTGTGAGCTTAGTGTAAGTTTGATACACTTAACTAAGCTCAAGTGTACATGTTTCGGTGATCCCTCTCTTGAAAATGTGATATGTTAGATGAAAATACACTTGATGTAAGGGTGGATTTGTTTATTGTTTGAAGCATGTTTAAGAAAAGTTTAATGTTGGGTTTTGATGTCATTATGTTAAGGATGCACTAGGTAAGTGATCCTTGGTTTTCATACGAAAATGCATATGATGTTAAGCATGTGTTCTTGTGTAAATGGCATTGTGGTTATGCTTGAGAAACAGTGAATTAATGTGGATAAATGATTATTTTGGCAAGTGATGAAAATGGATTTTGGTTACTTTAATCGGATATAGTTAGCCGGCTATAGGTTTGGATGCACCGTAAGTAAAGTCGCCTTGGATGTCGAATGGTTGTGATTGTACCGTAGACTCCATCCAAGTACCCTAACGATTGAGGTAAGATCACAACGGTGCTTGAAATTTCATGTGTGGATCTTATGTCATGTGTCCCTTACTCTCGTTAGTGGAATTATACAACTACCGATGAGTGGTGTTGAGGGGTTGAGATTATACCATTATACTCCACTACGGGTGTCACAACAATGGAGGGATTACTCTTGTGTGTGAGCCTTGTATAGTCCGGTAGTGTGTATGAAGCGTGTGGGACAACGTTTGTAATCCGTGTATCCGATTGTGTCCTGTGTTGAAATGGTTTGTGGATTATCACTTGAAAGCCAATATAATGTATTTGAATATAATGTAGCATGAGATGCTTGTAAATGTTGCGAGGTTGCATGAGAAATTTGTATATGATGCAAGTAAGCATATGGTGCTTGTTAAAGCATGAGCATAGGTTTATATGTTGTTGTAATTGATACATGTGTGCATGGGATTTCAAAAGTGCATTGAAGTCTTGAGAAGACTTGTTTTATAAAGGCATTGGTGAATGATGTCAAGCGGTCCTCACTAAGCTTAGTGCTTACGCTCTTTTGTTTCATCAATGCAAAGAATTGAACATTTGAAGGCAGCTCACGAGCAAGAGACATCCAAGATTTACGTTAAAGAAATGTATGTGGTTCATCCTTAGTGTAATAAAAGGCAATGGGTGAGAATTTATACTTTGGAGGGTTTGAGTATGTTTCTTTACTTTGAGCATGTTGGTTTGACCATATTTGAGTTGTAAATGGTCTTTGGAGTTTAGATTTTGGATTATTTTGAAGTTTTGACTTGCTATGGTTTTGCTAACTAGGAAGCATGCCTATAGTGCTTTTGCTTACGTAAATGTTGTTATGTTTAGTCTATGGCTTTGTTATGTTGATTGTTGACATGTAACCTTGGTGCATGCACGTTGTGGCAAGTCTCGAGGTTGGTTCGAGTGCGAAAAAGCATTTCAAACCAGCAAATTCTGCTGTCACTGGGCAGGGCGTATCGGAACACCTGCAACAGTTTCGAAACGGGGCCCTGTAATGGTCATACCATTTCGGAACGGGTTGGGGTATTTCGAAACATTTGGCCACTGGAGTGACATGTTCCGATACTGGACTCGTAACATACCCGCGTACCGAAACAGTCAATACCGTTTCGATACGGGCGTATTGGTACAGTGGGTGAGTGTTTCGGAACAGATGATCGTTGGGTGTTGTTTGAATTATTCTAAGTTTGCATGCTTTACATTATAGTCCTGGAAGTTGTGGATGCAACTGCATGAGCTTGGATTGTCTTTTAAGATTGAATTTTTGCAGAGGAGCTTGCAATATGATTAATTGAACATTGGTAAACTTAAAATCCTTCAAGTCCTTATATTTTCTAAAAATTACATTTCGGTCCCTAAAAGTTTTATTCTTACAATTGAACCATTAAATGATCTCCGTTTGCTGCGTTGTTTCCGCTGCTATGTTTTGCTAACCATCTAGGTTAATAATGTGCATCTAGACAAGGTTAAAATAAAAAAGGGTTGTTAATCAAGGTTGACTTCTGGGTTGACTTTGGTTTTCCCCGTGTAATCTTCGTAGTTTGGGTCTAGTGTCTTGGCCGGGCTAAGGGGTTACATTTGGTGGTATCAGAGCGTGGTTTCGAATGAATTGGGAATGTTGGTATGTGTAATTGATGTAAGCAGAAGTGTGATGTTTGAAAAGCATGCAAATCGTTGAATTCTGAAGCTTATGCTATGCTTGACTTATGAGAAATGCATGTGAAATGGATGTGAGTGTGTGATGATGATGTAATGTTGAAGTATGCTGAATTTGGATGATGGAAATCATGATTTTGGTGGAATATTGTTGTTTATGCTATGCTTGATTATTGTGAATCATATGTGTGTGAGATATGGATGTACGATGACTATGTGTTGAGGATGTGTGTTGATTGAGGATGATGTAAAGCATGGTGGTTATGATATGTTGCTGTAGGCAATGTTATGCTTGAGGGAAATTGGGGTACCCATTGGCTTATTACACTGAGTAAATGTTTTTTTGTAAACTTGGATTCTTGCTTGAGGTTGGCCTAAATCATGATTTGATTTGTTGTTTTGTTATTATGCCTTGTTAAAAAAAGAAATCACAATGAGTCCGAGGAGAGAGTTGGGATCAGATGCGTTTGTACCTGCGGGTGAGCAGAGTAATCAGAGGAACGATGTTCCACCTGTGGAGAATGTGCATGTTGGGCCGTTCTTACCTAAAGTTGAGGCGATAGGGCAGCGTGAAGGGGCTGGCTTGGTGGTGAAAGCTTAATCACCAGTGGTGCAGGAGATGTCTGGAGCATCTCTGGTCGCAGTGAATGAAAAGTCTAAGCATGTACCGTCTGTCGGACAGACTGGATTATTAGAACATCGTCTGCACAATCTGGGAGCTGTTGAGTACCATGGGTCGATGCCTGAGGCGTTTGATGTAACACCCCAATTTTGGGCTTGGAAGTTTAGGGTCTGAACCGGACCGGTCTGATTTTTGGTTCGAATATAAAAGGTGGTTTTAGGGAAAGCCTAGTTCGGGATGCATTAAAAATATGGAAAAATATCTAAAAATCCTCTTTTAATATATATAAGAGAGTGGTGAAATCAATTTTACAAAATAAGGTTTGGAAGTGTGACATTTCGAAATAGTGACTAAAATGTAATTTTTGAAAAGTTCAGTGGTGATTGTTTTGTAAGGATAGAAACTTTGAATCTTTAAGGAGCTAATTTACCCAAGGAAGGATTTCTCCAGATTTTTCTTAATTTTAATGACTCATTTAATGTTTAATTAAATTATAGAAAAGAGGGAAAACCATATTTTAGTTTTCTTAACTAACTTTTGCTAAAATTTTCCCAATTCATTTTCTCTCAAAATTCCCTCAGCCAAACACAATTCCACATCAACTTTTCTTTTGATTTTCACTCTAAATGATGAGGTTTCAATCATCATTTGATTCCTAAGTTTTTCTACATCAAATCCTTTTCATTTGCTCATTGAATTTTCAAGGATTTTGGCTCTAAACAAGGAGAAATCTACATTTAGAGGTAAGGATGTTCTTCTCCTCTAAATATTCAGTTCTTTATTGAAATTCCCAAGTTCTCAATCCTTAAATTAAGTTTTATAAAAGGTTTTGATGTTGTGATCTTGATTTTGGCTTAAAACTCAAGAGTTAGATTTAATCTTGAAGAAATTCGTAATGAATGTTTGGGCTCTGTTTTGCGATGTCTTTTTAAAGTATTTTGGATGTTAAATGATGTGTAATTGAGGTTTAATGAATGCAATCTCGAATAGGTTGATTTTCCTAAGTTTTTACATGTGAAAATGGTAGTTTTTGGGGTGATCTTGGTGTTCTGTTGTTGCTGGAGGTATAAGGACGAGTTTAGATTCTTTTTGGATGTTAATTGATGTTTAAGAATGTTTAGAAGTGATGGATTTGGCTGGGTAATGTTGAGGATGAATTTGGATGTGATTTCGGTTGTGTTTGGTAGCCGAAATGTTAGATTTGGTGAGAGCAGCGAGTTTAGGTGTTGTGGCTGAAGATTTTAATGCATGATGATGCATTAATCCTCTGCTTTGATGTGTTTAAAATAGGGGAGACTCATTCGGATCCTTGTGGTGTTGATCCGGAGGCTTGATCGGCGTTTCGGCAAGCTTGCGAAACGGAATCGGTGAGTGAAGTTTGGTTTTCAGCTTTGAAACCAGTGTTTGAAGGTTTTGGGAGCTTAGTTTAAGTCTAAGGAACTTAACTAAGCTCAAGAGTAAGTTTTCGGTGAAACTCTCTCTTTGATGAACCAAGAGATGGTTGGATGCAATGTGTTTGATTTGCATGTTTAAATTCTGTTTTGAAAGCATGATTTAGCATGATTAATGCTGGTTTTGAAAGCCATGTGTTGAAGGATGCTCAAGGTAAGAGATCCTTGGTTTGACATTGATAAATGTGGTTTTGATGCATAGTAATGCATGATGATTTAATGGCTTTGATTAATGCTTTAAAATAGTGGATTGTTGATGATAATTGATGTATATTGGCAAGTGATGTATTAGTTTTAAAGTACTTGAATCGGATATAGTTAGCCAGCTATAGGATTGGGTGCACCGTGAATTAAGTCGCCTTGGATGTTGAGGGGTTGTAATGGTACCGTAAACTCCATCCAAGTACACTAACGAGATGTTTAAGATCACAATGGTGGTTAAAAGTCCATGTGTGGATCTTGTGTTGTGTGTCCTGTGTTCTCGTTAGTGATGTTATACAACTACCAAAGAGTGATGTGGAGGGGTTGTGATTGTACCATTAAACTCCATCACGGGGGTTGAGGGGTTGTGATTGTACCGGTAAACTCCACCTTGTGTGTTGGTAGTGGGTATGAAGCGTATGGGACAACGCTTGTAATCCGCGTATCCGATTGTGTTTTTATGTGAAAATGGTTATGGTATCACTTGGAAGCCAATATGACATGTTAATGTTAATGAAGCATGAGATGCTTGTTGTTTATGCATTATGGCATGAGATATGATGTTTATGATTTTAAAGGCCTTTGGAAGGTGTTTTATAAAGTGCATTATTGTGTTGTTTCATTAGAGCATGCCTCACTAAGCATTTGTGCTTACGCTCTCTTTCTTGAACCAATAATGCAGAGAATTGAAGTGCTTTGAGGGCAGCAAGGAGGCTAAGAATCCAAGGGAAGGCTAAGCTCATGTATGGTGACTATTTTTACAACATTATTAGCTTTTGGTATTTGGCATTGGGAACCTAGGATGTGTTTTTGGGAGATGTTTTGGACTCCCTAAGTTTGGCATGATGCCTATGATGTTTTGAACTTGTAATTGGCCATTTGGTGTTTGCTTTAGTGATTTGATGCTTGGATGGTTTTCAATAGTAGGATGCATGCCTATAGATTGTGGTTTTTCCTAATTGATGCCATGAATGTGTTTTGATGATGCAAATATGTTCCTTATATGTATGATGACTTGTTGGCATGATCAGGAGGTCATAGGGATGTATTTGAGTGGTTAATTCTGTGTTAAACCAGGAAAATCTGCACTTTCTGGGCAGTCTGTATCGGAACGGGCACTACCATTTCGAAACGGGGGCCTGTAATGGCCTTCGTGTATCGAAACGAGTAGAGGGCGTTTCAGAACGGATTTGCCACTATCAAGCCCTGTTTCGAAATAGGTCTCAAAACGAACCCGCATTTCGGAACGGTCAACCCCTGTTCCGAAACACTTGACCGTTGGGCACTGATTTGAATGGTTTAAGGTTTGCAAGCTTTACGTTTTAGTACTGAATTTTGTATATGCATTTACTTGAGTTTGAGATGTCCGTTTGAGGTGAAATTTGACAGAGTAGCATGTAATTTGACTAATTTCATAATGGTAACTTAAAAATCGGTTAAGTCCTCTTAATTTTCAGAATTTACATTTTGGTCCCTAAAAGTTGTAACTTGTGCAATTGAGTCCCTTATTGCTTTCCGATCGCTGTGCTTTTCATGTATGTTTTCCTCGAGGCTACGCTTAGGATTAAAATGCATCTAGACAAGATTAAAGAGAAAAAAGGGGTCGTTAATCAAGGTTGACTTTCGGGTTGACTTTGGTTTTCCCCGTGTAATCTTCGTAGTTCGGGTCAACCGTCTAGGCCGGGCTAAGGGAGTTACATTTGGTTGTATCAGAGCTGAGTTCTCGAGTAATTGGGAATTGTTATGTGGGTGATGTATGAATGATTGCATGATGTGCCTTTTTGAATGAAAGTGTGATGTGTGAATTGTAAAGTATGTTACAATTCTGATGCTATGCTATGTTGAAGCATGTTAGAGGGACCCATTACCATATCAAAATTAATGAAATGATTTGTTTTCGGAAAATGAGCTTGAGTGCTTGGATTACTTACCTTGCTGAGCCTGATTTTGTTTATTGCATTTGTGTTAGTGCATTGTATTAGAGTATGAGACCTCGTAGAGAGGCGAGAGTTAATACGCGAGCTATGGCTCATAACGAGAATGAAGAGAATGCTGATAATGTAGTGGATTTGCCTCCTCCTGGTGGTGGACCGCCCGGTGGTGGTGGTGCTGGGGGTGATGGAGCTGGCGTTGATGTTGGTGCTGGGGTCGCTGGACCTGAAGCTGGACAAGGGCAAGTTGCTCCTGATATGACAGTCTTGATACAAGTTATTGCGGGAGCCTTTCAGGCGGCGGTAGCTGGAGCTCATGGAGCTGGGCATCAGGGAGATGCTAATGCTAGACTACCTTTGGAACGTCTGCGCAGTCTGGGAGGGACTGAGTTTAGGGGTTTGTCTGCTGAAGGTTCCGAGTCTTGGTTGGAAAGTACCAAGAGGATATTGGGACAAATGAACTGCAATGATGTGCAGAAGCTAGGATGTGTGGTATCCCTGTTACACGATGATGCGTATACCTGGTGGACGATCGCTATCTCCAGAATGGTGGATGTTGATGTGACTTGGACGTTCTTTCTGAACGCATTCAAGCGGAGGTATCTAGGTGTGCGATACCTGGATGAAAAGAAAAGAGAGTTCATGTCTCTTACGCAAGGGAGCATGGCTGTAGCTGAGTACGAGATTCAGTTTGTCCGACTCAGTCAGTACGCACCTGAGCTTGTCCCTGATGAAAGGGAGAGGTGTGAACGTTTTCGTTATGGTTTAGTGACGGATGTAAAGACCTACATGCTTGCAGCTGAGTACACTGATTTTGATGTACTGGTGGGGAGAGCGAAGGATATTGAGCAGAATCTGGGTTTGTCCTCCAGGAGTGCTGGTTCTGGCTCGGGCAAGCGAGCTGCTGAGTATAGTTCCGGTGGTGGACGGAACAAGAGAGGATGAGATCGGAGGTATCAGTCTTCTGCTAGACGTGGTGGTGGAGGGCATGGTGCGCCTGTTCAGGGAGACAGGGCGAGAGCTGATCAGAACACATGCTAGGCGTGTGGATCGCGTGGCCATTTGAGGCGTGATTGTCCTCGAGCGGCAAGGGAGGTTCAGGCTCCTGTTGTTGTAGCTGGTAATTCGTGCTGGAATTGTGGTTCGGCAGACCACATGAGGAGGGAGTGTCCTTCGTTGGCCGGTGGTGGTCAGGGACGTGCTCCTGGAGTTGTTGCACCACAGAGAGGTCGTGGGCGCGGCCGTGGTAATTTCCAGCGTAGAGAGGATGCTGGAAGGAATGTGGCGCATGTGGTAGCTGTCCAACCTGAGGGTGGAGGCCAGGCTCGAGTGTATGCGCAGCGAGAGGGGAGGAATGACACGGATGTGATCGCGGGTACCTTCACTTTGCAATCCTTGTCATTACTTTCCTTGATTGATTCTGGATCTACACACTCATACATATTGCGTGAACATGCTCAATTGCTTGGTTTGCATGTTGAGTCTTTGGATGTTGGTAAGCATGTAACTAGTTCTTTTGGTGAGATCGTTGTGACACGGAAGTTGTATAGAAGATGTCCTTTGGTTACTCAAGACCATGTTTTTCATGTTGATCTTATGGAATTGCCTTTCTATGGTTTTGATGTAATCCTTGGTATGGATTGGCTTGTTGAACATCGAGCTGTGGTGGATTTTGAGAACAAGCGAGTTTCGTTGAAGCTTGCGGATGATTATGAGGTAGTGGTGGTTGGTGAGAATGTGAAGTTTCTTGCCAATGTGGTGTCTACATTGGAGGCGAGCCGGATGCTGAGGCAAGGTTGTGAAGCCTACCTAGCCTTTGTGATGAATCCTAGCTCTAAGGAGTTGCGAGTGCAAGATATCAGGACTGTGCGAGAGTTCCCTGGTGTGTTTCCGGAGGAATTGCCTGGATTGCCTCCTAATCGAGAGGTGGAGTTGGGAATTGAGCTGTATGAGAATACAAATCCAGTTTCCATTACTCCTTATCGAATGGCACCTAAGGAGTTGAAAGAGCTGAAGACGCAACTTCAGGAGTTGCTTGACCGTGGTTTCATTCGGCCGAGTGTGTCACCTTGGGGTGCATCGGTCTTGTTTGTAAAGAAAAAGGATGGCACTATGAGAATGTGCATTGATTATCGTCAGCTGAACAAGTTGACTATCAAGAATCGGTATCCATTGCCGAGGATTGATGATCTTTTTGATCAATTTGGGGAGCGGCTGTGTTCTCTAAAATTGACTTAAGGTCAGGGTATTACCAGTTGAAAGTGAAGGATGTGGATGTGCCAAAGACAACCTTTAGAACGAGGTATGGGCATTATGAGTTCCTTGTGATGCCGTTTGGTTTGACGAATGCTCCTGCAGCTTTCATGGACATGATGAATAGAGTGTTCCATGAATATTTGGATAAGTTTGTGGTGGTATTCATCGATGATATCCTTGTGTACTCTCGTACTGAGGAGGAGCATGAGGGGCATTTGAGGATTTTGTTGCAGGCTTTGTTGGAGAATCAGCTTTATGCTAAGTTAAGCAGTGTGAGTTCTGGCTCAGGGAAGTTTTGTTCCTTCGTCATGTGGTTTCTGCTGAGGGGATTCGTGTTGATCCTCAGAAGATGGAGGCAGTGATGAACTGGAAGCCTCCTAAGTCTGTTCATGAGGTCCGTAGTTTCCTTGGTTTGGCGGGATACTACCGGAGGTTCGTGGATGGATTTTCAAAGATGTCTGCACCTTTGACGAAGTTGTTGCAGAAGGATGTTAAGTATGAATGGACGGAAGCGAGACAGCAGGCTTTTGAGAAGCTTAAGACAGCTTTGACGCAAGCTCCTATCTTGGTTCAGCCTGAATCAGGGAAAGAGTTTGTGGTGTACAGTGACGCATCCTACGTTGGTTTGGGATGTGTGTTGATGCAAGAGGGTAAGGTGGTGGCTTATGCATCACGCCAGTTGAAGGTGCATGAGCGCAATTATCCTACGCATGACATTGAGTTGGCTGCGGTGGTTTTTGCTTTGAAAATTTGGAGACATTACCTGTATGGTGAGAAGTGTACTGTGTACACGGATCACAAGAGTTTGAAGTATCTGATGTCTCAGAAGGAGTTGAATCTTAGGCAACGACGTTGGGTGGAGTTGCTTAAAGATTACGATCTCACGATCGAGGATCATCCGGGAAAAGCTAATGTTGTAGCGGATGCCTTGAGTAGGAAGGTAGCAGTGGAGTTGAGGGCTATGTTTGCCAGTTTGAGCATAACACGAGATGGTGGTTTTGTGGCTGAATTGCAAGTGAAACCATCCTTGGTTCAGTTGATAAAGGATAAGCAGCTGTTGGATGATTCCTTGGTGCCACATGTTCAGGATATTGCTGAGGATAGGCCGTCGGATTTCTGCTTTAATGATGATGGGGTTTTATGTTTTGGGAGTCGGATAGTAGTGCCCAATGATGCTGAGTTGAGGCGTGCTATTCTGACTGAAGCTCATAGTAGTCCTTTTGCTATGCACCCTAGTAGTACTAAGATGTATCGTGATCTTCGTGATGAGTACTATTGGGTGGGTTTAAAGAAAGATGTTGCTGAGTATGTAAGCAAGTGCATGGTTTGTCAGTGAGTTAAAGCTGAGCATCAGTTTCCTTCTGGGTTGTTGCAACCGTTGAGGATTCTTGAGTGGAAGTGGGAAAGGATTACCATGGACTTTGTGTCTGGGTTGCCTTTGTCGCCATCGAAGAAGAATTCGGTATGGGTGATTGTGGATCAGCTGACGAAGTGTGCGCATTTCTTACCTGTGCATACTACGTATAATTTGGACAAGCTTGCAGAGCTGTACATTGCTGAGATTGTGCGGGTGCATGGTGTGCCAAAGTCGATCGTGTCGGATAGAGATCCGAGGTTTACATCGCGTTTCTGGCAGTGTTTACATCAAGCTTTGGGTACACGGTTGAATTTCAGTACTTCCTATTATCCACAGTCGGATGGACAGTCTGAGCGTGTTATCCAAGTGTTGGAGGATATGTTGAGGTGCTGTGTGATTGAGTTTCAAGGCTTTTTGGAGAATCATTTGTCGTTGGTGGAGTTTGCTTATAACAATAGCTACCAGGCAAGTATTCAGATGGCACCTTATGAAGCCTTGTACGAGAGGAAGTGTAGGACTCCTCTTTGTTGGGCTGAAACAGGCCAGAAGTTGGTTTCAATGCCAGCTTTGTTGAAAGGAACCACCGAGAAGGTGAATCTCATTTGTGCGCGGTTGAAAGCAGATTCTGATCGACAGAAGTCTTACGCGGATTTGAAGCGTAACGAGGTTGAGTATGCGGTTGGTGACCGTGTGTTTTTGAAAGTATTGCCTTGGAAGAAGGTGATGAGGTTTGGTCGAAAGGGTAAGTTGAGCCCTTAGTACATTGGACCATACGAGGTGATTGAGCGTGTGGGTCCTATTGCGTACAAGTTGAGATTGCCGCAAGAGTTGGAAAAGATTCATGATGTGTTTCATGTCTCTATGCTCCGGAGGTATAGATCGGATCCTTCGCATGTTATGCCTGTGGAGGAAGTGGAGTTGTATCCGGACTTGACCTACGATGAGGAGCCGGTGGAAATTCTGGAAACGGATAGTAAAGTTCTTCGAGGCATGTAACGCCCCGGTTTTGGGCTTAGAAGTTCTGGGCGTTGACCGGTTTGGTCAAAGTCCTGTTCGAATCTTAAGAGATGAAATTAGGAAAGCCTAGTTCGGTTTGCATTAAAAATATGGAAAAATGTTCTAAAATCATCTTTTAATATAATTAAGTGAACTGTGAAATCAATTTTGAAAAATGGGTTTTGGAAGTATGACATTTTGGCTAGTGACCAAAATGTAAATTTTGAAAGTTTTGTGACTATTTTATAAAGAGTTGAAACTTTGAATCTTTAAGGGGCTATTAATCCAAAGGTGATTTCTCCAGATTTTTCTAAGATATTTAGAGTTTTAATTCTGATTTTAAAGTGAATCAAAAGGAGGGAAAAACTCATTTGACAATTTTCTCAACTAACTTCCAATTTTCTTCTCTTTTTTCTCTCAAACCAAACACACCATTTCCAGAGATTTGATTCTGTTTTTCTCACTTAAATCTCTCCTTTTAACTCTCATTTGATTCCTAATCAACAATCTTCAAAACCTCTTCAATTGCTTCTTGATTCTTCAAGGATTTTAATTCCAAAAAGTGGAGAAACACAAGTTTGGAGGTAAGAACGTCCTTCTCCTCTAAACTATCAGTTCTTTACTGAAATTCCCAAGTTATCAACTCTTAATTGATGTTTAATTAAAGGCTTTTGAGTTTGGAATTGTATCTTGGCTTATAATGCAAGATTTGATGGTTTTCATGATTTTTCGTTAGATCTGATTGATCTGTGATTTGAGATGTGTTTTTGATGTTAAATGAACTCTAAATTGATAAGGAAATGAGTTTTGATTAATGCAATCCCGGATAGGTTGAGTTTCCTAAGTTTAGCTTATGTTTCTTGGATGTTTTTGTGGTGATCTTGTGGATCTGTTGTTGCTGGAGGTATAAGGATGTTTGTAGGTTGTTTTTAGATGTTTTATGGTGTTAATGGATGTTAGGTTTTGCTGGTTTATGGCTGCGCTTTGTTGAGAAGTGGTTTTGATGCAATTTCGGTTGTGTTTGGTGGCCGAAATTGGAGTGGGAATGAGAGCAGCGAGTTTGAGTGCTTTCATTGAAGCTTTTGATGCTTGATGATGCATTAAACCTCTGCTTTAATGTGTTTAATCAGGGGAGGCATCTTTGGATCCAAGAGTTGTTGATCCGGAGGCTTGAATTGGTACTTCGGCAAGAGGCGAAGTGGAATCGGTGAGTGAAATTGGGTTTTCGGCTTTGAAACCAATGTCTTGGGAGCTTAGTTTAAGTCTAAACAACTTTGCTAAGCTCGAGCGTAAGTTTTCGGAATTTCTCTCTAGTGGTGGCCATGATTTTGTTGTGATGCGAAATGATAATTTGCATGTTTTACATACTGTTTTGGAAGCATGTTTTAGCATGGTTTTTGCTGATGATGTAAGCCATATGTTGAAGGTAACTCTAGGTAGGAGTTCCTTGCTTTTGTACATTGAAATGATGTGGTTTAATGCTTTTAAATGCATGATGAATATGGCTTGGTTTTATGCTTTAAAACAGTGATGTAAGTGATGAAAATGATGTATATTGGCAAGTGATGTTTTTAAAATGTTAAGGTCACTAAGGTGGTTAAAAGTCCTTGAGTGAGCCTTGTTACTTATGAACATCAAGGTGGTTAAAAGTCCTTGGATGGTTCATGTTGTGGACACTAAGGTGGTTAAAAGTCCTTAGGTGATCCTTTTCTATGGTGTTTAAAAGTCCATAGGCCAAGGTGTTTAAAAGTCCTTGGGATCAAGGTGTTTAAAAGTCCTTGATGTGATACATTTCATGGTGTTTAAAAGTCCATGGCCAAGGTGTTTAAAAGTCCTTGGGATCAAGGTGTTTAAAAGTCCTTGATGAGATGCATTCTATGATGTTTAAAAGTCCACAGGCCAAGGTGTTTAAAAGTCCTTGGGGCCAAGGTGTTTAAAAGTCCTTGGGGTGAAAGTTGATGAACTTGTGTTTAAAGAAATGGAATTTATCACTTGTAGCCAATATGACATGTTATGATTTGATGCATGAGATGCATGTTTAAGTATGCTTTTGAGCATGTGTAAATGATGGTTTGAAGCATGTTTTATAAAGTGTTTTACAAATGCATTATTGGATGGTTTTATTGAGCATTCCTCACTAAGCCTTTGCTTACGCTCTCTTCGTTTTCCTTAATTCAATAATGCAGAGCATTAGAGACCTTTGAGGGCAGCAAGAAGGGCAAGAATTCAAGTGCAAGTAAAGCTCAATGTATGGAAGGTTTTTGTTAAACATTTTAGCTTTTGGGTGATTTGGCAATGGGGAAACCATGTGTATGTTTTGGGAGGTGTTTTGTACTCCCTAAGTATGTTTCTTAATGTTAAGATTGTTGGTCTTTGGATTGGATCTTTATATGCTTGTTTTGTAAGTTTGGTACTTGAATATCTAGCTTGTGTAGGAAGCATGCCTATAGAATTGGGGCTTTTTGCATATGATGATGTTTGGTTGAATTAATGATGCTATTATGTCCCTTATATGTTGAATTGCATGTTGGCAAAGTTTGGTGACATTCGGAGCATGATTGGTTGTGTAATTGCATGTTTAAAGTGGAGTTTTGGAGCAATCTGGGCAGGCTGTTTCGGAACAGCACCTACCGTTTCGGAACGGGTGCCTTAATCGTACCCAGGCGTCCGAAACGGGAGGGGCCGTTCCGAAACGGAAAGGCCACTGCCAGACCCCCGTTTCGAAACGGGCTATGCCTGTTTCGGAACGGCCCCGCGTTTCGGAACGGGCTGTCTCCCGTTTCGGAACGGTTGACCGTTGGGGGCTGACATTGGCAGTTATGTGTTTTGAATTGTTTGCGTTTTGGTCCTGAAACTTGTTTGTGCAATTGTATGAGTTTGGGAAGTCCTTTTGAGCTGAAATTTCACAGAGAAGCATGAAACCTGATTAATTTCAAATTGGTAACCTCAATTTGGGTTAAGTCCTTATAATTATCAGAATTTACAATTTGGTCCCTAAAGTTGTAAATTGTTCAATTGAGTCCCTGTTTGATCTCTGATGTTTGTGATCTTTTGGTCTGTTGTTTGTGTGATCACAACTAGGTCTAAAGTGCATCTAGACAAGTTTAAAAAGAAAAAAAAGGGTCGTTAATCAAGGTTGACTTTCGGGTTGACTTTGGTTTTCCCCGTGTGACTTTCTTAATTCGGGTCAACCGTCTAGGCCGGGTTAATGGGGTTACATTTGGTGGTATCAGAGCTGAGTTCTCAAGTAATTGGGAATGTTTGTATGCATGATTGAAGTATGTATGCTATGAATGCTTGTTGTTTGAAAGCATGTTCAGTAGTTTGAAGTGTTGATGCAGTTGAGTTGTATGCTCTGATGTTGCATGTTGAGGGTACCTATTGCCAAACAAAAGCTAAAGGAAAGATGTTGTTTTGAAATGAAATTGAGCTTGAATACTTGGATTGCTTACCTTGCTGGCCTGACTTTGTTTTATTTGTGTTGTGATTGCATGGTAAAAGTATGGCACCACGTAGAGAGTTAAGAGGTAATGCGAGAGCTACGGCTCCTAACGAGAATGAGAATGAAGAGCACACTGGTAGTGCTGTGTTACCCCCTCCTCCGCCTGGTGGTGGTGCTGGAGGTGCGAGAGCTGAAGCTGCAGCTGATGCTGGTGCTGGAGCTGCTGGACCAGAGGTTGGTCAGGGGCAAGCTATGCCCTATATGTCTGTTTTGGTACAAGCTATTGCGGGTGCTTTTCGAGCAGCAGTAGCTGGAGCTCAGGGAGCTGGGCATCAGGGAGATGCTGGAGTCAGATTGCCTTTGGAGCGTCTGCGCAGTCTTGGAGGGACTGAGTTTAGAGGTTTGTCAGCTGAGAGTTCTGAGGCTTGGCTGGAAAGTACCAAGCGTATCTTGGGTCAGATGAGTTGCACGGATGTGCAAAAGCTGGGCTGTGTTGTGTCCTTACTGCAGGACGATGCTTATACAAGGTGGACGACTACCATTTCTGGAATGGCTGAAGCTGATGTTACCTGGACATTCTTTCAGAATGTGTTTAAAAGAAGATATCTGGGAGTGAGATATCTGGATGAGAAAAAGCGGGAATTCATGTCTCTTACCCAAGGGAGTATGAGTGTAGCTGAGTACGAGGTACAGTTTGTACGGCTCAGTCAGTATGCACCGGAGTTGATACCTGATGAGAGGGCTAGGTGCGAGAGGTTTCGTTACGGTCTTGTGACGGATGTTAAGATGTATTTGCTGGCCGCCAAGTATGTTGATTTTGATGTGTTGGTGGGCCGAGCTAAGGACGTTGAGATGAACCTGAGTTTGTCTGCTAAGGGTGCTGGCAAGCGAGCTGCTGAGTATAGTTCCGGAGGTGGACGGAACAAGAGGGGACGAGATCAGAAGTATCAGTCCTCAGCCATGAGAGGTGGTGGTGTACCTGCTAGAGGAGGCAATGCTAGAGCTGATCCTAGTGCTTGTTGGATCTGTGGTTCCCGTGGTCACTTGAAGCGTGACTGTCCTCGTGCTGAGAGAGTGGCACAAGCTCCTGTTGCGGCTGCTGGTAACGGGTGCTGGAATTGTGGTTCTGCAGACCACATAAGGCGAGATTGTCCGAGGATGGCTGGTGAGCAGGTGCATGCTCCTGTTGTTGCTGCACCGCAGAGAGGTCGTGGGCGCGGCCGTGGTAATTTCCAGAGGAGAGAGGAAGGTGGCCGAGGGGTAGCTCATGTTGTAGCTATTCAGCCTGAGGGTGGAGGCCAAGCGAGGGTGTATGCTCAGAGAGAGGGCAGGAATGATGCAGATGTGATTGCAGGTACCTTTACTTTGCACTCCTTGTCATTGCTTTCTTTGATTGATTCTGGATCTACGCATTCATATATTCTTCGTGAGCATGCTGAATTGCTTGGTTTGCCTGTTGAGTCTTTGGATGTTGGTGTTCGGGTCACTAGTTCCTTTGGTGAGACTGTTGTGACTCGTAAGCTTTATAGAAGGTGCTCTTTGGTTGTTCAAGAGCATGTCTTTCATGTTGATCTTATGGAGTTGCCCTTCTATGGTTTCGATGTGATCCTTGGTATGGATTGGCTTGCTGAGCATCGTGCTGTTGTGGATTGTGAGAATAAGCGTGTTTCGCTTAAGCTTGCGGATGATTATGAAGTTGTGGTGGTTGGTGAGAATGTGAAGTTTCTTGCCAATGTGGTATCTTCTTTGGAGGCGAGCAGGATGCTGAGGCAAGGTTGCGAAGCCTATCTAGCTTTTGTGATGAATCCTAGCTCTAAGGAGTTGAGGGTGCAAGATATCAGGGTTGTAAAGGAGTTTCCTGGCGTTTTTCCTGAGGAGTTGCCTGGTTTACCTCCTAACCGCGAGGTGGAGTTTGGAATTGAGCTGTATGAGAATACAACTCCTGTGTCCATTACTCCCTATAGAATGGCACCTAAGGAGCTGAAGGAGCTGAAGACGCAGTTGCAAGAGTTGCTTGATCGTGGTTTCATCCGGCCGAGTGTGTCACCTTGGGGAGCACCGGTCTTGTTTGTGAAGAAGAAGGATGGCACTATGAGAATGTGCATTGATTACCGTCAGCTGAACAAGTTGACTATCAAGAATCGGTATCCTTTACCGAGGATTGATGATCTCTTTGATCAATTTCGGGGAGCTGCTGTGTTCTCTAAGATTGACTTGAGGTCAGGGTATTATCAGTTGAAGGTGAAGGATGTGGATGTGCCTAAGACAGCTTTCAGGACAAGGTATGGGCATTATGAGTTTCTTGTGATGCCGTTTGGGTTGACAAATGCTCCTGCTGCTTTCATGGACATGATGAATCGTGTGTTTCATGAATACCTGGACAAGTTTGTTGTGGTGTTCATTGATGATATCCTCGTGTACTCGCGTACTGCGGAGGAGCATGAAGAGCATTTGAGGATTGTTTTGCAAGCTTTGTTGGAGAATCAGCTTTATGCTAAGCTGAGCAAGTGTGAGTTCTGGTTAAGAGAGGTGGTTTTTCTTGGGCATGTGGTCTCAGCTGAGGGGATTCGTGTTGATCCTCAGAAGATTGAGGCGGTGATGAGCTGGAAGGTTCCTAAGTCTGTTCATGAGGTCAGTAGTTTCCTTGGTTTGGCGGGATACTACCGAAGGTTTGTGGATGGGTTTTCCAAGATTGCTGCTCCTTTGACAAAGCTGTTGCAGAAGGATGTTAAGTATGAGTGGACAGAAGCGAGACAGCAGGCTTTTGAGAAGCTGAAGGCGGCTTTGACGCAAGCTCCTATCTTGATTCAGCCTGAATCAGGGAAAGAGTTTGTGGTTTACAGTGATGCATCCTATGTTGGTTTGGGGTGTGTGCTAATGCAGGAGGGTAAGGTGGTGGCTTATGCATCGCGGCAGTTGAAAGTGCATGAGCGCAATTACCCTACGCACGATATTGAGCTGGCTGCAGTGGTTTTTGCTCTGAAGATCTGGAGGCATTATCTGTATGGTGAGAAGTGTACTGTGTACACAGATCACAAGAGTTTGAGGTATCTGATGTCTCAGAAGGAGTTGAATCTTAGGCAGCGGCGTTGGTTGGAGTTGCTCAAGGATTATGATCTGACGATTGAGTATCATCCTGGAAAAGCTAATGTTGTTGCTGATGCCTTGAGTAGGAAGGTAGCTGTTGAGTTGAGAGCCATGTTTGCTAGCTTGAGCATATCGCGTGATGGTGGTCTTGTGGCTGAGTTGCATGTGAAGCCGTCTATGGTTCAGTTGATCAAGGATAAGCAGTTGTTGGATGATTCCTTGGTGTCTCATGTTCAGGATATCGCGGAGGGTAGACCTTCGGATTTCTGTTTCAATGATGATGGTGTGCTGTGTTTTGGGAGTCGGATAGTAGTGCCCAATAATGCTGAGTTGAGGCGTGCTATTCTGACTGAAGGTCATAGTAGTCCTTTTGCTATGCACCCTGGTAGTACTAAGATGTATCGTGATCTTCGTGATGAGTACTATTGGGTGGGTTTGAAGAAGGATGTTGCAGAGTTCGTGAGCAAGTGTTTGGTGTGTCAGCGAGTTAAGGCTGAGCATCAGTTTCCTTCAGGTTTGTTGCAACCGTTGAAAATCCCTGAATGGAAGTGGGAGAGGGTTACCATGGATTTTGTATCTGGTTTACCTTTGTCTCCATCGAAAAAGAATTCGGTCTGGGTGATTGTGGATCGCCTGACGAAGTGTGCACATTTCTTGCCTGTGCATACCACGTTTTCTTTGGATAAGCTGGCAGAGCTGTACATTGCTGAGATTGTGCGGCTGCATGGTGTGCCTAAGTCGATTGTGTCGGATAGGGATCCGAGGTTCATATCGCGGTTCTGGCAGTGTTTGCATCAAGCTCTGGGTACAAGGTTGCATTTCAGTACATCCTATCATCCTCAGTCGGATGGTCAGTCTGAGCGAGTTATCCAGATTTTGGAGGATATGTTGAGGTGCTGCGTGATTGAGTTCCAAGGTTCTTGGGAGAAGCATCTGCCTTTGGTTGAGTTTGCTTATAACAACAGTTATCAGGCGAGCATACAGATGGCACCTTATGAGGCTTTGTACGGGAGGAAGTGTAGGACTCCTCTTTGTTGGGCTGAAACTGGTCAAAAGTTGGTTTCGATGCCGGCTTTGTTGAAAGGGACCACAGAGAAGATGAAGCTCATTTGTGAGCGGTTAAAGGCTGCTTCTGATCGGCAGAAGTCTTACGCGGATTTGAAGCGTAAGGAGATAGAGTATGCAGTGGGTGACCGTGTGTTCTTGAAGGTTTCGCCTTGGAAGAAGGTGGTGCGGTTTGGCCGGAAGGGCAAGTTGAGCCCTAGATACATTGGACCATATGAGGTGGTTGAGCGTGTGGGTCCTGTTGCGTATCGGTTGAGGTTACCTCAGGAGTTGGAGAAGATTCATGATGTGTTTCATGTTTCTATGCTCCGGAAGTATAGATCTGATCCTTCGCATGTGATGCCTGTGGAGGAAGTGGTTTTGAATCCGGATTTGACCTATGATGAGGAACCGGTGAAGGTTCTGGATTCGGATAGCAAGGTTCTTCGTGGCAAGACCATTGGGTTGGTGAAGGTGCTGTGGAAGCATCGCGGTGTTGAGGAAGCCACGTGGGAGCGGAAGGAAGACATGCTGAAGCAGTTTCCTTATCTCTTTCCTTCAGGTAAATTTCGAGGACGAAATTTCTTAAGGGGGGGGGGAGAGTTGTAACGCCCCGGTTTTGGGCTTAGAAGTTCTGGGCGTTGACCGGTTTGGTCAAAGTCCTGTTCGAATCTTAAGAGGTGAAATTAGGAAAGCCTAGTTCGGGTTGCATTAAAAATATGGAAAAATGTTCTAAAATCATCTTTTAATATAATTAAGTGAACTGTGAAATCAATTTTGAAAAATGGGTTTTGGAAGTATGACATTTTGGCTAGTGACCAAAATGTAAATTTTGAAAGTTTTGTGACTATTTTATAAAGAGTTGAAACTTTGAATCTTTAAGGGGCTATTAATCCAAAGGTGATTTCTCCAGATTTCTCTAAGATATTTAGAGTTTTAATTCTGATTTTAAAGTGAATCAAAAGGAGGAAAAACTCATTTGACAATTTTCTCAACTAACTTCCAATTTTCTTCTCTTTTTTCTCTCAAACCAAACACACCATTTCCAGAGATTTGATTCTGTTTTTCTCACTTAAATCTCTCCTTTTAACTCTCATTTGATTCCTAATCAACATATCTTCAAAACCTCTTCAATTGCTTCTTGATTCTTCAAGGATTTTAATTCCAAAAAGTGGAGAAACACAAGTTTGGAGGTAAGAACGTCCTTCTCCTCTAAACTATCAGTTCTTTACTGAAATTCCCAAGTTATCAACTCTTAATTGATGTTTAATTAAAGGCTTTTGAGTTTGGAATTGTATCTTGGCTTATAATGCAAGATTTGATGGTTTTCATGATTTTTCGTTAGATCTGATTGATCTGTGATTTGAGATGTGTTTTTGATGTTAAATGAACTCTAAATTGATAAGGAAATGAGTTTTGATTAATGCAATCCCGGATAGGTTGAGTTTCCTAAGTTTAGCTTATGTTTCTTGGATGTTTTTGTGGTGATCTTGTGGATCTGTTGTTGCTGGAGGTATAAGGATGTTTGTAGGTTGTTTTTAGATGTTTTATGGTGTTAATGGATGTTAGGTTTTGCTGGTTTATGGCTGGGCTTTGTTGAGAAGTGGTTTTGATGCAATTTCGGTTGTGTTTGGTGGCCGAAATTGGAGTGGGAATGAGAGCAGCGAGTTTGAGTGCTTTCATTGAAGCTTTTGATGCTTGATGATGCATTAAACCTCTGCTTTAATGTGTTTAATCAGGGGAGGCATCTTTGGATCCAAGAGTTGTTGATCCGGAGGCTTGATATGGAACTTCGGTAAGAGACGAAGTGGAATCGGTGAGTGAAATTGGGTTTTCGGCTTTGAAACCAATGTCTTGGGAGCTTAGTTTAAGTCTAAACAACTTTGCTAAGCTCGAGCGTAAGTTTTCGGAATTTCTCTCTAGTGGTGGCCATGATTTTGTTGTGATGCGAAATGATAATTTGCATGTTTTACATACTGTTTTGGAAGCATGTTTTAGCATGGTTTTTGCTGATGATGTAAGCCATATGTTGAAGGTAACTCTAGGTAGGAGTTCCTTGCTTTTGTACATTGAAATGATGTGGTTTAATGCTTTTAAATGCATGACGAATATGGCTTGGTTTTATGCTTTAAAACAGTGATGTAAGTGATGAAAATGATGTATATTGGCAAGTGATGTTTTTAAAATGTTAAGGTCACTAAGGTGGTTAAAAGTCCTTGAGTGAGCCTTGTTACTTATGAACATCAAGGTGGTTAAAAGTCCTTGGATGGTTCATGTTGTGGACACTAAGGTGGTTAAAAGTCCTTAGGTGATCCTTTTCTATGGTGTTTAAAAGTCCATAGGCCAAGGTGTTTAAAAGTCCTTGGGATCAAGGTGTTTAAAAGTCCTTGATGTGATACATTTCATGGTGTTTAAAAGTCCATGGCCAAGGTGTTTAAAAGTCCTTGGGATCAAGGTGTTTAAAAGTCCTTTATGAGATGCATTCTATGGTGTTTAAAAGTCCATAGGCCAAGGTGTTTAAAAGTCCTTGGGGCCAAGGTGTTTATAAGTCCTTGGGGTGAAAGTTGATGAACTTGTGTTTAAAGAAATGGAATTTATCACTTGTAGCCAATATGACATGTTATGATTTGATGCATGAGATGCATGTTTAAGTATGCTTTTGAGCATGTGTAAATGATGGTTTGAAGCATGTTTTATAAAGTGTTTTACAAATGCATTATTGGATGGTTTTATTGAGCATTCCTCACTAAGCCTTTGCTTACGCTCTCTTCGTTTTCCTTAATTCAATAATGCAGAGCATTAGAGACCTTTGAGGGCAGCAAGAAGGGCAAGAATTCAAGTGCAAGTAAAGCTCAATGTATGGAAGGTTTTTGTTAAACATTTTAGCTTTTGGGTGATTTGGCAATGGGGAAACCATGTGTATGTTTTGAGAGGTGTTTTGTACTCCCTAAGTATGTTTCTTAATGTTAAGATTGTTGGTCTTTGGATTGGATCTTTATATGCTTGTTTTGTAAGTTTGGTACTTGAATATCTAGCTTGTGTAGGAAGCATGCCTATAGAATTGGGGCTTTTTGCATATGATGATGTTTGGTTGAATTGATGATGCTATTATGTCCCTTATATGTTGAATTGCATGTTGGCAAAGTTTGGTGACATTCGGAGCATGATTGGTTGTGTAATTGCATGTTTAAAGTGGAGTTTTGGAGCAATCTGGGCAGGCTGTTTCGGAACAGCACCTACCATTTCGGAACGGGTGCCTTAATCGTGCCCAGGCGTCCGAAACGGGAGGGGCCGTTCCGAAACGGAAAGGCCACTGCCAGACCCCCGTTTCGAAACGGGCTATGCCTGTTTCGGAACGGCCTCGCGTTTCGGAACGGGCTGTCTCCCGTTTCGGAACGGTTGACCGTTGGGGGCTGACATTGGCAGTTATGTGTTTTGAATTGTTTGCGTTTTGGTCCTGAAACTTGTTTGTGCAATTGTATGAGTTTGAGAAGTCCTTTTGAGCTGAAATTTCACAGAGAAGCATGAAACCTGATTAATTTCAAATTGGTAACCTCAATTTGGGTTAAGTCCTTATAATTATCAGAATTTACAATTTGGTCCCTAAAGTTGTAAATTGTTCAATTGAGTCCCTGTTTGATCTCTGATGTTTGTGATCTTTTGGTCTGTTGTTTGTGTGATCACAACTAGGTCTAAAGTGCATCTAGACAAGTTTAAAAAGAAAAAAAAAAGGGTCGTTAATCAAGGTTGACTTTCGGGTTGACTTTGGTTTTCCCCGTGTGACTTTCTTAATTCGGGTCAACCGTCTAGGCCGGGTTAAGGGGGTTACAAGGCAAGACCATTGAGTTGGTAAAGGTGTTGTGGAAGCATCGTGGTGCTGAGGAAGCCACGTGGGAGAGAAAGGATGACATGTTGAAACAGTTTCCATATCTTTTTCCTCTAGGTAAATTTCGAGGACAAAATTTCTTAAAGGGGGAGAGTTGTAACACCCCAATTTTGGGCTTGGAAGTTTAGGGTCTGAACCGGACCGGTCTGATTTTTGGTTCGAATATAAAAGGTGGTTTTAAGGAAAGCCTAGTTTGGGATGCATTAAAAATATGGAAAAATATCTAAAAATCCTCTTTTAATTTATATAAGAGAGTGGTGAAATCAATTTTACAAAATAAGGTTTGGAAGTGTGACATTTCGAAATAGTGACTAAAATGTAATTTTTGAAAAGTTCAGTGGTGACTGTTTTGTAAGGATTGAAACTTTGAATCTTTAAGGGGCTAATTTACCCAAGGAAGGATTTCTCCAGATTTTTCTTAATTTTAATGACTCATTTAATGTTTAATTAAATTAAAGAAAGCAGGGAAAACCATATTTTAGTTTTCTTAACTAACTTTTGCTAAAATTTTCCCAATTCATTTTCTCTCAAAATTCCCTCAGCCAAACACAATTCCACATCAGCTTTTCTTTTGATTTTCACTCTAAATGATGAGGTTTCAATCATCAATTGATTCCTAAGCTTTTCTACATGAAATCCTTTTCATTTGCTCATTGAATTTTCAAGGATTTTGGCTTTAAACAAGGAGAAATCTACATTTAGAGGTAAGGATGTTCTTCTCCTCTAAATATTCAGTTCTTTATTGAAATTCCCAAGTTCTCAATCCTTAAATTAAGTTTTATAAAAGGTTTTGATGTTGTGATCTTGATTTTGGCTTAAAACTCAAGAGTTGGATTTAATCTTGAAGAAATTCGTAATGAATGTTTGGTCTCTGTTTTGAGATGTCTTTTTAAAGTATTTTGGATGTTAAATGATGTGTAATTGAGGTTTAATGAATGTAATCCCGAATAGGTTAATTTTCCTAAGTTTTTACATGTGAAAATGGTAGTTTTTGGGGTTATCTTGGTGTTCTGTTGTTGCTGGAGGTATAAGGACGAGTTTAGATCCTTTTTGGATGTTAATTGATGTTTAAGAATGTTTAGAAGTGATAGATCTTGGCTGGGTAATGTTGAGGATGAATTTGGATGTGATTTCGTTTGTGTTTGGTAGCCGAAATGTTAGATTTGGTGAGAGCAGCGAGTTTAGGTGTTGTGGCTGAAGATTTTAATGCATGATGATGCATTAATCCTCTGCTTTGATGTGTTTAAAATAGGGGAGACTCATTCGGATCCTTGTGGTGTTGATCTGGAGGCTTGATCGGCGTTTTGGCAATCTTGCGAAACAGAATCGGTGAGTGAAGTTTGGTTTTCAGCTTTGAAACCAGTGTTTGAAGGTTTTGGGAGCTTAGTTTAAGTCTAAGCAACTTAACTAAGCTCAAGAGTAAGTTTTCGGTGAAACTCTCTCTTTGATGAACCATGAGATGGTTGGATGCAATGTGTTTGATTTGCATGTTTAAATTCAGTTTTGAAAGCATGTTTTAGCATGATTAATGCTGGTTTTGAAAGCCATGTGTTGAAGGATGCTCAAGGTAAGAGATCCTTGGTTTGACATTGATAAATGTGGTTTTGATGCATAGTAATGCATGATGGTTTAATGGCTTTGGTTAATGCTTTAAAACAGTGGATTGTTGATGATAATTGATGTATATTGGCAAGTGATGTATTGGTTTTAAAGTACTTGAATCGGATATAGTTAGCCGGCTATAGGATTGGGTGCACCGTGAATTAAGTCGCCTTGGATGTTGAGTGGTAGTAATGGTACCGTAAACTCCATCCAAGTACACTAACGAGATGTTTAAGATCCCAATGGTGGTTAAAAGTCCATGTGTGGATCTTGTGTTGTGTGTCCCGTGTTCTCGTTAGTGGTGTTATACAACTACCAATGAGTGATGTGGAGGGGTTGTGATTGTACCGTTAAACTCCATCACGGGTGTTGAGGGGTTGTGATTGTACCGGTAAACTCCACCTTGTGTGTTGGTAGTGTGTATGAAGCGTATGAGACAACGCTTGTAATCCGCGTATCCGATTGTGTTTTTATGTGAAAATGGTTATGGTATCACTTGGAAGCCAATATGACATGTTAATGTTAATGAAGCATGAGATGCTTGTTGTTTATGCATTATGGCATGAGATATGATGTTTATGATTTTAAAGGCCTTTGGAAGGTGTTTTATAAAGTGCATTATTGTGTTGTTTCATTAGAGCATGCCTTACTAAGCATTTGTGCTTACGCTCTCTTTCTTGAACCAATAATGCAGAGAATTGAAGTGCTTTGAGGGCAGCAAGGAGGCTAAGAATCCAAGGGAAAGCTAAGCTCATGTATGGTGACTATTTTTACAACATTATTAGCTTTTTGGTATTTGGCAATGGGAACCTAGGATGTGTTTTTGGGAGATGTTATGGACTCCCTATGTTTGGCATGATTCCTATGATGTTTTGAACTTGTAATTGGCCATTTGGTGTTTGCTTTAGTGATTTGATGCTTGGATGGTTTTCAATAGTAGGATGCATGCCTATAGATTGTGGATTTTCCTAATTGATGCCATGAATGTGTTTTGATGATGCAAATATGTTCCTTATATGTACGATGTCTTGTTGGCATGATTAGGAGGTCATAAGGATGTATTTGAGTGGTTAATTGTGTGTTAAACCAGGAAAATCTGCACTTTCTGGGCAGTCTGTATCGGAACGGGCACTACCGTTTCGAAACGGGGGCTTGTAATTGTCTTCGTGTATCGAAATGAGTAGAGGGCGTTTCGGAATGGATTTGCCACTGTCAAGCCCTGTTTCGAAATAGGTTTCGAAACGAACCCGCGTTTCGGAACGGTCAACCCCTGTTCCCAAACACTTGACCGTTGGGCACTGATTTGAATGGTTTAAGGTTTGCAAGCTTTACGTTTTAGTCCTGAATTTTGTATATGCATTTACTTGAGTTTGAGATGTCCGTTTGAGGTGAAATTTGACAGAGTAGCATGTAATTTGACTAATTTCATAATGGTAACTTAAAAATCGGTTAAGTCCTCTTAATTTTCAGAATTTACATTTTGGTCCCTAAAAGTTGTAACTTGTGCAATTGAGTCCCTTATTGCTTTCCGATCGCTGTGCTTTTCATGTATGTTTTCCTCGAGGCTACGCTTAGGATTAAAGTGCATCTAGACAAGATTTAAGAGAAAAAAAGGGGTTGTTAATTAAGGTTGACTTTCGGGTTGACTTTGGTTTTCCCCGTGTAATCTTCGTAGTTCAGGTCAACCATCTAGGCCGGGCCAAGGGGGTTACATTTGAGGCTTGGTTAGCCAGTACAGTTCAAATTCTGGATCAGAAAAGGTGTGATCACGCTTATAAGTTGGAAAACGTTGTCACGTTAACATTGGACGATGTTAGTATGTGGGGGGCATCTGTGTCGGTTGCATCCAATATCCAGGATGTGGATTGGGGGTTCTATTTATCTGCCTTTAAGAAGAGATATCTGGGAGATAAGTTCTCAGGGGATAAGAAACGTGAGAATATGGCGGCAGATGGTGTTGGTTACTTGAATAGGAGCAAAAGAGCTATGAGTTCTAGCCTCGAGGGTGGGCGTTGTAATAGACTTTGTGATAGAAGGTTTCATCTGGGTTTAGGGTTTGTGAATGGTGGTGGTTCTAGCTCTGGTAAGAGAGCTGCTAAATTTGGTTTTGGAGGTAACGGATCAAGATAGGCCGAGATAGAGAGTATCAATCTGCGGATAGGCGAAATAACCCTGGACATGGTGCCTTGGTTCAAGGAAACAGAACGAGGGCGGAGCAGCACACGTGCTTGATGTGTGGTTCTCGGGAGCACTTGAGGAGAGATTGTCCTCGGGTAGCTGGAGAGATACAGACTCTTGTTGTGGTGACAGGGAATTCTTGCTGGAACTGTGGCTCAGCAGAGCATTTAAGGTGTGAGTGTCCTCTGTTGGCAGGTGAGGGCAAGGGACATGCACATGATGTGGATGCTCCTCAAAAAGGTCGCGAGTGTGGCCGAGACAGGGTTCGTAGGTGGTAGGAAAGGCAGAGAAACATGAGGTGTTTGATGGAGGAATCTTGTTGGAGTTGTGGGGTTGTTCGGCATTTGAGGCGAGATTGTCCAGTGTTACCTCATCGTGATCTAGGTGGTCTATTTGTTAAAATTCCTAGTGGTCGCGGGTACGATCAAAGTTCTTTATATCAAGGAGATGATGGTGTCCGTAAGGGTTGATCGGGGCTGCGGCAGTGCAGCCGGAGAATGATGGCTCTGCGAGAGAGAGTGCTTGTTGATTAGTGTTTCGTAACAATGATGTGGTTGCAGGTGTTTTTCTATATAAACTATGTTATTATTGTCTTTGTTTAAGTTTGGGTTTAGTATCCTCGGTGTGGTGTTTAAGGTTCTTTTGTTAATAAAGTTTTGGTTAGTAGTCGGTGGTGGTTTGAGAATAACCTTGGTGATGAGATATAATGGTTGGAGTAGTTGTTGTAATGAGTGGTAAGAATAGTGAAACAAGAATAGTTGAGATTAGGGTAAGGGGTTGTTTATGGATTGGTTCGAGGACGTTATTGGTAAGTGTGAACAGACACACAAGCACATTAAAATTATTGTATATATATATATATTACATGCATCGGTACATGCACATGTTGGTCATGACATTAGAAGTATTCATTCATGTGCATAGGCATTCGTAGGGCATGTAAGTAATCATGCATATGAACGTTCACATTTACTAATGGCTAATTGGTCCTGGTAGTGATGAGTTATGACTGGGATAGTTGTGAGTTTAAAGTTGATTTGGTGATAGCTGAAGAATGGGTGCGAGTTTAGGAAGTGAATAAGTTTACCATTAAGAATGAGGGTGGGCTAGTTTGGCTGGTCGGAAAAGAAGTTTCTAGATGTTTTAAGGGCCTTAGCGATTGAGGTTGTTTGTTTTGTAGTTAAAAGTATTTTTGAGTGGTCGTGGAGCGTTGTAGTTGCTCTAGGATGAACGGTTGTTATGGGTTTCGGTTGTGGTCTTCATATGCGATGCATTCTTGTTTGAATAGTCATGGTAGGATGATATTGTTAGATGAATAAGGTTTTGACGGAGACCTTGAAGGAGTTGGAAGGAAGTTTTGACAATAGTTTTTAATCGAGGTTTAGCTGGGGTTGAGTAGAGAGTTCTTAACTCTTGCTTAAGTTGTAGTTTATGCTTTTAGTCGAATGCAAGTGCTGGTGGAAGGAGCTTTACGCGTGGTTATGTATGTTTGAAAGCCGTGATGCTTGGCTGGTCTCTCGTGAGAGGGAGGTTTGTTGGTTTAGGGTAGTTAAACCTTTGTTTTTGAGATTGTTGTTGTAAGTGAAGTAATAGTTGGAGACGGTGTTAGAGTCTTGTGATGAGGTATCAGGTTGGAGGGGCCAACGTTGTGGCCAATGCTTTGAGCAAGAAGGTGGTTGTGGAATAGAGGGTGAAGTTTGCTCGCTTGAGGATATCGCAAGATGGTGTTCTTGTTGCTGAATTGTGGATGAAACCGTTCCTAAGCTAGTTGATCAGGGTTAAGTAGTTGTCTGACGATTCTCTTGTACCGTGTGTTCAAGATATCGTGGATGGAAAGCCTTAAGAATTTGGTTTCCATGATGTTGGTGTTTTGAGTTTTGGGAATTGTATGGTGGTGCCAAATGATGATGAGTTTAGGTGCTCTATTCTGGACGGAGGCTTTAGTGGTTCTTTTGTGGTGTACCATGGTAGTATGAAGGTGTGTCATAGTTTGGGAGTGGGTGATGATGGATAAAGTGGAAAAGGGGGGTGTTATCAAGTTTGTAAGGAAAAGTTTGGTTTGCTAGCCGGTGAAAGCTGTGCTTTGGTTTTTCCTCTAGGCGTAATAACCGTTGGGGATTCCAGAGTGGGAAATGGGGAAAGATTACCGTGGATTTGTGTTTGGATTACCTTTGACACTGTCAAAAAGGAATTTTTGATTGAATGGTTGACGACCGTCTTGTGAAGCATGTATACTTCTTGGTAGTGTATGCTATGTTTATGTTGGGTAAGTTGGTTGAGTTGTTTGTCGCTAAGATTGTGCGATTGCACAGAGTGTTGGAGTCTGTTGTTTTGGATAGAGGTTCAAGTTTGTATTGAGGTTTTGGTAATGTTGATGAGCTTGGGGTGTGCGGTTGAGTATCGATACCTCTTATAATCCTCTGATGAAAGAGCAGTCGAAGTATGTTGTCCAGATGCTTGAGGATATATTGAGATGATGTATATATATTTCGAAGGTTTCTTTGGAAAGGCATTTGTTCTTGTTTAAGATTGCTTGTAACATGGGTTACTTAGCGAGTTATTGAATGGATTCATACAAGATTTGTATGGGAAAAGGAGTAGAATCCCACCTTGTTGGGTAGAAACTGGGCAAAAGTTGATTTCAATGCCGGCTAAGCTTAAGGGGATCACCGGGAAGGTGAACCTCATTTGTGAGCGGTTAAAAGCGGTATCGGATGGGCAAAAGTCTTACGCGGACTTGAAGCGTAAGGAAATTGAGTTTGCGGTTGACGGACATGTGTTCTTGGAAGTATTGCCTTGGAAGAAGGTGATGAGATTTGGGCATGAGGGTAAACTTAGCCCAAGGTTTATTGGACCTTACGAGATTGTGCAACGTATTGGTCCTGTGGCATATCGGTTGGGATTGCCTGTTGAGCTGGAGAAGATACATGATGTGTTCATGTCTCCAGATTACGGAAATAAAGGTCGAATCCTTCGCATGTGATGCCTGTTGAGGAGATAGAGTTGAATCCGGATCTGGCATATGCTGAGGAACCGGAGGGGGTCCTGGATGTAAGTAGTAAAGTTCTTTGTGGCAAGGCGATAGAAGTTGTGAAAGTGTTGTGGCGATACCGGGGAGTTGAGGGGGCCACGTGGGAAAGCAAAGCGGACATGTTGAGGCAATTTTCGCATCTTTTTCCCAGCAGGTAAGAATTTCAAGGACGAAACTTCCTAAGTGGGGGAGAGTTGTAACACCTCGATTTTGGGCCTGGATGTTTTAGAATTCGAATCGGACTGGTTGAGAACGGTTCGAATCTTAAGGGAGATTTAGGGAACACCTAGTTCGGGATGTTTTAAAAATATGGAAAAATATCTAAAAATCCTCATTTAATATGTGAATAATTATGGTGAAATCAATTTTACACAATAAGGTTTGGAAATACTACATTTCGGTGTAGTGACCAAATCGCAGTTTTGCGAATGTGGAATAATGATTGTTTTGTAAAAGATTGAAACTTTGAATCTTTAAGGAGCTAATTTTACCTAAAAATTTTCATCATATTTTCCCTTAATTTGGGTGTTTTTAATAATGATTTAATAAAAGGAATTAAATCTTAATTAAAAAGAAAAACTACTTTGACTTTTCATAACTACTTTTCACAAATTCCCTCTCATTTCATTTTCTCTCAAATTCTTGGTAGCCAAACACTTTTCCTCCAGCAAATAACCTTTGATTTTCATTCCAAATGATGAGATTTCAATGGTCTTTTGATCCTTAATCAAATCCTCATCAAATCCTCTCAATTTCCACATTGAATTTTCAAGAAAACTTGCCCAAATCAAGGAGAAATCATCCATTAGAGGTAAGCTTCGTCCTTCTCCTCTAATGATCAATTCTTTACTGAAATTCCCAAGTTATCAATCCTTTTTAATGATTTTTGAGTGGTTCTAATGTTAGAAACAAGAAATTGTATTAAAACTCAAGATTTTGGAAGAGATCTTGAAGATTTTCGTGGTGAATGGTTGGGCTCTGTTTTGAGATGGTTTTCTAATGTATTTTGGATGTTACAAATGAGGTTTTATCAATTAAATCCTGAATAGGCTTGAATTCCTAAGTTTTGTATGCTAGAATGATGGTTTTTGGGGTGATTTTGGTGTTCTGTCATAGTTGGAGGTATAAGGATGAGTTTGAGGTGGTTTTTGATGTTAATTGATGTTTATAAATCGTTAGAAGTGATAGATCTTGGCTGGGCTTTGATTTGGGAGAGTTTGGAGATGATTTCGGTTGTGTTTGGTAGCCGGAATGTGGATTTTGGGTAGAGCAGCGAGGTTATATGTGTGGTTGATGATTTTAATGCATGGTGATGCATTAATCCTCTGTTCTTATGTGTTATAAACAGGGGAGACATCTTCGGACACATTAGGTGTTGATCCGGAAGTGCCGGAAGCATAGTTAGTGTTTCGGCGAACAAGGCGAAACGTAATCGGTGAGTGGAAATGTGATTCCTGCTTTGTAACGCCTTGGGCGTGCTCTTGGGAGCTTAGTGTATGTTTGATACACTTAACTAATCTCAAGTGTAAGTGTTTCGGTGATCCCTCTCTTGAAAATGTGATATGTTGGATGAAAATGCACTTAATGTAAGGGTGGATTTGTTTACTGTTTTAAGCATGTTTAAGCATGGTTTAATGTTGGGTTTTGATGTCATTATGTTAAGGATGCACTAGGTAAGTGATCCTTGGTTTTCATATGAAAATGCATATGATGTTAAGCATGTGTGCTTGTGTAAATAGCATTGTGGTTATGCTTGAGAAACAATGAATTGATGTGGATAAATGATTATATTGGCAAGTGATGAAAATGGATTTTGGTTACTTTAATCAGATATAGTTAGCAGACTATAGGATTGGGTGCACCGTAAGTAAAGTCGCATGGATGTCGAGGGGTTGTGATTGTACCGTAGACGCCATCCAAGTACCCCTAATGATTGAGGTAAGATCACAACGGTGGTTGAAATTTCGTGTGTGGATCTTGTGTCATGTGTCCCTTTCTCTCGTTAGTGGAATTATACAACTACCGATGAGTGGTGTTGAGGGGTTGAGATTGTACCGTTATACTCCACCGCGGGTGTCACAACAACGGAGGGATTACTCTTGTGTGTGAGCCTTGTATAGTCCTGTAGTGTGTATGAAGCGTGTGGGACAACGCTTGTAATCCATGTATCCAATTGTGTCTTGTGTTGAAATGGTTTGTGGATTATCACTTGAAAGCCAATATAATGTATTTGAATATAATGTAGCATGAGATGCTTGTAAATGTTGCGAGGTTGCATGAGAAATTTGTATATGATGCAAGTAAGCATGTGATGCTTGTTAAAGCATGAGCATAGGTTTATATGCTGTTGTAATTGATACATGTGTGCATGGGATTTCAAAAGTTCATTGAAGTCTTGTTTTATAAAGGCATGTAGAGTAAAATGTTGCTTTTGCTAATCATGAGTTGAGCATTGATGAATGATGTCAAGCGGTCCTCACTAAGCTTAGTGCTTACGCTCTTTTGTTTCATCAATGCAGAGAATTGAACATTTGGAGGCAGCTCACGAGCAAAAGACATCCAAGATTTACGTTAAAGAAATGTATGTGGTTCATCCTTAGTGTAATAAAAGGCAATGGGTGAGAATTTATACTTTGGAGGGTTTGAGTATGTTTCTTTACTTTGAGCATGTTGGTTTGACCATATTTGAGTTGTAAATGGTCTTTGGAGTTTAGATTTTGGATTATTTTGAAGTTTTGACTTGCTATGGTTTTGCTAACTAGGAAGCATGCCTATAGTGCTTTTGCTTACGTAAATGTTGTTATGTTTAGTCTATGGCTTTGTTATGTTGATTGTTGACATGTAACCTTGGTGCATGCACGTTGTGGCAAGTCTCGAGGTTGGTTCGAGTGCGAAAAAGCATTTCAAACCAGCAAATTCTGCTGTCACTGGGCAGGGCGTATCGGAACACCTACAACAGTTTCGAAACGGGGCCCTGTAATGGTCATACCATTTCGGAACGGGTTGGGGTATTTCGAAACATTTGGCCACTGGAGTGACATGTTCCGATACTGGACTCGTAACATACCCGCGTACCGAAACAGTCAATACCGTTTCGATACGGGCGTATTGGTACAGTGGGTGAGTGTTTCGGAACAGATGACCGTTGGGTGTTGTTTGAATTATTCTAAGTTTGCATGCTTTACATTATAGTCCTGGAAGTTGTGGATGCAATTGCATGAGCTTGGATTGTCTTTTAAGGTTAAATTTTGGCAGAGGAGCATGCAATATGATTAATTGAATATTGGTAAACTTAAAATCCTTCAAGTTCTTATATTTTCTAAAAATTACATTTCGGTCCCTAAAAGTATTATTCTTGCAATTGAACCATTAAATGATATCCGTTTGCTGCGTCGTTTCCGCTGCTATGTTTTGCTAACCATCTAGGTTAATAATGTGCATCTAGACAAGTTTAAAATAAAAAAGGGTCGTTAATCAAGGTTGACTTCCGGGTTGACTTTGGTTTTCCCCGTGTAATCTTCGTAGTTTGGGTCTAGTGTCTAGGCCAGGCTAAGGGGGTTACACTCCTTCTTGTTGAAACCCTAGTGTCGTCCAACCCCACCATGTTCTAAACCTTCCCTAGGGCTAAGGGTTGGTTGCGTAGTAGTTGTGAGAGTCTTGTTGTATTCGTTTAGGATTTCAGTTTTGCAATAAAATTAAAGGTTTGTTTACTCTTGGTTCTTCATTGTTGCAATCTTTATCGGGAGAGAAGAGGGTGGCAATTCATTTTTTCAATATCGAGAGAGTTAAACTCACGAAGCGATTAAACACGGTTTTATCCAATCATAGGGTAAAGCTACTTCGACTTAGGGATAAGTTAAGAAGTTTAGAGGCTAAAAGCGGATGCACAATCGGTTGGTGTCCGCCCTTTGATTCACACCGGGAGGTATCATCCCAGACGTGTTTGCCAATAGTACTTCAAGCTTCGGAAGAAGAGGGGGTCATAGAAGGGAGCCTTGTTGAACCTTGAATCATCGCTTAACTATCCATGCGACCTAACACATCTCTGCTGAGGCGGGCGCCGGCCGAGGCATACCTGTGGGAGTGGCTGAAGTAGTTAAGTTGATCAACAAAATTGTGCCGACAATACATCAATTCACCACAATACGAAACATCCAATACCGGCCCATTCTCTCACTCTGATATCTTATTTTATTTCACTAGATTTTGTTTTAGCTTCAATCAAACCAACTCCTAATATCTGTGTTTTTACTTTAGTCGTGTAGAAAAGTGAACTCTGAAAAGTTGTCATAATCCCTGTGGAGACGATATCTTAAATACTATAACTTGGCACCGTGTACACTTGCACGCTAATTGCGCATCACTTTTGCACGCAACAAGTTTTTGGTGCCGTTGCCAGGGATTGGCGTACAACTTTTTGTTTTTGTTTTCATGCACTTTTTATTTTTCGTTTAACCCCATTGGTTTCTTTGGTTTATAACCAGAGCCAACAAGAAATCACCCTTGTGAGAATACGACCTAGAGCCTGAACGTACTGCACGAAGATTAAAACAAGCAAACAAGGAACCCATGGCTGATCTAGAAAACGTCTAGAACCTAGAACCACCACCCCAGGAAACAATGCCGCGACGGGCAATGACATGCAACTTTGTGCCGCTCGGCGGTTAGTTAGAAACTACCTGAAGAAAGATCTTAGAAGGCTGAACTCTGGCATGATCGATCCCGAAATAGAAGTAGATCACTTCGAGCTAAAACTCGTCACGTTCAACATGATAAATATGCTTGGACAGTTTGGAGGTTCCACCATTGAAGATGCTCGCCAACACATGAAGTCTTTCTTGGACATCTGCAAGTCCTTCAAAATCCATGGAGTTCATCCGGACGTGCTGCGTCTCAGATTATTTCCCTATTCACTGAGGGATAGGGCAAAGACTTGGTTTAACATCCTACCATCGGATTCCATTGAATATTGGAAAGAATTATACATAGATTTCTTAGCTCGATCTAATAAATTGCGGGCTGACATCACTACGTTTCGACGGGAAGATGATGAACACTAGTATATATATATTCTACAACGGTGTGAACGCACCAATAAGGATGATGCTAGATTCCTCTGCCAATGGTACATTACTCGAAAAGGAGCCCACCAAAGAGATTCAATGTCTAAACATGATGGCCAAAAAGGACTATTAGTTTCCTAATGCTCGCCGAGGCGGCATAAGAAGGTAGGCCATAACAAACAAGCTAGGAACATCAGATGCACCCGTAGCACAAGTCGCTCGGTTAACGAAGATGGTAGAAGCAATGAAAGGGCAGAACAATACACAACATGTCAAAGCAATTGAAGCCTTTAGCGACCAATATGGGGGAGAACACAAGTCATCTGAATGCCAACGAGGGACAGAGACCAGCTGCTTTGTACGAAACTACAACAGAAACAACAACCTTACATCGAACACCTACAACCCTGGTAGGAAGAGGCACCCTAACTTTTCATGGAGTAACCCCATCAACGCTCTAAATCTAGCTAACCAGACGAATCAAGCACAATGATTTCAGTAGACGATGCCGCGTCAGCAGCCACCGCAACAGGTAGCACCCAGTGCCTTGGAACAGACTCTAAGTGCCTTCATGAATGAGACTAGTACCTATATGTCCAACATGGATTTATTTGTTAAAAAGATTGAGGCTTTCATGGACAGGACCGAGATGAGAATGCACAATCATGAGGCGACTTTAAAGTCTAAGGAGACTCAAGTGGGACAATTTGCTCAAGTTTTGAACACCAGACCTATGGGACGATTGCCCAACGATACTGAAGTCAAAAGAAAACCCACTTACGAGCAGTGCAAGGACATCAAATCAGTCACCAAGATGGAAGCAAGCAAGCACGCCACGGCAGACCCAAAACCATCCGCCCGGCAGACTTTCGTAGTACCACCGTGAAACGTGAAGATCATGCACAACAACTGAAACACCAGAAGCAGGACCACCAGTTTAAAATTTTTTGGACATTCTCAAGCAAGTGCACATCAACATACCCCCGGTGGAAGCCATACAACAAATGCCTAACTATGCAAAGTTTCTGAAAGATATGGTTTCCAAACGAAAAAGAATCAGAGAATTTGAAACTATAGCCATGACGGAAGAATGCATGGCCATGCTGCACAACAAAACACCGCCCAAACTAAAATATTCAGGCACTTTCCTCATACCTTGCGCTATTAGGAGCCAATATTAAGGGAAGGCCTTATGCGACCTTGGGGAAAGCATCAATGTGATGCCCAAGGCGGTGTTTGAAAAACTGGGAATTGGAAGAGCTAGACCCACCACCATCATACTCCAGTTAGGTGATCACTCTTACGTGCAACCGGAAGGAAAGATCGAAGACATCCTAGTAGGAGTAGACAATCTTATGTTTCCACCAGATTTCTTAATTATGGATTTTGAAGGAGACGACAAAGCACCGATCATCCTGGGAACGGGGAGATTACTATGAAGTTGGATGACCGAGAAATTAAACTGAATGTTCTGCAACACTTGAAGAAAGCTGAAGACAAGGAAGGAAGTTAGGACATCCATGATTCAGCAGACACCGAACCCAGCATTAAGCAAGAGCACTTCAACAACAACCGCCTGGGCGGGCAACCTGGCAATAACAATGATCAAGAGAAACACAAAGATCTGCCCTGACACATGGTGAAGCAGATGGTGCAGCAGCCCAAGAAGAGGTTGTGTTAAGAAATGCATCCAGATGCATTCCCAACATAACTTATTTTTTTCTCTCATTTATTTTATTTATTTTTATGTTTTAGGATTTAGATTTTTAATTTCTTGCATTTTAGGAATTAGATTTAATTTCGTATTTGTATATTCTCTAATAAATTTTTATTTGCAAGTGAAACCATCTTTAGTTCAGTTGATAAAGGACAAACAACTGTTGGATGATTCCTTAGTGCCACATCTTTAGGATATTGCAGAAGGTAGGCTCATAGTAGTCCTTTTGCTATGTACCATGGTAGTACAAAGATGTACCGTGATCTGAAGGATGAGTCCTATTGGGTGGGTTTGAAGAAAGATGTCGCTGAGTATGTCAGTAAATGCATGGTTTGTCAGCGAGTTAAGGCGGAACATCAATTTCCTTCGGGATTGTTGCATCCGTTAAGGATTCCTGAATGGAAGTGGGAGAGGATCACCATGGACTTTGTGTCTGGTTTGCCTTTAACGCCGTTAAGGATTCATGTTTGGGTGATTGTGGATCGCCTTAAAAAGTGTGCGCATTTCTTGCATGTGCATACTACGTACACCTTGGACAAGCTTGCGGAACTGTACATTGCTAAGATTGTACGGTTGCATGGTGACAAAATCTATTTTATCGGATAGAGATCTGAGGTTCACTGTAAGGTTTTGGGTGTGTTTGCATTAAGCTTTGGGTACGCGGCTGAATTTCAGTACTTCTTATCATCCGCAGACGGATGGACAGTCTGAGCGTGTTATCCAAGTGCTTGAGGATATGTTGAGGTGCTGTGTTATTGAATTTCAAGGCTCTTGGGAGAAGCACTTGCCTTTGGTGCAGTTTTCTTATAATAACAGTTACCAGGCAAGTATTCAAATGGAACCTTATGAAGCTTTATACGGGGGGAAGTGCAGAACTCCTCTTTGTTGGGCTGAAACGGGACAAAAGTTGGTCTCGATGCCAACTTTGTTAAAAGGAACCACCGAGATGGTGAAGCTCATTTGTGAACGGTTGAAGGCAGCCTCGGATCGACAAAACTCTTACGCGGATTTGAAGCGTAAGGAGATAGAATTTGTTGTGGGTGATCGTGTGCTTTTGAAAGTTTCACCCTGGAAGAAATTGATGAGGTTTGGCCGGAAAGGCAAGTTGAGCCAAGGGTACATTGGACCATATGAGGTGATAGAGCGTGTGGGTCCTGTTGCCTACAAGTTGAGGCTACCTCAAGAGTTAGAAAAGATACATAATGTGTTTCATGTATCCATGCTTCGAAGATATAGATCGGATCCGTCGCATGTTATGCCTGTGGAAGTGGTTGAGTTGAATCCAGATTTAACGTATGATGAGGAAACGGTTGAGATTCTTGATTCGAATAGTAAGGTTCTCCGAGGTAAGAGCATCAAGCTGGTTAAAGTCTTGTGGAGACATCGTGGTGTAGAGGAAGCCATGTGGGAAAGGAAGGAGGACATGAAGAAGCAATTTCCTTACCTTTTTCCTCCAGATAAATTTCGAGGATGAAATTTCTTAAGAGGGGGAAGAGTTGTAACACCCCGATTTTGGGCCTAGATGTTTTAGAGTTTGAATCGGACCGGTCGAGAACAATTCGAACCTTTAAGGGAGATTTAGGGAACACCTAGTTCGAAATGCTTTAAAAATATGGAAAATATCTAAAAATCCTCATTTATTATGTGAATGATTATGGTGAAAACAATTTTACAAAATAAGGTTTGGAAATACTACATTTTAGTGTAGTGACCAAATCGTAGTTTTTGCAAAAGTGGAATAGTGACTGTTTTGTAAAGGATTGAAACTTTGAATCTTTAAGGAGCTAATTTTACCAAAAATGTTTTAATCCGATTTCTCTTTATTTGGATGTTTTTATCAATGTTTTAATTAAGGGGAATAAGGATTATTAAAAAGAAAAAATTATCCTTGACTTTTTATAACTACCTTACGTTAGTTTTCTCTCATTTCATTTTCTCTCAATTTCTTTTCAGCCAAACACCATTCCTCCATCAATTAGCTTCTGATTTTCATTCCTTTTGATGAGATTTCCATCTCCTTTTGATTCCTAATCTTTTCCTCGTCAAATCTTCTTGTTTTCACTTTGGATTTTCAAGAAAACTTGCCCAAATCAAGGAGAAATCAGCCATTAGAGGTAAGCTTCGTCCTTCTCCTCGAATGATCAATTCTTTACTGAAATTCCCAAGTTATTAATCCTTTGTTAATGATTTATGAGTTGCTTTAATGTTAGAAACATGAAATTGTGTTAAAACTCAAGATTTTTGGAGAGATCTTGATGATTTTCGTGGTTATTGGTTAGGCTCTATTTTAAGGTTGTTTTCTAATGTATTTTGGATGGTAATTGATGTTATAAATGAGGTTTTATCAAACAAATCCTGAATAGGTTTGGATTCCCAAGTTTTGTATGCTAGAATGATGGTTTCTTGGGTGGTTTTGGTGTTTTGTTATAGCTAGAGGTATAAGGACGAGTTTATGGTGATTTTTGGTGTTGATTGATGTTTAGAAATTTTTAGAAGTGATAGATCTTGGCCGTGCTTTGTTTTGGAAGAGTTTGGAGGTGATTTCGGTTGTTTTTGGTTGCCGAAATGAGGCTCTTGAGTAGCGCAACAGATTTAGATGTGTGGCTGATGATTTCAATGCATGATGATGCATTAATCCTCTGCTCCTATGTGTTATTAACATGGGAGACATCTTTAGACACCTTTGGTGTTGATCCGGGAGTGCCGCGAGCTTAGATAGCATTTCGGCGAGCAAGCGAAACGTAATCGGTGAGTGCAAATGGTTTTGGAAGTCCTTGAGGGACAAAGAAACAAGGTTTGGGGATTCAGGATTGGTTTGAAACACCATCCTAATTTCGGAAGTAAGTTTTTCTAGATTTGCTCTCAATTATGTAGTTGTTGCCCCAAAAACTGCTTTTACATGCTCTTGCTTTGAGATAGACAAATTCCCACTGTTTTTATGCATGATTTGTAGCATGAGATGATGCTTGAAGAGATTTCATGAGATAACATGTTGCATTGATGAGTTTTGAGATTTTGACTTAATGCAAGCATGTGTTTTGATTTTGAAATGAGATGGGAAAGATTTGAGAAATGTTGCCTGAAAAACAATAGGTGAGATGATTTTTTGACATAATATATTGGCATAGAAGATGAGATACTTGTCGGATATAATTGATCGATCAATAGGATAAGAGTGCACTATAAACTAAAAATTCGTACGTGCTCTTTGGATTCATTCCAAAGGGAGAGACCGATGATGGGCATTCCATCGGGTAGGACTTGGTGAAATACCCAAGCTTTTTGGCAATGAGAGATACCGCCATGAGAGACCGATGATGGGCATTCCATCGGGTAGGACTTGGTGAAACACCCAACCTTTCCGGTTATGAGAGATTCCACCGGGGTAGGACTTGACCATGAGTCAAGCTAATCCGCATACCCGAGTAATGATGAAATGTGAAATGCCAATATAAAATATGGAAATGTATTTGATTCACATGTACCAAATGAAGAGATGTTTTATGCTATAAGAAATACATATGAGATTATGATATGAAATGCTTTTGTTTTCATTTATCATGTGTATGACTTTGCCATGAGATTTATATTGGTTAAAATGCATGAGATAAAATAGAGGTACATGTGGTTTCAAATGAAGAATTGCTTTGAAATGGTTTTCAAGCATGAGATAGAATGAGCATGATGTTGAAAATGGCTTTTGAGCAAGTGTTTTGAATAATGCATTATTGTGTTGGTTTTCTTTAAAGCATGCCTCACTAAGAAAACATGCTTACGCTCTCTTTTACCATTAATGCAGATAATTGAAGTGATTTTGGGCAGCAAGAAGGTTAAGAACATCCAAGGAAGTGCAAAGCTCATGTACGGTGATGTTTTTACATACTTTAGTTTTGATATTTGGCAATGGGGCTCCAAGGTTGTATTTGGGAGGTGTGTTTTGAACTCCTTAAGTTTGTGACATGGTTGTGTTGGCTTTTGAAGGTTGTAAATGGTCTTTTATGGTTTGCTTGAGGATTGAAGTTTTTATTTGGTCTTGTGATTAGGAAGAATGCCTTTAGTTTGAATGTTCATGTGTTTGATGCCATGCTTTAGCTTAAGCTTCTTAAACATGTTCTCTAATGTCTAAACAAGTTGCTGGTATGTTGTGGAATTTTTGGAGCATGTTTGATAGTGTTAAGATGTGAAAAGCCAGCGATTAATGTTGTTGCAGGGCAGGGTGTATCAGAACACACTAATATGTTTCGAAATAGGGCCCGAAATGGCCATAGCGTTTCAGAACGGATAAAGGTCTTTCGGAACACTTTGGCTACTCGAGAGGCATGTTTCGATACTGGTCTCGAAATGCACACGTGTTCCGAAACGGTCAACATGTTTCGATACGGGCGTTTCGGTACGAAGGTCAGCGTTCCGGAATGGTTGACCGTTGGTCTGTGCATTTAAATTGTTTCGGGTTTTCAAGTTTTAAATTGAGCTTGGAATGTCCTTTTAAGCTGAAATTTCACAAAGAGGCATCAAATCCGACTAATTACATATTGGTAAACTTAAAATCTGCAAAGTCCTTATATTTTCCAAAATTTACATTTTGGTCCCTAAAAGTGTAATTCGTGCAATTGAGTCCTTAAATGATTTCCGATCGCCGTGCTTTTCTCTCCTATGTTTCATGAGTGATCACATAGGCTTAATGTGCACCTAGAAAAGATAAAAAAAAAGGTTCGTAGTTCGGGTCAATCGTCTAGGCCGGGCTAAGGGGGTTACAATACTCGATCGTTAGATCGTAATCCTTAAACAACTCCACCCAACGTCGTTGCCTAAGATTTAACTCCTTATGAGACATCAGGTACTTCAAACTTTTATAATCCGTGTACAAAGTACACTTCTCATCATAGAGATAATGTCTCCAGATCTTTAGAGCAAAGACCACTGTTGCTAGCTAAATTTCATGCGTAGGGTAATTGCGCTCGTGCACTTTCAACTATCGCGATGCATAAGCCACTACCTTACCCTCTTGCATTAACGCACACCCCAAATCAACATAGGATACATCACTATACACCACAAACTCTTTTCCTGATTCAGGTTGAACCAATATAGGAGCTTGCCTCAAAGCTGCCTTTAACTTCTCAAAAGCTTGTTGTCTCACTTCTGTCCATTCATATTTAACATCCTTCTGCAACAACTTCGTCAAAGGGGCAGCAATCTTAGAAAATCCATCCACAAACCTCCGGTAGTAACCTGCCAACCCAAGGAAACTACGAACCTCATGAACAGGTCTACGAGGCTTCCAATTCATCACCACCTCAATCTTCTGAGGATCAACTTGAATCCCTTCAGCCGAAACCACATGGCCAAGAAAAACAACTTCCTTTAGCCAAAACTCACATTTTCTCAGCTTAGCATAAGCTGATTTTCTAACACCATAACGAACTTATCTAAGAATTCATAGAACACCCTGTTCATCATGTCTATGAAAGCAGCAGGAGCATTCGTCAATCCAAATGGCATCACCAGAAATTCATAATGCACATACCTCGTTCGAAAGGTTGTTTTTGGTACATACACATCCTTCACCTTTAACTGATAGTACCCTAACCTCAAATCTATCTTTGAAAACACAGCCGCTCCTCGAAACTGATCAAAAAGATCATCAATCCTCGTCAAAGGATACTTGTTCTTGATGGTCAACTTATTCAGCTGACGATAATCAATGCACATCCTCATCGTGCCATCTTTCCTTTTAACAAACAAGACTGATGCACCCCAAGGTGACACACTAGGTCGAATAAAGCTCCGGTCAAGCAACTCTTGAAGTTGCATCTTCAACTCCTTCAATTCCTTGGGTGTCATGCGATAGGGAGCAATGGACACCGGAGTTGTGTTCTCATACAACTCAATTCCAAATTCAATCTCTCGACTAGGCGGTAAACCAGGTAATTCCTCCGGAAACACTCCAGGAAACTCAAACACGGTTCTTATATCATGTACGCGAACCTCCTTTGTACTAGGATTCATAACAAAGGCTAGATAAGCCTCACATCCTTGATGCAACATCCGGCTTGCTTCAAGCGTCGACACCACATTAGATAGAAACTTCACATTTTCTCCCGCCACCACAACCTCATAATCACCCGCAAGTTTCAGCAAAACTCGCTTGCTTTCAAAATCCACAACGGCTCTATGCTCAACAAGCCAATCCATTGCAAGAATTACATCAAAACCATAGAATGGTAACTCCATAAGACCAACAAGAAATACATGATCTTGCACCATTAAGGGGCATCTCCTATACAACCTTCTTGTTACAACCGTCTCACCAAAGGAACTAGTCACACGCATACCCACATCCAAAGACTCAACAGGCAAACCAAGCATTTGAGCATGTTCACGCAATATGTACGAGTGTGTAGATCCAGAATCAATCAAAGAAAGTAATGAAAAGGATTCCAAAGTAAAGGTACTTGCGATCACGTCCGTGTCATTCCTCCCTTCTCGATGGGCATACACTCAAGCCTGGCCACCACCTTTAGGTTGAACAGCCACCACATGTGCTACATTTCTTCCACCTTCATCTCTGTGCTGGAAGTTACCACGGCCGCGCCCACGACCTCTATGTGGCTCAATTGCTCTCACCGGAGCCTGACCCTCTCTCAAAGGCTGCGGACAATCTTTCTTCATGTGCCCACAATTACCACAGTTCCAACATGTACCAAGATTGCCCCAACACTCACCAGTATGCGTCATACCACACCGGTTACACTCAGGAGTCCTCAAGAAAGCATTTGGTCCTTGCTGACCTCTCCCAATGTTACCACCCCCATTCTAGCATCACCACGTAGCCTACTATCCTTATGCCTCTTATATCGATCTCTACCAAGATCACGATCTGCAGCTCGCTTCCCTGGACTAGATCATCCTGCTCGACTCGCCAAACCAAGATTCAGCTCAATATCCTTGGCTCTAGTGACCAAGACATCAAAATCAATATAGTCTGCTGCGAGCATATATGTTTTCACATCTTCCAACAGCCCATAACGAAATCGTTCACATCTTTCTCGCTCGCTAGGAATCAGCTCAGGTGCATATTGGCTAAGGCGCACAAACTGAACCTCATACTCTGCCACCGTCATGCTCCCTTGCACCAGGGACATGAATTCCCTCTTTTTCTCATCAAGGTAGCGAACTCCTAAATAATTTCGCTTGAACGCATTCAATAAGAATGTCCAAGTCACATCATCGTCATTCATCCCCGATATCGTGGTTGTCCACCATGTATATGCATCACCATGCAGCAGGGACACGATGCTTCCCAACTTCTGAACATTATTACAATTCAGCTGCGGAACCTTCCGGGGTCAACCCTCTGAACTCAGTCCCTCCCAGACTGCGGAGTCACTCCAACGGCAACCTCACATTAGCACCATCCTGTGGTGCAGCTCCATGAGCTCCAGCTACTGCTGCCTGAGGAGCCCCAGCAATAGCTTGTATCAACACCGACATATCAGGAGCAGCTTGCCCCTGAACTCCCTCGGGACCAGCAACCCTAGCACCAGCTCCATCAGCACCAACCCCAGCTCCACCACCACTGGGTGGTCCACCAGGGGAAGGAGGAGGTAGATCCTCAGCATTCTCGACATTCTCATTCTCAGTCGTAGCACGGGTATTGATTCTAAGCTCTCTACGTGGCCCCATAATAAAACAATGCAACTGAAAAAAAACAATAAATTCAATTAGGCACAATAAGGCAAGTAATCCAAGTACTCAAGCTCATTTTTGAAAACAATTCCTCTCAATAGTAATGATATGGCAATGGGGTCCCCAACTATACCCCAAACACAACATAGCATCTCAAACTCATCTCAATAGAACCAAACTTCAACAATCATACATCATACTTTCACCGAAAAGTCACAAACATTCATAGTCACATACATTAACCACTTACCAAGCCCCAAACATTCGCTAGCCGGGCTAAGGGGCCTAGATGCTTGACCCGAACTACGAAGATTACACGGGGAAAACCAAAGTTAACCCGAAAGTCAACCTTGATTAATGACCCTTTTTTCTTTTTTTTTTATTTTCTAGATGCACATTAAGCCTATGTGATTACTCAAGAATCATAGGAGAGAAAGGCACATCGATCAAAAAACCTTTAGTGGTTCAATTGCAAGAATTACACTTTTAGGGACCAAAACGTAAATTTTGGAAAATACAAGGACATTGCAGATTTTAAGTTTACCAATATGAAATTATTCATTTTAGATGCATCTCTGTCAAATTTCAGCTTAAGAGGACATTCCAAGCTAAAACGATTGCATGCACAACATCCTGGACTAAAATATAAAACATGAGAACTTGAAACAATTCAAAAACACAGCTCAACGGTCATCCGTTTCGAAATGCTGACCCTAGTATCGAAACGGTGCTGGCCGTTTCGATACTCGGGTGCGTTCCGAGACCAGTATGGAAACAAGCCTCTCCAGTAGATAAAGTGTTCCAAAACACCTTCATTCGTTCTGAAACACTATGGCCATTTCGGGCCCCTGTTTCGAAACATATAAGGGTGTTTCGATGCACCCTGCCCTGCAACAGCATAATTTTCTGGTTTTTCACATCTTTTCACACACAAGCATATCCCAAATCATACCATAACATACCAGCAACATGATTAGACATAAAAGAACATATTTAAGAAGCTTAAGCTAAAACATTGCATCAAACACATGAACATTTAGTATATAGGCATGCTTCCTAACCACATGAACCAAATATGGAACTCAAACCTCAAACTAAACCATGTAAGACCATTTACAAACTTCAAAAGCCATATCAAACTTGCTACAAACATAGGGAGTTCCAAATACATCTCCTAAAAACAACCTTGAAGCCCCATTGCCAAATATCAATACTAGAGTATGTAAAAACATCACCATACATGAGCTTTTCACTTCCTTGGATGTTCTTAACCTTCTCGTTGCCAAATCATCTCAATTATCTGCATTGTTGGTAAAAGAGAGCGTAAGCACATTTTCTTAGTGAGACAAGCTCTAAAGAAAACCAACACAACAATGCAATATTCAAAACACTTTCTCAAAATCCATTTTCAACAACATGCTCATTCTATCTCATGCTTGAAAACCATTTCAAAGCAAATCTCCATTTGAAAACACATGTACCCTTGTTCTATCTCATGCATTAAACCAATGCAAATCTCATGGCAAGGCCATACACATGATGAATGAAAACAAAGCATTTCATATCATACTCTCATATGCATTTCTCATAGCATAAAAACATCTCTTCATTTGGTAAATGTGAATCAAATACATTTTCATATATTATATTGGCATTTCACATTTCATCTATACTTGGATATGCAGATTAGCTTGACTCAAAGTCAAGTCCTATCCTAGTGGAATCTCTCATCACCAGACTCTCATGGTGGTATCTCTTATCGCCATGAAGCTTGGGTATTTCACCAAGTCCTACCCCGATGGTATCTCTTATCATCGGATTCTCACTTTGGATCAGGATGGCACTACCCCCATTACCCAACTCCAAAGAGCACGTACGAATTTTAGTTTATAGTGCGCTCTCATCCTATTGATCGATCAATTATATCCGGTAAGTATCTCATATTCTATACCAATATATTATGTCTAAACATCATCTCACCTACTGTTTTTAATGCAACATTTCTCAAATCTTTCTCATCTCATTTCAAAATCATAACACATGCTTTGCATTAAATCAAAATATCAAAACTCTTCAATGCAACATGCTATCTCATGTAATCTCTTCAAAGCATCATCTCATGCTACAAATCATGCATAAAACAGTAGGAATTTGTCTATCTCAAAACAAGATCATGTAAAAGCATTTTAGGGGCAACAACAACATATTTGAGAGCAAATCTAGCCATACTTACTTCCGAACTTAGGATGGTGTTTCAAACCAATCCTAAATCCCCAAACCTTGTTTCTTTATCCCTCAAGGACTTCTAAAACCATTCGCACTCACCGATTACGTTTTGTTTGCTTGCCGAAACGATATCTAAGCTCTCGGCACTTCCGGATCAACACCAAAAGTGACCGAAGATGTCTCCCATGTTTATTACACATAAGAGTAGAGGATTAATGCATCATCATGCATTGAAATCACCAGCCAACTAAACAAACTCGCTGCTCTACTCAAAAGCACCATTTCGGCTACCCAAAACAACCAAAATCATCTCCAAACTCTTCAAAAACAAAGCCCAGCCAAGATCTATCAATTCTAATCATTTCTAAACCTCAATCAACACCAAAAATAACCCTAAACTCGACCTTAAACCTCTAGCAACAACAGAACACCAAAACCACCCATAAAAACACCAATCTAGCATGAAAAACTTAGGAATCCAAACCTATTCGGGATTTGTTTGATAAAACCTCCTTTATAACATCAATTACCATCCAAAATACATTATAAATCAACCTCAAAACAGAGCCTAACAATAGTTACGAAAATCATCAAGATCTCTCCAAGAATCCTGACTTTTGTCACAATTTCATGTTTCTAACATTAAAGCAACTCAAAAATCATTAACAAAGAATTGATAACTTGGGAATTTCAGAAAAGAACTATTCATTATAGGAGAAGGACGAAGCTTACCTCTAATGACTGATTTCTCCTTAATTTGGGCAAGTTTTCTTGAAAATTCAAAGTGAAAACAAGAGGATTTGATGAGGAAAACATTAAGAATCCATAGGAGATTGAAATCTTATCAAAAGGAATGAAAATCAGAGGCTAATTGATGAAGGAAATGTGTTTGGCTGAGTGGAAGTTGAGAGAAAATGAAAAGTGGGAAAAAGATCGTAAAGTAGTTATGAAAGTCAAAATATGGTTTTCTCTTTTAATTCCCTTTATTAAATCATTATTAAAACACCAAAAATAAGAGAGAAATCTGATAAAAACATTTTGGTAAAATTAGCTCCATAAAGATTCAAAGTTTCAATCCTTTACAAAATAGTCACTAGTCATCTTTTGCAAAAATTGCGATTTGGTCACTACATCGAAATGTAGCATTTCCAAACCATATTTTGTAAAATTATTTTCACCATAATCATTAATATAATAAATGAGGATTTTTTGTAAAATTGCGATTTGGTCACTACATCAGATCAGATCGGTCGAGAACGGCTCGAATCGCGTAAGGTAATTTTAGGAAATCAAGGATCGGGATTGGATAAAGTTGTGATAAAAATTGCTAAAATCCTCTAAAAATATAATTAAGAGGTTGGTCAAGTCAATTTTACAAAAAGGGTTTTGGAAAATGGATACTTTGAGTAGTGACCAAATTGTAAAGTTCCAAAACTGGGAAAATGTGATTTTTAAGGTGGAAGCCAAAATCTTAGAATCTTTAGGGGGCTTTAAGTCAATTTGACCTTTCTTCAATATGACATGTGATTTAAAAGGATTTTTAATTAAAAGATTTTTAATTGAATTTTTATATTAATTAACTAAAAGGTAGTTAATGGGATTTTCATTTACGTAACTACCAATTCCCTCTCATTTTCAGCCAAACACCATTTTCTCTAATCTTTTTTCCAGAATTCTTCCTCTCCAAAACACTCTAAACATTTCCTAAATCATTTTCAAGAGATCTTCCTTAATTCTTCGAGATTTTTGCAAGGAAAACTTGTCATCTATTGAAGGAAGCAAGGATTGGAGGTAAATCCCATTCTCAACCTCTAATCTAAGTTCTTTATTGAAATTCCCAAGATATTTGGCTTCTAAATACTATTTTTGAGTGAGTTTCCAATATAGTTTTGATTTAAGATCAAAATCTTGTGAAATTGTGGATGAAATCTTGATTTTCGGACTTGATGAGTTGGGCTCTATTTTGTGTTCATTTTAATTGATTTATAAGTTGGTTTATATGTTAAAATGATGTGTTAATAACATAGATCCCGAAAATCCTTGAGTTTCTTGGTAGTTTTAAGTGAGATTTTGGGGTGAAATGCTAGAATCTTGATTGCTGGAGGCATAAGGATGAGTTAGGATGTCTATTAGATGTGTTTTGATGTTGATAATTGTTTAGAAGTGATGTATGATGGCTGGGCTTGGTTTAGGAAGCAATCGATTGAGTTTTCGGTTGTTTTGAAAGGGTATTTTGGTGTAGTTTTAGTGGGCAACGAGTTTATGAATTGTTGCTGGTGTTAGAATGAATTTTAATGCATTTAGATCTCTGTTTTGATGATGTGTAAACAGGGGATCTTCATCCGGAAGTAAATGAGGTGATTTTGGAGGCTCTGGAGGTGTAATTTCTGTGTCGGCGAACGAGGCTTCGCGTATTGGTGAGTGGAAATGCAATTTCCTGCTTTGTAACATTTTGAGCGTGATCTTGGGAGCTTAGTGTGAGTTTGATACACTTAACTAAGCTCGAGTGTAAGTGTTTCGGTAATCCCTCTCTTGGAAATGTGTTATGTTTGATGAAATTGCACTTGGTGTAAGAGTGGATTTGTTTACTGTTTTTAAGCATTTTTAAGCAAGGTTTAATGCTGGATTTTAATGCCATTATGTTAAGGATGCACTAGGTAAGTGATTCTTGGTTTTCATGTGTTGAATGCATATGATGTTAAACATGTTATGCTTGTGGAAATGGCATCGTGGTTATGCTTGTAAAACAGTGGATTAATGTGGTTAAAAGATTATATTAGCAAGTGATGAAATGTTTTTTTACTTTAAACGGATATAGTTAGACAGCTATAGAATTGGGTGCATCGTGAATAAAGTCACCTTGGATGTCGAGGGGTTGTGATTGTGCCGAAATCTCCATCCAAGTACCCTGACGATTGAGGTTAAGATCACGACCGTGAATGGTTAGTCCCGCGTGTGAGTCTTGTGTATGTGTCACATACTCTCGTTAGTGGAAGTATACAACTACCGATGAGTGATGTTGAGGGGTTGTGATTGTGCCATTAATCTCAATCATGGGTGTTGAGGGGTTGTGACTGTACCATTTTTCTCCACCTTGTGTAGTCCGGTAGTTTGTATGAAGAGTGAGGGACAACTCTTGTAATCCGTGTATCCGATTGTGTCTTGTGTTGAAATGGTTTATAGATTATCAGTTGAAAGCCAATATAATGTAAATGAATAAAGTTAAGCATGAGATGCTTGTATTTGATGCAAGGTTGCATGAGATAGTTGTGTATGATGCAAGAATGCATGAGATGCTTGGTAAAGCATGAGCAATGTTTTAATTGTTGTTTATGATGTTGCATATGAGCATGTGTTTATAAAATGCATTGTTGTCTTGAGGGACATGGTTTATGAAAAGGCATGTGATAAAAGAGGTGGCTTTGCAAGTCATGTTAAATGCATTGATGAATGTTGTTTAGTGAGCCTCACTAAGCTTTATGCTTACGCTCTTTTGTTTCATCAATGCAGAGAATTGAACATTTTAAGGCAGCCCAAAAGCAAGAGTAATCCAAGGCTTTGTTAAAGAGATGTATGTGGTTCACCCATAGTGTAATAGGAGGCAAAGGGTGGGATTTATACTTTGGAATGTTTGAGGATGTTTTCCTTTACTTTGAGCATGTTAGATTGCCTATACTTGAGTTGTAAATGGCCTTTGGTGTTTGGATTTTAGTTTGTATGATGTTATATCTTGTTATGGTTTTGGTATACTAGGGAGCATGCCTTTAGTACATATGATTGCATAAATGATGCCATGTTCTAGTTCAAGCTTCATAAATATGGTCTATGGTAAGTATATGAGATGTATGTATGATGAGGCATGTTTCGGGTTGGTTTCAAATGTGAAAAAGCATGAAAAACTAGCAAAATCTGCTGTTACAGGGCAAGGCGTATCGAAACGCCCTTGTCTGTTTCGGAACAGAAGCCTGAAATGGCCTTAAGGTTTCGGAACGGGTGGAGGCGTATCGAAACACTTTGGCTACTGGAAGGGGGTGTTTCGATACGGGTCTCGGAACGCACCCGAGTATCGAAACAGTCAACCCTGTTTCGAAAGAACCGTTTTGGAATAGGGCCATCCATATCGAAACACTTGGCCGTTGGATTTGAATTTTGAGCTGTTCTGAGTTTCTGTTTCTTACATTTTGGTCCTTAAATGTTGGCTGCTTGAATTAGTGAGATTGAATGATCCGTTTGAGTTGATTTTTGACATGATGTCATGTTATGTGATTAATTGAGGTTTGGTAACTTTAAAATCATGAAAGTCCTTGAATTTTGTGGAATTTACAGTTTAGTCCCTAAAAGTCAATTGTATGCAATTGAATCCATATTCGAACACCGATGGTTGTGCCGTTTTCACCAAATTGCTTTGCTGAACTCATAGGTTAATAATATGCATCTAGAGAATATAAAAAGAAAAAAGGGTCTTAAATGAGGGTTGACTTTTGGGTTGACTTTGGTTTTTCGCGTGTAATCTTCGTAGTTCGGGTTAAAGGTCTAGACTGGGCTAAGAGGGTTACATTTGTTGGTATCAAAGCCAGGTTGAAGTATGTGAAATTGATATGTGAAATTGGGAATGTTGGGGCTAAGAGGGTTGACTTTTGGGTTGACTTTGGTTTTCACCAAAATGGGAATATTGGTATGTGAAATTGATATGTATTGAAGTATGATGTTTGAAAAGTATGCTATTGGTTGAATTTTGAACCTTATGCCATGCTTGATTGATGTGAATTGCATATGGAATGAATATGGTTGTATGATGATGATGTTATGTGGATATGTGCTGATTTTGGGATGATGAAAAGTATGTGAACATGATGTTTCATGTATGCTATGATATGTGGGGAAAATTGGATGCCCATGTCTTATTACACTAATCAAATGTTTTGTAAACTTGGATTCTTGCTTGCAGATGGCCTAAATGGTTTGATTTGTTTTTGTTGTTGTGTTTGGTTTAAATAGCACAATGGGACCTAGAAGGGAGTTGAGGTCCCATACGATAGTGCTTGCAGCTGAGCAGGGTAACCAGGCTGAGCAAGAGGGTGATGTCCCTCCTGGTGGAGATCTACCTCCTCCGCCACCACCTGGAGGTGGGGAGCAAGTGCAACAAGGCCAAGCTGGTCATGGTTTGGGTAATTTGACACCACTAGTTGAGGCGATCACCGGAGCGTTTCAGGCTGCTGTTGCCAGAGCGCATGTGCAGGTCCCTGCAGCTGGGCAGGTGGGCTTACCTTTGGAAAGGTTGAGGAGTTTGGGAGCTATAGAGTTTTATGGTATGTCACCTGAGGTGTCCGAGGCCTGGTTATCTAGCACGATCTGAATTATGGATCAGATGGGCTATAACAAGGTGCGCAAGTTGGGATGTGTGGTTTCTTTGCTACAAGGTGATGCTTACAGCTGGTGGACGACTACCACAGCTGGTATGAAACCCAATGAATTTGATTGGGAGTTCTTTAGAGGTGCCTTTAGGAGGAAGTATCTAGGTGTGAGATACTTGGATGAGAAGAAACGAGAGTTTATGTCGCTTGTTTAGGGCAATCTTTCGGTGGCTGAGTATGAGGTCCAGTTCATAAGCTTGAGCCAGTATGCTCATGAGCTGGTACCTAGTGAGAGGCATCGATGTGATCGCTTCCGGTACGGTTTGGTACAGGAAGTTAAGACGTACATGCTGACTGCTGATTATACTGATTTTCACATGCTTGTTTGTCGGGCAAAGGACATCGAGCAGAACCTGGGTTTATCGTCTAGAGGTGTTGGTTCTAGCTCCGGGAAGAGAGTTACTGAGTATAGTTCTGGTGGTGGATGGAACAAAAGAGGTCGTGATAGGAGACATCAGCTTGAGGGAAGGCGTGGTGTTCCGGGTCGAGGTGGACAGGCTTAGGGAGGTCGTGTGAGATCTGAGCAGCATACATGTTGGACATGTGGTTCGAGGGATCATTTGAGGTGAGATTGTCCTCGAGCAGCTAGAGAGGTCCAGGCTCATGTTGTGGTGACAGGGAACTCTTGTTGGAATTGTGGTTCGGCAGATCATATGAGGAGAGAGTGTCCTTTGTTGGCTGGTGGTGGCCAAGGACGTGATCTTGTTGTGACTGCACCTCAGAGAGGCCGTGGGAGCGGCCGAGGGAACTTCCAGAGGAGAGATGAGGGGCATCGAGGTATTGCCCACGTTGTGGCCGTTCGACCTGAGGGAGATGGACCCGCGAGGGTGTATGCTCAGCACGAGGAGCGCAACGACACTGATGTGATCACATGTACCTTTTCTCTCCAGTCTTTATCTTTGCCGGCTTTGATTGATTTTGGATCCACGCATTCTTATATCATGAGTGAGCATGCACATTTGCTTGATATGCCTGTTGAGTTGTGACTAATTCTTTTGGTGAGACTGTAGTCACTAGGAAGTTGTATAGGAGATGCCCTTTGTCTGTGCAAAGTCATGTTTTTCTTGTGGATCTGGTGGAATTGCCTTTCTACAGATTCGATGTAATCCTTGGTATGGATTGGTTGACGGAGCATAGGGCAGTGGTTGACTTTGATGTTAAGTGAGTCACCTTAAGGTTGGCCGATGATTACGAGGTTGTAGTCGTAGGCGAGAATGTGAAATTCTTGTCGAATGTGATTTCAGCTTTGGAAGTAAACCGTGTGATGAGGTTGGGTTGTGAGGCTTACCTTGCTTATGTGATGAATCCTGGCACCAAGGATGTGCGTGTGCAGGATATCCGAACTGTTCGTGATTTTTCGGGTGTCTTTCCGGAGCAATTGCCTGGGTTGCCACCAAACAGGGAAGTTGAGTTTGGTATAGAGTTGTACAAAAACACAACTCCGGTGTCCATTGCTCCTTATCTCATGGCACCTAAAGAGTTAAAAGAGATGAAAACACAATTGCAGGAGTTGTTGGATTGAGGTTTCATTCGGCCGAGTGTGTCACCTTGGGGTGCACCAGTCTTGTTTGTGAAGAAGAAAGATGGGACGATGAGAATGTGTATAGATTATCGGTAACTGAACAAGTTGACGATCAAGAACAAGTATCCCTTGCCTAGAATTGATGATCTCTTTGATCAGTTCCGGGGAGCCTCAGTGTTTTCTACGATAGACTTGAGATCAGGGTATTATCAGTTGAAGGTGAAGGATGTGGACGTACCTAAAACTGCTTTTCGGACGAGGTACGGGCATTATGAATTTTTGGTGATGCCATTTGGTTTGACCAACGCGCCCGCTGCTTTCATGGACATGATGAATCGTGTATTCCATGAATTCTTGGATCAATTTGTGGTGGTGTTCATTGATGATATCCTTGTGTAATCGTGTACTGAGGAGGATCATGATAGGCACTTGAGGATTGTTTTGCAAGCGTTGTTGTAGAATCAGTTGTATGCCAAGCTGAGTATATGTGAGTTTTGGCATAGGGAAGTGGTCTTCCTTGGACATGTTGTATCAGCTGAGGGTATTCGCGTTGATCCGCAAAACGTAGAGGCTGTAATGAGTTGGAAAGTGCCTAAGTCAGTGATGGAGGTACGAAGTTTCCTTGGGTTGGCTCGGTACTACTGTACGTTTGTCGAGGGTTTCTCAAGGATAGCGGCACCTTTAACCAAGTTGCTGCAAAAAATGTTCGCTTTGAGTTGACGGAGGTGAGGCAACAAGCTTTTGAGAAGCTGAAGGAAGCGTTGACACAAGCTCCTATTTTGATTCAACCTGAGTCTGGTAAGGAGTTTGTGGTCTATAGTGATGCGTCCATTGTTGGTTTGGGCTGCGTGTTTATGCAGGATGGTAAGGTGGTGGCCTATGCATCTAGGCAGTTGAAGGTGCATGAGCGTAACTACCCTACTCATGATCTTGAGCCTGTGGCTGTGGTGTTTACCTTGAAAATTTGGAGGCATTACCTGTATGGTGAGAAATGTTATGTGTTCACAGACCACAAGAGCTTGAAATACCTTATGTCTCAGAAGGAGTTGAACCTTAGGCAGCGACGTTAGGTGGAGTTGCTTAAGGATTATGATCTGACGATCGAGTATCACCCCAGAAAGGCTAATGTTGTAGCCGATACTTTGAGCCGGAAAGTGGCTGTGGAATTGAGAGCGATGTTTGCTCGTTTGAGCATATCGCATGATGGAGGCCTTGTGCATTTTCTGCCTGTGCATACTACGTATACCTTGGATAAGTTGGTTGAGTTGTACATAGCTGAGATTGTGCGGTTGCACGGTGTGCCAAAGTTTATTGTGTCGGATAGGGATATGAGGTTTACAGCGCGATTTTGGGAATGTTTGCATCAAGCCTTGGGAACACGGTTGAGTTTCAGTACTTCTTATCATCCGCAGACGGATGGGCAGTCAGAACGTGTGATTCAAGTGCTTGAGGACATGTTGAGATGTTGTGTGATAGATTTTTAGGGTTCTTGGGAGAAGCAATTGTCGTTGGTTGAGTTTGTGTATAACAACAGTTACCAGGCAAGTATCCAAATGGCTCCATACGAGGCTTTGTATGGGAGAAGATGTAGAACCCCTTTCTGTTGGGCAGAAGCTGGGGAAAATTTGATTTCAATGCCAGCTATGCTTAAGGGAACCACCGAGAAGGTGAAGCTCATTTTTGAGCGGTTGAAAGGGGCATCAGATAGGCAAAAGTCTTACGCGGACTTAAAGCGTAAGGAAATTGAGTTCGCGGTTGGCGAACGTGTGTTCTTGAAAGTATCGCCTTGGAAGAAGGTGATGAGATTTGGGCGTAAAGGTAAGCTTAGCCCAAGGTTTATTGGACCTTACGAGATTGTGGAGCGTATTGGTCCTGTGGAATATCGGTTGAGATTGCCTGCAGAGTTGGAGAAGATACATGATGTGTTTCATGTCTCCATGTTACGGAAGTACAGATCGGATCCTTCGCATGTGATGTCTGTTGAGGAGATAGAGATGAATCCGGATCTGTCATATGATGAGGAACCAGTGAAGGTTCTGGACGTGAGTAGCAAAGTTCTTCGTGGCAAGACGATAGAGCTTGTAAAGGTGTTGTGGCGACATCGAGGAGTTGAGGAGGCCACATGGGAAAACAAAGCGGGCATGATGAGGGAGTTTCCGCATCTCTTTCCATCAGGTAAGAATTTAGAGGACGAAATTTCCTAAGTGGGGGAGAGTTTTAACGCCCTGGTTTTGGGCCTGGATGTTTTAGACATCAGATCGGACCGGTCGAGAACGGTTCGAATCGCGTAAGGTGATTTTAGGAAATCAAGGATCGGGATAGGATAAAATTGTGATAAAAATTGCTAAAATCCTCTAAAAATATAATTAAGTGGTTGGTCAAATCAATTTTACAAAAAGGGTTTTGAAAAATGAATATTTTGAGTAGAGACCAAATTGTAAAGTTTCAAAACTGGGAAAAATGTGATTTTTAAGGTGGAAGCCAAAATCTTAGAATCTTTAGGGGCTGTAAGTCAATTTGACCTTTCTTCAATATGATATGTGATTTAAAAGGGTTTTTAATTAAATGATTTTTAATTGGATTTTTATATTAATTAACTAAAAGGTAGTTAATGGATTTTCACTTACGTAACTACCAATTCCCTCTCATTTTCAGCCAAACACCATTTTCTCTAATCTTTTTCCAGAATTCTTCCTCTCAAAAACTCTCTCAACATTTCCTAAAATATTTTCAAGAGATCTTCCTTAATTCTTCAAGATTTTTACAAGGAAAACTTGTCATCTATTGAATGAAGCAAGGATTGGAGGTAAATCCCGTTCTCAACCTCTAATCTAAGTTCTTTATTGAAATTCCCAAGATATTTGGCTTCTAAATACTATTTTTGAGTGAGTTTTCAATATAGTTTTGATTTAAGATCAAAATATTGTGAAATTGTGGATGAAATCTTGATTTTTGGACTTTATGAGTTGGGCTCTGTTTTGTGTTGATTTTAATTGATTCCTAAATTGGTTTATATGTTAAAATGATGTGTTAATAACATAGATCCCGAAATCCTTGAGATCCTTGAGTTTCTTTGTAGTTTTAAGTGAGATTTTGGGGTGAAATGATGAAATCTTGATTGCTGGAGGTATAAGGATGAGTTAGGATGTCTATTAGATGTGTTTTGATGTTGATAATTGTTTGGAAATGATGTATGATGGCTGGGCTTGGTTTAGGAAGCAATCGATTGAGTTTTCGGTTGTTTTGGAAGGGTATTTTGGTGTAGTTTGAGTGGGCAACGAGTTTATGAATTGTTGCTGGTGTTAGAATGCATTTTCATGCATTTAGATATATGTTTTGATGATGTGAAAATAGGGGATCTTGATCCGGAAGCAAATGAGGTGATTTTGGAGGCTCCGGAGGTGTAATTTCCGTGTCAGCGAACGAGGCTTCGCGTATCGGTGAGTGGAAATGCAATTTACTGCTTTGTAACGCTTTGAGCGTGATCTTGGGAGCTTAGTGTGAGTTTGATACACTTAACTAAGCTCAAGTGTAAGTGTTTCGGTAATCCATCTCTTCGAAATGTGCTATGTTTGATGAAATTGCACTTGGTGTAAGAGTGGATTTGTTTACTGTTTTTAAGCATGTTTAAGCATTGTTTAATGCCATTATGTTAAGGATGCACTAGGTAAGTGATCCTTTGTTTTCATGTGTTGAATGCATATGATGTTAAGCATGTTATGCTTGTGGAAATGGCATCGTGGTTATGCTTGTAAAATAGTGGATTAATGTGGTTAAAAGATTGTATTAGCAAGTGATGAAATGTTTTTTTTTTACTTTAATCGGATATAGTTAGCCGGCTATAGAATTGGGTGCATCGTGAATAAAGTTACCTTGGATGTCGAGGGGTTGTGATTGTGTCGAAATCTCCATCCAAGTACCCTAACGATTGAGGTTAAGATCACGACCGTGAATGGTTAGTCCCGCGTGTGAGTCTTGTGTATGTGTCACATACTCTCGTTAGTGGAAGTATACAACTACCGATGAGTGATGTTGAGGGGTTGTGATTGTGCCATTAATCTCCATCATGGGTGTTGAGGGGTTGTGACTGTACCATTTGTCTCCACCTTGTGTAGTCCGGTAGTTTGTATGAAGCATGAGGGACAACACTTGTAATCCGCGTATCCGATTGTGTCTTGTGTTGAAATGGTTTATAGATTATTAGTTGAAAGCCAATCTAATGTAAATGAATAAAGTGAAGCATGAGATGCTTGTATTTGATGCAAGGTTGCATGAGATAGTTGTGTATGATGCAAGAATGCATGTGATGCTTGGTAAAGCATGAACAATGGTTTAATTGTTTTTTATGATGTTGCATATGAGCTTGTGTTTATAAAATGCATTGTTGTCTTGAGGGACATGGTTTATGAAAAGGCATGTGATAAAAGAGGTGGCTTTGCAAGTCATGTTAAATGCATTGATGAATGTTGTTTAGTGAGAGTCAGTAAGCTTTATGCTTACGGTCTTTTGTTTCATCAATGCAGAGAATTGAACATTTTAAGGCAGCCCAAAAGCAAGATAAATCCAAGGCTTTGTTAAAGAGATGTATGTGGTTAACCCATAGTGTAATAGGAGGCAAACGGTGGGATTTATACTTTGGAATGTTTGAGTATGTTTTCCTTTACTTTCAGCATGTTAAATTGCCTATACTTGAGTTGTAAATGGCCTTTGGTGTTTGGATTTTAGTTTGTATGATGTTATATCTTGTTATGGTTTTGGTAGACTAGGGAGCATGCCTTTAGTACATATGATTGCATAAATGATGCCATGTTCTAGTTCAAGCTTCATAAATATGGTCTATGGTAAGTATATGAGATGTATGTATGATGAGGCATGTTTCGGGTTGGGTTCAAATGTGAAAAAACATGAAAAACTAGCAAAATCTGTTGTTACAGGGCAAGGCGTATCGAAACGCCCTTGCCTATTTCAGAACAGAAGCCTGAAATGGCCTTAAGGTTTCGGAACGACTGGAGGCGTATCGAAACACTTTGGCTACTGGAAGGGGGTGTTTCGATACGGGTCTCGGAACGCACCCGAGTATCGAAACGTTCAACTTTGTTTCGAAAGAACCGTTTTGGTACAGGGCCATCCATATCGAAACACTTGGCCGTTGGATTTGAATTTTGAGTTGTTCTGAGTTTCTGTTTCTTACATTTTGGTCCTTAAATGTTGACTGCTTGAATTAGTGAGTTTGAATGATCCGTTTGAGTTGATTTTTGACATGATGGCATGTTATGTGATTAATTGAGGTTTGGTAACTTTAAAATCATGAAAGTCCTTGAATTTTGTGGAATTTACAGTTTAGTCCCTAAAAGTCAATTGTATGCAATTGAATCCCTATTCGAACACCGATCGGTGTGCCGTTTTCACCAAATTGCTTTGGTGAACTCATAGGTTAATAATATGCATCTAGAGAATATAAAAAGAAAAAAAGGGTCTTAAATGAGGGTTGACTTTTGGTTTTTTCCGTGTAATCTTCGTAGTTCGGGTTAAAAGTCTAGATTGGGCTAAGAGGGTTACATTTGTTGGTATCAGATCCAGGTTGAAGTATCTGAAATTAATATGTGAAATTGGGAATGTTGGGGCTAAGAGGGCTAAGAGGGTTTGGGTGCACCGTGAATAAAGTGATGAAATGGTTTTTGGTTACTTTAATTGGATATAGTTAGCCCGCTATAGGATTGGGTGCACTGTGAATAAAGTCGCCTTGGATGTCGAGGGGTTGTGATTGTGCCGAAATCTCCTTGCAAGTACCCTAACGATTGAGGTTAAGATCACAACGGTGATGGTTAGTCTCGTGTGTGAGTCTTGTGTATGTGTCCCATACTCTCATTAGTGGAATTATACAACTACCGATGAGTGATGTTGAGGGGTTGTAATTTTGCCATTAATCTCCATCACGGGTGTTGAGGGGTTGTGATTGTGCCATTTGTCTCCACCTTGTGTTGTCCGATAGTTTGTATGAAGCTTGTAATCAGCGTATCTGATTATGTCTTGTGTTGAAATGGTTTATGGATTATCACTTGAAAGCCAATATAATGTAAATGAATAAAGTGAAGCATGAGATGCTTGTATTTGATGCAAGGTTGCATGAGATAGTTGTGTATGATGCAAGAATGCATGAGATGCTTGGTAAAGCATGATCAATGGTTTAATTGTTGTTTATGATGTTGCATATGAGCATGTGTTTATAAAATGCATTGTTGTCTTGAGGGACATGGTTTATTAAAAGGCATGTGATAAAAGAGGTGGCTTTGCAAGTCATGTTAAACGCATTGATGAATGTTGTTTAGTCAGCCTCACTAAGCTTTATGCTTACGCTCGTTTGTTTCATCAATGCATAGAATTGAACATTTGAAGGCAGCCCAAAAGCAAGAGGAATCCAAGGCTTTGTTAAAGAGATGTATGTGGTTCACCCTTAGTGTAATAAGAGGCAATGGGTGGGATTTATACTTTGGAATGTTTGAGGATGTTTTCCTTTACTTTGAGCATGTTAGATTGCCTATACTTGAGTTGTAAATGGCCTTTGGTGTTTGGATTTTGGTTTGTATGATGTTATAGCTTATTATGGTTTTGGTACACTAGGGAGCATGCCTTTAGTACCTATGATTGCATAAATGATGCCATGTTCTAGTTCAAGCTTCATAAATATGGTCTATGGTAAGTATATGAGATGTATGTATGATGAGGCATATTTCGGGTAGGTTTCAAATGTGAACAAACATGAAAAACAAGCAAAATCTGCTGTTACAGGGCAAGGCGTATCGAAACGCCCTTGCCTGTTTCGGAACAGAAGCTTGAAATGGCCTTAACGTTTCGGAACGAGTGGAGGCATATCGAAACACTTTGGCTACTAGAAGGGGGTGTTTCGATACGGGTCTCGGAACGCACCCGAGTATCGAAACGGTCAACCCTCTTTCGAAACGACCATTTCGGTACAGGGCCATCCGTATCGAAACAATTGGCCATTGGATTTGAATTTTGAGTTGTTCTGAGTTTTTGTTTCTTACATTTTGGTCCTTAAATGTTGGCTGCTTAAATTAGTGAGTTTGAATGATCCGTTTGAGTTGATTTTTGACATGATGGCATGTTATGTGATTAATTGAGGTTTGGTAACTTTAAAATCATGAAAGTCCATGTATTTTGTGGAATTTACAGTTTAGTCCCTAAAAAGTCAATTGTATGCAATTGAATCCCTAATCGAACACTGATCGCTGTGCCGTTTTCACCAAATCGCTTTGCTGAACTCATAGGTTAATAATATGCATCTGGAGAATATAAAAAAGGGTCGTAAATCATGGTTTACTTTCGGGATGACTTTGGTTTTCCCTGTGTAATCTTTGTAGTTTGGGTTAAACGTCTAGATTGAGCTTTGGGGGTTACACAAACACCGCTATAGAACTTGACTTTTTGTCGCAAACGCCGCTATAGAACTTGAATTTTTGAGGCGTATGCAAAAACAAACTCCACTAAAGAACACTTACTTGCATCGTTTGTATTTACAAATGCCACTATATATCTTGACTTTTTATGGCGTTCTTTTACCTAAAAACGCCGCAAACTATTGCGGCGCTACATTAAGCGGCATTTCTTGCGGCGCTTTCTTAAGCGCCAGGAATGTTTTTAGCGGCACTAAAAAACGCCGCTATATGGTTAAAAACGCCGCTAAAGAACTGTTTTGTTGTAGTGTACGAAAACAGAAAATACCAAAACAACCAACTCGAAGACATTTGACACCCCCATTGCCTTTATTACTCTAGTCCAAAACCAAACATACATTCAAGTGATGTTTCTTGTGATTCCTTTGCGAGTTGTTGACTCCAAATACTTAGTTATCTGCATTGATGAGTAAAAGAGAGCATAAGCATACACGCCTAGTGAGGACTGCTCAAAAAAAAAACACCATCAATGCTTAAAACCATTTTCACACTTTTGAAAACCATCATGCCCTCTTTGAAATTCATGCACTTCATCATTAAAATCAGCATGTTTTACACATGCAACAAGTATCAAATAGTTCAACAGCAAAATTCGTTGCTCATATATATATATATCAAGCTTTTCATGTATATCTACCAATATGCAAAGCTTTTAAAGTAATACATGCACTTTTCATACTATGCATCCATAAACATTTCCATGGAAATTAATCAATTATATTGAGTCACAAGTAATCAACAACATTCTCATTTCTCAAAAAGCATATCAGATACACAAATTACCAAATGTTGTCCCAAACACTTCATACACTCAACCGGCACCTCAAGGCTCACACACGGGAGCTACCCTCCACCTTTGTTACACTCGTGGCAGAGTATTCGGTACAATCACAACCCCTCAACACCACTCATTGGTAGATGTATAGCCCACTAACGAGAAACGAGACGCCAAACAAGGTTTACACACTAGAGATATCCTCCACTGTTGCAACACCTTAACATTCCTCGATCGTTAGGGTAATTGGATGGAGTTTTCAGTACAATCACAACCCCTCAACATTCAAGGCAACTTGTTTATAGTGCACTCAATCCTATAGCCGGCTAACTATATATGATTTCATTTGCAAAACACTTTACACAACATCACTTGCCAATATAATTCATTTTTAATGCAAAACTCATTGTTTTCCAAGGCATTCATAATAAGCCATATTCCAAGCATTAAACCATGATTTTAAAAACAATGTATAAAGAGATGCATACAAAATATCACTTACCTTGTGCATCCTTAAACCATATGGCATCATCAACAACATATCATATACTCAAATCATGCTTTAAAACAGTATGTAAACACATTTAAAAACATTTGCATCCATAAGCTCTTAATAGCACAATCTGAGGGAGAAAATCACTTTACTTACTTCCAAACTTAGTAAAGCATTTCAAGCTTACACTAAGTTCCTAAAACCACTTTAAAAGTGTTTCAAAGCTAGAAATCCCATTTCCACTCACCGACACGTGAAACTATAATTGTCGACGCAAAAATCAATCGTCCGAAGTCCACGGAACTTTGCCGAAAGCTTCCAAAGAATTCCCCCTTGTTTATACCACATAAGAATAGAGGATTAATGCATCTCAATGCATTAAAATCAACAGCAAACAAAAAAATCCCGCTGCTCTGCCCAAAGGCACCAAAATACCCATCCAAAACAACCGAAATAGCATTCGATTGATCACTAAACTCAACCCAACCCCCAACAAACACTTCCAACACATTTTAACTATACATCAACTTCCAAAAACATCCTAATATCATCCTTATACCTCCAATAACTCAGATTTCACATTTCCAAGCCAAAAACCTAAAACTAACAACCTAGACAATTAGATATCTCAATTATTTCGGGATTTTTATGATCAAAGCTCATTGTTAACATCATTTAACAACCATATCAAACTTAAAATCATTCTTAAATCAACCAAAACAGTGCCGAAACAAAAATCACATTTATTCTCATCTTTTAGCAAGATTTAATCATTTTTACCAAATCAATCATTAATACCTTAATTAAAAACATAAATCAAGAGTCAAATACTTTGGAATTTCATTAAAGAACCTTGATTAGAGGAGTAGCATGAAATTACCTCCAATCCTTTCTCTTCTTTCAATTGGCAAGTTTTCAACTCGAGAAGCTTTAAGAAATCTTTGCAAATCTTTAAGTAGAATCTTTGGAAAAGTGTTGTGAATCAAAAGGAAAAATTAATGAAAAGAATTCTGGAAATTGAGAGAAAAGAGATAATGTTTGGATGAAGAGAAAAGGAGAAATATAAAAGTTACGTAAAAAATGATTTAACAAATTAACTTCCTTGTTTTAATAAAATCACCCTCTCCCATTTTAATTAAAACATTAAAATCACATGATAGTTAAAGAAAAGGATTAATTGCCATTAAGCTCACTAAAGATTCTAAAAATTTGACTCTCTTTTAAAAATCACACTTTTCTATAGTTTTAAATCTTTACAATTTGGTCAGTGCCCAGAATGTACACGTTCCAAAACCCATTTTATAAAATTGATTTTACCAAACCCATCTATATCATTTTAGATGATTTTATAAATTGTTCCTATATTTTTACCTCATCCCGAACCATGATTTCCCTAAACCATCCCTAAATACTCGAATCTCTAACTCTAGATTAGACTAACCTAAACCGATGCCTAAAACACCTAGGCCCAAAAACTGGGGCGTTACAATTCTGAGGCTTGGTTTGAGAGCACCCAAAGGATTCTTGGTCAGATGGGTTGAATGACGTGCATAAGATGGGTTGTGTTGAATCCTTGCTATATGGAGATGCTTATACATGGTGGATGACCATCACTACGGGTATGGAACCTGCCGATTTGACATGGGAGTTCTTTGGAACTAATTTTAAGAGGAAATATTTGGGTGATCGCTATCTTGATGAAAAGAAGTGAGAATTCATGTCTTTAGTGCAAGGAAGCTTGACCGTTTTAGAATATGAGGTTCAGTTTGTTTGGTTGAGCCAGTATGCTCCTAATTTGGTTTCTGACGAACAAAAGAGATGTGAACGTTTCCATTATGGGCTTGTGAAGGAGGTCACGCCTTATATGTTGGCTTTGGATTACACAAATTTTGATGTCTTAGTCACTCGTTCTAAGGACATCGAGCAGAATTTGGGTTTAGTTGCTTGTTCGAGTGGTTCTAGTTTTGGAAAGAGGTTGGCTGAGTATGATGTGGGTAGAGATCGTTTGAACAAGCATACAGATAGGAGGTATCAACCGGATCCAAGGTATGGTGGTGGTAACCCTGGTCGTGGCCAGCAAGACCATAATGCTTTTGTTCGTAATATAGAGTATAACTAGTGTGGTAGATGGCACACGAGAGAGTGTTGGGGTAATATGGGTATGTGTTGGAATTGTGGGACACGAGGTCTTTTTAATTTTCAGCATAGGGATGATGGACAGAGGAATGTTGCTCGTGTTGTTGTTGTTCAGCCTAAGGGAGGTGGACATGCTAGGGTGTATACGCACCGAGAGGGAAGGAATGACAAAGATGTTATCGCAGGTACCTTTACTTTGCAATCCTTGTTATTACTTTCTTTGGTTGATTCCGGTTCTAGTCACTCATATATTTTACGCGGGCATGCACAAGCGCTTGATTTACCTATTGAGTTGTAAGATGTTGTTATGCGTGTAACCAATTATTTTGGGGAGACGATTGTTATGAGGAAGTTGTATAGGAGGTGTCTTTTGTCTATTCAAGGTCATATGTTTGAGGTTGATCTTATGGAGTTGCCTTTCTACGGTTTTGATGTAATTCTTGGTATGGATTGGTTATCTGAGCATAGGGCTGTGGTTGATTTTGAGACCAAGAACTAAACTTGCCGATAATTATGAGGTTGTAATCGTAGGCGAGTATGTGAAATTCTTGTCTAATTTGGTTTCGGGTCTTGAAGCGAGTTGATTGATTTGTTTGGGATGTGAAGCTTTCCTAGCTTATATAATGAATCCGGGTACAAAGGTGGGGTGAGTACAAGACATACGTACGATATATGAGTTTATGGGTGTATTTCCGGAAGAGTTGCCTAGTTTGCCACAGAATAGAGAGGTTGAGTTTGACATTGAGTTGTAAGAAAATATGACTCATGTGTCTATTGCTCCCTATCGAATGGCGCCGAAAGAGTTGAAGGAGTTGAATACGCAACTTCAAGAGTTGCTTGATCGAGGTTTCATTAGGCCTAGTATTTCACCTTGGGGTGTACCGGTCTTGTTTGTGAAGAAGAAAGATGGCACGATGCGAATATGTATAGATTATCGGCAACTGAATAAGTTGACGATTAAGAACAAGTATCCTTTTCCAAGGATTGATGATCTTTTTGATTTGTTTCGATGTGCTCCAGTGTTTTCCAAGATTTATTTTAATTTTGAATATTACTAGATGAAGGTAAAGGATGTGGATGAGCTTAAGACTGCTTTTTGTACGAGGTATATGCGTTATGAGTTTTTGGTGATGCCTTTTGGTTTGACTAATGCCCCCTCTGCATTTATGGACATGATGAATCGTGTTTTTCATGAGTTTTTGGATAGGTTTGTGGTTCTGATTATCGATGACATTGTTGTGTACTCTCGTACCAAGGAGGATCATGATAAGCATTTGCGGATCGTGTTGCATGTTTTGTTGGAAAATCATCTTTATGTCAAGTTGAGCAAGTGCGTGTTTTGGCTTAAGGAAGTTGTGTTCCTTGTATATGTGGTGTTAGCTAAAGGGATTTGGGTCGATCTTCAAAAGGTTGAGGTAGTGATGAATTGGAAGTCGCCTAAGTCGGTCCACGAAGTTCGTAGTTTCCTTGGTTTGGCGTGATACTTACGTAGGTTTGTGGATGATTTTCAAGGATTGCTGCTCCTTTGACAAAGTTGTTGCAAAAGGATGTTAAGTTTGAATGGACGGAGGTTAGACAACAAGCTTTCGAGAAGTTGAAGGAAGCGTTGACACAAGCTCCTATCTTGATTTAATCCAAATCAGGTAAAGAGTTTGTAGTTTACAGTGATGCATCCTATGTTGGGTTGGGATGCGTGTTGATGCAAGATTTTCAAGTAGATGTGCTTCATCTATGGTTTTGATGGATTTGATTTAATGGAGTTGCCTTTCTATGGTTTTGATGTAGTCCTTGGGATGGACTGGTTGACCGAGCATAAGATTGTGGTGCTAAGCGAGTTACCTTGAAACTATTGATGATTACGAAGTAGTAATCGTGGGTGAGAATGTGAAATTCTTGTCCAATTCAATTTCGGCTCTTGAGGGGAGTCGTATGATGGAGTTGGATTGTGAAGCTTTCTTAGCTTATATGATGAATCTTGGTATAAAGGAGGTGCAAGTACAAGACATACGAATGGTACGTTAGTTTTTGGGTGTCTTTCCGGAACAATTGCATGGTTTGCCACCGAACAAAGAGGTTGAGTTTGGCATTGAGTTGTATAAAAATACGGCCCTAGTGTCTATTGCTCCCTATCGGATGGCACCCAAGGAGTTGAAGACGCAACTTAAGGAGGTTCTAGATCGAGGGTTCATTAGGTCGAGTGTTTCACCTTAGGGTGCACCGGTCTTGTTTGTAAAGAAGAAAGATGGCACAATTTGTATGTGTATAGATTATCGACAATTGAACAAGTTGACGATCAAGAACAAGTATCCTTTTCCAAGTATTGATGAATTGTTTGATCAGTTTCGAGGTGCTTCAATGTTTTCTAAGACTGGTTTGAGGTATGGATATTATCAATTGAGGGTAATGGATGTGGATGTGCCTAAGACAATTTTTCGTACAAGGTACATGCATTATGAGTTTTTGGTGATGCCTTTTGGTTTGAAAAATGCACCGTCTACATTCATGGACATGATGAATTGTGTGTTTCATGAGTTTTTGGATCAATTTGTGGTTGTGTTTACTGATGATATTCTTGTGTACTCTCCTATCGAGGAGGATCATGATAAGCATTTGCGGATAATGTTTCAAGTGTCGTTGCAAAATCAACTTTATGCCAAGTTAAGTGTGAGTTTTTGCTTAGAGAAGTGTTCTTTCTTGGACATATGGTGTCGGTAGAAGGAATCTGGGTCGACCCATATAAAATTGAGGCGGTGATGAACTTGAAGATGCCTAAGTCGGTGACGAAAGTTAGTAATTTCCTTGGTTTCGTGAGCTACTATCGACGGTTTGTGGATGGGTTTTCTAAGATTGATGCTCTATTAACCAAGTTGTTGCAAATGAATGTTCGTTTTGAGTTTTTGAATGTTAAGCAACAAGCATTTGAGAGGTTGAAGGAAGCTTTGACACAAGCTCTTGTCTTGATTCAACCTGAATCGGGTAAGAAGTTTGTAGTTTATAGTGATGCAACGTATGTTTGATTGGGATGTGTGCTGATGCAAGGTGGGAAGGTTGTGGCGTATGCATCTAGGCAATTGAAGGTGCACGAGCACAACTGTCCTACTCATGACCTAGAATTTGTTGCAGTTGTGTTTGCTTTAAAGATTTGGAGGCATTACCTTTATGGTGAGAAATGTTTGGTTTATACGGATCATAATCGTTTGAAATATCTAATGTCTCAAAAAGAGTCAAATCTTAGGCAACGAAGATGGTTGGAGATGCTTAAAGATTACGACTTGACGATAGAGTATCACCTTGGAAAGGGCAACATTGTGATCAACCCTTAATTTTGGAACATTGACATTGTATATGAATTCCCTGATGTCTTCCTGGTGAACTTTCGGGATTACCCCCAACCCGTGAAGTGGAGTTTGGCATTGAGGTACAACCTGGGACTGCTCTGGTTTTCGTTGCACCATATCGTATGGTCGTTGTTGAATTAAAGCAGTTGAAAAATCAGATTGAAGAATTGTTAAGCAAAGGTTTTATTCAACCGAGCTCTTCCGCTTAGGGAGCACCAGTTCCCTTTGTAAAGAAGAAAGATGGTTCTATACGATTGTGTATTGACTAACGAAAGCTGAACAAAGTAACCATCAAGAACAAGTATCCATTGCCTAGAATAGACGCCATGTTCGATCAACTAAAAGATGCCTCTATTTTTTCATACATCGTATATTGGAGCATGATATTGATATTGATAAGCATGAAATTTTTACATGCACCACTCATTGATATTTACATTGTATATGACTACCTCACTAGGCAATGTATGCCTAACGTGTCTCATCTCATACATTTCAGGTTAAGGAATCAACCCCTTTTGATGATCAGAGAAGTCGAGGCCAGACAAGTCACTACAAGCCAAAGTAATGTATTTTGACTTTATGAACTCTAAGGAACGTGGAAAAGTAGTTGAACTAGTCCCTTGTGCCTATTTTGTTATGTCTACTATGTGTATAAGTTGAAAAGATGTTAAAGGCGTTAATATGACTTTTGGTTTGGTTAAAAGTCGGCAAAAATGTCATATTTGGCTCACTTAGGTGAAAACCTAGTAAACGTATTCGAATGATCTTGAAATTTGGCATGCTTGTAGTTTTTAGCATTGAAATATTGTGTGTAAAGTTTCATTGCATTTGAACATCGTTTGGTAAGTCAATTTGATTAAAAGCTAGCAAAAACTGTCATTATAGGTCAGGCCGTATAGATACGGGGTAATGGCGTATCGATACGGTTATGCATAATTGAACCTAAGACACAGGGCGTATCGATACGATTTGAAGTTGTATCAAAAAATTTTGCCACTGGAATTCTTTGTTTTGATACAGGCCTAGCCTGTATCAGAACGGGTCTAAGTCAAAGTCAATGAAACTCAACCCATACCGAAACAAGGCTTACCTGTATCGATACAGGTAATGGGCAAAGTCAGCCAAGGTTGACCATCATGTACCCGTATCAAAACAACACCAAGGCATTTCGATACATGGTTAGTTAAGTTGGTTAAAAATGCTTTATCTGGAAGTTTACAATGTTCACAGATTGGTCACTATAAATAGGATGATTAAATTGGATGAGTAAATGAATTTCGATATGTATGAAAATTTTTAGACTTGTTAATATTGTATAGATTTTAACTATGGTATAGTTAATTGTATCTAAGGAGCTCTAAATTATCAGATTTACAGTTTACTCCCTAAAACATGTAATAGTTATGAATTTGTCCTAAATGATTATTTATCGCTTCATAATGAATGCATTGGACTAAGATGTATGTTTGGTAGAGTTTTATTAGTTTAACATTGATCATATGTCGATTAAGAAATGAAATTCTATCGCACCAATCACAGTACTGTTCACACTACAAGAAACTATTAGAAAACCTATCAATATGCACAAGTGAACAAATCAAAAGTAATTTAATTTAGAAGCATACAAACAATCATAATTAATTGGAATAAATAACATGTATTTTTAATAAAAACAATTACCTCAATTGAAATTACTAAGAATCAAATCGAAAATGCTTAATTACTTGTTAATTTAGTGAAAAGGGACATGATTGAATGAAATTAATCATATGCTCAATTTATTTAAAAACATGCAAAATAGTGACCTAAATGCAAAAGAAACTAAATTTTAAGGCTCAATTAACAACTAATTAGCGAATATTTAGGACCTAATTAAAAGAAAATTAAACCTACATGCTGAAAATCAATCAAATTAAAATTATGTAGGACTAAATTGTATTAGATGTAAAAATAAAAGACTAAATGAAAACCCTAAAAGGCGGCATGACTTAAACGATAAATAACCCTAAAACTTAAAAATAACACGGGCACGTCACAACCCAATTTTAGCGCAAAAAGATAAACCGTAATTTTAAATTTCCCAATTTATAAAACCCGAACTCTTGAAGATTTTGAAAAATTTTATCAAAATTTGTAAATCAAATTTCGAGACCAAGATTTAATATTTTAAACTTACAGTCTAATCCGTAATTTCTACAAACATTTGATTTTTAATTTGAATTTCTTAAATTAAAATTAAATTATGAAAAACTCAAAATTTGAGTTTAAACATGTGATTTCTAAAAGTTCAAGGACTATTATACATTTTAAAAAAATTATTTTCCCTTTTCGCAAACATGACCTTAGAGAATCGATTGGACACAACTGATATTGATTATGCTTTTGTTATAGCTGCTTTTCATGGAAGATGCTTACTGCTTAGATGGACCATCCATAGATTCTTTAAAGTGGGGGAAATTAGTTCATTTACTTGGTTTAGGACAATATTTTATATGATTGTTTTTGTGGGAGGCGGTGAAATCTAAAGAGCATTTGATAAATAAGAAACATAAAGCGAAAGATGGCCAGAGAGAAAATGAGCATTTGAAGATCCTCTGAGTCTGAACCATCGACATCGCATCATTTTGGTTACAAACGTAATGGAGATTGGGAGACATGGAGAAAGTAATGAACGCTCAACAAGAATGTGTTAGTCCTGATTCACTTATAGATGACACCTCACCAGACTTTAATGACAGAATTGTTAGAGAAGTTAAATGATGGGTACGATTTTCTTTTCCATTCTTCATTTTTGAGATATGAATGTATTGATCTTGCGATATGGGTTTTGAATTGTAACTGGTTTCGTGGTTTATTCTTAGGTTATTGTATTGTTAAACTTTTTTGAGCGCGCTCTATGTGTTTGCTGAAATGTCTAACTGAATTAACAGGTAGGCAGGTACATCTGAAAACTCTGTTTTTTTAGTTTCAAACTTTCATCTGTTTGATAACTCCGAATTAGCAGGATTGGTGAAGAAGAATTGGAAATCGAGATACATATGATGGCCTTCTGGAGTTCCTTTTCGTTCATAGAGTCCATAAAGCTAAGATTTCAAATTTCGTATAGAACGGAAATAAGCTACAAGTGATTTCGGATGTAGCCGAGGATTACACTCTACAGTTGTGGCAATTAGCTGAGAATTGAGAGATAGTATATATCAAGAGGGTCATGACATTTAAACTGCGAAGGAGTGAGGACTTACTATTCATATTTCATACATATTAGATTAGAAGTTTTGTCACAAAACAATTTATTGATGTTAAAATTTAAGCTAATTTGTGAAATAATGTACTTTTTATGATAAAATAACTATTTTATTTTAACAAATATTTTTTATAAGTAACATTTAGTGATGAAATAGAAGTAGTTAGAAATTATATTTTGTTGTAATATGTATTTTTGGCACGAATTTTTTTTTCGTTCGATGTCAGAATTTAAGTTAATTGTGACAAAGTTTGATTTTTGTGATGAAATAAATATTTTATTCTAACAAATATTTTGTCTCTATAAGTTACATGTACTGAAGAAATAGAAGCAAATAGAAATTAATTTTAGTTGCAATATGTAATCTTGTCGCAAAAACTCTTTATATTTGATGTTAAAACTACAAGTTAGTTGTGACAAAGCATACTTCTCGTGATAAAATAGTTAATTTATTATGAAAATATTTTGTCGTGATATGTTAATTATAGTAACAAAATTTTATTGTTACGTTAAATAGTAGAAAATGGTAACAAACGCAATTTCGTCATAATATACTTTACATGAGGGGGTTATTCTAACAAACATGGTAACAAATAAAATTTGTCAAAATTAATATATCATGACAAATTTAATACTTTTAGTGATATATAATTTTGTTACAATATTATAAATTTCTTGTAGTGTCATTGGTAGCACTTTCCGACCCGGTTCTCGACTAGGCTGGAAAGGGGGTGTTACAGTTTATTGATGATATTCTCGTGTACTCTCGTACCGAGGAGGATCATAATAAGCATTTGTGGATTGTGTTTCAAGTGTTGTTGGAAAATCAACCTTATGCCAAGTTAAGTGTGAGTTTTGGGTTAGAGAAGTTGTCTTTCTTGGACATGTGGTGTCGGCCGAAGGAATTCGGGTTGACCCACATAAGATTGAGGCAGTGATGAACTGAAAGACGCCTAAATCATTGACAGAAGTTTGTAGTTTCCTTGGTTTGGCGGGCTACTATCGACGGTTTGTGGATGGGTTTTCTAAGATTGATGCCCCGTTAACCAAGTTGTTGCAAGAGAATGTTCGTTTTGAGTGGTCGAATGTTAAGCAACAAGCTTTCAAGAGGTTGAATGATGCTTTGACGCAAGCTCCTGTCTTGATTCAACATAAATCAGGTAAGGAGTTTGTAGTTTATAGTGATGCGTCATATGTTGGTTTGGGATATGTGCTGATGCAAGGTGGGAAGGTTGTGGCATATACATGTAGGCAATTGAAGGTGCACGAGCGCAACTATCCTACTCATGACCTAGAACTTGATGCAATTGTATTTGCTTTAAAGATCTGTAGGCATTACATTTATGGTGAGAAGTGTGCGGTTTATACGGATCATAAGAGTTTGAAATATCTAATGTATAAAAAAGAGTTGAATCTTAGGCAACGATGATGGTTGGAGTTTCCTAAAGATTACAACTTGACGATAGAGTATCACCCTGGAAACGCCAATGTTGTGGTCGTTGCCTTGAGTAGGATGGTGGCTGTAGAGTTGAGGGCCATGTTTGTTGTATTGAGTATATCGCGAGATGGTAGATTGATAGCTGAGTTATAAGTGAAACCTTCCTTGATTCAGTTGATTAAGGTGAAGCAGTTTCTTGATGATTCTTTAGTGCCTCATGTTCAAGACATAGCGGATGGTAATGCAACAGATTTTTGTTTCATTGATGATAGTGTTTTGTGCTTTAAAAGTAGAATAGTTGTTCCGGAGGATGTTGAGTTGAGGCACACTATTTTGATTGAGGCTCGTAGAAGTCCTTTTGCTATGCATCCTGCTAGTACAAAGATGTATGGTGGATTGAAAGATGAGTACTATTGGGTTGGTTAAAGGAGGATGTTACAAAATCTGTGAGTAAGTGTATGGATTGCCAGCGCGTAAAAGCTGAGCATCAATTTCCTTCCAGGTTGTTGTAACCTTTGAGAATACTGGAATGGATATGGGAGAGGATTACGATGGATTTTGTGTCCGGTTCTTTTTTGACCATGTCAAAGAAGAACTCCATATGTGTTATTGTAGATCACCTTACGAAGTGTGCGTATTTCTTAGCTGTGCATACTACGTATACGTTGGATAAGTTGGCAGAACAGTACATTGCTGAGATAGTGTGTTTGCATGGTGTACCTAAATCGATAGTGTCAGATAGAGATCCGAGGTTTACTGCGAGGTTTTGGGAGTGTCTACATCAGCGTTGGGTATGCGTTTAAATTTCAGTACCTCGTATCATCCTCAGACAGATTGTCAGTTTGAGCGAGTTATGCAAGTGCTTGAGGATATGTTGAGGAGTTGTATTATGGATTTCCAAGGTTCTTGGGAGAAACAATTGCCTTTGGTGGAGTTTGCCTATAATAATAGATTTCATGCGAGTATACAAATGGCTCCGTATGATGCTTGTATGGAAGAAAATGTAGAACGCCTCTTTGTTGGGCGGAGTAGGGGCAAAAGTTGGTTTCCATGTCGAAATTACTTAAGGGAATGACTGAAAAGGTGAAGCTTATTTGTGATCGATTCAATGCAGCATCGGTTCGTCAAAAATCTTACGCAGATTTAAAGCGTAAGGAGATCGCGTGTTTTTGAAGGTATCACCTTGGAAGAAGGTTATGAGGTTTGGACGTAAGGGTAAGCTTACTCCAAGGTTTATTAGACCTTATGAGGTTGTGGAGTGTGTTGGTCCTGTTGCATATCAGTTGAGGTTGCCTCCCGAGTTGGAGAAAATTCATGACATGTTTAATGTTTTGATGTTGCGAAGGTATAGGTCGAATCTATCGCCTATTATGCATGTTGATGAGATTGAGTTGAATCCGGATTTGTCTTATGATAAGGAACCTATTGGGAGTCTTTATTCTAGTAGCAAAGTTTTTCATGGTAAGACGATTGAACTTGTGAAGGTGTTCTGGCGACATCGAGGAGTTGAGGAGGCCACGTGGGAAAGCAAGGCAGACATATTAAAGTAGTTTATGCACCTTTTTCCTTCCGGTAAAAATTCGAGGATGAAATATCCTAAGAGGGGGAGAGTTGTAACACCCCAATTTTGGGCCTAGAGGTTTTAAAGGCGGTTTAGGGTCCGATGAATTTAGATTAGAGATTCGGGTCAGTTCAGGGAAAACTTGGTTCGGGATTTGATATAATTATGTGAAAATTTTCTAAAACCCTCTTTAAATATATATTGAGGGAAAGTGAAGTCAATTTTGGAAAATGATTTTCGGAAAGTCACATTTCGGTTTGGTGACTAAAAAGTAAAAATTGCAAGTTTCGTTTCAATGGCTAAATTGAAGAGAGCCAAAAGTTTGAATCTTTAGGGAGCTATTACACCAAGGTGTTATCAGCTATTCCCTTGATTTTTTATTTTTAAAAGATTTAATTAATTGATTTAATAAGAGAGTTTTATTAAAAGAGATTTTAAAAGGCTAAACATTTTCTTGCGTAACTACTTTTCTCTCAACTATCCCAGCAGCCAAACTCTCTTTTCATCACTAAAATATCTAGAGAATTATCTCATTCCATCTACTTTTAATTCCTAAATGATGCCCATGGATTTCTATAACAACTAGCTAGAGTTTTCTTGAAGGATTTCATCAAAATCATTGCAAATCAAGGGGAAAGCTTGTGTTAGAGGTGATCTTTATTTTCCCTCATCTAATCAAGGTTCTTTATTGAAATTCACAAGTCTTTGGCTCTCTACTTTTGATTAATAACAAGATTTTGTAATTCAATTGATGAAAATTGCTAAATTATGCTTTGTAAGATGATTTATCAAGATTTTTGTTATGGTATTGTTTTGTTTGATTTGAGGTTTATTTTAATCATGATTTGGATGTTAAATGATGTGTAAATAAAGGTTTTATGAATGTAATCCCGAAATAAGTTGGATCTCTAATTGTTAGATTGCTAGATTTTGGGTTTTTGAGGTGTTAGTGTGAAATCAGAGTTGCTGGAGGTATAAGGAAGTGATTAGGTTGATTTTAGATGTTGATTGATGATTAAAATTGGGTGGAAGTGTTAGAATATGGCTAGGCTAAGTTTAGAGAGTGATTGAAGGTGATTTCGGTTGTTCTCGGATGGGTGTTTTGGTGTTTTGGACATAGGAGCAAGATTGTTTATGTTACTAGTGATTTTAATGCATTATGATGCATTAATCCTCTGTTCTTGTGTGGTATAAACAAGGGAGAATACATTGGAAGCAATCGGTGAAGTTCCGGGTGATTCGGATGCTTGATTTCGCGTCAGTGAATCTTGGTTTCGCGAGTTGGTGAGTGAGAACGTGTTTTCCAGTTTTGAAACACTTTAAAGGTGGTTTTGGGAACATAGTGTAAGCTTGAAACACTTTACTAAGTTCGGAAGTAAGTAAAAGGATTTCCTCCGTCGGATTGTGCTATTATGAGTTTGTTGATGCACTTGATTTTAAATGCATATTACCTACTATTTAAAGCATGATTTGAGGTAAGCGATTTACTGTTTTTGATGTTATATTGAAGAATGATGCACATGGCAAGTGATCCTTGTAAGTATATGCTTATACTTGTATTATGAAGCATGGTTTGATGCTTGGAAATGTGGTTTATGGTAATGCTTTGAAAACAATGAGGTTTATGTTAAATTGCGAATTATATTTACAAGTGGTGTTGTGAAATTGGTTTACAAATGATATCGGATATTGTTTGCCGGCTATAGGATTGAGTGCACTATAAACAATTCGCCTTGGATGTTGATGGGTTTATACGGTGTACCGAATACTTCATCCAAGTACCCTAACGATTGAGGAAAGTGGATAGTGTCCCATCTCTCGTTAGTGAGGTTATACATCTACCGATGAGTGGTGTTGAGGGGTTTATATGTGTTGTCACTAAATTTTCACCTCATTTTTTGTATTTAATTATTACTATTATATATATTAGTATTAATAATATTTATTAATAAAGACAAAAAATAATAATAAAACAATATGTAAACCGTAATAAAGAGCCCATTTTAAATAATAAAGGGTCTATTTTAATAAAATAAATCCCCCTTAAAATAATAGATAAGAAACTCATTTTTATTTTAAAGGGCCCAAACTAACCTATTTATGTTGTTTTTGTGCATGATTAATTGGGGCCATTGGATTAAGGGAAGGAAGATCAAAGGGCTAGGATGAATCAAATTAGAAAAGAAAAAAAGAGAGGAAGGACCACTCGCACCCAAGCGCCAGGCGCGTGTGCCACACGCGCGCAGAGCTGATCCCTTCCCCCAGTTTCGAAGATGTTTAGAAAATGGGAGGGGGTTGTCGCTGCGCCACCGATCACCGACCACTACCGTTTGAGATGCCAGCCGACTCACCTCAGCCCTGCCGTGCTAACGCTACTGGCGCCGCATCTCTTCGCCGCCAGTCACCAGCAAAAAAAGAAAAATGAGGTCAAACCTAATTCGAATTTAAGGGGATTTTTATCTGTAAATCCTCAAATTCAAGCATTCTTGTACCTATAAAATTAGAAAAGGCTGAATTCATTTGTTAGCTTGAGATTAGGGGTTTGAAAACAGATTTTGGGGGAAGAAATTAAGGATTTGTTCTTGAAGATCAAGCATTCTTGTACCTATAAAATCCTTGTAATTTTCATGTATGAATCAACAAGAAAAAATCTGAAAAAACATTGAAAAAATCATTAGAAAGCTTTAGAAATTTCAGTAGGCTTGTAGAAGAAAAAGCTCGAATTTCCCGGTGAAGTTGTAATCAAGATTGTTGGAATCAAAGAAAGCAAGTTCATCTTTTATTTTGACTTTCTTGTTTAATTTGATGTTTGAGTGATATCTGTTTGTTGAAAGTTTGATGTTGATACTTTGAATGCATTGTTACTCGAATTTAAATTAATTTATGGTTTTTTGGTTAATTTTCGAATGTACAAAAGATGGGTGTTCTTCATTTTTGAAGAACACCAAGAAGAATGCAAGAACACTTTTTTTGAAGTTTGATCTTTCATGATGGAAAAAATTAAAATGGTGTTATTGTGCCTTAACACAATTCTTTAAAAAAACACAAAATTGGGCTTAAAGAGATTTGATTCTTTTGTTTTTTTTTTATCAAGTTTAGTTTTAATAATTTCTTTTATCAAGTTTATTTTTTAGGAAATTAAATATTTATTTTTTGAAAGAGAAATATAAAAGAAAATTAATATTTTTTAAATCATCAAATAGTCACATTTCTTTAAAAAAAACTTCAAAAAAAATTTCCTAAAAAAATCTAATTTAATAAAAATGACATGATTTTAAGGGAAAAAAATTATTTAAAAAATGTGTGAATAAAAATTGAAAACAGGTGTCTTTTTCCCTTGTAAATATTTAATTTTTTGGTTTAATCCTTGCTTTTATATTTGGTTGCTTGTTTAATAATAAATGTAGCGTCTTACCAAACAGAGATGACGAGTTAGCGCCAGAAATGTTGGCGGTGATCGCAGTTCATTTCCCGGGCGGTAAGATCGTTAAAATAGATTTATATTCATTAAATAAACAAATAAAGTCGAACCTTCGCGAACATGCAAATCCCAGTTTTTGAAAACAATTTTAAAATCAATTAGGTACCAATTTTGGGCGTCGTGGGGTGCTAACCCTTCCTTACGCGTAACCGACCCCCGAACATGTTTTATGGTTTTCGTAGACCAAAACCGTTGTTTAATTAAAACAAAACGTTTTATTAAAATAACCCCGTTTAAAAGTGATCCAATCACACTTTTCAAAACGATTGGTGGCTATAATAACGTTTTTTTTAAATCGATTAAATGGGGAATTTCTTTTAAAAAAGCGTGTTTTGGAAAATAATAAAAACTTTGAGTCTCCACCGGCCACTAACGTAGGCCGGACACCACAAAAAACCAGAGATTCGTTTTGAAAGGGGTTCAGAAGTTGGTTACGTGTGGGGAAGGATTAGCACCCCCATCACACCCGGAAATCGGTACCAAAATATTTTGTTGCTTTTAATCGATGGAAATTGTTTATAATTTAAAATGAATTTAATTAGGTGTTCTTAATTGACTATAATTGTACGGACTTTGACAAATTGGTGGTTTCAAATTAATTAAACATTTAATTAAAAAGGATGACGATGCAACAGACCAAAGACTAAACCGACATCATATAAGTCTTACTGTCGTGTTAGTTTAGGGTTCGGATCCCGTAGGTCACCTTTATGCATGATGCAAGCATTTAGGAATGATGTTAAGACACTGCCCCTTTTTAAACTATCGCTTACCTCGAGACGGTAAGGATTAACCCAAATATTTGGTCAGCATCCATTGAGTTCGTTCTGTTACGACACAAATATCGGGATTAATAGATACCTCCATTTTTTATGGTTTAAATTGATTAATTAACATGCAATCAAAATATTAGAGGTCACGTGAATGTAAATTTAAAAATGCATGCCAAATAAATATCACATGAAATAAAACGGGGCAAATACAAATAAAATCTCAAATGTCATATGAACATTACTATACGTAAAAATTTTACATTATACAAAGGTAATATTCATGTATGTATATATATATTGAATAAAATATTCATATATATATATATTATGCGGGTAATCAACATTATATATCTTATGTAAAAAACATCATTATATATATAAACCTTTTGCAGTAATATGTATACATATATGACGATTTAAAACTATGTAATATATACATATATAAATGTTATATATATAGGCACGTGTATATACGGAAACATATATGTAACAAAAAAAAAAGGGGGCAGAAGCTATATGTACATGATAAAACTACATACTATGTATTATAAAATGTTATGTATTATATGTATAAACCATGTGTTATAGCAAAACTATATATTATACAAAAAAAACTATACATTATAGCAAAGTTATAAGTTATATTATAAAACTATACGTTATATGTATATTAAAACCATATTTTCATATATAATAAAACTTTATATTATATACTATATTATATATTATATAAGAACTATATGTGTTGCACCATATCATAATATACATTATACTTTATTATATACATATACTCTACATTAAAACGAACAACAAGCCACAAAATAACATATATATGCACGAACCAACTTGCCTCAGTAGTTAAGGGAACAGTTGTTGTTCCTAGAGGTCACGGGTTCGAGCATCAGCAGCTGCAGCAGGGTGATTGAACGTTCATTGTCAAATGGTTGAGAGTATATTTAGAACATATACTACTTGTAATTACTCTAGCTTTCATAAAAAAACATATATATGAAAAACATAAATAAGATCATGAATAAAAGGGTAAAAGGGCATGAAAATTAAAGATGCATAAACTAGGGGGCTTCAAAGGGGGTTTTCTTCACTGGAAAATGGACCAAATCGAATAAAAACTGATGTTTTGAGGGTTCAAAGGGGAGTAAACCACTAAAAAGCGGTTTAAGCCTGAACGGAGACAAAATTGAAAACCGTTGAAAACAAAGAATGGTTATGGGCGTTATTAGGGAAACACAAAAGGGTTTAAAACAACAGTGGGCAATTTTTTTAAGAAAGAACCAAGTATAAAAGTCAAGAAAAAAATAAGATGACTCATTTTGTTACTCCATTTACGAAACTAAAAACCAAATCCTCTGAAACAAAAAGTGGAACGCCGCCGTAAACCACCGTATCAGCCGCCGTTCACCGGTGCTGGTGTACCAAAATCTTAACTCAAAAATACCTTCTCTTTCCTCTAAACTCAAATCTGAAACCCATTTTAAAAGAAACCAAACAAAAGCCCCTCTTTTTTTGAAAAGTTGAATGCCCTAGAACTAAAAAAACTCTGTTTTTAACCCCTGAAATTCGAACGGCTCACCATGCGCGACCCCCTAATCGAAGGCTGAAAGATTTGTTGCCGACGAGATTTGTAACCCACTCGTCCCGGTCCGGACGCTTGACCGATCCGAGTAGGCTACACGGGGATAACCGAGATGAAACCCATTAAGGCTCCACTTCGGTTACCGACTCTAGGAAAACTTTTTCATTTATTATCATATCTATATGCATTAATCAAACCTAAGCAGAAGCCCAACAACAAACAGGGCCTAAGCCCAACCCTCGAAACCCTTTAGAGATGTCAAAAAGCCCAATTACAGGCATGTGTTTCGAAACAGTTGAAACTCGTTTCGAAACACGAGCTTAGTTTTAAAAGCCAGACACCCGTTTCGAAACGCATCCACCCCGTTTCGGAATAGGTCTCATTTTTCCTTGCCGTTTCGATACTCATTTCGAAACAGGCATTTACAGTGGCCAAAGTGTTTCGAAACAGGGGCTCACAGTAGCCAAAACGTATCGATACACGTTTCGATACGGGGCCCTGGAACCACACCCGTTTCGAAACAGGGCTATCCGTTTCGAAACACCTGCACTCTGCGAATACTCAAAATCAGCTTTAAACACCTCCAAATGATCCCACACGTCCATAACGACTCCAAGAAGCAAACATAACATACGAACACACTCTAGAGGCATGCACCCTATTGCAAACATATTCAAGATTCATAAAGATATAATGTAGGCATCCAATCCAAAGATCATGCATAGCATTCAAGGTTCATGTTTCGAAAGGACATACACTTAGACAATTAAGGTAGGCAATTAAACATGGTTTACAAGCATTCAAGACAACGAAAAGCCAATCAACAACATGGCATATAAAAGGAGTCTAACATGCTCCTAACCAACCCACATCAACATACTTCAAAGGCTCAAACAACATATACATGTCCCATTGCTTGACCATTACATCATTTAACGAAAATGTCCATACTTGATAGCTAAGATAGCACCACAAGGCACACACTTGGAGGCCCCTTCTTGCACTAGCAACCCACGAACTAAGGACCTACATTGTCAAACAAACGATAGTGTAAGCATAAAGCTTAGTGAGGGTAAGCTCATTAAAAATAAACCTCGACAATGCAGCGTCCAAGCACGAGCACAACAAGGTAAATGCATGTTCTTACCTTCGATCCTCATGAGCCAAAAGTGCATATGATGCATGAACATATATACAATATTATGCCATGTTCAACAAGCTCAATCCACATCATATGTAAACACATATAACCATCCATATAAGAATAACATTTCATATCACATTGATACACATAACAACTCATATTGGCACCTAGCTATGACTTGAATACGCGGATAAACACGTTAGAACTCACATCCAACAACAACTTTACCTCACGGTGGGATTACACTCATCACCGTTCACGCAGAGGGGATTTCACTCATCACCGACTAATATATATAAGAAGGTTTTTCGGGCGAACCCGTACTCCATCTTGATGACTACCATCATCAAGACCACGCGCGCATTTGACTCACGTGTGCACACTAACATCCTAATGATCGATCATTTGTACCCAAGCATACTAGTTCCAACATTAAACAAATCCACAATATCTCATATCACTTCCATGCTTAGCACGTACTCACCATGATCACAATTATGAATAATCCAGATCCATATCACAATGCATCAACATCATGCCTCAACATAATGTATAACATATTTATACACAACCATCATCAACACAAATCATCATGAGGCATAAACAATAATTATAGAGTTCAACCAAAGTCTCTAACTAAAGCTTGGGATTAGGCTACCACTCTAATCCCAACTCTAGGTGGGTCTACCAAGCCCAACATAGTCCACATGCTTGAACCAAATACTCAAAACCATTTTAAAACATTAAACCACTCACCTTCACTTCCAAGCTCAACTATCAAGTAACTGACACCTTCAAGCTTCCAGATTCACTCCCGATGCTTCACCAACACAAGTCCTTGTCTCTAAACAACTCAACACAATCCAAACAACCTTAAATCCGCTCATACATCAATGTAGCTAACCCGGAATACTATTCAAACATCAAACACAAGAATTGAAGCCATGGACAACCCCCAAAAACCACAAACTCGAGCAGCCCTTATACCCAATCCAAAACCTTTGATTTCAACACTTTTAACACTTCCAAATGGTTCCAAAACAACCCTCAACTAACGTACTAACATTAGCCCTCCATTTCCAAAATAGAACACACCCAAAATCCACTCCAAAACCCTTCAAAAACCCCTATTAAACATAATATATTAGTAATATTTAGGTTTTTTTTCAATCGAATAACAATGACCAAACATAATAATATGAATATATATATAACTAATAATATTTTTGTTTTTTAGCCTTTTTAATCATGCTATATAGTTAAGATAAGTAAACAAAGCCCGTTATTAAAAAAAATGTAAGATGGGTCAACCCCGGACAAAATTAGTAATTACAGTGGCGACTACGTGTATTTTAAAGTTTTCAAAAAGTCGAAGCCCTCTTTAAAAAGGGTTGCGACAGCTTGGCAACTCCGCTCGGGATATGTTTTTGTTTTTTAAAATAAAAACAAAAGTGGGACATGCCACAAATTGATTTTAAATGGTTTTCAAAAAAAAGTTTTTTTTTTAAAAAATATATATATGGAATTTGCAAGTTCACGACAAGTTCAATTTATTTGTCCATTTAAATGAATATAATTCTATTTTACGCATTTAAGACTTAATTCCAAGCTCTATTCTCGAGCTTTGTCTCGTTCGTTTAAGTGGGGAGAAAACGCTTTGCTCAAGTAAGAATATTGATTCTTCTTATGAGTCTAGCAAGTACCTTCGGGACTCATTCCCTTGTCTTCATAAGGATATTGATTCTTCGAGAAGGCAACAGTGGTGAGTCCTCCTGAGTTGAACTTGATTCGTTTGAAGCCTATAATGGGTGAGAATCGAGGGCCTTGCTACTCTTAGTATGGGACAGCAATGACAACTCGGGTACCCTTTTAGAACTGAACCAAGTCTTAGAATTTAGAGCCTACCCCAATAGAGCCATGTAGAAAGCCTAGGGTGTTGAGTCTGGTCAAAGTCGCAAGAATAATTTGTGCAGACATGTCCTAGAATGTTAGAATGGTTGCCCATAATTTTTATGCATTTGAATTATTTTGGATCTTTTAGGTTTTATTTATGTTTTTATTTAAAAAGAGTATTAGTCTTTTTGTGTGAGTTGTTTTTTGTTTTTATGGCATATTTACTTTTTGCATGCATCCCATATTTGAGGGGGTCGATTCTAAAGCATGTTGCCCAATTAGAAAAGCTTTTGCAATGGATGGAAGGTACCAAAAAGAGGAAGACAACGTGGATGTACGCTGCCGGACTAAGGTCAACCAGCAAACAATGAGAATTTGTCGAGAGATCACTTGGAGGAAACATCGAAGTATGCTCACATCAGTGATAAGCAAAATACCATAAGTCGAAAGTGCTATGGGACCACTTCAACGGTCCAACCAAGAAGAATTTGAAGATGATCATTGTTGAGTTGTAAGGTGCTCGATTCGTTCAACCGATGTTGCTCACCAAGTGGTGGAGAGGTGGATTTTTGGGTGGATGTGGTGTGGAAGCTTAAATGTAAATGACACAATGATTTTAGAGTGGTTTAACCTTCTAACCAAGGTCTACATCCACAACCTTAGCTTCCCACTAAGCATTTCCAATCAATCCACTATTGATTCGTCCCCTTTTCTAGGCTTAGGAGGAAACCCTTATACACCGATCAAGCTTTCTACCCAAAGCCTTGATCAAACCCTGTTTACAAGAGATAAGAAAAGCAAACGCAAATCCCTCTAATAGGTGTTTGTTTGCACAATTAAAGCACTCACCCAAAACCTAAAACACTTCAGCAAATTTGACAATTTTGGCTCACTAGTGTTTGTATATACAAGAATTGACAATTTAAGTACAAAGACAATATTTGATCATTTGTTGATTGACAATTGAAGAATTAACCATATCTTAATGCTTGGAGGTCCCTTTTATACTCCTTGATGAGTTTATAGCCGTTACTAGCCGTTGGGGTTGAATTGGAGCCGTTGAGGACTTTATATCCCACCATAAATGCAGTTCTACAGCTCACCATTTCGAAACACTCGTGACCGTTTCGAAACACCCTTTAAGTAGAAAGAGCCGTTGCAGTCTGATGCAGCACCCATATCGAAATGCCTATCTCCGTATCGAAATGATCTGCATTTAAATGTTAGTTGGGAAATAGTCGTTGGGGTTTATGACCATTGTGGTCGATGCCATGTATGCATATCGAAACGGCATAGCCCGTATCAAAACGCTGGGCAAAATCCTCATCCAGGAAAGACCCGTTTCGATACTCGTATCGAAACGTTTTTGCTACTGGAATACCCCGTATCGAAACACCCTTACGTGTTTCGAAACACCTGGAGGGTTTTGTGAAGTTTGGCTTTGAAAAACATGTTAAACCCTTTTAAAAACATCCCTAAACATAGTTTCAAGTTATTTGGACTTTGGAAATAGTTTTGAATTCTTTTTAAATCAGTCCAAAACATTTTTCAATTATTATATCAAAACATTAGTTCTACAATCTCCCCCTTTTTGATATAATAAAACCAACTTGAAAATTTGTTTGGGATTCTCCCCCTTTAACTTTAAAAATGTGAATAAGAGATGAAGATATGAAATCAATTGAAGCTCCCCCTTATTCATTTGAAAATTCAATTTTCAAACCATTTCTCCCCCTTTTTGTTATATCAAAAAGAATTTAAAATATTAAGTTCAAAAATAACTATAGAGGAATAATTTGGCAAAAATAAGAATTTGGTTTTAAAATGGCTCCCCCTTACTCAAAGCATCATTAAAAAAGTTAGTCCAACATATATGATCATCTAGTTGAAATAAAAAGAAATAAATCAAATAAAATAAAAAACAACTAGATTTTTACCAACACTTGAACCCAAGGGAGGATATGAAGCCTTCCTTCTTCAAGTGTTCTTCCTTGTGTGCATGGAGCTCCCCCTCATTAGATGGACTTGTTGATCACTTTCTATCACACCTAGCAAAAGACAATCAAGTAATTTTTGGTATCCAAATTGCTTTGGATCCATAAACGTTAGTTGCACAAAACTAAGTCCCCTTTGGAATTCATTTTTCAGTGTCATCCTTTTCAGTTGAAGTGGTTTGTCCTTTTGGGACCCGAACACTACTAAAACATTTACTGTTTACAAATCTAGGGGCACTAGATTGCATTACATAGAAATTTGATTTTCCAAAATTGTTTTTCTTTTCTAGCTCTTTGGAAATCAAATCCTTTCCTTCTTGAACTTTTTGAAGTAATTTTTGTAAGTCAAAACATTTTAGTTCAAACTCTACGAGTTTTGCTTCAAGTTCAAGTTTGGGATTAGAAATCAAATCATTTTGAATTTTCAACTTTGAAATCAATTTGTTGTTTTTCAAAATGTGATTTTTAAATTCTAAAACCAAATCATCATAGGCATCTTGTAATTCATCAAAAGAATAAGAACATGAAGTAGATGAATTAGAAGTTACCCTTGAATCTTCTTCGATGGCCATAAGGCAAAGGTTGGCTTGTTCATCGTCGGTGGAGTCCTCATCACTCCAAGTAGCCACATATGCCTTCTTCTTATGGCTTGAAGTGCTTGCCCTCTCCTTTTTCTTGGATTCTCGTTCAAGCTCTCTCAAAGCATTCTTCATGAACGGGGCACACTTCTTTAACAGATGAACTATCTCTTCTTCTTCATCCTCCTCTTCACTTGAGTAGACATGATGGCAAGTGGAGGATTTGAGAGCAATGGCATTGGTGTTGATGCCAACCCCTTGAGCTTCTTCTCTCCCATAGCTCTAATTTCTTACATCTTCTTCTCATCCTCTTTGTTCTTCTTTATGATTTGATGAGTAAGGAGTGACCCCATGAGTTCATCAAGCTTCAAGGTCTTCAAATTCTTTGCTTCGATGATGGCGGTCCTCTTTGAGTCCCAAGACTGGGGAAGTGAGTAGATGAGCTTTCGGAAAAGTTTCTCCTCCGGAATGGCTTCTCCATAGCCCTTGAGACCGTTGGTGATAGTGGAGAACCTATCAAACATCTTCTCGATGTTTTCTTCCGGATCCATCTTGAAGTTCTCATACTCCAAAGTGAGGAGCCCAATCTTGGTCTCCTTGACTTCATCGGTTCCCTCGTATGTGACTTCAAGCTTGTCCCATACCTCCTTGGCACTCTCACAAGAAGACATCTTCTCGTAGATGGATGGGCCAAATGCACAAAAGAGGATGTGCAAGGCTTTGTAATTTAGCTCCATCTTTTTGCGATCGTCGGCACTCCACTCCGCTTTGCTTTGTTGAGGCAAGAACGGACCATCTTCAACTATTTCCCATAGTCTGTAGTCTCTCAACTTTATGAAAAATTTCATTTTTTTCTTCCAATGGGCATAGTAGGTTCCGTCGAAGAAAGGCGGTTTGTCGATGGATTGCGCCATTTAAGCCGGTTGGTGAAAAGATGATCGAGCTTGCCGGATCTTCTCAATAGGATGTGAATTCTCTTCGATTGAGCCAAGCTCTAATACCAATTGTTGAGTTGTAAGGTGCTCGATTCGTTCAACCGATGTTGCTCACCAAGTGGTGGAGAGGTGGATTTTTGGGTGGATGTGGTGTGGAAGCTTAAATGTTAATGACACAATGATTTTAGAGTGGTTCAACCTTCTAACCAAGGTCTACATCCACTACCTTAGCTTCCCACTAAGGATTTTCCAATCAATCCACTATTGATTCGTCCCCTTTTCTAGGCTTAGGAGGAAACCCTTATACACAGATCAAGCTTTCTACCCAAAGCCTTGATCAAACCCTGTTTACAAGAGATAAGAAAAGCAAACACAAATCCCTCTAATAGGTGTTTGTTTGCACAATTAAAGCACTCACCCAAAACCTAAAATACTTGAGCAAATTTGACAATTTTGGCTCACTAGTGTTTGTCTATACAAGAATTGACAATTTAAGTACAAATACAATATTTGATCATTTGTTGATTGACAATTGAAGCATTAACCATATCTTGATGCTTGGAGGTCCTTTTTATACTCCTTGATGAATTTATAGCCGTTACTAGCCGTTGGGGTTGAATTGGAGCCGTTAGGGACTTTATTTCCCACCATAAATACAGTTCTGTAGCTCACCGTTTTGAAACACCCTTTAAGTAGAAAGAGTCATTGCAGTCTGATGCAGCACTCGTATCGAAACGCCTATCTCTGTATCGAAACGATCTGCATTTAAATGTTAGTTGGGAAATAGCCGTTGGGGTTTATGACCGTTGTGGTCGATGCCATGTAGGCGTATCAAAATGTCATAGCCCGTATCGAAACGCTGGGCAAAATCTTCATCCAAGGAAGACTCGTTTCGATACCCCGTATCGAAACACCTGGAGGGTTTTGTGAAGTTTGGCTTTGAAAAACATGTTAAACCCTTTTAAAAACATCACTAAACATAGTTTCAAGTTATTTGGACTTTGGAAATAGTTTTGAATTTTTTTAAATCAGTCCAAAACATTTTTCAATTATTATATCAAAACATTAGTTCTACAATCATTGGTCTACTCAACTTAGGGGCAATGTCAAAAGGACACAGGGGTGAGACGAGCATCACATCCTAAATTTAAGACGTAGCTAAGCGTAGAAGCTACATTACTTCGCCCTCACGACAGACCGATAGGGAAGGTAGGACCAAGGCATCAAAGACTGATCGAATAGGAACTGGGTGCTAAGACTGAGACGTATTTGTTGGGCCTTTGACATTTAATGGAAGCTATTTCTAGAGCAATGTCTTAATGGAATTGATGCCCCTCGCCTGCATTCATGCATTTGCATTTTTTTCTTGTCCTTTTTTGTTGCTTGCATTTGTGTTGTGATCACTACAAACATTCACACATAATCGCATAATAGAATCTCCAAAATAGAAAAGACATCCCACAAGTACGATACTCGTTCTCAGTCTAGAGCAATGGTCATGTAAGACAGATTGACAACTTTAGAGAATAGTCATCAATAGTGGGATACTTAAGGAAGTAGAATATGACAAACACTTGAAATATCTTGTCGTGAAATGGACGGGTCAAGCTTGGCCACAATTCACCCATGCCTTCCTAGAATAATGCTCAAATAGTAAAAGATCTTCCTAGACGGTATTGGGATCATGCTTAGAACCAACCCTTTTTCTTTTGCCCCGAGCATTAAGGATATTTTGTAAGGGCTTTTATGTTGTTCTACTTGTTTCAAAGATGCATTTTTTTTCTTAAGTGGCAAACATTTCATTTTCCCTTCCATTTTCCATTTCTTTTCAAGCACACATTTTCTTTGCATAGTCCCTATTATTGATTGTATGAATGATTCTTGAATCTAATCCCGAGATAGAGGGGCAAAATGTGTGTTCATGATTAATGAGGGAATCCCATATACAGATTTTGAGTGTATTTTCCTCTCAGACATTGTTGTTAGGGTCCTTGAATGAAGAGAAAACTCTAAAACATCTACCAACTGAAGACTGATTTTCTTTGACAATGTTTGTATGTGAAAAGACATTTGGCATTCCTTCATTTCCCATCACGAAACAAAAAAAATCCCTTGTTTTCCCCATTTGAGCCTGATATTATTTTTCTTATGATTTAACTGTAACCCCCTTAACCCGGCCTAGACGGTTGACCCGAATTAAGAAAGTCACACGGGGAAAACCAAAGTCAACCCGAAAGTCAACCTTGATTAACGACCCTTTTTTTCTTTTTAACCTTGTCTAGATGCACTTTAGACCTAATTGTGATCACACAAACATCATACCAAAAGATCACGAACATCAGAGATCAAACAGGGACTCAATTGAACAAATTACAACTTTAGGGACCAAATTGTAAATTCTGATAATTATAAGGACTTAACCCAATTTGAAGTTACCATCTTGAAATTAATCATGTTTCATGCTTCTCTGTAAAATTTCAGCTCAAAAGGACTTCCCAAACTCATACAATTGCACAAACAAGTTTCAGGACTAAAACGCAAACATTCCAAAACATATAACTGCCAATGTCAGCCCCCAACGGTCACCCGTTCCGAAACCGGCATAGCCCGTTTCGAAACTCGGGGCCGTTCCGCAACGTGTACCGAAACGGGGGTCTGGCAGTGGCCTTTCCGTTTCGGAACGGCCCCTCCCGTTTCGGACGCCTGGGCACAAATAAGGCACCCGTTCCGAAACGGTAGGTGCTGTTCCGAAACACCCTACACAGATTGACTAAAAATGCATGCTTAAACATGCAATTAACCAACCAATCATGCTCCAAATGCCACCAAACTTTGCCAACATTCAATTCAACATATATGAGACATACTTGCATCAACAATTCATCAAAACATCCACATATAAGAAAAGCCCCAAATCTATAGGCATGCTTCCTACACAAGTAAGCCATTCAAGCATAAACTTCCAATTCAAGCATAAAAAGGCCAACCACAAAAACCAGCATTCTCAACAACATTCAACATACTTAGGGAGTTCAAAACATCTCCCAAAACATACACATAGGTCCCCCATTGCCAAATTACCAAAAGCTAAAATGTACTTAGAAAACCTTCCATACTTAGAGCTTTGTTTCCACTTGGATGCTTGCCCTCCTTGCTGCCCTCAAGTACTCTAATGCTCTGCATTATTGAATTAAGAAAACAAAGAGAGCGTAAGCAAAAGCTTAGTGAGGAATGCTCAATAAAACCATCCAATAATGCATTTATAAAACACTTATAAAACATGCTTCAAATCATCATTTACACATGCTCAAAAGCATACTTAAAACAAGCATCTCATGCTTCATTTCATTACATGTCATATTGGCCTCAAGTGATACATTTCATTTCTTTGAAAACAAGTTCATCAACTTTCACCCCAAGGACTTTTAAACACCTTGGACCCCAAGGACTTTTAAACACCTTGGCCATGGACTTTTAAACACCATGAATTAGATCACCTCAAGGACTTTTAAACACCTTGACCCCAAGGACTTTTAAACACCTTGGCCATGGACTTTTAAACACCATGAATTAGATCACCTCAAGGACTTTTAAACACCTTGACCCCAAGGACTTTTAAACACCTTGGCCATGGACTTTTAAACACCATGAATTGAATCACCTCAAGGACTTTTAAACACCTTGAGCCCAAGGACTTTTAAACACCTTGGCCTATGGACTTTTAAACACCATAGAAAGGACCACACAAGGACTTTTAAACACCTTTGTGTCCGTAACAAGAATCATCCAAGGACTTTTAACCACCTTGATGTTCTTAAGTAACAAGGCTCACTCAAGGACTTTTAACCACCTTAGTGACCTTAACCTTTTCAAAACATCACTTGCCAATATACATCATTATCATCAATTAATCCACTGTTTTAAAGCATTAAACCAAGCCATATTCATCATGCATTTAAAAGCATCAAACCACATTTAATCAATGTTCCAAAAACAAAGAACTCTTACCTTGAGCTTCCTTTAACATATGGCTTATCAAAACAGCAAATACCATGCTAAATCATGCTTTCAAAACAGCAATCAAAACATGCAATAAACCACATTGCATCACAACAAAATCATGGCCACCACTAGAGAGAATTTCCGAAAACTTACACTCGAGCTTAGCAAAGTTGTTTAGACTTAAACTAAGCTCCCAAGACATTGGTTTCAAAGCCGAAAACCCAATTTCACTCACCGATTCCACTTCGCCTCTTGCCGAAGCACCAATTCAAGCTTCCGGATCAACAACTCTTGGATCCAAAGATGCCTCCCCTGATTAAACACATTAAAGCAGAGATTTAATGCATCATCATGCATCAAAAGCTTCAATGAAAGCACTCAAACTCGCTGCTCTCATTCACACTCCAATTTCGGCCACCAAACACAACCGAAATTGCATCAAAACCACTTCTCAACAAAGCCCAGCCATAAACCAGCAAAACCTAACATCCATTAACACCATTTAACATCTAAAAACAACCTATAAACATCCTTATACCTCCAGCAACATCAGATCCACAAGATCACCACAAAAACATCCAAGAATCACAAGCTAAACTTAGGAAACACAACCTATCCGGGATTGCATTAATCAAAACTCATTTCCTTATCAAATTAACATTCATTAATCATCATTTTAGCACCTTAAAACACTGCTTAAACAGATCCAACGAAATTTCATCAAAAACACACCAAATCTTGCATTTTAAGCCAAGATCCACTAAACAATCTTAAAAGCCATTTATAAAACATCAATTAGGGATTGAGAACTTAGGAATTTCATTAAAGAACTTGAAGTTCAGAGGAGAAGGACGTTCTTACCTCCAAACTTGAGTTTCTCCTCTTTTAGAGCCAAAAAGCTTGATGAATCAAGTAGCAAATACAAAGGTTTTGATGAGGAGATGATTAGGAATCAAATGAGGATTGAAAAGAAGTATTTAGGTGATAAAAATCAGAGGAAAAGATCTGGAGAGAATGTGTTTGGTTTGAGAGAAAAGATGAGAGAAAATGGGAATGGAAAATTTAGAAAGTTAGTTAAAGATGACTAAAAATATCTTTCCCTCCTTTTTACTTTTATTTTAAACCATTATTAAATCATTTAATATTCTAGAAAATCTGGAGAAACTCCCCTTTGGGTAAATAGCTCCCTAAAGATTCAAAGTTTCAATCCTTTTTAAAACAGTCACAAAACTTTCAAAAATCACATTTTGGTCACTAGCCAAAATGTCACCCTTCTGAAACTCATTTTCCAAAATTGATTTCACAGTTCACTTAATTATATTAAAAGATGATTTTAGAACATTTTTCCATATTTTTAATGCAACCCGAACTAGGCTTTCCTAATTTCACCTCTTTAGATTCGAACAGCACTTTGACCAAACCGGTCAACGCCCAAAACTTCTAAGCCCAAAACCGAGGCGTTACAACTCTCCCCCCCTTAAGAAATTTCGTCCTCGAAATTTACCTGAAGGAAAGAGATAAGGAAACTGCTTCAGCATGTCTTCCTTCCGCTCCTACGTGGCTTCCTCAACACCGCGATGCTTCCACAGCACCTTCACCAACTCAATGGTCTTGCCACGAAGAACCTTGCTATCCGAATCCAGAACCTTCACCGGTTCCTCATCATAGGTCAAATCCGGATTCAAAACCACTTCCTCCACAGGCATCACATACGAAGGATCAGATCTATACCTCCGGAGCATAGAGACATGGAACACATCATGAATCTTCTCCAACTCCTGAGGTAACCTCAACCGATACGCAACAGGACCCACACGCTCAACCACCTCATATGGTCCAATGTACCTAGGGCTCAACTTACCCTTTCGGCCAAACCGCATCACCTTCTTCCAAGGCGAAACCTTCAAGAACACACGGTCACCCACCGCATACTCTATCTCCTTACGCTTCAAATCCGCGTAAGACTTCTGCCGATCAGAAGCAGCCTTCAACCGCTCACAAATGAGCTTTACCTTCTCTGTGGTCCCTTTCAACAAAGCCGGCATCGAAACCAACTTTTGACCAGTCTCAGCCCAACAAAGAGGAGTCCTACACTTCCTCCCGTACAAAGCCTCATAAGGTGCCATTCTATAGGGAGTAATGGACACAGGAGTTGTATTCTCATACAGCTCAATTCCAAACTCCACCTCGCGGTTAGGAGGTAAACCAGGCAACTCCTCAAGAAAAAACACCAGGAAACTCCTTCACAACTCTGATATCTTGCACCCTCAACTCTTTAGAGCTAGGATTCATCACAAAAGCTAGATAGGCTTCGCAACCTTGCCTCAGCATCCTGCTCGCCTCCAAGGTAGACACCACATTGGCAAGAAACTTCACATTCTCGCCAACCACCACAACTTCATAATCATCCGCAAGCTTAAGCGAAACCCGCTTGTTCTCACAATCCACAACAGCACGATGCTCAGCAAGCCAATCCATACCAAGGATCACATCGAAACCATAGAAGGGCAAGTCCATAAGATCAACATGGAAAACATGCTCTTGAACGACCAAGGGACACCTTTTATAAAGCTTCCTAGTTACAACAGTCTCACCAAAAGAACTAGTGACTCGAACACCAACATCCAAAGACTCAATAGGCAAACCAAGCAATTCAGCATGCTCACGCAAAATGTATGAATGCGTAGATCCAGAATCAATCAATGAAAGCAATGACAAGGATTGCAAAGTAAAGGTACCTGCAATCACATCCGCATCATTCCTTCCCTCACGCTGAGCATACACCCTCGCCTGGCCTCCACCTTCAGGCTGAATAGCCACAACATGGGCCACTCCACGACCACCTTCCTCTCTCCTCTGGAAATTACCACGGCCGCGCCCACGACCTCTCAGCGGTGCAGCAACAACAGGAGCACGCACCTGATCACCAGCCAACCTCGGACAATCTCGCCTCAAGTGGTCTGCAGAACCACAACTCCAGCACCCGTTACCAGCAGCCGCAACAGGAGCTTGCACCACTCTCTCGGCACGAGGACAGTCACGTTTCATGTGACCACGTGAACCACAGATCCAACAAGCACTCGGATCAGCTCTAGCATTGCCTCCTCTAGCAGGTGCACCACCACCTCTCTTAGCTGAAGACTGATACTTCTGATCACGTCCTCTCTTGTTCCGTCCACCTCCGGAACTAAACTCAGCTGATCGCTTCCCAGCACTTGCTCCAGCACCTCTCACAGATAAACCCAAGTTCATCTCAACATCCTTGGCTCGGCCCACCAACACGTCGAAATCATCATACTCGGCGGCCAGCAAATACATTTTCACATCCGTCTCTAAACCATAACGGAACCTCTCGCACCTTGCCCGCTCATCAGGTACCAGCTCCGGTGCATACTGACTGAGTCGCACAAACTGCACCTTATACTCAGCCACACTCATGCTCCCTTGGGTAAGAGACATGAATTCACGCTTCTTCTCATCTAGATATCTTACACCCAGATATCTCCTCTTGAACACATTCTGAAAGAATGTCCAAGTCACATCAGCTTCTGCCATCCCAGCAATAGTGGTTGTCCACCACGTATACGCATCCTTCTGCAGCAAGGACACAACACAACCCAACTTTTGCACATCCGTGCAGCTCATCTGACCCAAGATTCTCTTGGTACTCTCTAGCCAAGCTTCAGAACTCTCAGCAGACATACCCCTGAACTCAGTCCCACCAAGACTGCGCAAACGCTCCAAAGGTAGTCTAACACCAGCATCTTCCTGATGCCCCGCTCCACGAGCCCCAGCTACTGCTGCTTGAAAAGCACCAGCAATAGCTTGCACTAACATCGTCATATCAGGCATAGCTTGCCCCTGACCAGCCCCAGGTCCAGCAGCTCCAGCGCCAGCTGCAGCTCCAGCTTCCTCAGCCCCAGCACCACCACCACCAGGTGGAGGAGGAGGTAACACCGCACTACCCGTGTTTTCCTCATTCTCGTTCTCATTAGGAGCCGTAGCTCGCACATTACCTCGTAACTCTCTACGTGGTGCCATACTTTTACCATGCAATCACAACACAAATAAAACAAAGTCAGGCCCAGCAAGGTAAGCAGTCCAAGTATTCAAGCTCAATTTCATTTCAAAACAACATCTTTCCTTTAGCTTTGATTTGGCAATGGGTACCCACAACATGCTACATCACAGCACATACTTCAATTGCATCAAAATCACAAGCCATTAATCATGCTTTCACTCAACAAGCATACAAGACATACATACTTCAATCATGCATACATACATTCCCAATCACTCGAGAACTCAGCTCTGATACCACCAAATGTAACCCCCTTAACCCGGCCTAGACGGTTGACCCGAATTAAGAAAGTCACACGGGGAAAACCAAAGTCAACCCGAAAGTCAACCTTGATTAACGACCCTTTTTTTTTCTTTTTAACCTTGTCTAGATGCACTTTAGACCTAATTGTGATCACACAAACATCATACCAAAAGATCACGAACATCAGAGATCAAACAGGGACTCAATTGAACAAATTACAACTTTAGGGACCAAATTGTAAATTCTGATAATTATAAAGACTTAACCCAAATTGAAGATACCATCTTGAAATTAATCATGTTTCATGCTTCTCTGTAAAATTTCAGCTCAAAAGGACTTCCCAAACTCATACAATTGCACAAACAAGTTTCAGGACTAAAACGCAAACATTCCAAAACATATAACTGCCAGTGTCAGCCCCCAACGGTCACCCGTTCCGAAACAGGCATAGCCCGTTTCGAAACTCGGGGCCGTTCCGCAACGCGTACCGAAACGGGGGTCTGGCAGTGGCCTTTCCGTTTCGGAACGGCCCCTCCCGTTTCGGACGCCTGGGCACAAATAAGGCACCCGTTCCGAAACGGTAGGTGCTGTTCCGAAACACCCTGCACAGATTGACTAAAAATGCATGCTTAAACATGCAATTGACCAACCAATCATGCTCCAAATGCCACCAAACTTTGCCAACATGCAATTCAACATATATGAGACATACTTGCATCAACAATTCATCAAAACATCCACATATAAGAAAAGCCCCAAATCTATAGGCATGCTTCCTACACAAGTAAGCCATTCAAGCATAAACTTCCAATTCAAGCATAAAAAGGCCAACCACAAAAACCAGCATTCTCAACAACATTCAACATACTTAGGGAGTTCAAAACATCTCCCAAAACATACACATAGGTCCCCCATTGCCAAATTACCAAAAGCTAAAATGTACTTAGAAAACCTTCCATACTTAGAGCTTTGTTTCCACTTGGATGCTTGCCCTCCTTGCTGCCCTCAAGTACTCTAATGCTCTGCATTATTGAATTAAGAAAACAAAGAGAGCGTAAGCAAAAGCTTAGTGAGGAATGCTCAATAAAACCATCCAATAATGAATTTATAAAACACTTATAAAACATGCTTCAAATCATCATTTACATATGCTCAAAAGCATACTTAAAACAAGCATCTCATGCTTCATTTCATTACATGTCATATTGGCCTCAAGTGATACATTTCATTTCTTTGAAAACAAGTTCATCAACTTTCACCCCAAGGACTTTTAAACACCTTGGACCCCAAGGACTTTTAAACACCTTGGCCATGGACTTTTAAACACCATAAATTAGATCACCTCAAGGACTTTTAAACACCTTGACCCCAAGGACTTTTAAACACCTTGGCCATGGACTTTTAAACATCATGAATTGAATCACCTCAAGGACTTTTAAACACCTTGAGCCCAAGGACTTTTAAACACCTTGGCCTATGGACTTTTAAACACCATAGAAAGGACCACACAAGGACTTTTAAACACCTTTGTGTCCGTAACAAGAATCATCCAAGGACTTTTAACCACCTTGATGTTCTTAAGTAACAAGGCTCACTCAAGGACTTTTAACCACCTTAGTGACCTTAACCTTTTCAAAACATCACTTGCCAATATACATCATTATCATCAATTAATCCACTGTTTTAAAGCATTAAACCAAGCCATATTCATCATGCATTTAAAAGCATCAAACCACATTTAATCAATGTTCCAAAAACAAGGAACTCTTACCTTGAGCTTCCTTTAACATATGGCTTATCAAAACAGCAAATACCATGCTAAATCATGCTTTCAAAACAGTAATCAAAACATGCAATAAACCACATTGCATCACAACAAAATCATGGCCACCACTAGAGAGAATTTCCGAAAACTTACACTCGAGCTTAGCAAAGTTGTTTAGACTTAAACTAAGCTCCCAAGACATTGGTTTCAAAGCCGAAAACCCAATTTCACTCACCGATTCCACTTCGCCTCTTGCCGAAGCACCAATTCAAGCTTCCGGATCAACAACTCTTGGATCCAAAGATGCCTCCCCTGATTAAACACATTAAAGTAGAGATTTAATGCATCATCATGCATCAAAAGCTTCAATGAAAGCACTCAAACTCGCTGCTCTCATTCACACTCCAATTTCGGCCACCAAACACAACCGAAATTGCATCAAAACCACTTCTCAACAAAGCCCAGCCATAAACCAGCAAAACCTAACATCCATTAACACCATTTAACATCTAAAAACAACCTATAAACATCCTTATACCTCCAGCAACATCAGATCCACAAGATCACCACAAAAACATCCAAGAATCACAAGCTAAACTTAGGAAACACAACCTATCCGGGATTGCATTAATCAAAACTCATTTCCTTATCAAATTAACATTCATTAATCATCATTTTAGCACCTTAAAACACTGCTTAAACAGATCCAACGAAATTTCATCAAAAACACACCAAATCTTGCATTTTAAGCCAAGATCCACTAAACAATCTTAAAAGCCATTTATAAAACATCAATTAGGGATTGAGAACTTAGGAATTTCATTAAAGAACTTGAAGTTCAGAGGAGAAGGACGTTCTTACCTCCAAACTTGAGTTTCTCCTCTTTTAGAGCCAAAAAGCTTGATGAATCAAGTAGCAAATACAAAGGTTTTGATGAGGAGATGATTAGGAATCAAATGAGGATTGAAAAGAAGTATTTAGGTGATAAAAATCAGAGGAAAAGATCTGGAGAGAATGTGTTTGGTTTGAGAGAAAAGATGAGAGAAAATGGGAATGGAAAATTTAGAAAGTTAGTTAAAGATGACTAAAAATATCTTTCCCTCCTTTTTACTTTTATTTTAAACCATTATTAAATCATTTAATATTCTAGAAAATCTGGAGAAACTCCCCTTTGGGTAAATAGCTCCCTAAAGATTCAAAGTTTCAATCCTTTTTAAAACAGTCACAAAACTTTCAAAAATCACATTTTGGTCACTAGCCAAAATGTCACCCTTCCGAAACTCATTTTCCAAAATTGATTTCACAGTTCACTTAATTATATTAAAAGATGATTTTAGAATATTTTTCCATATTTTTAATGCAACCCGAACTAGGCTTTCCTAATTTCACCTCTTTAGATTCGAACAGCACTTTGACCAAACCGGTCAACGCCCAAAACTTCTAAGCCCAAAACCGGGGCGTTACATTAACCCTAACCAATGATCACTCCCCACACTGGTGGCAAAGAGGATGAAAATTGTAAGCAAAAGAACACGACAAGTAAATGTCCTAAACTGAAATGAAAAGACAAAAAAGGGAAAAACAAGGAAAAAGAAAAAGATAGAAAAAGAAGGAAAAAAGAAAAAGAAAAAGAAAAAAATGAAGAGAAATAAAAAGGAGAAAGACAAAGAAAAAATAGAAAAGAAGAGAAGAAAAAAGAGAAGAGAAAGAAGGAATGAAAGTTAAAGGGTGATTTGAAACGGATCCTTCGGATGAGACATGTAAAGGAAATGAACTCTAGAGTGAAAACTCAAAATGTGCAATCTAGAGTGATCCAAAGAATAAAAGAAGAAGAACAAAGATTTCATCAGGAAAAGTTGATCCTTGGTTTAATCACCCTTAAAATATGAATTTGAGGCTTTATATCCCTTCTTTGGCAACCCGAGCCTTGCCTACATTACAAGCCTTAAAAGACCATTTTGATCACACATGAATATCTGAGAAAAGGAGTTCGTATTCAAAACACCTTCCACCTAATTCAGTTAACCTTTCTTCAGGGACCTCATGCTTCTAATGTCTATTGAGATTAGAAAAGTGGGAAATTTTAAATTTGGAAAGTGTGTGAGAAAAAGAGAGCCACCAAAAAAGGGGGCACTATCCGGTTGATGAATTCTTGAATCATTCATGCTTTAAATTTTGGGGCATCTGACTTTTCCCTATTCTTGTGTTTCCATGACTATTTTCTTGAGGTCCCCATTTTGTAATCTTGATTGAGGTTTTGTTGTTAGTTTGATAAAATATTGAAATCTTGATAGAAAAGTGATTTAAAATGTGATTTACGGAGTTATGATTATTTTATTGGTTTGAGTTAGTTTCTAATTGAGTTTTGTAAGGTTTAAGATGTTGAAATATAGTTTAAATCATATTAATCCTGAAATCCTTGAGATCTTTGGGGTTTTAAGGAGGTTTTGGTTGAGTTTTTGGAGTGTAAAGTGGAATCTGAGTTGCTGGAGGTAAAAGGATGATTTTGGTTTATTTTTGGATGTTGATTGATGCTTAATATGTGTTGGATGCATTGGGTAATGGTTGGGATGAGGTTAGAGGTCAATCGATTGAGTTTTCGGTTGTTTTGGATGGGTGATTTGATGCCTTGGAGTAGGGCTGCGGGTTCTCTTTTGGGTGCTGGTGTTTTGGATGCATTTTAATGCATTGAACCTCTGTTTTAATGTGTTGAAAACATGGGATTGTATTGCAGAATCAAACAAAGTGAATTTGGAGGTTTCGAATGATCGATAGTTGCGCCGGCAAGCATGGTTTCGCAAGTCGGTGAGTGGAACTTGGTTTCCCAACGTGGAAACGTTCAAAAAAGGTTTTTGGGAACTTAGTAAGAGCTTGAAATGCTTTACTAAGTTCGGAAGTAAGTAAAGTGAATTTCTCTTCCAGATTGTGCTATTGTGAGATTTTGAATGCACTTGATTTAATTGTGTTAACCTACCATTTTAAAGCATGTATTGGGTGTATAAAATGTGTTTGATGATGCCATGTAGTTTAAGGATGCACTAGGTAAGTGATCCTTGTATGTATGTGTTGATGCATGAGTTTTAAAAGCATGGTTTAATGCTTTAGTTGTAATGCCCCGGTTTTGGGCCTAGATGTTTTAGACGTTGAATCAGGCCGGTCGGGAACGGTTTGAACCCTTAAGGTTGGTTTAAGGAACACCTAGTTCGGGATGTTTTAAAAATATGGAAAAATATCTAAAAATCCTCATTTATTATATAAATGATTGTGGTGAAAACAATTTTACAAAATGTGATTTGGAAATATTACATTTTGGTATAGTGACCAAAATGTTGTTTTTGCAAAAGTTGACTAGTTACTATTTTGTAAAGGATTGAAACTTTGAATATTTAAGGAGTTAATTTTACCAAATGTTTTTATTAGATTTCTCTTTAATTTGGGAGCTTTTAATAATGATTTAAATAAAGAAATAAAATAGAATTAAAAAAGGAAATCAAAGTTGACTTTTTCATAACTACTTTCACAATAGTTTTCTCTTTTCATTTTCTCTCAATTTCTAATCAGCCAAACATTTTTCTCTCATCAATTTTCATTGTGTTTGCTGAGATTTTAACTTCCAAAAGATTTCCTATCTTTGTTTCAACAAATCCTTTAGATTTTTGCTTTGGATTTCAAGAAAACTTGCCCAAATTGAAGAGAGATCTACCATTATAGGTAAGCTTCGTCCTTCTCCTCTAATGATCAGTTCTTTACTGAAATTGCCAAGTTATAAATCCTTTGTTAATTGTTTTTGAGTTGTTTTATTGTTATAAACATGAAATAATTGTTAAATTCAAGATTCTTGATGAGATTTTGGTGATTTTCGTATTACTATGTTCGGCTCTGTTTTGAGGTTGATTTCTAACACGTTTTGGATGTTATTTGATGTTAAGAATAAGATTTTAACAAATAAATCCTGAATAGGTTTGGGTTCCTAAGTTTAAGATGTTAGATTTGTGGTTTTTGAGGTGTTTTTGATGATCTGCTGTTGTTGGAGGTATAGGGCCGTGTTTATGTTGCTTTTTGATGTTAATTGATGTTTAGAAAATGTTAGAATTGATATACAATGGCTGGGATTTATTTGGTGAATATATGGAGATGTGTTCGGTTATTTCGGATAGCCAAAATGCTTGTTTTGAGTAGAGCAGCGGGTTAGAGGGAGTGGCTGGTGATTTTAATGCATTGGTGATGAATTAATCCTCTGCTCTTATGTGCTAAAAACAGGGGAGAGTGATCCAGAAGCAATCGAGTTGGCGTTGGAGGCTTCAGACGATTGGTTGGCTCGTCGGCTAGCGTAGTGTTGTGTATCAGTGAGTGAGAATGCGTTTTCGAGCTTTGGAATGATTTTGAAAAAAGGTTTGGGAACTTAAACCTAGGCTTGAAACGCCGATTTAAGTTCGGAAGTAAGTGAAGTAGATTTTCTCTCGGTTTGTTATATTATTGTTTTCAAAATATTAAAATGGGTTGTGATGTGCTTGGTTTGGCAATATGGTTTGATTTGCTGTTTGAGCATGGTAGTTAAGCATGAGAGTTGGTTATCAAACTTGGTTTGGTGAAGGAAGCATGAAACTAATGATTCTTGAGAATATGTGGTGTTAATTTGTGTTTTAAGGGCATGGTTTAACATTTTGGCCTTGATGGGGTTGCATGATTTGAAAACAGTAGATGTGAAAAATGATTTTAATATGATATATTGGCATAAATGATGATAAGATTACCAGATATAATTGGTCGACCAATAGGATGTAGAGTGCACTGTAAACTAAAAATTCGTACGTGCTCTTGGGATTCGTTCCAATGAGAGAGGCTGATGATGTGCATTCCATCGGGTATGACTTGGTGAAATACCCAAGCTTAATGGAATTGAATGGTACCGCAATGAGAGACCGATGTTGTAAATTCCATTGGATAGGAATTGGTGAAAGACCCAAGCTTTATGGCAACAAATGTTATCGCCATGAGAAACCGATGATGTACATTCCATCGGAGTAGTAATTGGTGAAATACCCAAGCTTTGTAAAGAGATAGAGTGCGGTGATGGAGATACCACGGGGGTAGGACTTGGTGGATTATCCAAGCTTCAAAGAAAGTAGAGTCCGGTGGCGAGATCCCACTGGGGTAGGACTTGACCTCAAATCAAGCTATCCGTATATCCGTGTAAAGTAGAATATGAAAATGCCAATATATGAGAAAGAAATGTGTTTTACATGTACCAATGTTTTGAATGATTTTTATGAAATGAGAAATGCTTATGAGCTAATGAGATTGTGAATTGCTTTTGAGCATCAAGCATGTATGGCCTTACCATGAAAATTGTATTGGTTGAAAGCATGAGATAGATAGATGGTACATGTGGTTTTCAAGATGAGAATTTCTTTGAAATGGTTTTAAAGTATGTGAAAGAAAGAGCATAATGTTGAAATGGTTGCCAAGAAATATGGTTTAAATTCTTGTATATAGTGTTTATGCGTTAGAAGGTTTAAATGGAAGTAATTACAATGATGATGTCTAAGAGTGAGATACATGTTGTATTTGGGTTTTAAAGCTGGTTTTACATTATGAGCGATGCATGATTTAAGCCAATGATGTTTACAAATGAAGTTTTCAAACAATATGTTAAATTTTAGAAATGTGATTTCAAGTAAAGGGTGTTTTATGGTTTCGCTGCGTTGATGGTGTTTTGGTTTTTAGCATTCCTCACTAAGCATTTCGTCCTTACGCTCCTTTTTGTCCATCAATGCAGATAGTTGAATTTGGGACAACAAGAAGCAAGTGATTCAAGAAGAACTCCACTTGGAAAGTATGTTTTGTTTTCTAGCTATAGATAATAAAGGCAATGGGGGAAATCCTTCACTTTGTTGTGTGATGATGTTGATTACCTATAACAAATTTGGTTTATGGTTTGAGACTTGTATATGGCCATTATGTGGTGTTTGGATCTTCATTTTGCATTTTATTTTTGGTATGGTTTATGATTAAAAGCATGTTCATTCTAGTTGCATATGCTATATGAGTTGGTGTGCTAAATGTTTGCAATGTTACTAGTTTAGATACAAATATGATAGAGTTGATGCCATAAATATATCCATATCATTTGATGATGTTATGATGAAATTTGATACATTTTTGGGGCTGTTTTTGGGACAGTTCTGGTATGCATATCGATACGCATAAGCCAAATCTGTGCTTTCTTGCACAAGTGTTTCGGTACGGTTAGGGTGTGTTTCAATACGGGTTGAAGGGCGTACCGATACGCGGGGAAGCGTATCGATACCATTTTTGTGATTTTGGTCACTGCCTTCCCGCGTATCGATACGAGCACTAGGCGTACCGATACACGACCGTTAAAAACAGTTATAAGCATCTTTAAATGCTTGAAATGCTGCATTTTAGCCCCTGAATGTTGCATATGAAATTGAATTAGTTTGGATGACCCGTTTGACATGAAAATTGGAAGAGTAGCATGAAATATAATTAATTGGAGAATGGTAACCTTAAAATCTGAAAAGCCCTAGTAATTTGCAGAAATTACATTTTGGTCCCTAAAAGCTTAAATTGTGCAATTAAACCCCTAAACGAATCTCGATCGCTGTGTTGTTTCTTCCTATGCTCTTTGGTGATCACATAGGACCTTAATATACATCTAGAAAAAAAAATAAAAAAAGTGTTGTCAATCAGAGTCGGCTTTAACGAGTTGGCTTCGGTTTTCCCCGTGTAATCACCTCGGTTCGGTTTAATCGTCTAGACCGGGCTAAGGGGGTTACATTTGTTGGTATCACAGCTAGGTTTGTGAACACTTGGGTGATGGTAGGATTGTGGTAAGTTGTTATGTTATGTTTTGATTTCTATCTTGGTGTATGGTTGAAGGTTGGTTGGAAAAAAAATATGTTTTTGGGTAAAATGTCGATGTTTATATCATGCTTAATTGTTATGATTCATATGTGAGTTAATGTGAACATGTATTAATGATACAATGACGTTGTAAGCTGAGTTGAATGATGAAAAGTATGTTGAGTGTGATATGTTGCTACTATGATGTTGAAGGTGAATGTTGTTTGATGAGAGCATGATTGAATTTTTGTTGTTTGATATGCACGGTGTTTGTGATATCAATGTTAATATTGATTATTATGTCATACAAGAGGGGGGGAAATTCGGGATACCCATTGCCTTATTATTATAGCACATGTGTTAACTTGGAGTTGGAGTCCTTAATCCTTGCTTGAAGCTGGCATGATCATTTTGTTTGTTTTATAATCATTGCCTTGTTAATAACAACATAATGGAATCGATGAGAGAATTGCAATCGGGTACGATTGTTGCTACTTTATAGCATGTTGTTTAGAGGTGGAAGTCACCATCTAGTGAGAGTGTGTCATTTCAGTCGTCAGTGCCTGGAGTTGAGGCGATAGGGCAGCATGAGGGGGCTTACCCTGTGATGAAAGATTTGTCATCCGTGGTTCAGGAGATGCTGGGAACATCTCAGGCCGCGGTGAATGTAGGGTCTGCGTATGTGCCGGCGGTCGGACAAGCGAGTTTGTCAAAGTAACATCTACATGACTTGGGAGCTGTTGAGTATCATGGGTCGACGCCTGAGGCGTTCGAGGCTTGTATAGCCAGTACGGTTCCAATCCTGGATCAGAAAGGATGTGACAGAGCCTGTAAGCTGGGAAGCGTTGTCTCGTTAATGCTGGAGGATGCTTGTGTTTGGTGGACATCTATGTCGGTTGCATCGAATATCCACGATATGGACTGGGAGTTCTTTTTATTTGCCTTTAATAGGAGATAACTGGGAGATAAGTTCTCAGGGGTTAAGGAACGTGAGAGCGTAGCTTTAATTTATGATGGTGAGTAAAGTGAAAGCAAAAGAGATGTGAGTTCAGGCCTCGATAGTGGGCAGCGTAAGAGACATCGTTACAAAAAGGGTTCACTTGAATTAGAGTTTTGGTGGTAATGGTAATGTGGGTCAAGTGCAACAAGGCCAAAGAGTGGTAGTCCGTATACCGGAGTGCAGCCGTTGTGGAAGGCGACACATTGGGGTTTGCTGAGGTGTTGGAGCTTTTTGGAACTGTGGTGCAACAGAGCATGTGAAGCTTAATTGTCCTCATGTAGTGAGATCGGCTCCAACGCGTGCGAATGAGTCTCGAAGGTGTCATGAGCGCAGCCGAGAAAGGGTTTGGAGGTGGCAAGAAGGACAAAGAGGCACAAGGTGTTCGATGGTTGAATCTTGTTTGAATTGTGGGTCTGCTAGACATTTGAGGCGAGATTTTCCAGAGTTAGCTCGGGGTTGTCAAGGTGGGATGTCGGTTAAAGCTTCTTGTGATCGCGAGTGTAGTCAGGGTTCTTTACAGCGAGGAGGTGATGATGACCTCATGGTGTTGGTCGATGCGGTGGTGGTGCAGCCGGAGAGTGGGGGTTCTGCGGGGGAGAGTGCTCATCGCTTGAAGCTCTAGGACAATGATGTGATTGCAGGTATCTTTATTATGCAATCTTTGTTATTGTTATCTTTGTTTGTGTTGAGTGGATCGAATGATCAAAATAAACCAAGAGGGGGGGTGAATTGGAATTTTAAAGTTCTTGGTGGTAGAATTTGCAAATAAAATTGGTAGACAAGGAATTTTAGAGTGGTTCAAGTTCCAAATGAACTCTACATCCACTACCTTAGCTTCACTAAGGATTTGCAACAATTCCACTAATTGCTCTACCCCTTTTCTAGGCTAAGGAGGTAACCCTTACAATTATCGGTCAAATTTTCTACCCAAAATTTGACCCAATACTCACACAATTGAAACAAAGAAGTTGTTGGCTAAAACAAGTATCTCTCAATAGACAATCTAGCCCAATTACAAGCACTCAACCCATATGAAATTATAAGAATGAAAAATACAATTGGGGTTACAAGACAATAATGGGATTTAGGCACAAAAGCTTGGATTTGATGTTTGGATGTTTGCTTTTGGATCAATAGTTGTTGCTGAAGCTTTTAGAGGTCCCTTTTATACCTTCTCATTGAATTCTAGCCGTTGTGGTTGTTGCAATCATCAATAGAGTCATTGGGGGTGTTATCTTCCCTCCATAAATGCAGTCTGCAACCAACCGTTTCTAAACGCCCGACCCTGTTTCGAAACAAACCAAAATAGAAAGAGCCGTTGGGGTGCACTAAAGAGCCCGTATCGAAACGGTTAAAAGTGTTCCTATACGCTAAGAGCCGTTTCGAAACTTGTTTCGAAACATTTTGCCAATGTTAAAGATCGTATCGAAACGGCTTGAGATCGTTTCGATACGCCTTAACTACTTGTTTAAAATTAGTTAAAAACATTCAACGGTCATATTTTTCAAATCAGTTTTAAAGCCGTTTCGAAACACTGGATGTCGTTTCGATACGGTGTCTCATTGTTCTTAAGCCGTTTCGAAACTTGTTTCAAAACACGGGTTGACAGTGTTGAAATCGTTTCGATACCCATTTTGAAACATGGACTCACAGTTTCAAAACTGTTTCGAAACGCCTAAGGCTGTTTCGAAACGGTGACTCGAAAATCATTGTTTTGGCTTTGAGAACACTTAGAAAACATTTGATAAATTTAGTTTTTAACTTAGTCATTTTGCTTAAAACATATAGAGAGGTTTGAGGACTTAAAAATTCGTTTTCACATTTTCAATTTAGTCCTTAGGTTCTTTAGTTAAATCAAAATTAAAATATCGGTTTCACAATCTCTCCCTTTTTGATATAACAAAACCAAAGTTAGAATTTTTAAGAGTTTTGAAAATTTTGAATACATTCTAACTCCCCCTCAATTGAAGATGGGTTTTTGAAGTTTTAAAAAGATTGAAGAATTTAAATTCAAGGTTTAAAACTTAAAACCACCTTTAAACATTTAAAACGAATTTTGGCTCTTAGATTACTTCTCCCCCTTTTTGTTAGATCAAAAATAATAAATAGGGCTCATAGAGAAGAAATAGGGTTATTAGCAATAATCAATAAGCAATATAATATTAAATTCATAAAATTCAAATATCCAAAACATAAATCTTAAACATTAAGTTCAAAGCATAATCCCAAATAAAATCCAAGCATAGGTTCATAAAGCATAATGGAAATAAAGATGCAAACTTAATCCTAATATGCATAGCTAATATGAGATGACATGAGAATCCTAAGCCTCGTCGTCGTCGCCATCATTATCCACAAAATCATCATCATCCTTAGCTTGAGCGCGACAAAAATTCATCCATTGGCCATAAAAGGTGGAGAAGGACATGTCCATAGCTGTTTGTTGAATCTCAAGGGATGTGAGGCGATTCTCATTTGCAAGGAGACGATCCTCCACGGATTGCAAGCGGGTATTGATAGCACCAAACCCTCTAGACAATTTAGTGTCCAAAGTGTTGAACCGCTCGGTAAGGAAAGCCGTGAGAGCTTCATTGTTTGCGACTGGAGATTGTGGTTGAGGTTCAACTTGAGGTGGAGGTGCTTCCCTATCAATACGTTCCCATTGCCCATTGTTTACATAGCGAAATCCGGACCTACGGAGAGAAGACTCACCAATTTTTTACTTGCGGGGTTCCAGAGAGTCATAGGTGCAATCAAGATTAAGCTTTCCAAAGATGTAACTTAAAACAGTCCCATAAGTGAAAGATTTTAGTGCATCGGTGTCACGAAGCTTAACATTATTGACTATCTCGGCAAATATGATCTTAACAAGATTAGGGCGCTCACCACGACGAAAACACTCAAGCCAAAAGTAATCTACTTGACAAACGTGAGAAAATTTACCTCCGTAGGGGGGAAGAAACCACAATACTATCAAGTGGAGGAACCTATCGTGAGCATCCAAGGCAAGCACCGAACCGGTGTGAGAACCAAAGTGACTCTCATTCTCGATTCCTTTGTCTTTAAGACAAAAAGTAGTCTCTAAATAAGAGATTTCAATTGCAATCCTCTTTCCCAAGATAGAAGACTCAAGGCCAACAACTTCGGATTTGTCCTCACTATTAATGAATTGGGCATTGGAATAAAAGAGAAGTACCATGTGCTTGTAGCAAATATCCGGGATACTCAAGAGACCAAGGAATCCCCATTTCCTTAGACGGGGGAGGTAACGGAAGAGAACGCGCTCGGAGTCAAGAAACGTGAGATCAATAACACGCTCACGACGAACTTCATACTCCTTGACATAATTGAAAAGCTACCTCATCTCCGGAGTCCGAAGACTTTTTTGAAACAGCTGGGTGAGATTAGGACGAATACTCGATTCACTTGTTTGACCGGTCTTACGCTTTTTGTTAACGTTCTACGTAGACATCCTAAAAACATAAAGCAAGCAATTTAAAAACAAGTTTAAGTGTATGCATGAGATTTCTTAATTCAATACAATGGTAAATCCCACTTAGGTTTAAACACAAGTTTTAAAAACAAAGAAACAAAACAAAAAAATTTAAGAGAAAAACAATAAAAAGACAGTAAAGAAAAATACGAATGAAAATTTATATATTCGAATAAAAAAGATGAAGATTTTGAATTTTTTTACAAGATTTGAAAAACCCAAGTATCAAAATACATAAACTATACAAAATTAAAATTTTCTAACCTAAGATTCGAATATAAATTGAAGGAAAAAGAAAAAGATGAAAATATACCTTAAATTGGGATTTTGGATGAATTGATGAAAATCCTTGCACAAGATTGTTGATGCTTGCTTAGACTTGTGTTTAAGAGAAAAACCCCTCAAGATTTGGTGAAAAACAATGAGGTTTAGAGGGTTTTTATAAGGAAAAATTGATTCTAGGGTTTTTAGGGTTTGGGAGAGTTTTAATTAAAGCATAACTTTAACATTAAAAGCCCCTTTTAAAGCAGTTCGCTAACCCGTTTCAGAACGGTATTGACCGTTTCGAAACGCGGGCACGAAAGATTGACCGACTTTTCAACTCCAGCGGACCGTTTCGATACGGTTTTGACCGTATCGAATCCCCGTTGACATGTATCGAAACTCGTTTCGATGCACCCCTTGGCAGTAGCAAAAACGTTTCGAAACCCTTGGAAGGCGTTTCGAAACACCCTTCTCTCAGATAGAAATTTAAAGCATTTGTATCGAAACAAGTGGACCCGTTTCGATACACCTGGGCTTGGAAGTGCAGATGAGGCTCTAAAAGTGCAGAAAAATGAAATTTTCTAAGGCCTATCTTGCATGAATGACATGAAGGAGCAGGAAAAACATATGCAAACATAAACATACTCCCCTAGATATAGGCATGGATGAAATTAGGAGTAAAAACACATAAACATGGCATTTCACAAGATCAAGCAATTTTAAGCACAAAATAAGTCCTAAAAGGTCAAGATAGGCTAGTTAGACCTAACTCTCTCCTAAGGAACCAAAAAAGCTCTTTGTCTAAAGGTTTTGTAAATATGTCCGCTAATTGATTTAAGGTGTCAACATACTCTATAACAACATCTTCTTTAAGGACATGATCTCTAATGAAATGATGCCTTATTTCTATATGTTTGGTTCTAGAGTGTTGGATGAGATTTTTTGTCAAACATATGGCACTAGAGTTATCACACTTAAGGGGTATGGTTTCAACTTTAATACCATAATCTAAGAGTTGTTGCTTCATCCAAAGGACTTGAGCACAACAACTCCCTAAGGATATGTACTCGGCTTCGGTGGTAGATAAGGCTACACTATTTTGTTTCTTAGAGAACCAAGATATCAGCATAGTACCTAGGAATTGACAAGTTCCCGAAGTACTCTTCCTATCGATTTTGCATCCCCCATAATCCGCATCCGAATAAGCACGAAGGTTGAAGGTAGAGTCTCTAGGGTACCAAAGACCTAAACAAGGAGTATCTCTAAGGTACCTAAAGATTCTCTTAACGACTATAAGGTGAGACTGTCTAGGACTAGCTTGAAACCTAGCACACAAGCAAACACTAAACAAGATATTCGGTCTACTTGCGGTAAGGTAAAGCAATGATCCAATCATAGAACGGTAAAGCTTAGAGTCAACACACTTACCTCCTTCATCTTTGTCAAGCTTTGTAGATGAGCGTATCCTTTATGTACCTTGCTTGATTGATGAAGGTGCCATCCTTCTTTTGCTTGATTTGGAGTCCCAAAAAGAATGAGAGCTCCCCCATCATGCTCATCTCGAATTCACCTTGCATTAGCTTAGCAAACTCTTTGCAATGACATTCATTAGTAGAACAAAAAATAATACCATCAACATAAATTTGTACTACTAAGATGTCATTTTTATACCTTTTTATAAAAAGTGTAGTGTCCACCTTGCCTTTTTCAAAACCTTTTTCAATTAAAAAGTTTGAAAGTATTTCATACCAAGCTCTAGGAGCTTGTTTTAAACCATAAAGAGCTTTAGTGAGTTTGAAAACATTATTTGGAAATTTCGAGTCTTCAAAACCCGGTGATTGTTCCACATACACTTCCTGATTTATAAAGCCATTTAAAAACGCGCTTTTAACATCCATTTGAAAAAGCTTGAAATCATGATAACATGCATATGCAAGCAACATCCTCATGGCTTCCATTCTAGCTACGGGTGCATAGGTTTCATCAAAATCTATTCCATCTTCTTGAGGGTAACCTTGTGCTACAAGTCTAGCTTTATTTCTCACAATGTTACCACTCCCATCTAGTTTGTTCCTAAAGACCCATTTAGTTCCTATGGTAGATTGATTACTAGGCCTATCAACTAATGTCCAAACATTACTTCTCTCAAATTGATTTAACTCTTCTTGCATAGCAATAATCCAAAAATCATCTTTCAATGCTTCTTTTATATTCTTAGGCTCTATGCATGATATAAATGCAACACGATTCATTAATCTAAGAGAAGATCGAGTGGTTACCCCCTTGGATGGATCACCCAAGATTTCACCATCTTTGACATAGTTGAACTCCCTTGGGTAGCTCACTTCCTTTTCCTCAAGAGCCAAGTCCTTCAAGGCTTCAAGAGGTGGATCTTGTGTATCCTCTTCTTATGTTGGAATCTCATCCTCCTTTGAGGTTTGTCCTCCATCAAAGGCATTTATGATTCCTACATCATCATCATCACAAGAATCCTTCCTTGGAAGGAGGTTATCATCGAATACAACATGTATAGATTCTTCTACTACTAAAGTTCTCTCGTTAAATACACGATAGGCTTTAGAGGTTAAAGAGTATCCTATGAAAATTGCTTCATCAATTTTTGCATCAAATTTACCTAAGTTGTCTTTTCCATTATTCAAACAAAACACTTGCAATCAAAAGGATGAAAATAGCTAATGTTAGGATTTTTAGATTTTAAAATCTCATAAGGTGTTTTCTTTAAAATTGGCTTAATCATTACTCGGTTTACAATGTAGCAAGCGGTGTTTGTGGCTTCCGCCCAAAAATATTTAGGTAAATTGTTTTCACAAAAAATGGTTCTAGCCATTACTTATAAAGTTCTATTTTTCCTCTCAACTACCCCATTTTGTTGAGGAGTTCGAGGAGCCGAAAAATTGTGGCTAATGCCATTTTCGTTCAAAAACTCTTCAAACCCTAAATTTTGAAAATCGGTTCCATGATCACTTCTAATATGAGAAATTCTAAGTTCAAGATCATTTTGGGTTAGTTTTGAAAATGTGATTAATTTTTCTAAAGCGTCATCTTTAGTACTTAAAAATAGAATCCAAGTAAATCTAGAAAAATCATCAACAATAACAAATGCATAAGATTTACCACCCAAGCTCATAGTCCTAATTGGCCCAAATAAATCCATATGATTAAGTTGTAAACACCTACTTGTAGAAACATCATTAATGAATTTAAAGGATGACTTATGTTGTTTACCCTTAGAGCATTTATCATAAATTTTATCGTTTGAGAAGTTAATCTTGGGTAAACCTCTAACTAGATCAAGGGAAACTAGTTTTTCTAAAACACTAATGTTAGCATGTCCTAGTTTCCTATGCCACAACCATGCATCATTTTCATTTTGAGCTACTAAACATGCATGATACGTATGTATGTCATCTACATGAACCATGTAAATGTTACCTATGCGATGACCTATGAGTATAATATTATTAGATTTAATGTCAACAATTTTGCACCCATTTTTATCAAATAAAACATTAAATCATTTATCACACAATTGACTTATGCTCAACAAGTTATGTTTAAGACCATCGACATACAAGACATTTTCAATAAGAATAGTAGAGTGATTACCTATGGAGCCAATACCTTTAATGTGGCCTTTGGAGTTGTCACCAAATGTCACCACTCCTCCACTTTTTGGCTTTAGATCCATGAATCTACTCTTGTCTCCGGTCATATGCCTCGAGCATCCACTATCAAGGTACCATGAGTTTTGACTTTGTGCTTTGGCCTTGTAGCAATGCTCCCCCTACAAACAAAGATATTAAACTTTTGGTTTTGGTACCCAAATCATTTTGGGTCCACGAGTGTTAGCTCCCATTAACTTGGTTCCCTTAGGAATCCAAGGTGCCATAGCACCAATATTATTAGATTTTACAAGTTCCTTAGGAACCCATACACTTCTAATCCTTTTTCGTTCTACTATGTCTAGGAAGGCTACCTTGTTTGTAGTTATTGGTCCTTTTCTTAGGTTGGTTTGTTTTAGAAGATTCACCTATTTCATGCTTCACCCTACCAACATTTTTAAAGGACTCTTTGAGCTTGTTAAGCTCATCTAACACCTTTTGGTGTTTACTATTACATTGAGAAAGAAGATTATTAAGATCAACATTTTCATCTTGGAAGAATTTTAGTTCATCTTTCAACCCTAAAATCTTTTTCTCAAATTTTAAATTAGCTTGAGAAAGTGAGTCATTTTTATCATTTAATTCCGAAATAATTTTCTTATTCCTAATGACCGACTCCTTATATTTCTCAACTAATTCATCATAGACCTCTTGCAACTCATCATATGGATCATTTAATTCATCATAAGTAAAATCAAAAGATGATGAGTTAGAGGTTACCATGGAGGAATCCTCCTCAAGTGTCATGAGGCAAAGGTTGGCCACTTCTTGTTCGTCATCCTCGGATGACTCCTCATCACTCCAAGTAGCAAGCTTGGATTTGAGCTTCTTCTTCTTCTCAAATCCCTTATTCTTGAGTTGAGGGCACTCTGAACGAATGTGACCGAGCTTATTGCACTCAAAGCAAATGATTTTATCCCTTGCTTCTTCTTTGTTTTTACCTTTGAAGTCAATCTTTCTTTGAATTTTTCTTCCCCGGTTGGACCTCATGAAACGTGAGAATCATTTGGCTATCATAGCCAATTCTTCTAGCTCATCCTCCTCACTAGAAGAGCTCTCCTCAAGTAATGAAGCTTTGAGAGCTATTCCCATCTTCTTCTTCTTTTCCACCTCTAGCTTTTCTACTCTTTTCTCTTCCTTCTTCTTTTCTTCTTCCCTTTCTTGCTTCATAATCCCATGAGTAAGGAGAGAACCCACTAGCTCATCAAGCTTTAAAGTCTTCAAATTTTTGGCTTCTATGATGGCAGTTCTCTTACCATCCCAAGATTCGGGAAGTGAGTAGAGTAGCTTCCGGACAAGCTTGTCTTCCGGTATAGTCTCTCCAAATCCTTTGAGCCCATTGACTATGGTTGAGAAGCGATCAAACATCTTGGACACCGTCTCATCGGGCTCCATCTTGAAATTCTCATAACTAAGATTAAGAATTCCAATCTTAGTTTCCTTGACATCGTTGGTTCCCTCATAGGTGGTCTGAAGAGTATCCCACACTTCTTTGGCACTCTCAATTGAGGAGACTTTGGAGTAGATGTCCGGACTGAAAGAACAAAAGAGCATGTGAAGAGCTTTGTCATTTAATTGTATCTTCTTCCTCTCTTCTTCACTCATCTCCACCTTTTTCTTCAAAACCATCTTCCCTTCACTATCTTGCTTCAATGGAATGTAGGGGCCATCTTTAATGACATCCCAAACCAAGTAATCGTTGGACTTGATGAAGAGGCGCATCTGATTCTTCCAAAATGGATAGTTGTCGCCATTGAAGAAAGGTGGTTTTGTAGTGGATTGAGACTCATACATGCTCGAACCGGAGGTAGATGTCATCTCTTTATTTTTGGATGATCACACTCTTCCTAGGAACTCCTCTGGTGGTTGTTAATCCTCAAAGAGGTAGGCTCTGATACCAATTGTTGAGTGGATCGAATGATCGAAATAAACCAAGAGGGGGGTGAATTGGATTTTTAAAGTTCTGGGTGGTGGAATTTGCAAATAAAATTGGTAGACAAGGAATTTTAGAGTGGTTCAAGTTCCAAATGAACTCTACATCCACTACCTTAGCTTTACTAAGGATTTGCAACAATTCCACTAATTGCTCTTCCCTTTTTCTAGGCTAAGGAGGTAACCCTTACAATTTTTGGTCAAATTTTCTACCCAAAATTTGACCCAATCCTCACACAATTGAAACAAAGAAGTTGTTGGCTAAAACAAGTATCTCTCAATAGACAATCTAGCCCAATTACAAGCACTCAACCCAATTGAAATGATAAGAATGAAAAATACAATTGTGGTTACAAGACAATAATAGGATTTAGGCACAAATGCTTGGATTTGATGTTTGGATGTTTGCTTTTGGATCAATAGTTGTTGCTGAAGCTTTTAGAGGTCCCTTTTATACCTTCTCATTGAATTCTAGCCGTTGTGGTTGTTGCAATCATCAATAGAGACGTTGGGGGTGTTATCTTCCCTCCATAAATGCAGTCTGCAACCAACCATTTCGAAATGCCCGACCCTATTTCGAAACAGACCAAAATAGAAAGAGTCGTTGGGGTGCATTAAAGAGCCCGTATCGAAACCGTTAAAAGTGTTTCTATACGCTAAGAGCCGTTTCAAAACAAGTTTCGAAACGTTTTGCCACTGTCAAGGATCGTACCGAAACGGCTTGAGATCGTTTCGATACGCCTTAACTACTTGTTTAAAATTAGTTAAAAACATTCAACGGTCCTATTTTTTCAAATCAGTTTTAAAGCCTTTTCGAAACACTAGATGTCGTTTCGATACGGTGTTTCATTGTTCTTAAGCCGTTTCAAAACTTGTTTCAAAACACGGGTTGTCAGTCTTGAAATCATTTCGATACCCGTTTCGAAACATGGACTCACAGTTTCAAAACTGTTTCGAAATGCCTAAGGCCGTTTCGAAACGGTGACTCGAAAATCACTGTTTTGCCTTTGAGAACACTTAGAAAACATTTGATAAATTTAGTTTTTAACATAGTCATTTTGCTTAAAACATATAGAGAGGGTTGAGGACTTAAAAATTCGTTTTCACATTTTCAATTTAGTCCTTAGGTTCTTTAGTTATATCAAAATTAAAATATCGGTTTCACAGTTTGGTTCTGGTTTTGCGTCTTCTTGTGTAGTAGATAATGTCCTATAGTTAGTGAGTTTGGGTAGTAACCGGTGTTGTATTTGAGAACAACATTGGTGGCGAAAATGTAATAGTTGGAGTAGTTTGCTGTTAGCGAGTTGTTAGAATGGTGGGGCTGGAAAAGTTGGAAATGGGGTAAGAGGTTGTTCTTGGGCGGATTCTGCGGATGTTAATAGTAAGTGTGAACAGACATACATGCACAGTTAAAATCATTTGTATATATATTATATATGTTGGTACATGCATACATATGGCACAACATTAGAGGTTTGCATACATGTACACAGGCATTGATAAGGGCATGTAGGTGGCCATGCATACAAACATTCACACTTGACAATAGCTAATTGGATCCAATAGTGATGTGGTAGGATTAGGGTAGTTTGTGGGATTAAATCGTTGTTTTGGTGCAAGGTAAATGCTAGATGTGAGGGTAAGAAGTGAATAAGTTGCCGGTAGTAATGAGGGTGATCTAGCCTGGTTGGCAGGAGGAAAAGTGTTTTAGGTGTTTTAAGAGCCTTTGGCGGCGAGGTGGTAAGGAGGTGATCGTTTGGGGTTAGAATCGGTCGAGGTTGTTTGAGGTGTAGATAAAAGCATTTTGGGAATAGCAGTTAGGTGTTTTACTTTCTCTATGTTAGACGGTTGTTGTAGGCTCACAGATGTGTTTTCGAAGTGTTGGTGCAATCTTGCATAAATGGTTATAATTAAATGGTTGTACTAAGTGGATGGCGGTTCGACATTAATCTTAGAGGAGTTGGAAGGAGGTTATGACGAGAGCTTTAATTGAGGTTTGGCTTGAGATGAGTAGAGGATTCATGGTCCTAGAATGTATCGTAAGTGGATGCAATGGGTGGCAGGGTATATTGGAAGAGTTGTAGTGTATGCTTTTGGATAGTTATAAGTGTTTGGGAATGAATTTTATTTGTGCCATGTTGCGGTTGTTTTTGTGTGAGGATTAAGATCTGTCGTTGAGTAGCATCCATGTAAGATTAGTGCCATAGCCGAAGCTTGAGTGAGGAAAAGTAATGTAAGTTCAAGGTCCATGTTGGTTTGGCTGGGTCCTTGTGAGAGGGTGGTTTGTTGGCTGAGTGTAAGTAAACCTATCTTGAGACAGTTGATGTAAGTGAAGCAACTGTTAGAGATAAGGTTAGAGTCTCGTGACGAGCATTTTCGGATGATGTGTGGGCAAATTTTGGTGAACTGTTGAGGCGTGTGATGGTGCTCTAGGCTTTGTATTTTGATGGGTGAATGAATGGTTCAAGTTGTAGCAGATGTGTAGGAATGTTTGTTAATACGTTGGGGAGCGTGAGTAAGCAGTTGTTACCTAGGAAAGACCTTACTCGTCGGGTTGATCTTCGAGCTAGAGTTTGAGCGGTTTGCGGGAGGTTTTGGAAAGGAGAGTGAGTTGTAGGTCACATGGTGGCTTGAGAATGGATGGATGGGTGTCACCGCGTGTGTTGTGTTGAAAGAATTATGAGGGAAGGCGGAGTGTGTTGCGAAGGGTGAAGAGTTGTTTGGGTTGTTGGAAATCTTGCACAGTTTGGAGGTGTGGGAAGCTAAGCTGAGATTGGTAATCGTGTGTTTTGGAAGTCTCACCGTGAGTGGTGATGTTGAAGTTTGGGTCGTAAGGGGTTGGGGAGTGTGTGTAATGCCCCGGTTTTGGGCTCAGAAGTTTTGGGCGTTGACCGGTTCGGTCAAAGTGCTGATCGAATATATAAGAGTGAATTTAGGAAAGCCTAGTTCGGGTTGCATTAAAAATATGGAAAAATGTCCTAAAATCATCTTTTAATATATATAAGTGAACTGTGAAATCAATTTTGGAAAATGAGGTTTGGAAGGGTGACATTTTGGCTAGTGACCAAAATGTAATTTTTGAAAGTTCGGTGACAGTTTTATAAAGGATTGAAACTTTGAATCTTTAAGGAGCTATTATTCCAAAAAGAGTTTCTCCAGATTTTTCTAAGATATTTTAAGGTTTTATTCTAATTTTAAAGTTTATGAAAAGTGGAGGGAAATCATTTTGACTATTTCATAACTAACTTTCCATTTTCTCTCAATTTTCCTTTTCTCTCATTTTCTCTCAACCCAACACATTTCTCCAGATTTTCTCCTCTGATTTTGTCACTCAAATCTTCCTTTTCAACTCTCTTTTGATTCCTAATCATCACATCAATAAAACCTCTCAATTTGCAAGTTGTTTCATCAAGCTTTTTGGTTCCAAAAAGGGAGAGACTCAAGTTTGGAGGTAAGAACGTCCTTCTCCTCTAAACTATCAGTTCTTTACTGAAATTCCCAAGTTCTCAATCCTTGATTTATGATTTGGTAAAGGTTTTATGGATGTGATCTTGATTTTTGGCTTAAAATGCAAGATTTGCTTGATTTTGGTGGAATTTTTGTGTGATCTGTTTGGGCAGTGTTTTGAAGTGTCAAAATGATGTTAAATGAATGCTAAATTGATTAGAAGTTGAGGTTTAATTAATGCAATCCCGGATAGGTTGAATTTCCTAAGTTTAGCTTGAGTTTTTGGTTGTTTTTGGAGTGCTTTTGGTGATCTGTTATACCTGGAGGTATAAGGACGTGTTTGTGATCATTTTGGATGTTAATGGATGTTTAAAAATGGTTAGAAGTGATGGATCTTGGCTGGGTTAAGTTTTGGTAGTGTTTGGAGGTGATTTCGGTTGTGTTTGGTAGCCGAATTGTTGGTTTTGTGATGAGCAGCGAGTTTGGTTGTGTTGTTGGTGTTTTTAATGCATAATGATGCATTAATCCTCTGTTGTTGTGTGCTTGAAACAGGGGAGGTTGATTCGTGAGCATTGGAGGTGGTGCGGAAGGTTTCGGATGCTTAGAAGGCTTGTTGGCTAGCCTTGTTTTGTGTATCGGTGAGTGAAGTTGGGTTTTCAGCTTTTAAGCCAAGGTTTGAAGGTTTTGGGAGCTTAGTTTAAGTCTAAACAACTTTGCTAAGCTCAAGAGTAAGTAAATGGATTTTCGCTCTTGAATTGTGTTGTGATTTGGCTTTAAAAGCAATTGTGTTTAATGGTTCCAATGCATGTGTTTTGCATGGTTTAATTCTGTTTTGAAAGCATATTTTAGCATGGTTTAGTGCTGGTTTTGAAAGCCATATGTGAAGGATGCTCAAGGTAAGAGATCCTTGGTTTTATACATTGAAAATGTAGTTTTGATGCATGGTGTTGCATGATGTTTAATGGCTTTGTGTATTGCTTTAAAACAGTGGATTGATGATGGTAAATGAAGGTTTTTGCATATTGGTTATGCATGTGAATCATTGGACTAATGTGGTAATGGTTTTGCATATTGGTTATGCATGTGAATCATTGGACTAATGTGGTAAGATGGTTATATTGGCAAGTGATGTAAGTGGTTCTTGGTTCGTTGATCGGATATAGTTAGCCGGCTATAGGATTGAGTTCACCGTGAATAAAGTCGCCTTGGAGGTGGAGTGGTTAAGTGTGAACCGGTAAACTCCCTTTAAGTATCCTAACGAGATGGTTAAGGTCATAATGGAGGATGAATGCCCATTCGAGGACCTTGGTTAAGCAAAGGTTATATGGTGGTTAAAAGTCCATATATGGGAACCTTGTGCTTGTTGAGATCACAATGGCGGTGTTAAGTCCATGTGTGGATCTTGTGTAGGGTGTCCCGGATCTCGTTAGTGATGTTGTACAACTACCAATCGGTGAATGCAAAGGTTGTATGGCGTTTGAAAGTCCATACATGGGAACCTTGTGCAAGTCAAGGTTGTATGGTGTTTGAAAGTCCATGCATGGGAACCTTGGGAAAAGTTGAGGTTGTATGGTGTTTGAAAGTCCATACATGGGAACCTTGTGAAAGTTGAGGTTGTATGGTGTTTGAAAGTCCATACATGGGAACCTCGGGAAAGCTAAGGTTGTATGGTGTTTAAAAGTCCATACATGGGAACCTTAGGATGGTGAGGTCAAATGGTGTTTAAAAGTCCATTTGGAGACCTTGGATTGGTAGTGTGTATGAAGCGTGGGGGACAACGCTTGTGATCCGCGTATCCGATTGGATGTTGAGTTGAAAAGTGGATGTGGTTGATCACTTGAAAGCCAATATGATGTTCTTGATTATAAGAAGCATGAGATGCTTGAAAAGATGCATGGTTTCATGGTAAGTGTTAAATGCTTGTGAATGCATGTTTACTTGTTAAGTTGAGCAAGTGTTGATTATCATTTGGTAAATGATGCATATGTGCATGAAATCTCCTTAATGCATTGGAGTCTTGTTGAGACTTGTTTTGAAAGGCATGTGAAGATGATGTTGTGGTTCATATGTTGCCTTTGTTTAATGCATGTGTTGGATTTCTTGAGTAAATGATTTTAAAGGGTTTCTTGCTTGGAATGGTTTTCAAGTATAAGAGAGGTATGTTGTGAATTGGAAGTATTTTTCCAAGGTTTGAATTTAGCTTTGCATATGGTGTTTATGCATGGGATGGTTAAATGGTTGATTTTGCAAGTTGTGCTTTGAAAAGGGTTTTCTTAGTTTGCTAAACTAAGGGTTGGTTTTCATGTATGTGCAATACATGGTTTTAAGCGTGATGTTGAGAAGAGTTTTCAAACTTTGCTTGGTAAACAAGTCGAATTGCTTTTCAAAGAGGTTTTATGGCTCGCTGCATTGATGGTGTTTTGGTTTTGAGCTTTCCTCACTAAGCATTATGTGCTTACGCTCCTTTTTGTCCATCAATGCAGATTCTTGAAGTTTGGACAGTGAGGAGCAAGGGATTCAAGAAGGACTCCACTTGGGATGTATGTCTCGGTTAATAGCTATAGTTAATAAAGGCAATGGGGTAGAATCTCTCGGGTTGATGTTTGTGTATTCGTATATGTTCGGACAAGTATGGTTTTATGTTGTTGATGTTGTTGGAACATGTTTTGGCCTTTATGAGATTGAATTGGAAGTATGGTGTTTAAATGGTTGCTTGTGTAGGAAGCATATCCTTTGAATTGGGGCTTTTCATGTATGTTGATATTTTGTTGAATTGTTGATGCAAGTATGCCTTTTACATGTTGAATTGCATGTTGGTAAAGTTTGGTGGCTTTTGGAGCATGATTGGATGATCAATTGCAGGTTTAAGTATGCATATGGTGGCTTTCTGTGCAGGGTGTTTCGGAACAGTTCATACCGTTTCGGAACGGGTGCCCCAAACCAGCCCAGGCGTCCGAAACGGGAGAGACCGTTCCGAAACGGAAAGGCTACTGCCAGACCCCCGTTTCGGTACGCGTTGCGGAACGGCCCCGCGTTTCGAAACGGGCTCTGCCTCTTTCGGAACGGGTGACTGTTGGGGGCTGACATTGGCAGTTAAATGTTTTGAAAAGTGTACATTTTGGTCCTGAAACTTGTTTGTGCAATTGTATGAGTTTGGGATGCCCGTTTGAGCTGAAATTTGGCAGTGAAGCATGAAACATGATTAATTTTAAGTTGGTAACTTAAAATCTGGTTAAGTCCTTAAGTCTTCAGAATTTACAATTTGGTCCCTAAAGTTGTAAATTGTTCAATTGGGTCCCTGTTTGATCTCTGATGTTTATGATCTTTAAGTATGATGTTGTGTGATCATATCTAAGGTTAATGTGCATCTAGACAAGACTAAAAAGAAAAAAAGGGTCGTTAATCAAGGTTGACTTTCGGGTTGACTTTGGTTTTCCCCGTGTGACCTTCTTAATTCGGGTCAACCGTCTGGGCCGGGTTAAGGGGGTTACAGTGTGTTAGTTTCGTTGTGTTTTGGTTGTGGATGTTTTCCATGATGGTTATGCCACTTGTGTTTATGTTGTGTTTTGTTTTTGGGGAGGTTGTGTACCGCACTTTCTTCTCAAGTTAAAAATTCGGAGGACGAAATTTCTTAAGTGGTGAAGAGTTGTAACACCCTGGTTTTGGGCCTAGATGTTTAAGACGTTGAATCGGGCCGGTTGGGAACGGTTCGAACCCTTAAGGTTGGTTTAGGGAACACCTAGTTCGAGATTTTTTAAAAATGTGGAAAAATATCTAAAAATTCTCATTTATTATATAAATGATTATGGTGAATACAATTTTACAAAATGTGATTTTGAAATATTACATTTTGGTATAGTGACAAAAATGTAATTTTTGCAAAATTTGACTAGTGACTATTTTGTAAAGGACTGAAACTTTGAATCTTTAAGGAGCTAATTTTACCAAATGTTTTTATCAGATTTCTCTTTAATTTGGGAGCTTTTAATAATGATTTAATTATGGAAATAAAATAGAATTAAAAAGGAAATCAAAGTTGACTTTTTCATAACTACTTTCACTATAGTTTTCTCTTTTCATTTTCTCTCAACTTCCAATCAGCCAAACATTTTTCTCTCATCAATTTTCATTGTGTTTGATGAGATTTTAACTTCCAAAAGATTTCCTATCTTTGTTTCAACAAATCCTTTTGATTTTTCCTTTGGATTTCAAGAAAATTTGCCCAAATTGAAGACAGATCAACCATTAGAGGTAAGCTTCGTCCTTCTCCTCTAATTATCAGTTCTTTACTGAAATTATCAAGTTATCAATCCTTTGTTAATGCTTTTTGAGTTGTTTTAATGTTATAAACATGAAATAGTTGTTAAATTCAAGATTCTTGATGAGATCATGGTGATTTTCGTATTTCTATGTTAGGCTCTGTTTTGAGGTTGATTTCTAACATGTTTTGGATGTTATTTGATGTTGAGAATAAGGTTTTAACAAATAAACCGAGAATAGTTTTGGATTCCTAAGTTTAAGATTTTAGATTTGTAGTTTTTGAGGTGTTTTGATGATATGTTGTTGCTGGAGGTATAAGGTCGTGTTTATGTTGCTTTTTGATGTTAATTGATGTTTAGAAAAGGTTAGAATTGATAGATCTTGGTTGGGCTTTGTTTGGTGAATGTTTGGAGATGTTTTCGTTTATTTCAGATAGCTGAAATGCTTGTTTTGAGTAGAGCAACGAGTTAGACGGAGTGGCTGGTGATTTTAATGCATGGTGATGCATTAATCCTCTGCTCTTATGTGCTAAAAACAAGGGAGAGTGATCCGGAAGCAATCGAGTTGGCGTTGGAGGCTTCAGACGCTTGGTTGTCTCATCGACTAGCGTAGTGTTTTGTATCGGCGAGTGAGAATGCATTTTCCAGTTTTGGAATTATTTTGAAACGAGGTTTGGGAACTTAAATCTAGGCTTGAAATGCCTGTTTAAGTTCGGAAGTAAGTAAAGTAGATTTCTCTCTCTGTTTGTGCTATTATAGTTTTGAAAATATTAAAATGGGTTTTGATGCGCTTGGTTTGGTAATATGGTTTGATTTGCTGTTTGAGCATGGTTTTTAAGCATGAGAGTTGGTTATCAAACTTGGTTTGGTGAAGGAAGCATGAAACTAATGATTCGTGAATATATGTGGTGTTAATTTGTGTTTTAAGGGCATGGTTTAACATTTTGGCCTTGATGAGGTTGCATGCTTTGAAAATAGTAGATGTGTTAATGATTTTAATATAATATATTGGCATAAATGATGAGAAGATTACCAGATATAATTGGTCAACCAATAGGATGTAGAGTGCACTATAAACTAAAAATTCGTACGTGCTCTTGGGATTCGTTCCAAAGAGAGAGGCCGATGATGTGCATTCCATCAAATAGGACTTGGTGAAATACCCAAGCTTAATGGCATTGAATGGTACCACCATTGGAGATCGATGTTGTAAATTCCATCGGATAGGACTTGGTGAAAGACCCAAGCTTTATGGCAACAAATATTATCGCCATGAGAAACTGATGATGTGCATTCCATCGGAGTATGACTTTGTGAAATACTCAAGCTTTGTAAAGAGATAGAGTCTGGTGATAGAGATACCACCGGTGTAGGACTTGGTGAATTATCAAAGCTTCAAAGAAAGTAGAGTCCGGTGGCGAGATCCCACCGGGGTAGGACTTGACCTCGAGTCAAGCTATCCACATATCCGTGTAAAGTAGAATATGAAAAATGCCAATATATGAGAATGAAATGTGTTTTACAAGTACCAATGTTTTGAATGATTTTTTATGAAATGAGAAATGCTTATGAGCTAATGAGATTGTGAAATGCTTTTGAGCATCAAGCATGTATGGCCTTGCCATGAGAATTGTATTGGTATAAAGCATGGGATAGATAGATGGTACATGTGGTTTCCAATATGGGAATTGCTTCGAAATGGTTTTTAAGTATGAGGAAGAAAGAGCATAATGTGGAAATGGTTTCCAATAAATATGGTTTAAATTCTGGCATATAGCGTTTATGCGTGAGAAGGTTTAAATGGAAGTAATTACAAGGATGATGTCTAAGATTGAGATACATGTTGTATTTGGGTTTTAATGCTGGTTTTACATGTTGAGCGATGCATGATTTAAGGCAATGATGTTTACAAATGAAGTTTTCAAACAATATGTTAACTTTTGGAAATGTGATTTCAAGTAAAGGGTGTTTTATGGTTTCGCTACGTTGATGGTGTTTTGGTTTTGAGCATTCCTCACTATGCATTTCGGGCTTAGGCTCCTTTTTGTCCATCAATGCAGATAGTTGAATTTGGGACAACAAGAAGCAGGGGATTCAAGAAGAACTCCACTTGGAAAGTATGTTTTGTTTTCTTGCTATAGATAATAAAGGCAATGGGGGGAAATCATTCACTTTGTTGTGTGATTAGGTTGATTACCTAGAACAAGTTCGGTTTATGGTTTGAGACTTGCATATGGCAATTATGTGGTGTTTGGATCCTCATATTGCATTTTAGTTTTGCTATGGTTTATGGTTAAAAGCATGTTCATTCTAGTTGCATATGCTATATGGGTTGGTGTGCTAAATGTTTGCAATGTGACTAGTTTTGATGCAAGTATGATAGAGTTGATTCCATAAACATATCCATGTGATTTGATGATGTTATATTGAAATTTGATACGTTTTTGGGGCTGATTTTGGGATAGTTCTGGTATGTGTATCGATACTTGAGCTTGTGTATCGATACACATAAGCCAAATATGTGATTTCCTGCACAAGTGTTTCGGTACGGTTGGGGTGTGTTTCGATACGGGTTGAAGGGCGTACCGATACGTGGGGAAGTGTATTGATACCCTTTATGTGATTTTGGTCACTGCCTTCCCGCGTATCGATACGGGTACTAGGCGTATCGATACACGACCGTTCAAAACAGTTATAAGCATTTTTAAAAGCTTGAAATGATGCATTTTAGCCCCTAAATGTTGTAAGTGCAATTGAATGAGTTTGGATGATTCGTTTGGCATTAAACTTGGAAGAATAGCATGAAATATGACTAATTGGAGAATGGTAACCTTAAAATCTTAAAATCCCTAGTAATTTGTCGAAATTACGTTTTGGTCCCTAAAATCATAAATTGTGCAATTAAACCCCTAGACGAATCCCGATCGTTGTGTCGTTTCTTCCTATACTCTTTGGTGATCACATATGACTTAATATACATCTAGGAAAGATAAAAAAGGTCGTCAATCAGAGTCGGCTTTAACGTGTTGGTTTCGGTTTTCCCCGTGTAATCTCCTCAGTTCGGGTTAATCGTCTAGACCGGGCTAAGGGGTTAACATGGGTTATGGCTTATCATGAATGCTTTGTAAAAACATTGATGTATGAATGAAATGTGGATTATATTTGCAAGTGATGTTGAATAAAGTGTTTTGTAAAAGAAATCGGATATAGTTAGCTGGCTATAGGATTGAGTGCCCTATAAACAAGTTGCCTTGGATGTTGAGGGGTTGTGATTATACCATAAACTCTATCCAAGTACCCTAACGATTGAGGATTGTTTAAGGTAGCAACGGTTGAGGGTAGCTTCCGGGTGCGAACCTTGTGTGTGTCCCATCTCTCGTTAGTGGGTTATACAACTAATGATGAGTGGTGTTGAGGGGTTGTGATTGTACCAAATACTCCACCACGTGTGTCAAAACGGTGGAGGGTTGCTCCCGTGTGTGAGCCTTGAGATGTCGGTAGGGTATACGATGGGTTCGGGAAAACCCTTTGTAATCCGTGCATCTGATATTGTTTTGAGAAATGAGATTGTTGTTAATCACTTGAAAGCCAATATAATGGACTGTAATGATATGGAAATGTACTTGATGCATATTATGAAAAATGCATGTTTTATCATAATCTTAGCATAATGGTGTTCATGCTTTGGAAGGCTTGATGGTTGTGAAGCAATGGTTTAATTGCTGGAAATTATGTGAATCATGTTGCATGGTGTTTAGCATGTCGATTCTAATGGTAAAGTCCATGTTTTTCAAAGGAGGCATGATGGTTTGAAAGAAAGTGAAAAATGGTTTTGTGCATTGATGGTGTTTTTGGTTTTGAGCATTCCTCACTAAGCTTGTATGCTTACACTCTCTTTGTTCATCAATTCAGTCAATTTAAGCTTTGGAGGCAGTGCTTGCAAGGGATCGGTGGAAGACTTTGATTAAGGTAAGTTTTGGTTCTGGACTAGTGTAATAAAGGCAATGGGGACGTCCGATGCTATGAATGTTGGTTTTTTGGTATCTTTCTAGTTTGATGCAAGTTTTTTATGCATATTTGGGTGTGTCAATGGCTTGAAAGTGTTGGTAATTGCTTGGATTTGAGAATTGGACATTTGGTGCTTGTTTCTCCTAAGAAGCATGCCTTTAGTCTCCTTACGATTGTTTATGATGCTATGATGATGCCTTTGCTTCGTAAGCTTAGTGATTGATGTATATTTGTGATGAAACTGTGTTGGGATGGTTTCGAATGATTTAAATCAAGTTAAACCAGCATTTTCAAACATTGCAGGCCTAAGTGTTTCGAAACACCCTTGCCTGTTTCGAAACAGGGGCTTGAAATTGCCTTGGTATTTCGAAACGGTGAGGTCTCTTTTGCAACATTTTTCCTCTGTTAAACCTTGTTCCGAAACGAGTCTTAAAGGGTTTCGAAATGAACCCGCGTATCGAAACTGTTAGATGTGTTTCGAAACGATCGTTTCAATACAGGGCTCACCGTTCCGAAACGGTTGGTAGTTAATGCAATTTTTGGAATTTTCTAACTTTCTGTTTTCTTACATTTTTGTCCCTGTTGATCATGTATGCAATTGAATGAGTTTTGATAGTCGTTTTGAGCTGAGATTTCACGAAGAAGTTTGTAATGAATTTAATTAAGGGTGGGTAATCCGAATTTGGTACTAACCCTTGCTATTTGATGAATTTACAAAATGGTCCTTAAACCTTTTATTGAGTTCAATTGTTGAGCAATTGTGACGTTGTTTTTATCCACTGCTTGTGTATACACATAGGAACCTATGTTGCATCTAGACAAGATAAAAAGAAAAAAAACAGGGTCGTTTATTGTGGTAAACCTTCCCAATTTACTTCAATATTCCCTCTGTGATCCGTTCGGTTCGGTCTATCGGGCAGACCGGGTCGAGGGGGTTACATTTGGTGGTATCAGAGCCAGGTTTCAAAAGGTTGGGATGATTTTAAGTTGTTGGTAAGTAAATGTGTTGTGAATAAGTGTTTCGGTGATGTTTGTTTTGATCGGTGAATGTTTAATGTATGTTAATGTAGATTATGTGATGGTGATGTGATATATCATAGTTGAATAAGAATGTGAGTTGTTATATGATGTTTGATTGGGCTAAATTTTAATGCTTGTAATGCATGATGGTTGTGACATACATGTTGTATGCTTTGTGCTATGGTGGGGGGGGGGGGGGAATTGGGATGCCCATTGCCTTATTACCTAGTGTACAACTAGTGTTTTGATATAATAATTGAAAAATGTTTTGGACTAATTTGAAAAGAATATAAAACTTGGTTTTAAGTCCAAACAACTTGAATATATGTTTGAGGTATTTAAAAAGATTTTTGGCAATGTTTTATTGAGTTTAAATAGCCAAACTTGACTTTTCAAGCTGCTCGTACCGATACGGTTCAACCCGTATCGATACCTTTTTTGCCCAGTTTGGTCACTACCAAAACCCGTATCGAAACAGGCTTGGCCGTTTCGATACGATGATGGATCGTATCGATACGCCTAGTCAACGTACAGATCCCATTTTAACAACCCCAACGGTCATATTTCCCAACGGTCTTTTAAACGTCATACCGTACCGATACGCTCTTAAGCGTATCGATACACCTAGGCTGGTAAGAGCCCAACGACTAGTTTCTGATGAAGGTCGTACCGATACGGGTCCAAGCGTATCGATACAAAAGGCTACATAATAACCTTAATGAGGGGAAATAAATTCCTCAACGACTTCAATTCATCCCCAACGGCTAATAACAGCTACAAACTCATTATGGAGTATAAAAGGGACCTCCAAGCATCAAGTAATGGTTAATGCTTCAATTGTCAATCAACAAATGATCAAGAATTGTCTTTGTACTTAAATTGTCATTTCTTTGTATAGAGAAACACTAGTGAGCCAAAATTGTCAAATTAGCTCAAGTGTTTTTTTGTTTTGGGTAAGAGCTTATTTGTGCAAACAATCACCTATTAGAGGGATTTATGTTTTCTTATCTTTTCTCTTTGTAAAGAGGGTTTGATCAAGGCTTTGGGTAGAAAGCTTGATCTGTGTATAAGGGTTTCCTCCTAAGCCTAGAAAAGGGGACGAATCAATAGTGGATTGATTGGAAAATCCTTAGTGGGAAGCTAAGGTAGTGGATGTAGACCTTGGTTAGAAGGTTGAACCACTCTAAAATCATTGAGTCATTTACATTTAAGCTTCCACACCACATCCACCCAAAAATCCACCTCTCCACCACTTGGTGAGCAACATCGGTTGAACGAATCAAGCACCTTACAATTGAACAATTGGTATTAGAGCTTGGCTCAATCGAAAAGAATTCACATCCTATTAAGAAGATCCGGCAAGCTCGATCATCTTTTCACCATCGGCTCAAATGGCGCAATCCATCGACAAACCGCCTTTCTTTGACGGAACCTACTATGCCCATTGGAAGACAAAGATGAAATTTTTCATAAAGTCAAGAGACTACAAACTATGGGACATAGTTGAAGATGGTTCGTTCTTGCCTCAACAAAGCAAAGCGGAGTGGAGTGCCTACGATCACAAGAAGATGAAGCTAAATTGCAAAGCCTTGCACATCCTCTTTTGTGCATTTGGCCCAACCATCTATGAGAAGATGTCTTCTTGTGAGAGTGCCAAGGAGGTATGGGACAAGATTGAAGTCACATACGAGGGAACCGATGAAGTTAAGGAGACCAAGATTGGGCTCCTCACCTTAGAGTATGAGAACTTCAAAATGGATCCGGAAGAGAACATCGAGAAGATGTTTGATAGGTTCTCCACTATCACCAATGGTCTCAAAGGCTATGGAGAAGCCATCCCGAAGGAAAATCTTGATGACCTTGAAGCTTGATGAACTCATGGGATCACTCCTTACTCATCAAATCATGAAGAAGAACAAAGAAGATGAGAAGTAGAGGGAAGAAATTAGAGCTATGGGAGAGAAGAAACTCAAAGGGATTTGCATCAACACCAATGACATTGCTCTCAAATCCTCCACATGCCATCATGAAGATTCAAGTGAGGAGGAAAGTGAAGATGAAGAGATGGCCTATCTCTTCAACAAATTTGCCCGGTTCATGAAGAGCGAAATGGAAAATTCCAAGCATGAATCGTTGAAGAAGATGAAGGAATCCCACAAGTCCAACAAGAGGGGATCATCTTCAAAGCAAGCATATGTTGCCACATGGAGCGATGAAGACTCCACCGATGACGAAGTAGCCCACCTATGCTTGATGGCCCTCATGAGGAGGTGGTAACTTCTAACTCATCTATTTTAAATTCATATACATTTGATGAGTTGCAAGATGCCTATGACGATTTTCTTTTAGAATTCAAGGCATCATTTTCCAAGAACAAAAAGTTGATTTCAAAAATAAAAATTGAAAATAATTTGCTTTCCAAAACAAATCTTGAACTTGAAGCAAAATTGAAATTTTTGAACAAAAATGTTTTGTTTTACAAAAATTTGCTTCTTAAAGTTCAAAAAGAAAAAGATTTGATTTCCAATGAACTTCAAAACAAAAATGATTTTGGAAAATCAAATTTTTATGTAAGACAATCTAGTGCCCATATATTTGTAAAAGGAAAATGTTTTAGAAGTGTTTGGGTCCCAAAAGGACGTAGTACTTCAATTAAAAAGGATGACAATGAAAAATGGATTCCTAAGGGGACTAAAGTCTGTGCTACTAACGTTTATGGATCCAAAGCAATTTGGAAACCAAAAATTACTTGATTGTCTTTTTGCTAGGTGTGATGGAGAGTGATCAACAAGTCAAACTTTGAGGGGGAGCTCCATGCACACTAAGGAAGAACACTTGAAGAAGGAAGGCTTCACATCCTCCCTTGAGTTCAAATGTGGTAAAATCTAGTTGCTTTTGTTTTATTTGATTTATTTTTATTTATGTCAACCATATGATCATATATGTTGGACTAACACTTTTTATGATACATTGAGTAAGGGGAGCCATTTTAAAACCAAATTCTTATTTGTTATTTTTTTTACCTGTATTGTTATTTTGAACTTAAAAGTATTTTCAATTCTTTTTTATATAACAAAAAGGGGGAGAAACAATTTGTTTGAAAAATTCAATTTTCAAATGAATAAGGGGGAGCTTTATTTGATTTCATATCTTTAATCTCTTATTCACATTTTTAAACTTAAAGGGGGAGAATCCCAAGCAAATTTTCAAGTTGGTTTTATTATATCAAAATGGGGGAGATTATAGAACTAATGTTTTGATATAATAATTGAAAAATGTTTTGGACTAATTTGAAAAGAATTTAAAACTTGGTTTTAAGTCCAAACAACTTGAATATATGTTTGAGGTATTTAAAAAGGTTTTTGGAAATGTTTTTATTCATTTTAAATAGCCAAACTTGACTTTTCAAGCTGCCCGTACCGATACGGTTCAACTCGTATCGATACCTTTTTTGCCCAGTTTGGTCACTGCCAAAACCTGTATCGAAACAGGCTTGGCCGTTTTGATACGGTGAGGTATCATATCGATACGCCTAGTCAGCGTACTGATCCTATTTTAACAACCCCAACGGTCATATTTCCCAACGGTCTTTTAAACGTCATATTGTACTGATACGCCCTCAAGCGTATCGATACACCTAGGCTGGCAAGAGCGCAACGGCTAGTTTCTGATGAATGCCGTACCGATACGGGTCCAAGAGTATCGATACAAAAGGCTGCAAAACAGCATTAATGAAGGGAAATAAAGTCCTCAACGGCTCCAATTCATCTTCAATGGCTAGTAACAGCTACAAACTCATTAAGGAGTATAAAAGGGACCTCCAAGCATCAAGTAATGGTTAATGCTTCAATTGTCAATCTACAAATGATCAAGAATTGTCTTTGTGCTTAAATTGTCATTTCTTTGTATAGACAAACACTATTGAGCCAAAATTATAAAATTAGCTCAAGTGTTTTAGGTTTTGGGTAAGAGCTTATTTGTGAAAACAATCACCTATTAGAGGGATTTAAGTTTGCTTATCTTTTCTCTTTGTTAAGAGGGTTTGATGAAGGCTTTGGGTAGAAAGTTGTATCGGTGTATAAGGGTTTCCTCCTAAGCCTAGAAAAGGGGACGAATCAATAGTGGATGATTGGAAATCCTTAGTGGTAAGCTGAGGTAGTGAATGTAGACCTTGGTTAGAAGGTTGAACCACTCTAAAATCATTGTGTCATCTATCTTTTAGCTTCCACACCACATCCACCCAAAATTCCACTTCTCCACCACTTGATGAGCAAGATCGGTTGAAGGAATCGAGCACCTTAAAATTCAACACCTAGTGAAATGTTTTAAGTTGAAATCAAAGTCTTGGATCCTTGCTTGGAGCTGGCCTGAGCAATTTGTTTCGTTTGTTTTGTTAGTTGTTATCATGCATTAAAAATAATAGCACAATAAACCGATGAGAGAGTAGCAATCTGGTATGGTTGATGTTTCCTTTGGGCAATGAATAAAGGAGTGTGTAAAGTCTCCTTGGGGCTAAACGCATCGATGTGCCTCGATCTAGTTACAACCTGTGTTGGTTGGGTAAGTGTTGGATGCCATGGTGTCTGGAATATAGGTGATCTTTAGAGCTTGTGAAGTTGTTAATGCTGAAGTGCATGTGACTGCACTAGCTGGTGGATGTTTGTTGCTTGCGTGTAGTGTACTATAAATGATATGCTAATATGGTGCAAGTATACACGTCGAACAAGTAATAAAGTGAGTGAGCGAGTATCGTCTCCACAGAGATTGGAGGTATTCACGGTTTGTTGTAACAATATTGATTGAACTTTTTGCAGATGACAATGATATAGTAAAAGAGATGGTGTAAAATAATGCAGTAGCAAAATAGTGCAAAGAAAGATGCGATAGCAATATGATGAACATGTCCCCTTTCGTAAGCGAAACTCACTACGAAATGACTGGCTGGGAATGATGGATAACCTAAACTAAGCTTCTTAATGATACTAAGGCTCTTCAGCTATCTTCTATGCTAGGCATGATTTACTAAAAGTGTTCCTAAACTATCTCTAGCCAGGAAACTTGGAGTCAGAAATGCTACACCATACCTCTTGGCGTGAACTCTTAACACTCTCCTACCCTTCTTGATCTATCATTTCTAGCCCTTGAAATCTATCACTTATCTCTAAGGTAGGTTAGAATCTGCCTCTCGACAGCCACTCCATTGCTTATGGGGGTTCTAAGGCTAGCTCTCTCAATTACTAACCTTAACACACACTTAAAGAACGACCAACTCACGAGGGTTCTTACAACTTTAAGGAAATAAAACGCATAAGCAAAGCATAGAACATGATAAACACTGAAAAAGCTATAGCATGCAATAAAAAGTACTTAAAATAAAATCATCCATCAAACCCAAGCCACCTAAAATAGTTCATGGCTGGGCAATATCATCCAACGTATCATTGTGATAACATCACCAAAGATAAATATATGAAAAGGAAATGCTAAAGCGACAGAAAGAAAGGTAAACTCCCTCTCCGCCATGGACTGCCCAGTTGTCTTAGGCATACCGCCTCTCTCGAGGATGACGAGGCCACTCCTTGGAGCTTCAACGATGGAGGACAGCAAGTGGAGAAGATGAAGATGAACACTTCTCTCTCCTTGCAACTTTCTCTCTCTTTGCTCTCTTGCGCCTCTCTCCTCTTCTTTTTTCCAATCTTTTCTCCATCTTTATATAGTGGAGGCTCTAGGGATTTGTGCCCTAAAGATTCCTTGATAATCCCAAGGAATATCCACCAACAAGCTCTGCCACGAGGGGACAAGAAGGACAGACTGCAGGTGGGTACCGGTTGCCGCACATGTTAGGTTGTCATTATCTACATATTCACGTGCTTCTGCAGCTCACATGTTTCTCAGGTGTTGGCCGATATCAACTCCAACCATGTTATAGCAATTCCCGATGCGAGCTTTCTCTCTTGACTCCTTTCCTGCGAATCATCAAACCCAAAACCAACCTTCCGAGCAGTACCCCTCAACATGGACTAATAACCAGCAAAAGTAAAGATGCACCCAGAAGAAGAAAATGCAACCTAAATGCAGTCTAAATGCTATGATATGGGCTCAAGAACAGGCAAATGCTATAGCAAAACGGTATGAAAACAAGGATATTCATGCAATTACCACAGCTCAAACTTAATCTATTGCTTATCGTCAAGCAATGAGTAGAACCGAACAAAAGAAATACTATGGCAAAGATTTACCCTAAAGAGTTTCTATGGAAAAATCTCAGTCCTAAGAAATGGCATGGGCAATTAAAATATAAACAACTAGAAGTGAGATCCTTAAGAACATTCTTTAGGACTAAGCCGTGTGCGTGTGTGCGTGGCTGCCTTCCTCCTATACTTAAGCTAGTAAGCCAAATTTTCAATGAAGCTCCCAAGTTATACCCTAACCTTGTTCTCTACCTCTTTTCTAAATTTCAGACTCCCAAAGATATAGGTTTTCTGCTACGAAGGGTGTCAGCTCATCACACCTACCTTCCCTAGCTCTAGATGAGCAGGGAGCAAACCTCTCAACCCCGAGCTAGTAGGTAGAGTAATATCGTGACAACTTTCATTAACTCGTATGCTATAGCAAAACTTTATCTCTTTTTTTAAAAAAAAACTGAAGTATGCTATAGAGAAACGGAGTGTCCTTCTACAGATATGCCTACATGTATTCATTTGTTTTAGCACAAAGACATCTATTTTTTCTTAAGTTCTCTAGAGTTTACATATCAGAGTTCACTAGGGTTCTTCCCCAAAAAAATTTCTAACAAACTTATAGAAAGAGAGCAACTGTGTAATTTTTTTAAACAACTAGATCCTAAGGTCAGTTCTACAGATCTCAACTAGCTATGTTTGTTCTAAATTAGTTTAATCCTTTAACTTTTCGTCATCAGACATCATAGATATATTCATAGGCTGTCTCTAGACTAAACATAATGCCATAGTAAAAATTTTGTTCTTTCCTACTATGCATATGCTAAAGCAAAATACTGACTATGAACACTAATACCCCCAAACTTAAGGGATGCATTGTCCTCAATGCATGAACTAATCTATACTATATGCAATGAAGAATGATTAAAATGAAATAAAATAAAAAAGTTAGTTACCTCCTGGGTGTAGAGGCTATAGGGTGATCCTGGTATTGTCTATGGAAGTTTAAGACGGGTAGTGGTGGGGATCTGCGACATCGTCCACACTCTCGGAGGAGACTGACTAAGCACTGGGTGAAGATCAGACACGACCGACGGTATGTTTGATGTGTGTCTTTAGTCTGGATGTTGTAGCATCCGCTGTTTGTGCTGGTACCGGCTCAAGCGTATGTACTTGGGTTGTCTTCTATTGAGGGGGTCCTCATGATCACTCGATATATGTTCTGGCTCAGCCAGTGAGTTATCTGGTCGTCAAGGCGCAGGTTTGGTTGCCTTCTTGCTGCATTTTCTTTTCTTGGTCGGGGTGGCTGCAGGGGTGGTTTCTTCGACAATAAGGGGAACCACGAGAGTTTCTTTTTCTAGTTGTGCAGTAGGAGTCACATGCGTCTTCTTTTGTGCAGTTTTTCTTATTAATAGTGGGCTGGACTTAGCTATGGTTAACTTTGCTTTGACTGGGAGACATTGGGCTTGTTGTGGCAGTGGTGGGGGCTTTCAATAGCTCTAGGGGAAATAGAGGGAATGACACGTTCTCGCCCGGGAAGAGTTTGGTGAAGAAAGATGCTATAGCACCATCACGATGGTGGGCATACTGAAAATACGCCCTTGGATGTGTCTTCATCAGGTTGTGTAATGCCTTGGTGTTGGGCCTCGATTTTTTAGATATCGGATCGGACCGATGGAGAACGGTTCTAATCGCGTAAGGTGATTTAAGGCAATCAATGATCGGGATAGGATAAAATTGTGATAAAAATTGCTAAAATCCTCTAAAAATATGTTTAAGAGGTTGGTCAAGTCAATTTTACAAAATGGATTTCGGAAATGGGACATTTTGAGTAGTGACCAAATTGTAATGTTTCAAAACTGGGAAAATGTGATTTTTAATGTGGAAGATAAAATCATAGAATCTTTAGGGGATTTATGTCAATTTGACCTTTTCTCAATATGATATGTGTTTTAAAAGGCTTTTAATTAAATGGATTTAATTAGATTTATATTAATTAATTAATATAGTTAGTTAAAGTGAGATTTCAAAGTACGTAACTATCAACTCTTTCTCATTTTCAGCCAAACACTAATTCTCTTATCTTTTCTTAGAATGCTTTCTTCCAAAAACTCTCTCAACATTTTATAATCCATTTTCAATAGATCTTTTCTAATTCTTCAAGATTTTGCTAAGGAAAACTTGTCATTCATTGAGAGAAGCAAGGATTGGAGGTAAATCTCGTTATCAACCTCTAATCTAAGTTCTTTATTGAAATTCCCAAGATATTTGGCTTCTAAATACTATTTTTGGTTGATTTTTCATTATAGTTTTGATTGGAGATCAAAATCTTGTAAGAACATGATTGAAATCTTGATTTTCGGACTTGTTGAGTTAGGCTCTGTTTTGTGTTGATTTTAATTGAGTTTTAAGTTGATTTATATGTTAAAAGGAGGTGTTGATAACATAGATCCCGAAATCCTTGAGATCCTTTAGTTTCTTGGTAGTTTTAAATGAGATTTTGGGGTGAAATGGTAAAATCTTGCTTGTTGGACTGCATTTAGATCTCTGTTTTGATGATGTGAAAATAGGGGATCTTGATCCGGAAGCAAACGAGGTGATTTTGGAGGCCCTAGAGCAGAGGCGGAACGCTTAAGGGACCAGCGGGGGTTACGCCCCCCCCCCCAAATTTTGAGATGTTCGAATTTTGCCTTTTAAATTTTCGAAAATTTTAATTTGGCCCCCTCAAAATTTTAAAATTTTCATATTAAGCTTCAAAATTTTAAATATTTTTAATTAATTTTACTCTCATTTAAAAAAATTCGTTGAATCTCTCAAAATTATTAAATTTTTTTTTTAAACACTCAAATTTTTTGAAAATTTTCGTTTAAGAATCTATTTTTTTTAAAAAAAATTAGTTGGCCCCCTCAAACTTTTACTGCAAGTTCCGCCACTGCTCTAGAGGGGTAATTTTCGTGTCGGCGAGCAAGGCTTCGCGTATCGGTTAGTGGAAATGCAATTTCCTGCTTTGTAACGCTTTGAGCGTGGTCTTGGGAGCTTAGTGTAAGTTTGATACACTTAGCTAAGCTCAAGAGTAAGTGATTCGGAAATCCCTCTCTTGGAAATGTGCTTTGTTGATGAAATTGCACTTGAGTTTAGTGTGGATTGTTTACTTTTTTAAGCATGTTTAAGAATGGTTTAATGCTGGATTTTAATGCCATTATGTTAAGAATGCACTAGGTAAGTGATCCTTGGTTTGCATGTGTTGAATGCATATGATATTAACCATGTTTTTCTTGTGGAAATGGCATTATGGTTATGCTTGTAAAACATTGGATTAATGTGGTTAAATGATTATATTGGAAAGTGATGAAAATGGTTTTTGGTTAATTTAATCGGATATAGTTAGCCGAATATAGGATTGGGTGCACCGTGAATAAAGTCGCCTTGGATGTCGAGGGGTTGTGATTGTGCCGTAATCTCCATCCAAGTACCCTAACGATTGAGGTTAAGATCACAACGGTGAATGGTTAGTCCCTTGTGTGAGTCTTGTGTATGTGTCCCAAACTCTCGTTAGAGGAATTATACAACTACCGATGAGTGATGTTAAGGGGTTGTGATTGTGCCATTAATCTCCATCACGAGTGTTGAGGGGTTGTGATTGTGCCATTAATCTCTACCGAGTATCCGATTGTGTCTTGTGTTGAAATGGTTTATGGATTATCACTTGCGAGCCAATATAATGTAAATGAATAATGTGAAGCATGAGATGCTTGTAAATGATGCAAGGATGCATGAGATGCTTGGTAAAGCATAAGCAATGGTTTATTTGCTGTTTTAGAGTGATGCATATGAACATGTGTTTTTAAAGTGTATTGATGTCTTGTGAAGACATGTTTTATGAAAAGACATGAGTTGTAAAATGGTGATTTTGTCAATATTGTGAAATGTATTGATGAATGATGCATAGCGGTCCTCACTAAGCTTTGTGCTTACGCTCTTTTGTTTTATCAATGCAGAAAACTAGGCATTCAGGGCAGCAAGTAAGCAAGAATAATCCAAGCGCTTGATCTTGCATAGTATGTGGCTTTACTCCGGTGTAATAAAAGGCAATGGGTGGGATTTATACATTGGAATGATTGGGGATGTTTCCCTTTACTTCGAGCATGTTAGATTGCTTAAACTTGAGTTGTAAATGGACTTTGATGTTTGGATTTTGGTTTGATTGATGTTATGGCTTGTTGTGGTTTTGGTGGACTAGGAAGCATGCTTAGTACCCCCGTTTGTATGATTGATGCTATGTTTTAGTTTATTTTTCATAGATATTGTCCTTGATGCATATGTGAGTTGTGTGTATGATGTGGCATGTCTCGGAAATGATTCGGACACGAAAAGACATGAAAAACCAGCAAAATCTGTTGTTGCATGGCAAGTAGTATCGGAACGCCCTTGCCTATTTTGGAATAGAGGCGTGAAAAGGCTAAGAGGTTTCGGAACGGGTGGGGTCGTATCGAAATAGTTTTGCTACTAGAGGAGGGTGTTTCGATAAGTGTCTCGGAATGTACCCAAGCATCGAAACAGTCAACCCTGTTTCGAAACGACCGTTTCAGTACAGGGCCATCCGTATCGAAACTGCCTGACCGCTGGGTTTGAATTTTAAACTGGTTCAAGTTTCCGTTTCTTACGTTTTGGTCCCTGATTTTGGAATGCTTAATTGAATGAGTTTGGTTGGTCCGTTTAAGTTGAAATTTGGCTAGTACATGACTAATTAAAGTTTGGTAACTTTAAAATATTAGAAGTCCCTTTATTTTATGGAAATTACAGTTTAGCTCCTAAAAGTCAAATGTATGCAATTGAACCATTAATTGAACTCCGACCGTTGAGCCGTTTTCTTCTGAGTGTCTTGCTGAACACATAGGATAGTAATGAGCATCTAGATAAGATAAAAAGGAAAAAAAGGGTCGTAAATCAATGTTGACTTTTGGGTTGACTTTGGTTTTCCCCGTGTAATCTTCGTAGTTCGGGTTAAACGTCTAGACCGGGCTAAGGGGGTTACATTTGTTGGTATCAGAGCATGGTTACGAAAGAATTGGGAATGTTGGCATGTGTTGAAGTATGATGTTTGAAAAGCACGCGATTGGTTAAATTTTTAAGTTTATGCTATGCTTGATCTATGTGAATTGCATGTAGAATGAATGTGATTGTGTGGCAATGATGCAATGCTGTTATGTGCTTATTTTGGATGATGAAAAGAATGTTGAGCATGATGTTCCATGTATGCTATGTTGTGTTGAAGGGAAATTGGGGCACCCATTGCCTTATTACACTAATCAAATGTTTTGTAAACTTGGATTCTTGCTTGTAGCTGGCCTAAATGGTTTGATTTGTTTTTTGTTGTAGTTGTGTTTTGTTTAAAATAGTACAATGGGACCTAGAAGAGAGTTGAGGTCCAATACGATAATACCTACAGCTGAGCAGGATGACCAGGGTGAACAAGGGGCTGATGTCCCTCCTGGTGGGAATTTACCTCCTCCGTCACCACCTGGAGGTGGGGAGCAGGTGCAGCAAGGACCTGCTGGTCCTTGTTTGGGTGATTCGGCGCCATTAGTTCAGGCGATCATCGGAGCGTTTCAGGCTGCTGTTGCCGGAGCGCATGTTCAGGCCATGCAGCTGGGCAGGCGAGCTTACCGTTGGAAGGGTTGAGGAGTTTAGGAGCTGTAGAGTTCCTTGGTATGTCTTCTGAGGCGTCTGAGGCTTGGTTAGCGAGTAAGATCCTTATCATGGATCAAATGGGCTGTAATGATGTGCGCAAGCTGGGATGCGCTGTAACCCCCTTAACCCGGCCTAGACGATTGACCCGAATTAAAAAAGTCACACGGGGAAAACCAAAGTCAACCCGAAAGTCAACCTTGATTAACGACCCTTTTTTTTCTTTTTAAAACTTGTCTAGATGCATATTAAGCCTAATTGTGATCACACAAACATCATACCAAAAGATCACAAACATCAGAGATCAAACAGGGACTCAATTGAACAATATACAACTTTAGGGACCAAATTGTAAATTCTGATAATTATAAGGACTTAATCCCAATTGAAGTTACCAACTTGAAATTAATCAGGTTTCATGCTTCTCTGTGAAATTTCAGCTCAAAAGGACTTCCCAAACTCATACAATTGCACAAACAAGATTTAGGACCAAAACGCAAACAATTCAAAACATATAACTGCCAATGTCAGCCCCCAACGGTCAACCGTTCCGAAACGAGAGACAGCCCGTTTCGAAACGCGGGGCCGTTCCGAAACAGGCATAGCCCGTTTCGAAACGGGGGTCTGGCAGTGGCCTTTCCGTTTCGGAACGGCCCCTCCCGTTTCGGACGCCTGGGCACGATTAAGGCACCCGTTCCGAAACGGTAGGTGCTGTTCCGAAACACCCTGCCCAGATTGCTCCAAAACTCCACTTTAAACATGCAATTACACAACCAATCATGCTCCGAATGTCACCAAACTTTACCAGCATGCAATTCAACATATATATAACATATTAGCATCATCAATTCAACCAAACATCATCATATGCAAAAAGCCCCAATTCTATAGGCATGCTTCCTACACAAGCTAGATATTCAAGCACCAAACTTACAAAACAAGCATATAAAGATCCAATCCAAAGACCAACAATCTTAACATCAAGAAACATACTTAGGGAGTACAAAACACCTCCCAAAACATACACATGGTTTCCCCATTGCCAAATCACCCAAAAGCTAAAATGTTTAACAAAAACCTTCCATACATTGAGCTTTACTTGCACTTGAATTCTTGCCCTTCTTGCTGCCCTCAAAGGTCTCTAATGCTCTGCATTATTGAATTAAGGAAAACGAAGAGAGCGTAAGCAAAAGCTTAGTGAGGAATGCTCAATAAAACCATCCAATAATGCATTTGTAGAACACTTTATAAAACATGCTTCAAACCATCTTTTACACATGCTCAAAAGCATACTTAAACATGCATCTCATGCATCAAATCATAACATGTCATATTGGCCACAAGTGATAAATTCCATTTCTTTAAAAACAAGTTCATCAACTTTCACCCCAAGGACTTTTAAACACCTTGGCCCCAAGGACTTTTAAACACCTTGGCCTATGGACTTTTAAACACCATAGAATGTATCACATCAAGGACTTTTAAACACCTTGATCCCAAGGACTTTTAAACACCTTGGCCATGGACTTTTAAACACCATGAAAAAGGATCACCTAAGGACTTTTAACCACCTTAGTGTCCACAACATGAACCATCCAAGGACTTTTAACCACCTTGATGTTCATAAGTAACAAGGCTCACTCAAGGACTTTTAACCACCTTAGTGACCTTAACATTTTAAAACCTCACTTGCCAATATACATCATTTTCATCACTTACATCACTGTTTTAAAGCATAAAACCAAGCCATATTCATCATGCATTTAAAAGCATTAAACCACATCATTTCAATGTACAAAAGCAAGGAACTCCTACCTAGAGTTACCTTCAACATATGGCTTACATCATCAGCAAAAACCATGCTAAAACATGCTTCCAAAACAGTATGTAAAACATGCAAATAATCATTTTGCAACACAACAAAATCATGGCCACCACTAGAGAGAAATTCCGAAAACTTACGCTCCAGCTTAGCAAAGTTGTTTAGACTTAAACTAAGCTCCCAAGACATTGGTTTCAAAGCCGATAACCCAATTTCACTCACCGATTCCACTTCGCCACTTACCGAAGCACGAAATCAAGCTTCCGAATCAACAACTCTTGGATCCAAAGATGCCTCCTCTGATTAAACACATTAAAGCAGAGGTTTAATGCATCATCAAGCATCAAAAGCTTCAATGAAAGCACTCAAACTCGCTGCTCTCATTCCCACTCCAATTTCGGCCACCAAACACAACCGAAATTGCATCAAAACCACTTCTCAACAAAGCCCAGCCATAAACCAGCAAAACCTAACATCCATTAACACCATAAAACATCTAAAAACAACCTACAAACATCCTTATACCTCCAGCAACAACAGATCCACAAGATCACCACAAAAACATCCAAGAAACATAAGCTAAACTTAGGAAACTCAACCTATCCGGGATTGCATTAATCAAAACTCATTTCCTTATCAATTTAGAGTTCATTTAACATCAAAAACACATCTCAAATCACAGATCAATCAGATCTAACGAAAAATCATGAAAACCATCAAATCTTGCATTATAAGCCAAGATACAATTCCAAACTCAAAAGCCTTTAATTAAACATCAATTAAGAGTTGATAACTTGGGAATTTCAGTAAAGAACTGATAGTTTAGAGGAGAAGGACGTTCTTACCTCCAAACTTGTGTTTCTCCACTTTTTGGAATGAAAATCCTTGTTGAAACACTTAGCAATTGAAGAGATTTGAAGATACAATGATTTGGAATCAAATGAGAGTTGAATGGAGGGATTTAGGTGAAGAAATCAGATCCAATTCTCTGGAAAAGTAGTGTTTGGTTTGAGAGAAAATGAGAGAAAGAAAGTTTAGCAAAGTTGGTTACAAAATCCAAAAATAGCCAAAATGGCTTCCCTCCAATTTTAATAACCTTTAAAATCAGATTTTAGACTTAAAATATCTTAGAAAAATCTGGAGAAATCATCTTTGGATTAATAGCTCCTTAAGGATTCAAAGTTTCAACTCTTTATAAAACAGTCACCAAACTTTCAAAATTTACATTTTGGTCACTAGCCAAAATGTCATACTTCCAAAACCCATTTTTCAAAATTGATTTCACAGTTCACTTAATTATATTAAAAGATGATTTTAGAACATTTTTCCATATTTTTAATGCAACCCGAACTAGGCTTTCCTAATTTCACCTCTTTAGATTCGAACAGCACTTTGACCAAACCGGTCAACGCCCAGAACTTCTAAGCCCAAAACCGGGGCGTTACAACTCTCCCCCCTTAAGAAATTTCGTCCTTGAAATTTACCTGAAGGAAAGAGATAAGGAAACTGCTTCAGCATGTCTTCCTTCCGCTCCCACGTGGCTTCCTCAACACCGCGATGCTTCCACAGCACCTTCACCAACTCAATGGTCTTGCCACGAAGAACCTTGCTATCCGAATCCAGAACCTTCACCGGTTCCTCATCATAGGTCAAGTCCGGATTCAAAACCACTTCCTCCACAGGCATCACATGCGAAGGATCAGATCTATACTTCCGGAGCATAGAAACATGAAACACATCATGAATCTTCTCCAACTCCTGAGGTAACCTCAACCGATACGCAACAGGACCCACACGCTCAACCACCTCATATGGTCCAATGTATCTAGGGCTCAACTTGCCCTTCCGGCCAAACCGCATCACCTTCTTCCAAGGCGAAACCTTCAAGAACACACGGTCACCCACTGCATACTCTATCTCCTTACGCTTCAAATCCGCGTAAGACTTCTGCCGATCAGAAGCAGCCTTTAACCGCTCACAAATGAGCTTCACCTTCTTTGTGGTCCCTTTCAACAAAGCCGACATCGAAACCAACTTTTGACCAGTTTCAGCCCAACAAAGAGGAGTCCTACACTTCCTCCCGTACAAAGCCTCATAAGGTGCCATCTGTATGCTCGCCTGATAACTATTGTTATAAGCAAACTCAACCAAAGGCAGATGCTTCTCTCAAGAACCTTGGAACTCAATCACGCAGCACCTCAACATATCCTCCAAAATCTGGATAACTCGCTCAGACTGACCATCCGACTGAGGATGATAGGATGTACTGAAATGCAACCTTGTACCCAGAGCTTGATGCAAACACTGCCAGAACCGCGATGTGAACCTCGGATCCCTATCCGACACAATCGACTTATGCACACCATGCAGCCGCACAATCTCAGCAATGTACAGCTCTGCCAACCTATCCAAAGAAAACGTAGTATGCACAGGCAAGAAATGTGCACACTTCGTCAGGCGATCCACAATCACCCAGACCGAATTCTTTTTCGATGGAGACAAAGGTAAACCAGATACAAAATCCATGGTAACCCTCTCCCACTTCCATTCAGGGATTTTCAACGGTTGCAACAAACCTGAAGGAAACTGATGCTCAGCCTTAACTCGCTGACACACCAAACACTTGCTCACGAACTCCGCAACGTCCTTCTTCAAACCAACCCAATAGTACTCATCACGAAGATCACGATACATCTTAGTACTACCAGGGTGCATAGCAAAAGGACTACTATGACCTTCAGTCAGAATAGCACGCCTCAACTCAGCATCATTGGGCACTACTATCCGACTCCCAAAACACAGCACACCATCATCATTGAAACAGAAATCCGAAGGTCTACCCTCCGCGATATCCTGAACATGAGACACCAAGGAATCATCCAACAACTGCTTATCCTTGATCAACTGAACCATAGACGGCTTCACATGCAACTCAGCCACAAGACCACCATCACGCGATATGCTCAAGCTAGCAAACATGGCTCTCAACTCAACAGCTACCTTCCTACTCAAGGCATCAGCAACAACATTAGCTTTTCCAGGATGATACTCAATCGTCAGATCATAATCCTTGAGCAACTCCTACCAACGCCGCTGCCTAAGATTCAACTCCTTCTGAGACATCAGATACCTCAAACTCTTGTGATCTGTGTACACAGTACACTTCTCTCCACACATTTAATGCCTCCAGATCTTCAGAGCAAAAACCACTGCAGCCAGCTCAATATCATGCGTAGGGTAATTGCGCTCATGCACTTTCAACTGCCGTGATGCATAAGCCACCACCTTACCCTCCTGCATTAGCACACACCCCAAACCAACATAGGATGCATCACTGTAAACCACAAACTCTTTCCCTGATTCAGGCTGAATCAAGATAGGAGCTTGCGTCAAAGCCGCCTTCATCTTCTCAAAAGCCTGCTGTCTCACTTCTGTCCACTCATACTTAACATCCTTCTGCAACAGCTTTGTCAAAGGAGCAGCAATCTTGGAAAACCCATCAACAAACCTTCGGTAGTATCCCGCCAAACCAAGGAAACTACGGACCTCATGAATAGACTTAGGAACCTTCCAGCTCATCACCGCCTCAATCTTCTGAGGATCAACACGAATCCCCCTCAGCTGAGACCACATGCCCAAGAAAAACCACCTCTCTTAACCAGAACTCACACTTGCTCAGCTTAGCATAAAGCTGATTCTCCAACAAAGCTTGCAAAACAATCCTCAAATGCTCTTCATGCTCCTCCTCAGTACGCGAGTACACGAGGATATCATCAATGAACACCACGACAAACTTGTCCAGGTATTCATGAAACACACGATTCATCATGTCCATGAAAGAAGCAGGAGCATTTGTCAACCCAAACGGCGTCACAAGAAACTCATAATGCCCATACCTTGTCCTGAAAGCTGTCTTAGGCACATCCACATCCTTCACCTTCAACTGATAATACCCTGACCTCAAGTCAATCTTAGAGAACACAGCAGCTCCCCGAAATTGATCAAAGAGATCATCAATCCTCGGCAAAGGATACCGATTCTTGATAGTCAACTTGTTCAGCTGACGGTAATCAATGCACATTCTCATAGTGCCATCCTTCTTCTTCACAAACAAGACCGGTGCTCCCCAAGGTGACACACTCGGCCGGATGAAACCACGATCAAGCAACTCTTGCAACTGCGTCTTCAGCTCCTTCAGCTCCTTAGGTGCCATTCTATAGGGAGTAATGGACACAGGAGTTGTATTCTCATACAGCTCAATTCCAAACTCCACCTCGCGGTTAGGAGGTAAACCAGGCAACTCCTCAGGAAAAACACCAGGAAACTCCTTTACAACCCTGATATCTTGCACCCTCAACTCCTTAGAGCTAGGATTCATCACAAAAGCTAGATAGGCTTCGCAACCTTGCCTCAGCATCCTGCTCGCCTCCAAAGAAGATACCACATTGGCAAGAAACTTCACATTCTCACCAACCACCACAACTTCATAATCATCCGCAAGCTTAAGTGAAACACGCTTATTCTCACAATCCACAACAGCACGATGCTCAGCAAGCCAATCCATACCAAGGATCACATCAAAACCATAGAAGGGCAACTCCATAAGATCAACATGAAAGACATGCTCTTGAACAACCAAAGGGCACCTTCTATACAACTTTCGAGTCACAACAGTCTCACCAAAAGAACTAGTGACCCGAACACCAACATCCAAAGACTCAACAGGCAAACCAAGCAATTCAGCATGCTCACGAAGAATATATGAATGCGTAGATCCAGAATCAATCAAAGAAAGCAATGACAAGGACTGCAAAGTAAAGGTACCTGCAATCACATCTGCATCATTCCTGCCCTCTCTCTGAGCATACACCCTCGCTTGGCCTCCACCTTCAGGCTGAATAGCTACAACATGAGCTACCCCTCGGCCACCTTCCTCTCTCCTCTGGAAATTACCACGGCCACGCCCACGACCTCTCTGTGGTGCAGCAACAACAGGAGCACGCACCTGCTCACCAGCCATCCTCGGACAATCTCGCCTCAAGTGGTCCGCAGAACCACAATTCCAGCACCCATTCCCAGCATTACCAGCTGTTGCAACAGGAGCTTGTGCCACACTCTCAGCACAAGGACAGTCACGCTTCAAGTGACCACGGGAACCACAGATCCAACAAGCACTAGGATCAGCTCTAGCATTGCCTCCTCTAGCAGGTGCACCACCACCTCTCCTGGCTGAGGACTGATACTTCTGATCTCGTCCCCTCTTGTTCCGTCCACCTCCGGAGCTATACTCAGCAGCTCGCTTGCCAGCACTCTTAGCAGACAAACTCAGGTTCATCTCAACGTCCTTTGCTCGGCCCACCAACACATCAAAATCTTCATACTCGGCGGCCAGCAAATACATCTTAACATCCGTCACAAGACCGTAACGGAACCTCTCGCACCTTGCCCTCTCATCAGGTATCAGCTCCGGTGCATACTGACTGAGCCGTACAAACTGTACCTCGTACTCAGCTACACTCATGCTCCCTTGGGTAAGAGACATGAATTCCCGCTTTTTCTCATCCAGATATCTCACTCCCAGATATCTTCTTTTAAACACATTCTGAAAGACTGTCCAGGTAACATCAGCTTCAGCCATTCCAGAAATGGTAGTCGTCCACCATGTATAAGCATCGTCCTGCAGCAAGGACACAACACAGCCCAGCTTTTGCACATCCGTGCAACTCATCTGACCCAAGATACGCTTGGTACTTTCCAGCCAAGCCTCAGAACTCTCAGCTGACAAACCTCTAAACTCAGTCCCTCCAAGACTGCGCAGACGCTCCAAAGGCAATCTGACTCCAGCATCTCCCTGATGCCCAGCTCCCTAAGCTCCAGCTACTGCTGCTCGAAAAGCACCCACAATAGCTTGTACCAAAACAGACAAATCAGGCATAGCTTGCCCCTGACCAACCTCTGGTCCAGCAGCTCCAGCACCAGCATCAGCTGCAGCTTCAGCTCTCGCACCTCCAGCACCACCACCAGGCGGAGGAGGGGGTAACACAGCACTACCAGTGAGCTCTTCATTCTCATTCTCGTTAGGAGCCGTAGCTCTCGCATTACCTCTTAACTCTCTACGTGGTGCCATACTTTTACCATGCAATCACAACACAAATAAAACAAAGTCAGGCCCAGCAAGGTAAGCAATCCAAGTATTCAAGCTCAATTTCATTTCAAAACAACATCTTTCCTTTAGCTTTTGTTTGGCAATGGGTACCCTCAACATGCAACATCAGAGCATACAACTCAACTGCATCAACATTTCAAACCACTGAACATGCTTTCAAACAACAAGCATTCATAGCATACATACTTCAATCATGCATACAAACATTCCCAATTACTCGAGAACTTGTCTAGATGCATATTAAGCCTAATTGTGATCACACAAACATCATACCAAAAGATCACAAACATCAGAGATCAAACAGGGACTCAATTGAACAATATACAACTTTAGGGACCAAATTGTAAATTCTGATAATTATAAGGACTTAATCCCAATTGAAGTTACCAACTTGAAATTAATCAGGTTTCATGCTTCTATGTGAAATTTCAGCTCAAAAGGACTTCCCAAACTCATACAATTGCACAAACAAGATTTAGGACCAAAACGCAAACAATTCAAAACATATAACTGCCAATGTCAGCCCCCAACGGTCAACCGTTCCGAAACGGGAGACAGCCCGTTTCGAAACGCGGGGTCGTTCTGAAACAGGCATAGCCCGTTTCGAAACGGGGGTCTGGCAGTGGCCTTTCCGTTTCGGAACGACCCCTCCCGTTTCGGACGCCTGGGCACGATTAAGGCACCCGTTCCGAAACGGTAGGTGCTGTTCCGAAACACCCTGCCCAGATTGCTCCAAAACTCCACTTTAAACATGCAATTACACAACCAATCATGCTCCGAATGTCACCAAACTTTACCAGCATGCAATTCAACATATATATAACATATTAGCATCATCAATTCAACCAAACATCATCATATGCAAAAAGCCCCAATTCTATAGGCATGCTTCCTACACAAGCTAGATATTCAAGCACCAAACTTACAAAACAAGCATATAAAGATCCAATCCAAAGACCAACAATCTTAACATCAAGAAACATACTTAGGGAGTACAAAACACCTCCCAAAACATACACATGGTTTCCCCATTGCCAAATCACCCAAAAGCTAAAATGTTTAACAAAAACCTTCCATACATTGAGCTTTACTTGCACTTGAATTCTTGCCCTTCTTGCTGCCCTCAAAGGTCTCTAATGCTCTGCATTATTGAATTAAGGAAAACGAAGAGAGCGTAAGCAAAAGCTTAGTGAGGAATGCTCAATAAAACCATCCAATAATGCATTTGTAAAACACTTTATAAAACATGCTTCAAACCATCTTTTACACATGCTCAAAAGCATACTTAAACATGCATCTCATGCATCAAATCATAACATGTCATATTGGCCACAAGTGATAAATTCCATTTCTTTAAAAACAAGTTCATCAACTTTCACCCCAAGGACTTTTAAACACCTTGGCCCCAAGGACTTTTAAACACCTTGGCCTATGGACTTTTAAACACCATAGAATGTATCACATCAAGGACTTTTAAACACCTTGATCCCAAGGACTTTTAAACACCTTGGCCATGGACTTTTAAACACCATGAAAAAGGATCACCTAAGGACTTTTAACCACCTTAGTGTCCACAACATGAACCATCCAAGGACTTTTAACCACCTTGATGTTCATAAGTAACAAGGCTCACTCCAGGACTTTTAACCACCTTAGTGACCTTAACATTTTAAAACCTCACTTGCCAATATACATCATTTTCATCACTTACATCACTGTTTTAAAGCATAAAACCAAGCCATATTCATCATGCATTTAAAAGCATTAAACCACATCATTTCAATGTACAAAAGCAAGGAACTCCTACCTAGAGTTACCTTCAACATATGGCTTACATCATCAGCAAAAACCATGCTAAAACATGCTTCCAAAACAGTATGTAAAACATGCAAATAATCATTTTGCAACACAACAAAATCATGGCCACCACTAGAGAGAAATTCCGAAAACTTACGCTCGAGCTTAGCAAAGTTGTTTAGACTTAAACTAAGCTCCCAAGACATTGGTTTCAAAGCCGAAAACCCAATTTCACTCACCGATTCCACTTCGCCACTTGCCGAAGCACGAAATCAAGCTTCCGAATCAACAACTCTTGGATCCAAAGATGCCTCCCCTGATTAAACACATTAAAGCAGAGGTTTAATGCATCATCAAGCATCAAAAGCTTCAATGAAAGCACTCAAACTCGCTGCTCTCATTCCCACTCCAATTTCGGCCACCAAACACAACCGAAATTGCATCAAAACCACTTCTCAACAAAGCCCAGCCATAAACCAGCAAAACCTAACATCCATTAACACCATAAAACATCTAAAAACAACCTACAAACATCCTTATACCTCCAGCAACAACAGATCCACAAGATCACCACAAAAACATCCAAGAAACATAAGCTAAACTTAGGAAACTCAACCTATCCGGGATTGCATTAATCAAAACTCATTTCCTTATCAATTTAGAGTTCATTTAACATCAAAAACACATCTCAAATCACAGATCAATCAGATCTAACGAAAAATCATGAAAACCATCAAATCTTGCATTATAAGCCAAGATACAATTCCAAACTCAAAAGCCTTTAATTAAACATCAATTAAGAGTTGATAACTTGGGAATTTCAGTAAAGAACTGATAGTTTAGAGGAGAAGGACGTTCTTACCTCCAAACTTGTGTTTCTCCACTTTTTGGAATGAAAATCCTTGTTGAAACACTTAGCAATTGAAGAGATTTGAAGATACAATGATTTGGAATCAAATGAGAGTTGAATGGAGGGATTTAGGTGAAGAAATCAGATCCAATTCTCTGGAAAAGTAGTGTTTGGTTTGAGAGAAAATGAGAGAAAGAAAGTTTAGCAAAGTTGGTTACAAAATCCAAAAATAGCCAAAATGGCTTCCCTCCAATTTTAATAACCTTTAAAATCAGATTTTAGACTTAAAATATCTTAGAAAAATCTGGAGAAATCATCTTTGGATTAATAGCTCCTTAAGGATTCAAAGTTTCAACTCTTTATAAAACAGTCACCAAACTTTCAAAATTTACATTTTGGTCACTAGCCAAAATGTCATACTTCCAAAACCCATTTTTCAAAATTGATTTCACAGTTCACTTAATTATATTAAAAGATGATTTTAGAACTTTTTTCCATATTTTTAATGCAACCCGAACTAGGCTTTCCTAATTTCACCTCTTTAGATTTGAACAACACTTTGACCAAACCGGTCAACGCCCAGAACTTCTAAGCCCAAAACCGGGGCGTTACATGCGCAATATCCTTGTTGCAAGGCGATGCCTACAGCTGGTGGACAACTACCACAACTAGTATGGAACCCAATGAGGTTGATTGGGAGTTTTTTAGAGGTGCCTTCAGGAGGAAGTATCTAGGGGTAAGATACTTGGATGAAAAGAAACGGTAGTTTGTGTCGCTTGTTCAGGGCAACCTATTTGTTGCTGAGTATGAGGTCCAGTTCGTACGATTGAGCCATTATGCTCCTGAGCTAGTACCTAGTGAGAGGCACCGATGTGATCGCTTCCAGTACGGGTTGGTACATGAAGTTAAGATGTACATGTTGGCTGCAGACTACACTGATTTTAATGTGCTTGTTTGTCGAGCGAAGGACATTGAGCAGAACTTGGGATTGTCATCTCGAGGTGTTGGTTCTAGGTCTGGTAAGAGAGCAGCTGAGAACTATTCCAGAGGTGGCCAGAACAAAAGAGGGCGCTATAGGAGACATAAGCCCGATGGAAGGCGTGGTACTCCGGGTCGAGGTGGTCAGACCCAAAAAGATCGTGTGAGATCTGAGCAGCATACATGCTGGACATGTGGTTTGAGGGATCATTTGAAGCGAGATTGTCCTTGGGCTGTGAGAGAGGTTTAGGCTCCTGTTGTGGTGACAAAGAACTCTTGTTGGAATAGTGGTTCGGCGGATCACATGAGGAGGGAGTGTCCTTTGTTGGCTAGTGGTGGCCAGGCACGTGCTCCTCTGGTAGCTGCACCTCAGCAAGGCCGTGGGCGCGGCTGTGGGAACTTTCAGAGGAGAGATGAGGGACGGCGAGGTATTGCTCATGTTGTAGCTGTTCGACATAAGGGTGGTGGACCAGCGAGGGTATATGCTCAGCGCGAGGAGCGCAATGATACTGATGTCATCGCAGGTACCTTTGCTCTTTAGTCATTATCTTTGCCGGCTTTGATTGCATCTAGATCCACACATTCTTATATCTTGAGTGAGCATGCGCATTTGCTTGATATACCTGTTGAGATGCTTGAAGTAGGAATGCAAGTGACTAGTTCTTTTGGTGAGACTGTAGTCACTAGGAAGTTGTATAGGAGATGCCCTTTGTGTATGCAAGGTCATGTTTTTCTTGTGGATCTGATGGATTTACCTTTCTACAGATTTGATGTAATCCTTGGCATGGATTGGTTGTCGGAGCATAGGGCGGTGGTTGACTTTGAGGTCAAGCGAGTCACCTTAAAGTTAGGCGATGATTATGAAGTAGTGATAGTAGGCGAGAATGTGAAATTCTTGTCGAATGTGGTTTCGGCTTTGGAAGCAAACCGTATGATGAGGTTGGGTTGGGAGGTTTACCTTGCCTATGTGATGAATCTCGGTACCAAGGATGTGCGTATGCATGACATCCGAACTGTTAGCAATTTTTCGGGTGTCTTTTCTGAAGAATTGCCTAGATTGCCACCAAATAGGGAAGTTGAGTTTGGTATAGAGTTGTACGAGAATACAACTCTGTTGTCCATTGCTCCTTATCGCATGTCACCCAAAGAGTTAAAAGAGTTGACAACGCAATTGTAGGAGTCGTTGGATCGATGTTTCATCCGGCCGAGTGTGTAACCTTGGGGTGCACCGGTCTTGTTTGTAAAGAAGAAAGTTGGAACAATGCAGATGTGCATAGATTACCGGCAACTGAACAAGTTGACGATCAAGAACATGTATCCCTTGCCTAAAATTGATGATCTCTTTGATCAGTTTCGGGGAGCCTCAGTGTTTTCAAAGATAGACTAGAGATCAAGGTATTATCAGCTGAAGGTGAAGGATGTGGACGTACCTAAGACAGCTTTTCACACGAGGTATGGACATTATGAATTTTTGGTGATGCTGTTTGGTTTGACCAACGCGCCTGGTGTTTTCATGGACATGATGAATCGTGTATTCCAAGAATTCTTGGATCAAATTGTGGTGGTGTTCATCGATGATATCCTTGTGTATTCGCGTACAAAGGAGGATCATGATAGGCACTTGAGAATTGTTTTGCAAGCGTTGTTAGAAAATCTGTTGTATGCCAAGCTGAGTAAGTGTGAGTTTTGGCTTAGGGAGGTGGTCTTCCTTGCGCATTTTGTATCAGCTGAGGGTATTCACATTGATCTACACAAGGTAGAAGCTGTGATGAGTTGGAAAGTGCCTAAGTCAGTGACAGAGGTACGGAGTTTCCTTGGATTGGCTGGGTATTACCGTAGGTTTGTCGAGGGTTTCTAGAAGATAGCAACGCCTTTGAACAAGTTGTTGCAAAAGAATGTTCGCTTTGAGTGGACGGATGCGAGACAACAAGCTTTTGAGAAGCTGAAAGAGGCTTTGACGCAAGCTCCTGTTTTGATTCAACGTGAGTTTGGTAAGGAGTTTGTGGTCTATAGTGATGCGTCCATTGTTGGTTTGGGTTGTGTGTTGATACAGGAGGGTAAGGTAGTGGCCTATGCTTCTAGGCACTTGAAGGTGCATGAGCGCAACTACCCTACTCATGATCTTGATCTTGCAGCTGTGGTGTTTGCCTTAAAAATTTTGAGGCATTACTTGTACGGTGAGAAGTGTGTTGTGTTTACAGACCATAAGAGCTTGAAGTATCTCATTTCTCAAAAGGAGTTGAATCTTAGGCAACGTCGCTGGGTAGAGTTGATTAAAGATTATGATCTGACGATTGAGTATCACCCGAGTAAGGCTAATGTTGTAGCCGATGCTTTGAGCAGGAAAGTAGCCGTGGATTTGAGAGAGATGTTTGCTCGTTTGAGCATATCGCGTAATGGTGGTCTTATTGCAGAATTACAAGTGAAACCATCCCTGATATAGTTGATCAAAGATAAGCAGTTGCTTGATGATTCTCTTGTTTCACATGTTCAGGACATTGCGGAGGGTAGACCTTCAGATTTCAGCTTTAGTGATGATGGTGTTTTGTGCTTTGGGAGTCGAATAGTGGTGCCAGATGATGCTGAGTTAAGGCACACTATTCTAACTTAAGCTCATAGTAGTCCTTTTGCTATACATCATGGTAGTACAAAGATGTATCGTAACCTGAATGAAGAGTACTACTGGGTGGGGTTGAAAAAGGATGTTGCTGAGTTTGTTAGTAAGTGCATGGTGTGTCAGCGAGTGAAGGCTGAGCGTCAAGTTCCTTCTAGGTTATTGCGGCTTTTTAGAATCCTATAATGGAAGTGGGAGGGAATCACCATGGATTTTCTGTCTGGATTGCCTTTGTCACCGTCAAAGAAGAATTCAGTTTTGGTAATTGTTGATCGGCTTACGAAGTGTGCACATTTTCTGCTTGTGCATACTACGTACACCTTGGATAAGTTGGTCGAGTTGTACATAGCTGAGATAGTGCGGTTGCACGGTGTGCCAAAGTCCATTGTGTCGGACAAAGATCTGAGGTTTAGCGCACGATTTTGGGAATGTTTGCATCAAGCTTTGGGTACACGATTGAATTTCAGTACTTCTTATCATCCTCTGACGGATGGACAGTCAGAACGTGTGATCCAAGTGCTTGAGGACATGTTGAGGTGCTGTGAGATAGATTTTCAGGGTTCTTGGGAGAAGCACTTGTCGTTGGTTGAGTTTGCGTATAATAACAGTTACCAGGAAAGTATTCAAATGGCTCCATATGAGGCTTTGTATGGGAGAAGATGTAGAACCCCTCTATGTTGAGCAGAAGTTGGGCAAAAGTTGATTTCAATGCCAGCTATGCTGAAGGGAACCACCAAGAAGGCGAAGCTCATTTGTGAGCATTTAAAGGCAGCATCGGATAGGCAAAAGTCTTACGCGGACTTGAAGCGTAAGGAAATTGAGTTCGCGGTTGGCGAGCGCGTGTTCTTGAAAGTATCGCCTTGGAAGAAGGTGATGAGATTTGGGCGTAAGGGTAAGCTTAGCCAAAGGTTCATTGGACCTTACGAGATTGTGGAACGTATTGGTCCTGTGGCATATCGGTTGAGATTGCCTGCAGAGTTGGAGAAGATACATGATGTGTTTCATGTCTCCATTTTACGGAAATACAGATTGGATCCTTCGCATGTGATGCCTGTTGAGGAGATAGAGTTGAATCTGAATCTGTCATATGATGAGGAACCAGTGAAGGTTCTAAACGTGAGTAGCAAAGTTCTTCGTGGCAAGACAATAGAACTTGTGAAGGTGTTGTGGCGACACCGAGGAGTTGAGGAGGCCACGTGGAAAAGCAAGGCGCACATGCTGAGGCAGTTTTCGCATCTCTTTCCACCAACTAAGAATTTCGAGGACGAAATTTCCTAACTGGGGGACAGTTGCAACGCCCTGGTTTTGGGCCTAGATGTTTTAGATATCGAATCAGACCGGTCGAGAACGGTTCGAATCGCATAAGGTGATTTAAGGAAATCAAGGATCGTGATAGGATAAAATTGTGATAGAAATTGCTAAAATCCTCTAAAAATATGTTTAAGAGGTTGGTCAAGTATATTTTACAAAATGGATTTCGGAAATGGGACATTTTGAGTAGTTACCAAATTGTAAAGTTTCAAAACTAGGAAAATGTGATTTTTAATGTGGAAGCCAAAATCATAGAATCTTTAGGGGGCTTTAAGTCAATTTGACCTTTTCTCAAAATGACATGTGTTTTAAAAGGCTTTTAATTAAATGGATTTAATTTGATTTATATTAATTAATTAATATACTTAGTTAAAGTGAGATTTCCAAGTACGTAACTACCAACTCTTTCTCATTTTCATCCAAACACTAATTCTCTCAACTTTTCTCAGAATTCTTTCTCCCCAAAACTCTCTCAACATTTCTAAACCATTTTCAAGAGTTCTTTTCTAATTCTTCAGGATTTTGCTAAGGAAAACTTGTCATTCATTGAGAGAAGCAAGGATTGGAGGTAAATCTCGTTCTCAACCTCTAATCTAAGTTCTTTATTGAAATTCCCAAGATATTTGGCTTCTAAATACTATTTTTGTTGAGTTTTCATTATAGTTTTGATTGGAGATCAAAATCTTGTAAGAACATGATTGAAATCTTGATTTTCAGACTTGTTGAGTTAGGCTCTATTTTGTGTTGATTTTAATTGAGTTTTAAGTTCATTTATATGTTAAAAGGAGGTGTTGATAATATAGATCCCGAAATCCTTGAGATACTTGAGTTTCCTGGTAGTTTTAAGTGAGATTTTGGGGTGAAATGGTAGAATCTTGCATCTGTTAAATGCATATGATATTAAGCATGTTATGCTTGTGGAAAAGGCATTATGATTATGCTTGTAAAACAGTGGATTAATGTGGTTAAATGATTATATTGGCACGTGATGAAAATGGTTTTTGGTTACTTTAATCGGATATAGTTAGTCGACTATAGGATTGGGTGCACCGTAAATAAAGTCACCTTGGATGTCGAGGGGTTGCGATTGTGTCGTAATCTCCATCCAAGTACCCTAACGATTGAGGTTAAGATCACAACGGTGAATGGTTAGTCCCGTGTGTGAGTCTTGTGTATGTGTCCCATACTCTCGTTAGATGAATTATACAACTACCGATGAGTGATGGTGAGGGTTTGTGATTGTGCCATTAATCTCCATCACGGGTGTTGAGGGGTTGTGATTGTGCCATTAATCTCCACCTTGTGTAGTTCGGTAGTTTGTATGAAGCGTGAGGGACAACGCGTGTAATCCGTGTATCCGATTGTGTCTTGTGTTGAAATGGTTTATGGATTATCACTTGCGAGCCAATATAATGTAAATGAATAATATGAAGCATGAGATGCTTGTAAATGATGCAAGGATGCATGAGATGCTTGGTAAAGCATGAGCAATGGTTTATTTGTTGTTTTAGAGTGATGCATATGAACATGTGTTTTTAAAGTGTATTGATGTCTTGTGAAGACATCTTTTATGAAAAGGCATGAGTTGTAAAATGGTGATTTTGCCAATAATGTGAAATGTATTGATGAATGATGCATAGCGGTCCTAACTAAGCTTTGTGCTTACGCTCTTTTGTTTCATCAATGCAGAAAACTAGGCATTAAGGGCAACAAGTAAGGAAGAAGAATCCAAGCTCTTGATCTTGCATAGTATGTGGCTTTACTCATGTGTAATAAAAGGCAATTGGTGGGATTTATACTTTGAAACTATTGAGGATGTTTCGCTTTACTTCGAGCATGTTAGATTTCTTAAAATTGAGTTGTAAATGGCCTTTGATGTTTGGATTTTGGTTTGATTGATGTTATGGCTTGTTGTGGTTTTGGTGGACTAGGAAGCATGCCTTTAGTACCCACGATTGCATGATTGATGCCATGTTTTAGTTTATGTTTCAGATATATGGTCCTTGATGCATATGTGAGCTGTGTATATGGTGTGGCATGTCTCAGAAATGTTTTGGATACAAAAGACATGAAAAACCAACAAAATCTGCCATTGTAGGGTAAGGCGTATCGGAACGCCCTTTCATGTTTCAGAACAGAGGCATGAAATGGCTAAGAGGTTTTGGATTGGGTGGGGTCGCATCGAAACATTTTTGCTACAGGAGGAGGGTGTTTCGATACGGGTCTTGGAACGTACCCGAGCATCGAAACGGTCAACCCTGTTTCGAAACGACCGTTTCGGTACAGGGCCATCCGTATCGAAACGCCTGACCGTTGGGTTTGAATTTTGAACTATTTCAAAGTTTCTGTTTCTTACGATTTGGTCCTTGATTTTGGAATGCTTAATTGAATGAGTTTGGTTGGTCCGTTTATGTTGAAATTTGGCTTGTTGGCATGTTACATGACTAATTTAATTTTGGTAACTTTAAAATATTGGAAGTCCATGTATTTTATAGAAATTACAATTTAGTCCCAAAAAGTCAAATGTATGCAATTGAAACATTAATTGAACTCCGATCGTTGAGCCGTTTTCTTCTGAGTGTCTTTCTGAACACATAGGATAATAATGAGCATCTAGATAAGATAAAAAGGAAAAAAAAAGGTCGTAAATCAAGGTTGAATTTCGGGTTGACTTTGGTTTTCCCTGTGTAATATTCGTAGTTCGGGTTAAACGTCTAGATCAGGCTAAGGGGGTTACAAGTTGAGCTCAGCGCTCAATTCTTTTGTTGTGGCCACCAATGCTGATACCCTTGCTGCAACAAAACTTGTAGCACCTCCTTCCACCGTCTACTGAGGGACATCCTAGTTGAATCCTCAGAGTTCAGTGACTATGGCTTATGTGAGACATATTTTTCCTGAAATATTTGCATCCGCAAGATCGTCTACAAAGACGTCCTTTCTATTACACAGGACATTTATCATATTAGGAAACACTAGAGGACTACGAGGCCTTTTTAAACAAGCATAAACTTCATCCACAATGATTTTTCCTATATCAATATGCCTACCATGAAATATAGAGTGGAGAAGAAATAGCCTAGAGATATGGAAAATGGTAGTGTGCAATGTGGACATAATCTTATGTCGCACAAAGTGATTCCATACCTTAGCCTCTACCTTGAGGCGGCCTCTTTCTACTGATCTACTGTTGTCCAGCACTGTTCCTTCAAAATAAATGTCCTCCAACACCTCACGTTGTGTTTATGCGTCCATAGTCATCGCGAATGTGGTGTGATGATCCACAGTTTGCTTTAGCCCATAGTACTTTTTGATTGCTGCAGCGGTGAACTTGATATGCTCGCATCGCACATGGACAGTGGACTGAGTAGGGCTTGTGAGATGGGCATAGGATTCCTTTACTAGTGAGGTGCAGATTTCCTCAAGTTGGGTAGCAAATGACTTCCATTCATGCTTGCCAATGATGTACATGATTGATTGGTTGAACTAGTCCTCCCCCTTCTTAGGGTATTTGAACCGTTCCTTTGCTGCGTCATTGACAAACTTAGTGATTTCCAGGACAAGGGGTTCTTTAGGGCAGTCGAAAGTTTCAAGGGCATTCTTGAAACGAGCCATGAAGGTTTTTGTGAAAGTAGGGAGGAGTGAATATATGAAGGGGAAGTGATGAAGGCTTTTTGGTGTTTTGGGAGAAATATAAAAGATGAAAGAGAAGAAGAAAAGGTTGAGTGTTGAAGAAGACGAAGAAGGTGAAGGGACTGGTGACGATGAGCAAGTGTGGGGAGTTGAAAAAGGTGAGGGGAAACAGAATAATTAAATGGGAGAGGGGAGTGATAGGGACGTGTGTCGGCTTTAAGGGGGAGAGAAAAAGCTAGCAGTTAATGAGATGGGTGACGTATGGAGAGAGAATAAATAGGTTTTAGTGGCTAGGGTTTTACAACATTAATTGGGTGAATATTATCTCTCTTGCTTTTTTGTTTTTCCTCTCTTTTTTTAATTAACCCTCTCGCACTTTTCGGATAAAACCTCTCCTCTTTTTCTCTTCCTTTTTTATACTCCCTAAAGTGGATAAAAACAAGACTCCATGTCCTTTGCCTTTTTGCTACCAACCCTGTAGACGACCATGCTCTCCTGCCTTTGTACCTGACATGGTACTATGAAAGAGAAAGCTTGTACGAGGGTCACGTGAAAAGATAAGAAAATAAAGACAAAGATAACACAAAAACTAAATTAAAAAGAAAATCTCTATTTATGAACATGCTATAGCATAAAGGGTAAAGTTTAAAGAAACAAACTCTCAAGGATCGTGTAGATCTAGGCGTGACTTGTCTCTGAGGATTGGGGCTCCACTATTGTAGAGTGTCCATAAGTTATATATTTTGTACACATTCCTACCCCTATTATTCTCGTTCTTGAGCTCATTTAGGCATATTTAGGTGCATTGCATGTATTATAACAATATCTTCTCTTATACCATGCTTTTATTGAATATTTTATGTTTGGTTGAGAAAAGTTATTCTTTTAGTTTAGTTTATATTTTCATGTGCTATAGCTAGGAGAGGAGAGGAAGGGACAGGACCTGACAAGAAAGCTGGAACTAAAGGAGCTGTACTGAAGCAGCTCAAAGATGCCGCCAAGGATGCTGCCAAGAGCCGCCCGGGCAGGAGTTACACTAACTTAGCCAAGATGGGTCGCGATTTCAAGAGGGAAATTTCCTAAGCCCAATGAGCCTAGTCTTGCAACTTTCTAAAGCCTGTAGTGGCCGGTAGAGTTGATTCAAGACTGATAAGTAGGAGCACTTATCCTTACTTGCAGAGCAAGTCAACGTCCAAAGAGTCCACATTTAAGTAATAAAGGAGTCTGTATTTAATGTAATTTACTTTTAGAAATCCTACTTCAAGGAGGACACAAACTTAGGCCATGAGCCCTATATATACCCAATGTATGTAAGGGTATAGGGGCATGATGAGGGTGAGGGGATGCGAGCCTGAGCAGCCGCACAACAGAGATGTTGCTAGATAGGTTGGAGTTGTTGGGGGTTGCGGCCCAACTCTCCTATGGTTTAGGCGTGTGTATGTAAAGTAGTTTGAGGGAAATAATTTTATAGTTTTGAGTTGTTTACAATAAAATTCTGAGTTTGCTTAATCTATGCTCCTTGTTCGTTCAATTAGTCTACACCAGTCAGTTGAAGAGAATCCATTTGTTGGGTGCGAGAGTGCAAGGCTCACGCACAAAAGCCAAACGTCAAAGGTCCACTCTTCTTCCCTGCACTCATCACTGGCCTATGTGCCAATTTTAGCGTGCCGCTACACCCAAAAGATAGAATTCTTCCTACAAAGGAAGGATGGACAAGAAGGGTACGCCAATAGAATATTCATAGCACAGAGCCAGACACACCTTCCACCGCCTAACTGCCGCCACCCCAGCCGCAACAGGCGATATTCACCAAATATGTAACGGACGTGCAGGAGGCCTTTGTGGCCTACCTACTGGACAAATACCAGGATGTTGGACCATAGTTTCCCGCCTTTCCCACGAAGTTAGCAACGTCCAAGCCAATCCATATCACTACAAGACCAGCTACTGCTCCTACCGCCGACGACAGCGAGGGGCCGCACCGCCACCCCAAGAGAAGAACCTCTCCAAACCCTATCCAACCATATGAACTAACCTCCTCATTTGAATCGGAGAAGGATGAGGAAACCATTACTGCCTCCCCAATATCCAAAACGACCGCTGCCAAGGACACCAGCTACTCAGACATGGATATTTTAGACTCCCTTGACGACGAACCGGCAGAGGTAGCCAAAAAGAGAAAGTAGCCAGTAGCATATCCTCAGGGTGGAGAAGTTGAAAGACAAACCAAGTAAGCCACCCCCAGCCGCATCTAGCTGTCGCGTAGCTCGAAAAAGAACCCAACAGAAAGACCATCTGCTACATGTCGCCTCATCCTACCTACCTTCATTGAATCTTCCTCTGATGCGATAGTAACAGAGGGGAACTCTCCCTTAGCTCGGCCTAGACGCTTGACCCGAACTACAAAGATTACACGGGGAAAACCAAAGTCAACCAGAAAGTTAACCTTGATTAACGACCTTTTTTTTCTTTTTATCTTTTCTAAATGCAAGATTAAGCCTATGTGATCACACTAGATCATAGGAAGAGAAGGCACAACGATCGCAATTCATTTAAGGGTTTAATTAAAAGAATTCGACTTTTAGGGACCCAAATGTAAACTTTGCAAATTGGGAAGACTTTGAAGATTTTAAGCTTACCAATATGTAATTAGTCATTTTTTCATGCATATCTGTCTAATATCAGCTTAATTGGACATTCCAAACTCAACCAATTGCATCCAATATCAACAAGGACTAAAATGTAAGAAAAGAGAACTTGAAACAATTCAAAATACAGACCAACGATCAACCGTTTCGAAACGCTGACCCTGGTATCGAAACAGAGTTGACCGTTTCGGTACTTGGGTGCGTTCCGAGACCAATATCGAAACAGGTTGCTCCAATAGCTAAAGTGTTCTGAAACACTATTACCCGTTCTGAAACACTATGGCCATTTCAGGCCTCTGTTTCGAAACAGACAAGGGTGTTTCGATACACGCTGCCCTGCAACCACACAATTTTCTGGGTTTTCACCTCTTAACACCTTCAAACACATCCCAAATCACACCATATCACACTAACAACATGATTGAACATCAAAGATCACTATTATGAAGTTTAAGCTAAAGCATGGCATCAATCACATGAACATTAAGTCTATAGGCATGCTTCCTAACCATAAAACCATATAATGGCCTCAAACCTCAAACCAAACCAAATAGGACCATTACATCCACCAAATACTGTAATAAACTTGCAGCAAGCATAGGGAGTTCAAAACACATCTCCCAAAACCAACTATGAGTCCCTATTGCCAAATATCAACACTACAACATATGAAAACTTAACCATATATGAGCTTCTCACTTCCTTGGATGTCCTTAGGCCTCTCGCTGCCCAAACTCGTATCAATTATACGAAAATATGGTGCAAGTATGAAAACTTCACCAATTGCCAATCCTCGGAAGCGGTGCCAAAAACTTGTTTCTTACGTGTAGTGTACTATGAATGATACGCAAATATGGTGCAAGTATACACGTCGAACGAGTAATAAAGTGAGTGAGTGAGTATCATCTCCACAGGGATTGGAACTTTTCACGGTTTGCTGTAACAATATTGATTGAACTTTTTGCAGAGGACAATGTTATAGTAAAAGAGATGGTGTAAAACAATGCAGTAGCAAAACAGTGCAAAGAAAGATGAGATAGCAATCTGATGAACAAGTCCCCTTTCGTAAGCGAAAATCACTACGGAATGACTGGCTAGGAGTGATGGATAACCTAAACTAAGCTTCTTAACTACAATGGCTCTTCGGCTATCTTCTATGCTAGGCGAGATTTACTAAAAGTGTTCCTAAACTATCTCTAGCCTGGAAACTAAGAGTCAGAAAGGCTACAGCAATACCCCTCGGCGTAAACTCTTAACACTCCCTACCCTTCTCGAACTTTCCATTTTAGCCCTTAAAACCTATCACTTACCTCTAAGGTAGATTAGAGTTTGCATCTCGACAACCACTCCATTGCTTATGGGGGTTCTAAGGCTAGCTCTCTCGATTACTAAACTCAACACATACTTAAAGAACGGCCAACTCTCGAGGGCTCTTACAACTTTAAGGAAATAAAATGCATAAGCAAAGCATAGAACATGATAAACACTGGAAAAGCTATAGCATGCATTAAAAAGTACTTAAAATAAAATCATCCATCAAACCCAAGCCACCTAAAACAGTTCGTGGCAGGGTAATATCATCCAACGTATCATTGTGATAACATCACCAAAGATAAAGATATGAAAAGGAAATGCTAAAGTGACAGAAAGAAAGGGAAACTCTCTCTCTGCTATGGACTGCCCGACTGTCTTAGGCCCACCACCTCTCTCGAGGCCGGTGAGGCCACTCCTTGGAGCCTCAACGATGGAAGACACCTAGTGGAGAAGATGAAGATAAACGCTTCTCTGTCCTTGCAACTTTCTCTCTCTCTGCTCTCTTCCGCCTATATCATCTTCTTTTTTCCAAGCTTCTCTCCCTCTGTATATAGTGGACGCTCTAGGGTTTTGTGCCCTAAATATTCCTTGATAATCCCAAGGAATATCCACCGACAAGCTCTGCCATGAGGGGACAAGGAGGATGGTCTGGAGGTGGGTACCAGCTGCTGCACATGTCAGGTTGTCCTTTTCTGTGTGTTCACGTGCTTCTGCAGCTCACATGCTTCTCACGTGTTGGCCGATATCCACTTCCACCATGTTATAGCAATTCAATGCGCCAGCTTTCTCTCTTGACTCCTTTCCTGCGCATCATCAAACCCAAAACCAACCTTTCAAGCATACCCCTCAACATGGACTAATAACTAGCAAAAGTAAAGATGCACCCGGAAGAAGAAAATAAAACCTAAATGTAGTCTAAATGCTATGATATGGGCTCTGGAACAGGCAAATGCTATAGCAAAAAGGTATGAAAACAAGGATATTCATGTAGTTATCAATTTTTGTGGGCCGCGGTTAGCGCTTACGTAATTTGAGTAGAAGTTGAACTCGAGGTTTGTCACCGGAGGTATCGATGGAGTAGATGACCTTTATGAACGTGATTATGGAATAGATGGAGTGTAGTGATGCCCATGGTGTAAAGATGAGTTGTATCTCGGTTATATAGAGATTTGTATAGTTGGTGGACAACTGTGGTTGTGGACATAGAACCTGATGTTGTGTTCTGAGGGTTCTTTTGAATAGTTTTAAAGGAGAAGTATAAGGGGTTAGATACTTGGATGTCGAGAAATGTGAATTTGTAGTTTTGGCTCGAAATCGTAAGTCGTAGTTGAGTTAAGGTACATATTGTTTAGTTGAGCATGTATGCTCCTAGAATGGACTTGGATGTTAGACATCGATGTGTTGGCACCTTTATTGATTGGTGCATGATGTTAAAGCATATCTGTAGATTTATTCGCTACATTATATTTAACGTGTTGGTAACACGAGTGAGGTATTTGAGCAGAACCTGGGTTTAATAGCTCGTGCGAGAGGTTCTAGCCCTAGGAAGTAAGTTGTGAACTCTAGTTTAGTGGTAGCCAGTGTACAAATGGTCATGCTTAAAGGGTATCGCTTGGGTTGAGGCGAGGTTGTTGTAATGTTGGACAAAGATTGTGAGGTCGGTGTGTAAAGGCTTGACTAGCATATGATAGCTTTTAAGTAGGTGGATCGTATGACCTTGTGAGGCGAGCTTGTCCTTGTTTGAGCGGTGGGGTATAGCTTTTTGTGCCTGTTGCAAGTTGCTTTGGAAGTTGTGGCTTGAACGTTCGTTTCGAATGTGTTAGATGTAGGAGTGTGAGTAGTTTCCTAGGTGAAACTATTGTTACAAGAAAAATATATAGGAGATGTCCATTATCTGTTTCGGGCCATATGTTTTTAGTTGATTTGATGGAGTTATATTTTTATGGTTTTGATGTGATACTTGGAATGGACTAGTTGGTCGAGCATCAAGCTGTGGTGGATTTTGATGTTAAGCGAGTTTCCCTGAAGCTTGCGAATGATTACGAGGTAGTAATCGTGGGCGAGAACGTGAAGTTCTTGTCTAATGCAATTTCGGCTCTTGAAGCGAGTAGGATGATGGAATTGGGATGCGAAGCTTTCTTGGCGTATGTGATGAATCCTGTTATGAAGGAAGTACAGGTGCAAGACATACGAACAATACGTTAATTTCCGGGTGTTTTTCCGGAAGAGTTGCTTGGGTTGCCACAAAACCGAGAGGTTGGGTTTGGCATCCAGTTGTACGAGAATGCGACTCTTGTGTCCATTGCTCCTTATCGTATGGCACCTAAAAAGTTGAAGGAGTTGAAGACGCAACTTCAGGAGTTGCTCGACCAAGGATTCATGAGGCCGAATATTTCACCTTGTGGTGCACCGGTCTTGTTTGTGAAAAAGAAAGATGGTACAATACATATGTGCATAGATTATTGGCAGTTGGACAAGTTAAGAATTAAGAACAAGTACCCTTTGCCGAGGATTGATGATTTGTTGACCAGTTCTGTGGTGCTTCGGTGTTTTTGAAGATAGATTTGAGGTCTGGGTACTGTCAGATAAAGGTTAAGGATGTGGATGTGCCTAAGATAGCTTTTCGAACTAGGTATGGTCATTATGAGTTTCTAGTGATGCCGTTTGGGTTGACGAATGAACCGGCTGCATTCATGGATATGATGAATAAGGTATTCCATGAGTTTCTGAATCAGTTTGTGGTAGTGTTTATCGATGATATTCTCGTTTACTCGCGTATAGAGGAGGATCATGATAAGAATTTGAGGATTGTATTGCAAGTGTTGTTTGAGAATCAACTTTATGCTTATCATGATCCTCAAATGCTTATCATGATCATCCTCTGTACGCAAGTACACGAGAATATCATCGATAAACACTACCACAAATTGATCCAGAAAGTCAGGTTTATCCACACAAAGTAGAGTAAGTGTGAGTTTTGGCTCAAGGAAGTGGTTTTTCTTGGACATGTGGTGTCAGCCGGAGGTATTCGGGTTTATCAACACAAAGTCGAGGCGGCGATGAGTTGGAAGACGCCAAAATTAGTGACGGAAGTGTGAAGTTTCCTTGGGTTGGCTAGATATTATCGGAGGTTTGTTGAACGTTTTTCTAGAATTGTTGCACCTTTTGACCAGGTTGCTGCAAAAGAATGTTCGCTTGAGTGCACGAATGTTAGGCAACAAGCTTTCGAGAAGTTGAAGGAAGCTTTGACGCAAGCTCCTGTCCTGATTCAACCAGAATCGGGTAAGGAGTTTGTAGTCTATAGTAATGCATCATATGTTTGTTTGAGTTGTGTATTGATGCAAGGTGGAAATGTTGTGGCTTATGCGTCTAGACAATTGAAGGTGCATAAGCGCAACTATCCTACGCATGATATTGATCTCATTGTAGTGGTGTTTGCTTTGATGATTTGGAGACACTACCTTTATGGTGAAAGGTGTGTGGTTTATACCGAGCATAAGAGTTTGAAATATCTTATATCACAAAGGGAGTTGATGTTGGAGTATTCCCAAAGACAAATCATATGATGATTGAATAGACATACTATTTTACTAGATTTATCAAGTAATGACATTGTCGTTATTATCATTTGGTATGTTTCTGTGCATCAAACTAACCATCGGATAATAATTTCCATATAATAATATGATTATTGTTAAATACGATACTTAGTCGAATATTATTACGGGTATGGACAGTGATAATATATAAAGACAAATATGTGGTTGATGACAAGCGTTGTCATTGACATAGAGATGTCAAAATCAACACATAAGTATTTGTTAGAGAACAACATACTGGAATGACCAGCTATGAGCATGTTTCTTGGGTAATTATGTGACAGTCACAACATTGCTCATGATAAACATATGTATAATCCTCAGACTTGAGATCAACATGATTTCAACATAAAGATTTACGTATTTTGACATAGTCAAACGTTTGTCGTAACTGACTACATTATAAAGACTGATGATTGGATACGTGATGACCTATGTAGTGAAATATTGTTGATCAAGGAAGGATTTGTCCCTCCTACATAATGGGAGAAATATCTTCGGCCACTTGATTGAGTGAGATTAGAAAATGCATGGCCATGCTCGAATATTATGATATGAGATATCATAGAGATTCGTTTATCATAATCTACTCAAGACATCAAGAAACACTAGTTGGACAACGAAAGTGTGACTAACCCATGACTTGTGTTCATCTAAGATATAAAGGACAAAAGGATGAAATACATAAAGGAAGTTTATTCAGGAATTAAGAAAGTCAAACCATGACTTCATGCAACTTAGGTAGCAATGATGTATAGCTAGATGCCACTCATTGTATGTAAAATTAGAACAGTTCTAATTTTGCTGCTAACATTGCATCAACCTACAAGGGTCACACCCTTCGAATGAAACGAACAAAAATTGGAAACCATACTCCCTATTTTAGGGAGGTTGCCGAAAATCCTCTATGGGATAGGGGAAATCGGCAACTCCCTTAAATGGGAATAATACTAGATAAATATTGTATTTATCAAATATTATTTAGAGTATGGAAAATATTTAGAGACTTAAATATTATAGAATAAAATTCTAGAAATTTAAATATATATTTGGAATTTATATAATGTATATTCAATTCCAAGTTTATGTAGAATTACATTCCACATAATTATAAAATATATATTTAAATATATTTAAATCCAAGTAAAGATAGAATGAGATTCTATATAATAAAAATATATATTTGGATTAAATATAATGTATATTTAAATCCATGTTTTATGTAAAATAAGATTCTACATAATTAAATATATATATATTTCATTTAATATTATCAAATATAATGTATATTTAATATAAACCAATTTCAAGTAGAATTATGTTCTATGAATTTTGGTTGAACTTGGATTTAAGGAATTCAACTAGAATTAAGTCTCTGAATACTATTTAAAGGGACAAGGGCTAGCAACCAAATCATCCCTATTCCTCCTTGCAAATTTTGACATATCCCTGGGAATTCCACTCTAGAATTTTCGACAAGTCCCAGATTTTTTCTGAGAAGTTGTTCGATATTTTTATGGTGTTTCTTTTGCCCTCTGTCAAATTCCTGGCGATTTCCTAGTTTGAATCCAAGTCCCGGTAGAACCCCTGGTCGATTTCAGACTCCCTAAGGAATACCTAGAGGGATTTCAACTTCTCCCTGGAAGGTGTTCAAACCTGTCGAAATTTATCCCTAAGTGTTAGGGAGGCGAAAACTTTGTTCGTTTTGTTCGGGTGGACTCCGTAGAGGTCGTTGCGAACCTGTGACGATTCCGGTTTTACTTGACGTGGTTATTCCGACATACCGTCGGTTTTCCAGTTTCTAGAGTTTTAAAAGGTAACTCTTCATCTTTTCACCCCGGATTCATTCTTGTACATGGATCATGGCTGGATTACGTCGGATTAATTTTTCCGCTGCGCCACGGGTCTTGCCGACGTGACCCAACAGTGGTATCAGAGCCACTTGTATCATACCAATTCGGACTTAAATTCTTGGGTGATGTTTATGTATGAGATGCATGCTGTTTGATTCGATTTAGATATTTATCGTTTATCGTATCACACCTAATAAAGACTTATTTCGATTATCACTGAATTATTAAAAGTTAAACATTACTATGTTAGGTTGGTTCAATGTTAAATGTTAACATGTTGAGACTAATAGTTAGTCTAGAAAACAAGTAGTTGTTCGTAGTTTCATAGATTTATGAAATCTCTAAAAGGGCTTCTAATTTGATAAAAGTTATCAAACTATCTTTCACGGTGAATCCATAAGAGTTATGGTTAAACGTTATGAAAAATGCATGTCTAGGATTGGCATCATCAAAGACCTGGTACTTAAGTGTGCCTAGTGCGCCACCTCTCTTTCATGTTGACCTACCTGGTGCATTTGTTCGCTAACGCAAATGGTTTATGAAACCTCGTGATCCTTATTTGGCCCATTAACCGCAACATAGGGATAATCAGTTTAAAACTCCGTAAACACGTCGTTACTTTGTTCGCACGATGTTTGAAATGCATGTTAGATTGCACGGTGTTTGTTTTGCATGGTTATAGCCCATAGCCTTTATAGTTTTTGTTTTTATAAATACGGCCTGCGTGTCGTGCCTTTCTCTATCTTCTATTGTACTTCTCTTCTCTTCTCACTCCCTCGCATGTAACGCGAGTTTCTGAAAATTGTAAATAATCATGGAGATAAAGCAACGACCAACATAGTAGCGTGGTGGGCCTTCCCTGGTGGACAAGGTGTTTCAGAAGCAGATTCTATCTTCAATAGAATGGTCCTCCCATTGGCTTGGGACGGGTCGCCTTAGGTTAAGAAGGGCTATAATCATTGCATATTTATTTACCGCTTATATTTACCTTGTATGTGATGCAATGAATGTTTTATAAGCATGATTAAACATAGTTCTATTATAGGATCAATGTTAAAATGATGAGATAATTAAGTAAATCCCTCACTATAATTCTAAGTCTGTTTTAACCATCCAATATTTACCCTCGTTAAAGCTTCGATCTATATAATGCGAGCTTTGCCAAAGCAATGTCACATTTATCTATATTAGTTAAACGCGAAGAATAAGCTAGTGATATTCGCCGGTTGAGATAGTTGGGTTGTTCTAATAGGATTAGAAAACCTAGTGGTTAAAAGTTTTGGTTATTCATAAGATGATTTAAAGAACAAGACTTGTTCGCCAAAAGATGAGGAATTACATGAGATGTAATTAGTAAGGTGTTACTTACCTAAATAACCATTTCCTAAAAGACTGGCCAAAGCTGATTTAGGAATGGTGAAATACAGATCCTCACTCACTAGAAAAACTATCAAAACGTTTTTCCAAAATTAAAACTAGAGAGTTTTTAATTTTGAAGAAAATAGTGGGAGTAAATTTATAGTAAAGACATATCTATAAATTTTAAAGTTTAGTAAAACTTATGTAGCATATTTTCTTTGTTGTAGAATTAATGGCAAATAATACTCTATCTCTGCGATCTATCCTTGAGAAGGATAAGCTTAAAGGCATAAACTTCCTTGACTGGTTCCGCAATTTGAGAATTGTTCTCAAACATGAAAAGAAGGAATATGTCATTGAAGAACTTGTTCCTGATGAACCGGTTGCCACAGCTTCCAGAGCTGACAAAGATAAGTTTAAGAAACACATGGACGACATGCTGGATGTCGGTTGTCTTATGCATGCCTCCATGACCCATGAGCTTCAGAAGCAACATGAGGACATTGTAGCTTATGATATGATTCAAAATCTCAAGGAGATTTATGAAGGGAAAGCTCGTCAAGAGAGGTACGAGACCTCTAAAGCTCTGTTTCAATGCAAGATGAGTGAGGGATCTCCCGTAGGAGCTCACATCATCAAAATGATGGGCTACATCCAAACGTTGGAGAGCTCGGCTTTCCGCTGAAAGACGAATTAGCTACTGATGTCATCCTGTAAACATTGCCGGATAGTTTCAATCAGTTCGTCCTTAATTTCAATATGAATGAAGTTAACAAGACGCTGCCACAGTTGCTCGGCATGTTGAGAACTGCTGAAATCAACCTGAAGAAGGTAGGACCTAAACATGTTCTGATGGTCCACAAGGGCAAGATGAAAGGTAAATCGGCAGCAAAGTCTAAAGGTGATGGTAAGACCAAAACCGATGGAAAGGAGGCATTGAAACCTAAGAAGAAAAACAAGAAGGATGGAAAATGTTTCCATTGCGGAAAGACCGGACATTGGAAGAGAAACTGCCCCACACACCTACAAGAAGTGAAGAAAGCAAAAACGAGTGAGGCATCAACCTCAGAGGATTCTAAAGAGAAGGCATCAGAATAGACATGGACCTGCAAATGGAAATATAGCAAGAGTTGCTACATCATCCATTAGGACATGTGTTTTTGCTTAAATAGATTTGTTTTAGTTTTTTAGATTATTATTTTGTGCCTAAGTTTTAGTTATCTTGTAAGGATAAGATATTTATAATGCTGAGATTATTTAAATAAATGTTATTCTTTTAATCTCTTATGGCACAACGAATCAATGATCTTTAAACTAATCGAATCAATAATATTTATAAAAAATGACTAATCTCAAACTCATAAAAAGTATTAAGGTAATTTGATGAGATCAAATTCAAGAATATTTAAAGTTTGATGAACTTTCAAAGAATATGGGATTGTCCCATAATTAAATCCCACAAGTGGAACGAAAAGTCTTTGAAAGAGAATCAAATATGTTAGACATGTTTTGATTCAGAACAAGTCATTTTCGACTTCTTTACACACTAGAAAAACAACTCTCATACTTAATCGTGTTTTTTCGAAATGTTATATAAGATATGGACTAAGAATTGTTCTAGAATACCTTTGAAGTTTTAAGGTTACTTACATGTTAAAATGTTTACAAAGTTCGAACCTTAAAAACTCCATTTGTTGTTTATCCTAACGAGAACAAAGCGTTTGTTTCTCAAACGAGAGTTTATCTTGAAAGAGATTAATTCTCACAAAGGGATATTACTTCTTCAACTTTAACGAGAACAAAATATTTGTTGCTCAAACGATAGTTTATCTCGAAAGAGAATACTTATCACTAAGGGATTTCATTTTTCAACGAGAACAAAATGTTTGTTGCTTAAACGAGAGTTCCTCTCGAAAGAGATTACCTCTCACAAAAGGAAAAAAATGGAATTTGGAATGTGAGGAAAATTTAGACAACAAATTTATAAACCAAAGATTGAGAATGTTCCACAAATGATCAAGGAACATTGGAACAAAACACAACCATTGTGTTGATCCTTAAAAGAATACCATATACTTGAGAAATATAGATTTCTCACTATCCGTACATGGAAACACTCTTCTTTTCGGATCAAGATAAAGACTAGGTTTTATCAGAAAGCACTGGTGAGCCCAAAATTCAAGAAATGGCTAAGAGCCATGAGATATGAGATGGAATCCATGTCTAAAACCAAGTATAGACTTTGGTTACCTAAAAGGGTAAAACCTAAGAGGTATGGATGAGTTTTTCAAAAATAGGAAAAACTGACATGGATGATAAAACATACAAAGGATGATTCATCGCTAAAAGTTTTCGACAAACTTCATAGTATAGACTATGATAAGCATCTTCCTTGTAGCCATGTTTAATCCACCTTAATCTCACTTGCAAGTAGTTACATACGATGATTATGAAATAAAATAAAGGAATGTTAAAACCACTTTCCTAAGGGAAAACTTGAAACAGGTGTGTACATGACACATCCAGAAGGTTTTGTCACTCCAGTAAACACTTGCAAGGTATGTAAGCTACAAAGGTCTATCCTTTGACTAAGGCAAGCTTCTCGAAGTTGGGATATTCGTTTCAGAAGATACAATCAAAAGGTTTGGTTTATCTAGAAACAAAGGGGAGTCTTGTTTTTAAAAGAGCTAGTGGGAGCATTGTTACTTTCCTAAGTATTATATGTAGGTGACATACTCATCAAAAGGAACTAAAGATCGCAATTTGTTTTGCATTAATAAAAGATACTGCGAGTTAGCAACATGAGACAGTATCTAACTCTACAACATAAGTTGAATGTATTACAGTCGACATAGCAATAAAAAAGGATGTTTGGATCTAAAGGGTTCACTTCTGAACTAAGGGTTGTTCCCAGCATATTAGATGCTACATAACTCTGTTATGATGGAACCTTTGCATAAGCAAATAAAACCCAGATCTCATCAATAAATCCAAGCATATTCTAAAGTACTTACATATTGGAGATGTGAAAGTATGCAACATACGCACAAAGTTTATAACTTTGTCAACTCCCTGACAAAGCTTTTGACACAGCATAAACATGTCAGTTACACTAAGCCATATCGTATTAGATACGAGAATGATTGGTCTTAGTGCCAGTGGGAGATTGTTGGAGTATGCCCACAGACCAATCGCATGATGATTGAATAGACATACTATTTTACTAGATTTATCAAGTAATGGCATTGTCGTTATTATCATTTGGCATGTTTCTGTGCATCAAACTAACCATCGGATAATAATGTCCATATAATAATACGATTATTGTTAAATAGGATCCTTAGGCGAATATTATTACGGGTATGGACAGTGATAATATATAAAGACTAATATGTGGTTGATGACAAGTGTTGTCATTGACATAGAGATGTCAAAATCAACACATAAGTATTTGTTAGAGAACAACATACTGGAATGACCAGCTATGAGCATGTTTCTTGGGTAATTATGTGACAGTCACAACATTGCTCATGATAAACATATGTATAATCCTCAAACTTGAGATCAACATGATTTCAACATAATGATTTACGTATTTTGACATAGTCAAACGTGTGTCGTAACTGACTACATTATAAAGACTGATGATTGGATACGTGATGACCTATGTAGTGAAATATGGTTGATCAAGAAAGGATTTGTCCCTCCTACATAATGGGAGAAATGTCTTCGGCCACTTGATTGAGTGAGATTAGAAAATGCATGGCCATGCTCGAATATTATGATATGAGATATCATAGAGATTCGTTTATCATAATCTACTCAAGACATCAAGAAACACTAGATGGACAATGCAAGTGTGACTAACCCATGACTTGTGTTCATCTAAGACATAAAGGACAAAAGGATGAAATACATAAAGGAAGTTTATTTAGGAATTAAGAAAGTCAAACCATGACTTCATGCAACTTAGGTAGCAATGATGTATTGCTAGATGCCACTCATTGTTTGTAAAATTAGAACAGTTCTAATTTTGATGCTAACATTGCAGGAACCTACAAGGGTCACACCCTTTGAATGAAAAGAACAAAAATTGGAAACCATACTCCCTATTTTAGGGAGGTTGCCGAAAATCCCCTATGGGATAGGGGAAATCGACAACTCCCTTAAATGGGAATAATATTGGATAAATATTTTATTTATCAAATATTATTTAGAGTATGGAAAATATTTAGAGACTAAAATATTATAGAATAAGATTCTAGAAATTTAAATATATATTTGGAATTTATATAATGTATATTTAATTCCATGTCTATGTAGAATTAGATTCCATATAATTATAAAATATATATTTAAATATATTTAAATCCAAGTAAAGATAGAATGCGATTCTATATATATATATATATATATATATATATTTGGATTAAATATAATGTATATTTAAATCCATGTTTTATGTTGAATAAGATTTTACATAATTAAATATATATATTCCATTTAATATTATTAAATATAATGTATATTTAATATAAACCAATTTAAAGGGACAAGGGCTAGCAACCAAATCATCCCTATTCCTCCTTGCAAATTTTGACACATCCCTAGGAATTCCCCTCTGGAATTTTCGACAAGTCCTAGATTTCTTCTAAGAAGTTGTTCGATATTTTTCTGGTGTTCCTCTTGCCCCCTGGCAAATTCATGGCGATTTCCTTGTTCGAATCCAAGTCCCGGTAGAACCCCTGGTCGATTTCAGACTCGCTAAGGAATCCTTGGGGGGATTTCGACTTCTCCTTGGAAGGTGTTCAAACCTGTCGAAATTTATCCCTAAGTGTTAGGGAGGCAGAAACTTTGTTCGTTTTGTTTGGGTGGACTCCGTAGAGGTCCTTGCGAACCTGTGACGATTTCGGTTTTACTTGACGTGGTTATTCTGACATACCGTCGGTTTTCCAGTTTCCAGAGTTTTAAAAGGTAAATCTTCATCTTTTCACCCTGGATTCGTTCCTGTACATGGATCCTGGCTGGATTACGTCGAATTAATTTTTCTGCTGCGCCACGGGGCGTGCCGACGTGACCCAACAGATGAATCTTAGGCAGCGAAGGTGCTTGGAGTTGCTTAAGGATTATGATCTGACAATTGAGTATCATCCTGCAAAGGCCAATGTCGTGGCCGATGCTTTAAGTAGGAAGGTAGCTGTTGAGCTGAGAGCGTTGCTTGCTCGGTTGAGTGTATCACGTGATGGTGGGTTGATAGCCGAGTTGCAGGTGAAACATTCCTTGATTCAATTGATCAAGGAGAAGCAGTTGCTTGATGGTTCGTTGGTGTCTCATGTTCAGGATATAGCTGATGGTAATGCAACGGACTTCGGTTTAAATGACGATGGAGTTCTATGTTTAAAGTGTCGAATAGTTGTGTCAGAGGATATTGAGTTGAGGCGCACTATTTTGACTGAGGCTCATAGCAATCCTTTTGCTATGCATCCTGGTAGTACTAAAAGGTATCGTGGTTTGAAGGATGAGTACTATTGGGTGGGGATTGAAAAAGGATGTTGCTGATTTTGTAAGCAAGTGTATGGTTTGTCAGCGTGTGAAAGCTGAGTGTCAGTATACTTCTGGTTTGTTACAGCCTTTTAGGATACTAGAATGGAATTGGGAATGGATTACGATGGATTTTATATTCGGTTTGCTTTTAGCACCATCTAAGAAGAACTCTTTAGGGGTGATTGTGGATCGTCTTATGAAGTGTGCACATTACTTGGGTGTGCATATTTCGTATATATTGGATAAGCTGGCAGAGTTGTATATATCTGAGATTGTGCGTTTGTATGGTCTGCCTAAATCCATAGTGTCAGATAGGGATCTGAGGTTTATAGCAAGGTTTTGGGAATGTTTACATTAGGAGTTGGGTACACGTTGTAATTTCAGCACTTCATATCATCCTCAGATAGATGGATAGTCGGAGCGAGTTATCCATGTACTGGAGGACCTGTTGCGATGTTGTGTGATAGATTTCCAAGGTCCTTGGAAAGTGCATCTACCTTTGGTTAAGTTTGCATGTAATAATAGTTTTCAGGCAAGTATACAAATTGCATAAGATCGTTAGGAATCCTACGTGGATTTAAAGCGTATTGAAATTGAGTTTGTGGTTGGAGATCACGTGTTTTTTAAGGTATCACCCTAGAAGAAGGTGATGAGATTCAGACGTAAAGGAAAGCTTAGTCCGAGGTTTATTGGACCTTATGAGGTTGTGGAGCGGATTGGTCCTTTGGCTTATCGGTTGAGGTTGCCTCCCGAGTTTGAAAAGATCCATGATGTGTTTCATGTTTCTATGTTGCGGAGGTATAGATCAGATCCTTCGCATGTGATGCCAGTTGAGGAAATTGAGTTAAATCCAGATTTATCCTATGATGTGGAACTGGTGAGAATTCTAGATTCGAGTAGGAAAGTTCTTCGTGGCAAGAAGATTGAGCTTGTTAAGGTGTTGTGGTGACATTGGGGAGTTGAGGAGGCCATGTGGGAAGGTAAGGCGGACATGCTGAAGCAATTTCCGCATCTTTTTCCTTCAGGTAAAATTTCGAGGATGAAATTTCCTATGTGGGGGAGAGTTGTAATGCCCCGGTTTTGGTCCTAGGTGTTTTGCAAGCCATGTTGGGCCGGTGGAATCGGTGTCAGTTGTTTGAACGGTTAAAAGGTGGTTCAGGGAAATCAAGGTTCGGGATGCGATAAAAATTCCTAAAATCCTCTAAAATTATATTTAAGAGGTTTTCTAAATCAATTTTACAAAACGAGTTTTCGAAAGTATACATTTTGGGCAGTGATCAAAATGCAAAGATTTAAAAGTTGGGAAAAGTGTGTCTTTCAAGAAGAGTTAAAATCTTAGAATATTTAGGGAGCTATTTGGCAATTAGGCCTTTTCTCTAACTTGGCATGTGTTTTAAATGTTTTATTAAAAATTAAAAGGCTTTTAATTGATTTAATTAGAAAGGTATTAATCGGTTATCAAAAATATTGACGATCTTTTCATTTCTCTTTTTCACTTCAACCAAACACTCTCCATTTTCTCTCAAATTTCCATATTTTCTTCACTCTCAAATTCTCTCTTGATTTCCAATTGTTAAGATCTTTCAAAATCTTGCAAAAATTAGAGGAGAAGCAAGGATTGGAAGTAAATTTCGTGCTAACCCTCTAATCTATGTTCTTTAATGAAATTTAAAAGATATTTGGCTCTTTATTAATGTTCTTTAATGAAATCTTGATAGAAAAGTGATTTACGGAGTTATGATGATTTGATTGGTTTGAGTTAGTTTCTAATTGAGTTTTGAAAGGTTTAAGATGTTGAAATATAGTTTAAATCATATTAATCCTGAAATCCTTGAGATCTTTGGTTTTTAAGATGTTTTTGGTTGAGTTTTTGGAGTGTAAAGTGGAATTGGAGTTGATGGAGGTATAAGGATGGTTTTGGGTTGTTTTTGGATATTGATTGATGCTTTAAATGTGTTGGATGTGTTGGGCAATGGCTGGACTGAGATTAGCGGTCAATCGATTGAGTTTACGGTTGTTTCGGATTGGTGATTTGATGCCTTAGAGTAGGGCTGCGGGTTCTCTTTTGAGTGTTGTTGTTTTGGATGCATTTTAATGCATTGAACCTCTGTTTAAATGTGTTGAAAACAGGGGAATGTTTTCCAAAATCAAGCGAAGTGATTTTAGAGGTTTCAGACGATCGAGAGTTGCGTCGGCAAGCTTGGTTTCGCAAGTCGGTGAGTGGAACTTGGTTTTCCAGCGTGGAAACGTTTAGAAAATGTTTTTGGGAACTTAGTAAGAGCTTGAAACGCTTTACTAAGTTTGGAAGTAAGTAAAGTGAATTTCTCTTTCGGATTCTGCTATTGTGAGATTTTGAATGCACTTGATTTAATTGTGTTAACCTACTATTTTAAATGTTTTGAGTATATAAAATGTGTTTGAAGCATGGTTTATGCTTGAGTTATGGCTTATCATGAATGCTTTTAAAAACAGAGAGGTATGCATGAAATGTGGATTGTATTTGCAAGTGATGTTGAATAAAGTGTATTGTAAATGAAATTGGATATAGTTAGTCAGCTATTGGATTGAATACACTATAAACAAGTGGCCTTGGATGTTGAGGGGTTTTGATTGTACCGAAAACTTCATCCAAATACCCTAACGATTGACGATTGTTTAAGGTTGCAACGGTTGAGGGTAGCTCTCGGGTGAGAACCTTGTGTGTGTCCCGTCTCTCATTAGTGGGTTATACAACTACCGATGAGTGGTGTTGAGAGGTTGTGTTTGTACCGAATACTCTACCACGAGTGTCACAACGGTGGAGGGTTGCTCCCGTGTGTGAGCCTTGGGATGCCGGTAGGGTGTATGAATGGTTCGGGACAACCCTGTGTAATTTGTGTATCCGATATGTTTTTGAGAAATGAAGTTGTTGTCAATCACTTGAAAGCCAATATAATGGATTGTAATGCTATGAAAATGTAGTTGATGCATATTGTGAAAAATGCATGTTTTATCATAAGCTTAGCATAATGGTGTTTATGCTTGTGAAGGCTTCATGGTTGTGAAGCAATGGTTTAATTGCTGGAAATTATGTGAATCATGTTGCATGGTGCTTAGCATGCCGATTCTAATGAGAAATGTTGCCGATTCTAATGGTGCTTAGCATGCTGGAAATTGTTTTTGAGAAGTGTTTTTCAAATGAGCAATGATTTTGAGCATTCCACACTGAGCTTTTATGCTTATGCTCTCTTTGTTCATCAATACAGTCAATTTAAGCTTTGGAGGTAGCGCTTGTAAGGGATCGGTGGAAGAATTTGATTGAAGGTAAGTTTTGGTTTTGGAGTAGTGTAATAAAGGCAATGGGAGCGTCCGATGCTATGAATGTTGGTTGTTTGGTCTCTTTCTGGTTTGATGCAAGTTTGTATGCATATTTGGGCGTGTCAATGGCTTTAAAGTGTTGGTAATTGCTTCGATTTGAGAAATGGAAATTTGGTGCTTGTTTCTCCTAGGAAGTATGCCTTTAGTCTCCTTACGATTGTTTATGATGCTATGATGATGCCTTTGCTTCGTAAGCTTAGTGATTGATGTATATTTGTGATGAAACCATGTTGGACATGTGTCGGGATGGTTTTGGATGATTTAAATTGAGTTAAACCAGCATTTTCAAACATTGCAGGCCCATGTGTTTCGAAACACCCTCGCCTGTTTCGAAACGGGGGCTTGAAATTGCTTTGGTGTTCCGAAACGGCGAGGCATGTTTTGCAACATTTTGCCACTCTAAAACCTTGTTCCGAAATGAGTCTTAAAGGGTTTCAAAACGCACACGCGTATTGAAACGGTCGGCTGTGTTTCGAAATGACCGTTCCGATATAGGGCTCACCGTTCCAAAATGGTTGGTAGTTATACAGTTTTTGGAATATTCTGAGTTTTTGTTTTCTTACATTTTTGTCTTATAGATCATGTATGCAATTGAATGAGTTCTGATGGTCGTTTTGAGCTGATATTTCACAAAGAAGTTTGTAATGATTTTATTTAAGGGTGGGTAATCCGAATTTGGTAATAACCCTTGCGATTTGATGAATTTACAAAATGGTTCTTAAACCTTTTATTGAGTTCAATATTTGAGCATTTGTGGCGTTGTTTTATCTGTTGCTTTTGTATACACGAAGGAACCTATGTTACATCTAGACAAGATAAAAAGGAAAAAATTTAGAGTTGTTTATTGAGGTAAACCTTCCCGGTTTACTTCAATATTCCCTATGTGATATGTTCGGTTTGGTCAATCAGCCAGACTGGGTCGAGGGGGTTACAGTTTGAATGGGGGCAACGCCTTGCATGAGAAGGTAAAAAAGAAAAAGAAGAAGCACATGCGTTGAAGAGTTTGAAGTGAGCTGTGTTGTCAAGTAAGATCCACATATAAGATGAAAAAAGTTAAAAATCATGAACATAGAATGAATTGCACTTGATAAGCAAACTATGCCATCAGAATGGGGCATTCTACGTGAGCTAATGATTTAAGGCCCTCAGTATTAATAGGCGTGAGAAGGAGATATTAATGTGCTAATATCATTCGAAGATATTCAAAGTGGAAATAATCTTTTACATGCAAGTAATTCAAGATGTTCTGTAGGGGCAAGAATTTGGTAATTCACAAGAAGCACTGAAGGTGCTTAATAAGGGGCATATGAAGACTTGAAGCTTTCAGGACAACACAAGGAAGCCTTTCACTCAATATTGATGTATCAACTACAATGATAGTATATCTTGAGACATTTGCCTACGAAGGTCGAATGTTTTCGATGAAGCAAATAGATATGAAGAATAAGAATGGCGAAGCAATGACAGTTGAAGAAGTATGTCCTTCCAGTTAGGAGTATGAGATCACTGGATTAAGGGGGCAAGTTAGCAAAGATCAAATGTTTTCCACGAGTCGGAAAAAATACAATGAAAAAGCATAACTGCTTATCTGGATCGAGCGAGTAAATGCGAGGAAAATTAATTATGAGAAAAAGAATTCAAAAAGAGTGAGACATGCATTCATGTTTTAGGCATCCCAAGGGGCATGCACATCATAATTGCATTGAATATTGCATTTTACGGGTACACGAAGGACCTTTCAGCAAAATAATTTGCTTAATTATACAAGCATAAGGAGTATGAATTTTTTTAGAAGATTCGCTTATCTGTTCATGCGTAAGGAGAATGGAGTTTTCTTATTCATCCAAGCATAAGGAGGATGAAATTTTTTAGAAGATTCTCTTATCCGTTCAGGCATAAGGCGAATGGAGGTTGCTTATTCATCTAAGCATAAGGAGAATTAAATTTTTCAAAAGATTCGCTTATCCGTTCAGGTGTAATGAGAATGGAGTTTGCTTATTCGTCCAAGCATAAGGTGGATGAAATTTTTCAGAAGATTCGCTTTCGTTCGGGCATAAGGAGAATGGAATCCTACTCATCTATTCGGGCATTTGGAGAAAAGAACTCTGCCCATCTATTCAGGCATTTGGAGAATAGAACCCTGCTCATCTATTTGGGCATTTGAAAAATAGAACTCTGCCCATCTATTCGGGCATTTGGAGAATAGAACCCTGCCTATCCGTTTGGGCGTCAGGAAAATGGAACCAATTACCAAATCAGTGAAAATCAGTGTCTTTTGGTCTTTGATCTATCCCTAATTCAGAGAGATGAGCAAAGAGGGACAACTGTTGTCACTATATTTTCACCTCATTTTTTTGTATTTAATTATTACTATTATGTATATTAGTATTATTAATATTAATTAATAAAGCCAAGAAATAAAAATAATACAATATGTAAAAGAGTAATAAAGAGCCCATTTTAAATAATAAACGTGATCCATTTAATAATAAAGGGTCTAGTTTAATAAAATAAAGCTCATTTAAATTAATAGAGAAGAAATCGATTTTTATTTTAAAGGGGCCCAAACTAACCTATTTAAATTGTTTTTGTGCAGTATTAATAGGGGTCATTGGATTAAGCGATGGAAGATCAAAGAGCTAGGATGGATCAAATTAGAAAAGAAAAAAAGAAAAGAGGAAGGACTACCTCTACCAACGCGCCTGGCACGTTTGCCACACGAGAGCGGGGTTGGTCCCTTTCCCCCAGTTTCGAAGCTATTTAGAAAATGGGAGGAGGCTGCCGTTGCGCCACCGATCACAGGCCACTGCCGTTTGAGGTGCCGGCCAACTCTCTTCAGCCCTATAGTGCCAACGACGTCGCCGCCGCATCTCTACGCCGCCGGTCACCTGCAAAAAAAGGAAAAAGGAGGTCAAACCCTCTTTGAATTTAGGGAGATTTTTATATGTACATCTCAAAATTCAAGCTTTTTTTTATCTGTAAAATTAGAAAAGGCTGAATTCATGTGTTAGCTTGAGATTAGGGGTTTGAAAACGGTTTTTGGGGGAAGAAATTAAGGATTTGTGCTTTAGAAAAAAATCAATAGGCTTGTAGTAGAAAAAGCTCAAATTTCCCAGTGAAGTTGTAATCCAGATTGTTGGAATCAAAGAAAGCAAGTTTATATTTTTTGGTATTGTGTTCTTCCCTTTAAATTCTTTTATTTTGATTTTCTTGTTTAATTTGGTGTTTGAAAGATATCTTCTTGTTGAAAGTTTGATGTTGATACTTTGAATGCATTGTTACTCGAATATAAATTAATTTATGGTTTTTTTTTAATTTTCAGATATATAAAAGATGGGTGTTCTTCATTTTTGAAGAACACCAAGAACAATGCAGGAACTCTTTTTTTTTGGAGTTTGATATTTCATTGTTATTCGATTCTTTTTCTTTTTTATCAAGCTTAGTTTTAATATTTTTTTATCAACTTTATTTTTTAGAGAATTAAATATTCATTTTTTGGAAGAGAAATATAAAAGAAAATTAATATTTTTTAAATCATCAAATAGTCACCTTTTTTAAAAAAAAACTTATAAAAAATTTCTTCTTAAAAAATATAATTTAATAAAAAGGACATGATTTTAAGCAAAAAAAAAACTTTTTTAAAAAATGTTTGAATAAAAATTGAAAAAAAGAAATAATGTTTCTTTTTTCCCCTTGTAAATATTAAATTTTGTGGTTTAATCCTTGCTTTTATATTTGTTTGCTTGTTTAATAATAAATGTGGCGTCTTACCAAACTGAGATGACCGGTTAGCGCCAGAAATGTTGGCGGTGATCGTAGTCATTTTTCGGGCAGCAAGGCCGATAAAATCGATTTATATTCATTAAATGGACAAATAAAGTTGAACCTTCGCGAACTGGAAAATTTAAGTTTTTGAAAACAATTTTAAAATCAATTAGGTACCAATTTTGGGCGTCGTGGGGTGCTAACCCTTCCCTACGCGTAACCGACCCTCGAACTTGTTTTCTGGTTTTCGTAGACCAAAACTGTTGTTTAATTAAAATAAAACATTTTATTAAAATAACCCCATTTTAGATTGATCCAATCACACTTTTCAAAAAGATTGGTGGCGACTCCGTGTTTTTTAAAGTTTTCAAAAAGTCAGAGCCCTCTTTAAAAAGGGTTGCGACATTATGGTGTACCAAATACTCCACCACGAGTGTCACAACGGTGGAGGGTAGCTCCTGTGTGTGAACCTTGAGATGCTAGTGAGAATGTATGAAGTGTTGGTTCAACACTTGTGAATCCGTGTATCGGATGTGGTTTTGAGAAATGAACATGTTCATGATCACTTGTGAGCCAATATAATTGATGATTTGTTATGATATGGTTTATGATGCATAAAAATGTAAATGCATGTTTTACTTTTTAAGCTTTGCATATGGTAGCTATGCAAGGGAAGGCGTAAGTTGAGTGCTAGCAAGGGATTTGTTGTTGGGATTATAACACATGTTGCATGATGTTTAATGTAACCCCCTTAGCCCGGCCTAGACGCTCGACCCGAACTAAGAATACTACACGGGGAAAACCAAAGTTAACTCGTTAAAGTCAACCTCGATTAATGACCCTCTTTTTCTCTTTTTATCTTTTCTAGATGCACATTATTATCCTATATGATTAGTCTTTTTTTTTGCAAAAGCGACACATCGAACGAAGTTCAATTAGGGGTTCAATTGCATACAAACGTCTTTTAGGGACTAATTTGTAAATTTCCAAAATTATAACGACTAAATAGATTGAAAATTACTAATCCAAAATTAGTCATATAACATGCCAGCATGTCAAGTTTCATCTCAAATAGATTATCCAAACTCATTTAATTAATCATTCAATATTTAGGGACCTGAACGTAAGAAACAGAAACCTGAAACAATTCAAATTCAACTTCCAACGGTCAAGTATTTTGAAACACAAGACCTCGTATCGGAACGGCTGTTTCGAAACCAGGTTGACCGTTTCGATATGCGGGTGCGTTCCGAAACCCGTTGCGAATTAATGTTTCACGGTGACGAAATGTTTCGGAACGTGCCTACCCGTTTCGAAACACCATGACCATTACAGGCCACCGTTCTGAAACAGGTAAGGGCGTTCCGAAACGCCTTGCCTTGCAATTTCCCAATTTGCTGGTTTTACTCAACAATACACCTCTGAAATCATCACAATACATGTCACATCACACATATAACATGAATAAGCATCAAATACCATCATTACGAAGCACAAGCTAAAACATAGCATCAAACTTGCAAGCATAAGAACAATAGGCATGCTTCCTAGATGTAAAAACGACATTCAAGTTCAACCCAACATTTATAGGCCATTTACAACCCAACATAGTCAAACTAAACATGCTCAAGGTGTTCAACATCACCAAATAAATCCAAGAGTAGAAATCCCATCCATTGCCTCTTATTACACTTAGGTAAAACCACATACTTTGTATAGTCAAAAGAGCTTGGATTTCCCTTGCTTCTTACTGCCTCAAAAGCCTAATTCTTTGCCTTGATGAAACAAATGAGCGTAAGCATGAAGCTTAGTGAGGATCGCTAAAACGAATCATTCATCAATGCATTTTACAAACCGGAAAATATCATCAATTGTCATCTCACGCCTTTCCTTAAAACATGCTCTTTGAAGCATCAATGCCCTTTTTAAACCACATGCTCTTAGCATCATCAAAATAGCAGCAAAAATCTTTTGCTCATGCTTAAACCAAGCATCACATACATTCTAACATAAACCACAAGCATCTCATGCATTAAACCATTAATCAATAACATTATATTGGCTCGCAAGTGATCAATTCTCAATCCATACCAAAACCAACACAAATGACACAATCGGATACGCGGATTACAAGCGTTGTCTCACACGCTTCATACATACTACCGGACTACACGAGGATCACACATGAGAGCAACCCTCTATCATTGCGACACCCGTGGTGGAGAATAACGGTACAATCACAACCCCTCAACACCACTCATCGGTAGTTGTATAATTCCACTAACGAGAATACGAGACACATATCACAAGACCCACACATGGAATTAAATCATCAACCTTTGTGATCTTAGCCTCAATCGTTAGGGTACTTGGATGGAGTTTAAAGTACAATTACAACCCCTCGACATCCAAGGCGACTTTATTCACGGTGCACCAATCCTATAGCCGGCAAACTATAACGGATTCAAGTAACCAAAAACCATTTCCATCACTTGACAATATAATCAATTTACATCAATATTCTACATTTTTACAAGCATAAACACAATGCCATGTTCACAAGCGTAAACATGCATAATCTCAAATACATACATTTCTCAAATCAAAGGATCATCTACCAAATGCATCCTTAACAACATGGCGTTAAACACCAGCATTATCAATGCTAAACACATGCTTTAAAATAGTAAATAATACCACATTTAAACCAAGTGCATTTTCCAACAAAAACATAGCACATTCCGAGAGAGACTTTCGAATCACTTACTCTTGAGCTTAGCTAGGTGTTTCAAACTTACACTATGCTCCCAAGACCACGCTCAAAGCATTACAAAGCTGGAAAATCCATTTCCACTCACGGATATGCGAAGCCTTGCTTGCCGACACGAAAATCACTCTTCTGGAGCCTCCAAAATCATCTCATTTGCTCCCGGATCAAGATCCCTTGTTTTTGATCACCAAAACAGAGATCCAAATACATTAAAATGCATTTCAACACCAGCAACTAAACATAAACTCGTTGCTCACCCAAACTACACTAATTTACCCATCCGAAACAACCAAAAACTCAATCGATTGCTTCCTAAACCAAGCCCAGCCAACATACATTACTTTCAACCATATATAAACATCAAAATACATCTAAAAACAACCTAAACCCATCCTTATACCTCAAACAAGCACTGCAACATCATTTCACCTCAAAAAAACCCAACTAAAACCATCAAGAAACTCAAGGATCTCAAGGATTTCGGGATTTATATCAACAAAACCTCTTTTCAACATATTAATCAACACAAAACTCAATCAAAATCAATCCAAAATAGAGCCTATCAAAACAATTCTGAAAATCAAGATTTTAATCATATTCTTGTAATATTTTGATCTCAAATCACAACTATAATGAAAACTCAACCAAAAACATTAATTAGAAGCTAAAGATCTTGGGAATTTCAATAAAGAACCTAGATTGAAGGTTGAGAATGGGATTTACCTCCAATCCTTGCTTTTCTCAATGAATGACAAGTTTTAGCTTCTCAAGACTTTAAAATCTTGAAGAGAAATCTTGAAATTGATTTGGAAATTAATGAGAGAGTGCTTGGGAGAAAAGAATTATAAAGAAAATGAGTGAGAATGGTGTTTGGCTGAAAATGAGAAGAGAAAGGTAGTTACGTCAAATGAAATCTCACTTTTTTATTTTATAAATTTTAATTAAATAAAAACCCTTTTATTTAATCACTTTAAAATCCTTTTAAAACACATGTCATATAAAGGAAAGGCTAAATTTCCATAAAGCTCCCTAAAGATTCTAAGATTTTGGCTCCTCTTTTAAAATTACATTTTCCACAGTTTTGAAACTTTACATTTTGGTCACTACCCAAAATGTACCACTTCCGAAACTCTTTTTGTAAAATTGATTTGACCAACCCCTAAAACAAGATTTTAGAAAATTTTACCATATTTTTATCCTATCGCGATCCTTGATTTCCTTAAACCACCTAACGCAATTCGAACCCTTTCCGACCTGTCCAATTCGGTGTCCAAAACATCTAGGCCGAAAAGCAGGGCGTTACAACTGTCCCCCTCTTAGGAAATTTCGTCCTCGAAATTCTTCCTGAAGGAAAAAGGTGCGGAAACTTCTTCAGCACGTCCGCCTTGCTTTCCCACGTGGCCTCCTCAACTCCTTGGTGTCCCCACAACACCTTCAAAAGTTCTATCGTGTTTCCACGAAGAACTTTGCTGCTCACATCCAGAATCCTCACTAGTTCCTCATTATATGACAAATCCGGAATCAACCCTATCTCCTCAATAAGCATCATATGCGAAAGATCTGATCTGTACCTCCACAACATCGAGACATAAAACACATCATGTATCTTTTCCAGCTCCGAAGGCAATCTCAACCGACATGCCACAGGACCAATACGCTCCACAACCTCATAAGGTCCAATAAACCTCAGGCTAATCTTACCCTTACGCCCAAATCTCATCACCTTCTTCCAAGGTGATACCTTAAAAAACAAACGTTCGCCAACCACGAACTCAATCTCCTTACGCTTCAGATTCGCCTAAGACTTTTGCCGATCCGATGCTGCCTTCAAACGCTCACAAATGAGCTTCACCTTCTCGGTGGTTCCTTTCAACATAGCTGGCATCGAGGGGTTCTACATCTTCTCCCATACAAATCCTCGTATGGAGCCATTTGAATACTCGCCTCGTAACTATTGTTATACGCAAACTCAACCAACGGCAAGTGCTTCTCCAAAGAACCCTGGAAATCTATAACGCAGCACCTCAACATGTCCTCAAGCACCTGGATCACATGTTCCATCTTTCCATCAGTCTGAGGATGATACGAAGTACTGAAATTCAACCGTGTACCCAAGGCTTGATGTAAACATTCCCAAAATTGCGATGTAAACCTCGGATCCCTATCCGACACTATGGACCTTGGCACACTTTGCAACCGAACAATCTCAGCAATATACAGCTCTGCCAACTTATCCAAGCTATACGTAGTATGCACAGACAAGAAATGAGCGCACTTCGTAAGGCGATCCACAATCACCCAAATTGAATTCTTCTTTGACGGTGACCACGGCAAACCAGACACAACATCCATAGTAATTCTCTCCCACTTCCATTATGGGATTCTCAAAGCATGCAATAACGCCGAAGGAACCCGATGTTCAGCTTTCACTCACTGACACACCATGAATTTACTAACAAACTCAGCAACAACCTTCTTCAACCCCACCCAGTAGTACTCATCCTTCAAATCATGATACATCTTCGTACTACCAGGATGCATAGCGAAGGGACTACTATGAGCTTCAATCAGAATAGTGCACCTCAACTCAACATCATCTGGCACCACTATTCGACTTCTAAAACACAGAACATCGTCATCATTAAAACTGAAATTTGAAGGCTTACCCTCCGCAATGTCATGAACATGAGGAACAAGGGACTCATCAAGCAACTGCTTATCTTTGATAAACTGAATCATAGATGGTTTCACTTGCAATTAAGCGATAAGACCACCATCGCGCGATCTGCTCAAGCGAGAAAAAATCACCCTCAACTCCACGACCACTTTCCTGCTCAAAGCATCAACCACAACATTAGCTTTGCCCGGGTGATACTCGATCGATAGATCATAATCCTTAAGCAACTCCACCCAACGACGTTACCTAAGATTCAACTCCTTCTGAGACATAAGATACTTCAAGCTCTTATGATCCGTGAACACAACATACTTCTCGCCGTACAGGTAATGACTCAAGATCTTCAAGGCAAACACAACAGCCACAAGCTCAAGATCGTGAGTAGGGTAGTTACGCTCATGCACCTTCAATTGTCTAGATGCATAGGCTACCACCTTACCCTCCTACATCAACACACAGCCCAAACCAACAATGGACGCATCACTATAGACCACGAACTCCTTACCAGATTCATGCTGAACCATGACAGGAGCTTGCGTCAAAGCTTCCTTCAGTTTCTCAAAAGCTTGATGTGTCGCATCTGTCCACTCAAAGCGAACATTCGTCTGTAAAAACTTGGTCAAAGGTGCAGCAATCTTCGAGAAACCTTCAACAAACTTACGGTAATACCCATCTAAACCAAGGAAACTTCGTACTTCTGTCATCGACTTATGCACCTTTCAACTCATCACAGCCTCTACTTTGTGCGGATAAACGCGAATACCCTCAGCTGATACAACATGCCCAAGAAAGACCACCTCCTTAAGCAAAAACTCGCACTTACTTAGCTTTGCATACAATTCATAATCCAACAACGCTTGTAAAACGATTCTCAAGTGTCTATCATGATCCGCCTCGGTACGCGAATACACAAGGATATCATCGATGAACACCACCACAAACTGATCCAAGAACTCGTGGAACACACGATTCATCATGTCCATGAAAGTAGTAGGTGAGTTGGTCAAACCAAACGACATCACTAAGAACTCGTAATGCTCATACCTTGTCTCATAAGCTGTCTTAGGTACGTCCACATCCTTCACCTTCAGTTGGTAATATCTTGACCTCAGGTCTATCTTAGAAAACACTGAGGCTCCTCAAAAATGATCAAAGAGATCATGAATCCTAGGCAAGAGATACTTGTTCTTGATTGTCAACTTATTCAGTTGCCGATAATCTATGCACGTCCGCATTGTCCCATCTATCTTCTTAACAAACAAGACCGGTGCACCCCAAGGTGACACACTCGGCCGGATGAACCCTCAATCCAACAACTCCTGAAGTTGCATTTTCAACTCCTTCAGCTCTTTAGGTGCCATGCGATAAGGAGCAATGGACACCGGAGTCGTATTTTCATACAACTCGACACCAAACTCAACTTCTCTGTGTGGTGGCAACCCATGCAATTCTTCCGGAAAGACACCCAGAAAATTGCAAATAGTTCTGATGTACTGCACACGTACACCCTTTGTGTCAGGATTCATCACATAGGCTAGGTAAGCCTCACAACCCAACCTCAACATACGGTTTTCTTCCAAAGCCGAAATCATATTCGTCAAGCATTTCACATTCTCGCCTACTATCACCACCTCATAATCATCAGCAAGCTTTAAGGTGACCCGCTTGACATCAAAATCAACCACAACTCTATTCTCAGTCAACCAATCCACACCAAGGATCACATCGAAACCGTAGAAGGGTAACTCCATAAAATCCACAAGAAAAACATGACCTTGCATAGATAAAGGGCATCTCTTATAAAACTTCCTAGTGACTACAGTCTCACCGAAAGAACTAGTATCTTGCATTCCTACTTCGAGCAACTCAATAGGTATATCAAGTAAATGCGCATGCTGACTCAAGATATAAGAATTCATAGATCTAGAATCAATCAAAGCCAACAATGATAAAGACTGAAGAGGAAAGGTACCTGCGCTGACATCAGTATCATTGCGCTCCTCACGCTAAGCATAGACCCTTGCAGGACCGCCTCCCTTTGGTCGAACTGCTACAGCATGAGCAACACCCCGCTGCACCTCATCTCTCCTTTGAAAGTTCCCTCGGCCGCGCCCATGGCCTCTCTAAGGTGCAGCCATAGCAGGTGCGCGTCCTTGGCCTCCACCAGCTATCAAAGGACACTCTCGCCTCATATGATCCGCTTAACCACATGTCCATCAGAAATTCCCTGTTACCACCACAGGAGCATGAACCTGCCTAGCTGCTCGAGGACAATCTCGCCTCAGATGACCCCCAGATCCACATGTCCAGCAGGTGTTCTGTTCTGCTCTCATCCAATCTCCTTGAACCGGTGCGCCATGTCCAGCATTACCTCACCTTGCAGGCTGATATCTTCTATCTCAGTGTCTCTTGTTCTTTCCACCACCGGAACTAGACTCAGCTGCTCTCTTCCCGGAGCTAGAACCAACTCCTCGGGTTGCCAAACCCAAGTTCTGTTCAATGTCTTTGGCTCGACATACAAGTACATCGAAATCAGTGTAATCCGCAGCCAACATGTATGTCTTGACTTCCTTCACCACCTCATACTGGAAGCAATCACAACGATGCCTCGCACTCGACATCAACTCAAGGGCGTACTAACTCAGACGTACGAACTGGACCTCGTACTCAGCGATAGATAGGTTTCCCTAAACCAGCAACATGAACTCGCGCTTCCTCTCATCCAAGTATCTCACACCTAGATACTTTCTCTTAAAAGTGCCTCGGAAAAACTCCCAATTGACCTTATTGGGTTCCATAACAGCGGTGATGGTCATCCACCAACTATACGCATCACCCTGGTGCATAGAAATAACGCACCCCATCTTGCACACATAATTACAGCTCATCTGATCCATAATACTGATTGTGCTAGCCAACCAGGCTTCCGACGCCTCAGAAGACATATCATAGAACTCGACAGCTCACAGACTCCTTAGCCTCTCGAAAGGCAAACCCACCTTCCCAGCTACAGGGGCCTGAACATGCGCTCCGGCGACCACAGCCTGAAACGCTCCAGTGATCGCCTGAACCAACGATATTGGATCACCCAAACCCGGACCAGCGTGTCCTTGTTGCTCCTGCTCCCCACCTCCAGGTGGTGGCAGAGGATGTAAGTTTCCTCCAGGAGGGACATCAGCCCCTTGATTTCCTTGGTCGCCCTTCTCAGCCGCAGGCACTACTGTGTTCGACCTTAGCTCTCTCCTCGGACCTATAGTGCCATTTTTAGCAAGGCATAACAATGAAAGAAAACAAACCATTTAGGCCAGCCTCATTAAAGGATCCAAGTTCACAAAAACATTTAATTAGTTTAATAAGGCAATGGGCACCCCGATTTCCATCAAGCATAACATAGCATACAATAACATATCATGTTCAACATGCTTTCCATCATCCAAAATCAACACATATCATGTAACCCCCTTAGCCCGGCCTAGACGGTTGACCCGAACTACGAAGATTACACGGGGAAAGCCAAAGTCAACCCATAAGTCAACCTTGATTAACGACCCTTTTTTTTCTTTTTAACTTTTTCTAAATGCATATTAACCTTAGGTGTACTCTTGAGATAAGCATACTCAAAAATCACAGCAATCGGAAAAGAATAAAGGACTCAATTGCACAACATACAAATTTAGGGACCAAAATGTAAAATCTGGAAATTAAGAGAACTTTACCAATTTTTAAGTTACCATTATGAAATTAGTCATGTTTCATACCTCGCTGCCAAATTTCACCTCAAAAAAACATCTCAAACTCAACCAATTGCACATACAAAAATCAGGACTAAAATGTAAAGCTTGCAAACCTCAAAACCATTCAAATCAGTGCCCAACGGTCAAGTGTTTCGAAACGGGTCTAGGCCGTTCAGAAACACGGGCTGGCAGTAGCCAATGTGTTTCGAAACACCTCTGCCCGTTTCGAAACATCCAGGCCAAAACATGCACCTGTTTCGAAACAGGCAAGGGTGTTTCGAAACACCCAGCCCAGAAACAACAGAAAAGTCTGTATTTACACTCTTTCGACCCACCAAACACGCTCATATGACCTCCATGTCATGGAAACAAGTCATCAAACATTAAAAGAACATATTTGCATCATCAAAGCTCAATCACGGCCTCAAATAAGAAAAACCACAAGTCTAAAGGCATGCATCCTATAATGAAAAGCAAGCAATCATCAAATCTCCAAAACAAATACCAAATGGCCATTTACATGTTCCAAACATCATCATAGGCATTAAACCAAACTTAGGGAGTCCAAAACATCTCCCAAAAACTCAATCTAGGTTCCCATTGCCAAATACCAAAAGCTAATAGTGTTGTGAAAATAGTCACCATACATGAGCTTAGACTTTCACTTGGATCCTTGACCTCCTTGCTGCCCTTAAAGCACTTCAATGCTCTGCATTATTGGTTCAAGAAAGAGAGAGCGTAAGCACACATGCTTAGTGAGAAATGCTCTAATGAAACAACACAATAATGCACTTTGTAAAAACACCTTTCCAAGGCCTTTAATTTCAAAATAACATTTATCATGCATCTATGCATACAAACCAAGCATCTCATGCCTCAATACGTCAACATGTCATATTGGCTTTCAAGTGATAATCCATAACCATTTTTCAACTCAAAACACAATCGGATACGTGGATTACAAGCGTTGTCCCATACGCTTCATACACACTACCAAACACTCAAGGTGGAGTTTACCGGTACAATCACAACCCCTCAACACCCGTGATGGAGTCTACGGTACAATTACAACCCCCACACATCACTCATTGGTAGTTGTATAACATCACTAACGAGAACACGGGACACACAACACAAGATCCTCACATGGCATTTTAACCACCATTATGATCTTAGACATCTCGTTAGTGTACTTGGATGGAGTTTACAGTACAATTACAACCCCTCAACATCCAAGGCGACTTTATTCACGGTGCACCCAATCCTATAGCCGGGCTAACTATATCTGATTCAAGTACTTTAAAACCAACACATCACTTGCCAATATACATCAATTATCATCAACAATCCACTGTTTTAAAGCATTAATCAAAGGCATTACATAATCATGCATCACTATGCATCAAACCACATTTATCAATGTCCAAAACAAGGATCTCTTACCTTGAGCATCCTTCAACACATGGCTTACAAAACCAGCATTAAACATGCTAAAATATGCTTTCAAAACAGAATTTAAACATGCAAAATAAACACATTGCATTCAACCATCTCATGGTTCATCAAAAAGAGAGTTTCTCCGAAAAACATACTCTTGAGCTTAGCTAAGTTGTTTAGACTTAAACTAAACTCCCATAACCTTCCAAGATTGGTTTCAAAGCTGAAAACCAAACTTCACTCACTGATTCCGTTTCGCAAGCTTGCCGAAACGCTGATCAAGCCTCCGAATCAACACCACAAGGATCCGAAGATGTAACGCCCCGGTTTTGGGCTCAGAAGTTTTGGGCGTTGACCGGTTTGGTCAAAGTGCTGTTCGAATCTAAAGAGGTGAAATTAGGAAAGCCTAGTTCGGGTTGCATTAAAAATATGGAAAAATGTTCTAAAATCATCTTTTAATATATAAAAGTGAACTGTGAAATCAATTTTGGAAAATGAGGTTCGGAAGGTTGACATTTTGGCTAGTGACCAAAATGTAATTTTTGAAAGTTCGGGGACAGTTTTATAAAGGATTGAAACTTTGAATCTTTAAGGAGCTGTTATTCCAATAAGAATTTCTCCAGATTTTTCTAAGATATTTTAAGGCTTTATTCTGATTTTAAAGATTATGAAAGAGGAGGGAAATCATTTTTACCATTTCTTAACTAACTTTTCATTTTCTCTCCATTTTCCTTTTCTCTCATTTTCTCTCAACCCAAACACAATTCTCCAGATTTTTCTTCTCTGATTTTGGCATCTAAATCTCTCATTTCAACTCTCATTTGATTCCTAATCATCTCATCAACAAAACCTCTCAATTTGCAAGTTGTTTCATCAAGCTTTTTGGCTCTAAAAAGGAGAAATTCAAGTTTGGAGGTAAGAACGTCTCTCTCCTCTAAACTATCAGTTCTTTACTGAAATTCCCAAGTTCTCAATCCTTGATTTGTGTTTTGATTAAAGGCTTTTCAATTGAAATCTTGATTTTGGCTTAAAATGCAAGATTTGGCGATTTTGGTGAAATTTTCGTGTGATCTGTTTGGGCAGTGTTTTGAAGTGTCAAAATGATGTTAAATGAATGCTAAATTGATTAGAAGTTGAGGTTTAATGAATGCAATCCCTTATAGGTTGAATTTCCTAAGTTTTGCTTGAGTTTTTGGTTGTTTTTGGAGTGTTTTTGGTGATCTGTTATACCTGGGAGTATAAGGACGTGTTTGTGATCATTTTGGATGTTAAATGATGTTTAAAAATGGTTAGAAGTGATGGATCTTGGCTGGGTTAAGTTTTGGGAATGTTTGGAGGTGATTTCGGTTGTGTTTGGTAGCCGAATTGTTGGATTTGTGTCGAGCAGCGAGTTTGGTTGTGTGGCTGCTGTTCTTAATGCATAATGATGCATTAATGTGCTGTTTTTGTGTGCTTGAAACAGGGGAGTTTGATCCGTGAGCTTTAGAGGTGTTGCGGAAGGTTTCGGATGCTTGGAAGGCTTGGTGGCTAGCTTTGTTTTGGTTATCGGTGAGTGAAGTTGGGTTTTCGGCTTTTAAACAAAGGTTGAAGGTTTTGGGAGCTTAGTTTAAGTCTAAACAACTTTGCTAAGCTCAAGAGTAAGTAAATGGATTTCTTACTTGATTTGTGATCTAAAGTGGCTTTTAAGCAATTGTGGTTGATGATTGAAATGCATGTGTTTTGCATGGTTTAATTCTGTTTTGAAAGCATAATTTAGCATGATTTAGTGCTGGTTTTGAAAGCCATATGTGAAGGATGCTCAAGGTAAGAGAACCTTGGTTTTATACTTTGAAAATGTGGTTTTGATGCATGGTGTTGCATGTTGTTCTATGGCTTTGTCTAATGCTTTAAAACAGTGAATTAATGTTGGTAAATGATGGTTTTGCATATTGGTTATGCATGTGAATCATTTGATTAATGTGGTAATGGTTTTGCATATTGGTTATGCATGTGAATCATTTGATTAATGTGGTAATGGTTTTGCATAATGGTTATGCATGTGGAACATTGGACTAATGTGGTAAGATGGTTATATTGGCAAGTGATGTAAGTGGTTCTTGGTTCTTTGATCGGATATAGTTAGCCGGCTATAGGATTGGGTGCACCGTGAATTAAGTCGCCTTGGAGGTGGAGTGGTCAAGAGTGGACCGGGAAACTCCCTTCAAGTATCCTAACGAGATGGTTGAGGTCATAATGGAGGTGTTGCCCATTTTAGGACCTTGGTTGAGCAAAGGTTATATGGTGTTTAAAAGTCCATATGTGAGAACCTTGTGCTTGTTGAGATCACAATGGCGGTGTTAAGTCCATGTGTGGATCTTGTATAGGGTGTCCCAGATCTCGTTAGTGATTTCTACAACTACCAATCGGTGAATGCAAAGGTTATATGGAGGTGTTGCCCATATGTGAGAACCTTGTGCATGTCAAGGTTGTATGGTGGTTAAAAATCCATACATGGGAACCTTGGGGAAGAGCTAAGGTTGTGTGGTGTTTAAAAGTCCATACATGGGAACCTTAGGATGTTGAGGTCATAATGGAGGTGTTGCCCATTCGAGGACCTTGGATTGGTAGGGTGTAGGGAGCGTAGGGACAACGCTCGGAATCCGCGTATCCGATTGGATGTTGAGTTGAAAAGTGGATGTGATTGATCACTTGAAGGCCAATATGATGTTCTTGATTGTGATGAAGCATGAGGTGCTTGAAATGATGCATATTTGCATGTGAAGCATGAGATGCTTGAATTGATGCATAATTGCATGTGAAGCATGATATGCTTGAAAGGATGCATGGATGCATGGAAATTGTATAATGCTTGTAAATGCATGTTTACTTGTTAAGTCGAACAAGTGTTGATTATCATTTGATAAATGATGCATGTGAGCATGATATATCTTTAATGCATTGGAGTCTTGGAAGACTTGTTTTAAAAGGCATGTGATGATGATAGTATGGTTTATATTTTTGCCTTGGTAAATGCATGTGATGAATTGCTTGAGTAATGGTTTTAAAAATGTTTCTTGCTTGAAATGTCTCACAAGTTTAAGGAAGGTATGTTATGGAATGGGAGTGTATTCCAAGGCTTTGTTTTAGCTTTGCATATAGTGTTTATGCATGGTTTGGCTAAATGGATGATTTGTAAGTTGTGCTTTAAAAAGGTTTTCTTAGCTTGCTAAGCTAAGGGTTGGTTTTCATGTATGTGCAATGCATGGTTTTGATGCTTGTTGTTGAAAAGGGTTTCAAACATGGCTTTGGTAAATAAATCGGGTTTGTTTTAAAAATGTTTTGTGACCCGCTGCATTGATGGTGTTTTGGTTTTGAGCATTCCTCACTAAGCATTATGTGCTTACGCTCCTTTTTGTCCATCAATGCAGATTCTTGAAGTTTGGACAGCAAGGAGCAAGGGATTCAAGGTGGACTCCAAGTGAGATGTATGTCTCGGTGAATAGCTATAGTTAATAAAGGCAATGGGGGTAGAATATCTCGGGGTTAACGTGTATGTGTTCGTTTATGTTTGAACAAGGATGTTTTTATGTTAATGTTGTTGTTGGATCATGTATTGGCATAAATGAGCTTGGTTTGGAAAGTTTGTGCTTAATTGGTTGCTTGTGTAGGAAGCATGCCTTTAGATTTGGGGCTTTTTGTATATGTTGTTATTTTGTTGAATTGTTGATACAAGTATGCCTCTTCTATGTTAAATTGCATGTTGGCAAAGTTTGGTAGCGTTTGGAGCATGTTTGGTTGGCCTATTGCATGTTTAAGTAGGCAAATTTCTGCATTTTGTGCAGGGTGTTTCGGAACAGGGTGAACCGTTTCGGAACGGGTGCCTCGAAGCAGCCCAGGCGTCCGAAACGGGTGACACCGTTCTGAAACGGAAAGGCTTCTGCCAGACCCCCGTTTCGAAACGGGCTATGCCTGTTTCGGAACGGCCCCGCGTTTCGAAACGGGCTGTCTCCCGTTTCGGAACGGTTGACCGTTGAGGGCTGACAGTGGCAGTTATGTGTTTCAAAATGTTTGCATTTTGGTCCTGAATCTTGTATGAGCAATTGTATGAGTTTGAGATGTCCGTTTGAGCTGAAATTTGGCCGAGATGCATGAAACATGATTAATTTTAAGTTGGTAACTTAAAATCTGGTTAAGGCCTCAAAGTTTTCAGAATTTACAATTTGGTCCCTAAAGTTGTGTTTTGTGCAATTGGGTCCCTGAATGATCTCTGATGGTTGTGATCTTTGAGTATGATGTTTGTGTGATCACATATAGGGTTAATGAGCATTTAGACAAGATTAAAAAGAAAAAAAAATGGTCGTTAATCAAGGTTGACTTTCGGGTTGACTTTGGTTTTCCCCGTGTAATCTTCGTAGTTCGGGTCAACCGTCTAGGCCGGGCTACGGGGGTTACATTTGGTGGTATCAGAGCCAGGTTGCGAATGCTTGGGGAAAACGGTAAGTTGTGGTGATGTGTGTTTGATGTTTACCTTGATGTTTGGTTGAAACACGTGTTTCTGGGCATTATGCTGATGTGTTTTTGAGCATGTTGCTGATGTTTTCAAGCATGTTTTATGGTTATGAATCTTGGTTGAGCTTATGTGGTTTGTGCTGATGATAAGATGATGCTGTGAGTTGGTTTTATGCATGATGAAAGTGCTGTGAGTATGTTATGTAATAATATGCTGTTGCAAGTGGATGCTGTTTGATGTAAGCATGATCAAGGTGTGTTGTTTGATATGCTTGATGTTGTGATATCCATGTTGTGTTGACTGTTATGTCATGTAAGGGGAGGATTCGGGATACCCATTGCCTTATTAATATAGCTATTGTGTTATTTTGGAGTTGGAGTTTGAATCGTTGCTTAATGCTGGTCTAACTGGTTTGTTTGTTTGTTGTGATTGTATGTTTGTTGTTGTTAGTAGTATGGCAAGGTTGATGAAAGAATGGCGGTTGAGTGAGATGGTTGCTGCCTTGGGGCAGGTTGTTAAGGCGTGGAATTCACCCTTTCGAGGAGGTGTTTTGTCTCAGTCTTCTGTGCCTGGTGTTGAGGTGGTAAGGCAAAGGAAAGAAGCTGGTTCTGTGGTGAAGAGTTCATCATCTGATGTTCAGGAGGTGTTGGGAACATCTCAGGCTGTGGTAAAGGTAAAGTCAGTGGATGTGCTGGCTGTGGGATGTGTGGGTTTGCCGAAGCAGCGTTTGCTTGATTTGGGTGCTGTGGAATATCATGGTTCTACACCAGAGATGTTTGAGGCCTGGTTGGCCAGTGTGGTTCTGATCTTGGATCAGGAAGGCTGTGATCTTGCTTGTAAGCTGGGGAGTGTTGTTTCCCTGATGTTGGAGGAAGCATGTGCCTGGTGGACATCTGTGGCGGTGGCGTCACATATCCCTGATATTGATTGGGATTTCTTTGTATCTGCCTTTTTGTGAAAGGTATCTCGGAGGGAAGTTCCCAAGGGTTGAGCATTGTGATGGTGGTGCTGTTGTAGAGCAAGTGTTGCTTGGGCAAGGAGTGGAAGTTCAGCCACCTGTGTGTGACCGTTGTGAAAGGCGCCATGTTGGACGTTGTGGGGGCGCAGGTGTTTGTTGGAATTGTGGTTCCAAAGTGCATGTTAAGCGTGATTGTCCTCATGGAGTGAAGTTAGCTTCAGTGATAGCCAAAGGATCTCAGAAAGGTCGTGGGCACGGCCGAGGCAAGGTTCAGAAGTGGCAGAAAGAGCAGAAAGTTGTGAAGAGTGCGGGAAAGGAGAATTGCTGGAAATGTGGGTCTGCTGATCACATGAGGCGTGATTGTTTGATGTTGGCTCGGAACAGCCAAGGTTCTTTACCGCAAGGAGTTGGTGGTGGCTCTAGTGTGTTAGATGGTGCTGCAGTGGTGCGGCAGGAGGATGATGGTTCCGCGAGGAAGAGAGCTCGTTTGATGAAGCTTCAGGGTGGTGTTGTGCTTTCAGGTAACCTTGTTAAGTGATCTTTGCTCTAGTTGCTTTAGTATGGTTTCTGTTGGTTTTCCTTGCGTGGTAAGTTTAGTCTTGTTGCTAGCATGTTGGGGTAATGGTTGTAGTTTGGAAATATCTTTGGTGTAGAGAAGGTTTAAGAGAGTATCTTGTGGTTATGGTTGTTGGTATGTTGGAGCTAGATAAGTTAGAGGTGAGGTAGGAGGTTGTTCTTAGACGAATTTGAGGATGTTATTGGAGGGTGTGAATTGGCATTCATGCACAGTTAAAATCATTGTTATATGCTATATATATATGTTGGTCCATGCATACATGTGGCATGACATTAGAGGTTTTGCATACATGTACATCAGGCATTGATAGGGCATGTTGGTGATCATGCATACGATGTTCACACTCGCTAATAACTAATCGAATCTGTTAGGGTGGTGGTTGGTTGATGGGTTTTTAGAGGTTGTTTTGGTGCTGGGTGAAAGTTGGAAGTAATGGAGTATGTTAGGCTAGTTGCTAGTGTTAGTGAGAGTAGTATGGCTTGTTGGTAGAAGAATTGTGTTTGTTGCTTAAAGAGTTTAGTGGTTTGGTGGTGGATAGTACCGGTTGAGGCTAGAATCGGTTAAGTGGGTTGAATATCTAAGTGGAAGGGGTAGTTCCTTGGTGTTTGTGTTGCAGCTTAGTGGTAGTGTTCCCAAGTGCTGAAGTAGCTTAGCTTTTAAGTTGAAGTGGAAGGATCATGAAGGATCGAAGGCTTGTGTTGTTTGGAAGGATTCTTGTGAGAAGTGGTTGGCTGGTTGTGTGTATGTGAAATTCTTTAGAGGTCAGCTGGTGGTGTATGGAGCAGCTGGCGGAGCCGAGTTGAGGTTGTGATGTAATTTTGGTTTGTGGGAGAGTAGACCTGATGAGCTGTTATGGTAATGTTAGCAACAGTTGTGAAGGGTTATCAGCTTTCGTTGAGGAGTTTGGGTAAACAATTGATGTTTAAGGATTTTTGCTTGTTGGGAAGATTCTTGGGAGAGGTTTGAGAGTTGCAAGAGTTTTGGAAGCAGAGAAGTTTGTGTGGTGGTTGAATTGGATTGGTTAGAGTCCCTGTGTGAACCAGTCTTGGAAGTTATGTGTTACAGTAGTGTGTGCTGTGAAAGCTAAAGTTCTTTATGATTGAAGTTGGGGCTGTGTACAGTCTGGAGATGTGGAAGGTTAAGTTGTGGCTATCTTGGAGTGTTCTGGGTTTGTGAACAGCATGTGGTGGTGTTGGGTTCAGTGGAGTTTTGTGTGGAAAGTGTTCAGTGTTGGTTGAGGTTTTTGTGTTGCCTTGTGTGTGTTTTGAGAAGGTTGTTGTTCTCTTTTCGCCGGTTGAAATTTCGAGGACGAAATTTCCTAAGGGGGGGAGAGTTGTAACGCCCCGGTTTTGGGCTCAGAAGTTTTGGGCGTTGACCGGTTTGGTCAAAGTGCTGTTCGAATCTAAAGAGGTGAAATTAGGAAAGCCTAGTTCGGGTTGCATTAAAAATATGGAAAAATGTTCTAAAATCATCTTTTAATATATAAAAGTGAACTGTGAAATCAATTTTGGAAAATGAGGTTCGGAAGGTTGACATTTTGGCTAGTGACCAAAATGTAATTTTTGAAAGTTCGGGGACAGTTTTATAAAGGATTGAAACTTTGAATCTTTAAGGAGCTATTATTCCAATAAGAATTTCTCCAGATTTTTCTAAGATATTTTAAGGCTTTATTCTGATTTTAAAGATTATGAAAGAGGAGGGAAATCATTTTTACCATTTCTTAACTAACTTTTCATTTTCTCTCCATTTTCCTTTTCTCTCATTTTCTCTCAACCCAAACACAATTCTCCAGATTTTTATTCTCTGATTTTGGCATCTAAATCTCTCATTTCAACTCTCATTTGATTCCTAATCATCTCATCAACAAAACCTCTCAATTTGCAAGTTGTTTCATCAAGCTTTTTGGCTCTAAAAAGGAGAAATTCAAGTTTGGAGGTAAGAACGTCTCTCTCCTCTAAACTATCAGTTCTTTACTGAAATTCCCAAGTTCTCAATCCTTGATTTGTGTTTTGATTAAAGGCTTTTCAATTGAAATCTTGATTTTGGCTTAAAATGCAAGATTTGGCGATTTTGGTGAAATTTTCGTGTGATCTGTTTGGGCAGTGTTTTGAAGTGTCAAAATGATGTTAAATGAATGCTAAATTGATTAGAAGTTGAGGTTTAATGAATGCAATCCCGGATAGGTTGAATTTCCTAAGTTTTGCTTGAGTTTTTGGTTGTTTTTGGAGTGTTTTTGGTGATCTATTATACCTGGGAGTATAAGGACGTGTTTGTGATCATTTTGGATGTTAAATGATGTTTAAAAATGGTTAGAAGTGATGGATCTTGGCTGGGTTAAGTTTTGGGAATGTTTGGAGGTGATTTCGGTTGTGTTTGGTAGCCGAATTGTTGGATTTGTGTCGAGCAACGAGTTTGGTTGTGTGGCTGCTGTTCTTAATGCATAATGATGCATTAATGTGCTGTTTTTGTGTGCTTGAAACAGGGGAGTTTGATCCGTGAGCTTTAGAGGTGTTGCGGAAGGTTTCGGATGCTTGGAAGGCTTGATGGCTAGCTTTGTTTTGGTTATCGGTGAGTGAAGTTGGGTTTTCGTCTTTTAAACAAAGGTTGAAGGTTTTGGGAGCTTAGTTTAAGTCTAAACAACTTTGCTAAGCTCAAGAGTAAGTAAATGGATTTCTTACTTGATTTGTGATCTGAAGTGGCTTTTAAGCAATTGTGGTTGATGATTGAAATGCATGTGTTTTGCATGGTTTAATTCTGTTTTGAAAGCATAATTTAGCATGGTTTAGTGCTGGTTTTGAAAGCCATATGTGAAGGATGCTCAAGGTAAGAGAACCTTGGTTTTATACTTTGAAAATGTGGTTTTGATGCATGGTGTTGCATGTTGTTCTATGGCTTTGTCTAATGCTTTAAAACAGTGAATTAATGTTGGTAAATGATGGTTTTGCATATTGGTTATGCATGTGAATCATTTGATTAATGTGGTAATGGTTTTGCATATTGGTTATGCATGTGAATCATTTGATTAATGTGGTAATGGTTTTGCATAATGGTTATGCATGTGGAACATTGGACTAATGTGGTAAGATGGTTATATTGGCAAGTGATGTAAGTGGTTCTTGGTTCTTTGATCGGATATAGTTAGCCGGCTAGAGGGTTGGGTGCACCGTGAATTAAGTCGCCTTGGAGGTGGAGTGGTCAAGAGTGGACCGGGAAACTCCCTTCAAGTATCCTAACGAGATGGTTGAGGTCATAATGGAGGTGTTGCCCATTCGAGGACCTTGGTTGAGAAAAGGTTATATGGTGTTTAAAAGTCCATATGTGAGAACCTTGTGCTTGTTGAGATCACAATGGCGGTGTTAAGTCCATGTGTGGATCTTGTATAGGGTGTCCCGGATCTCGTTAGTGATTTCTACAACTACCAATCGGTGAATGCAAAGGTTATATGGAGGTGTTGCCCATATGTGAGTACCTTGTGCATGTCAAGGTTGTATGGTGGTTAAAAATCCATACATGGGAACCTTGGGGAAGAGCTAAGGTTGTGTGGTGTTTAAAAGTCCATACATGGGAACCTTAGGATGTTGAGGTCATAATGGAGGTGTTGCCCATTCGAGGACCTTGGATTGGTAGGGTGTAGGGAGCGTAAGGACAACGCTCGGAATCCGCGTATCCGATTGGATGTTGAGTTGAAAAGTGGATGTGATTGATCACTTGAAGGCCAATATGATGTTCTTGATTGTGATGAAGCATGAGGTGCTTGAAATGATGCATATTTGCATGTGAAGCATGAGATGCTTGAATTGATGCATAATTGCATGTGAAGCATGAGATGCTTGAAAGGATGCATGGATGCATGGAAATTGTATAATGCTTGTAAATGCATGTTTACTTGTTAAGTCGAACAAGTGTTGATTATCATTTGATAAATGATGCATGTGAGCATGATATATCTTTAATGCATTGGAGTCTTGGAAGACTTGTTTTAAAAGGCATGTGATGATGATAGTATGGTTTATATTTTTGCCTTGGTAAATGCATGTGATGAATTGCTTGAGTAATGGTTTTAAAAAGGTTTCTTGCTTGAAATGGCTCACAAGTTTAAGAAAGGTATGTTATGGAATGAGAGTGTATTCCAAGGCTTTGTTTTAGCTTTGCATATGGTGTTTATGCATGGTTTGGCTAAATGGATGATTTGTAAGTTGTGCTTTAAAAAGGTTTTCTTAGCTTGCTAAGCTAAGGGTTGGTTTTCATGTATGTGCAATGCATGGTTTTGATGCTTGTTGTTGAAAAGGGTTTCAAACATGGCTTTGGTAAATAAATCGGGTTTGTTTTAAAAATGTTTTGTGACCCGCTGCATTGATGGTGTTTTGGTTTTGAGCATTCCTCACTAAGCATTATGTGCTTACGCTCCTTTTTGTCCATCAATGCAGATTCTTGAAGTTTGGACAGCAAGGAGCAAGGGATTCAAGGTGGACTCCAAGTGAGATGTATGTCTCGGTGAATAGCTATAGTTAATAAAGGCAATGGGGGTAGAATCTCTCGGGGTTAACGTGTATGTGTTCGTTTATGTTTGAACAAGGATGTTTTTATGTTAATGTTGTTGTTGGATCATGTATTGGCATAAATGAGCTTGGTTTGGAAAGTTTGTGCTTAATTGGTTGCTTGTGTAGGAAGCATGCCTTTAGATTTGGGGCTTTTTGTATATGTTGTTATTTTGTTGAATTGTTGATGCAAGTATGCCTCTTCTATGTTAAATTGCATGTTGGCAAAGTTTGGTAGCGTTTGGAGCATGTTTGGTTGGCCTATTGCATGTTTAAGTAGGCAAATTTCTGCATTTTGTGCAGGGTGTTTCGGAACAGGGTGAACCGTTTCGGAACGGGTGCCTCGAAGCAGCCCAGGCGTCCGAAACGGGTGACACCGTTCCGAAACGGAAAGGCTTCTGCCAGACCCCCGTTTCGAAACGGGCTATGCCTGTTTCGGAACGGCCCCGCGTTTCGAAACGGGCTGTCTCCCGTTTCGGAACGGTTGACCGTTGGGGGCTGACAGTGGCAGTTATGTGTTTCAAAATGTTTGCATTTTGGTCCTGAATCTTGTATGAGCAATTGTATGAGTTTGAGATGTCCGTTTGAGCTGAAATTTGGCCGAGATGCATGAAACATGATTAATTTTAAGTTGGTATCTTAAAATCTGGTTAAGGCCTCAAAGTTTTCAGAATTTACAATTTGGTCCCTAAAGTTGTGTTTTGTGCAATTGGGTCCCTGAATGATCTCTGATGGTTGTGATCTTTGAGTATGATGTTTGTGTGATCACATATAGGGTTAATGAGCATTTAGACAAGATTAAAAAGAAAAAAAAAGGGTCGTTAATCAAGGTTGACTTTCGGGTTGACTTTGGTTTTCCCCGTGTAATCTTCGTAGTTCGGGTCAACCGTCTAGGCCGGGCTACGAGGGTTACAGAAGATGTCTCCCCTGTTTTAAACACATCAAAGCAAAGGATTAATGCATCATCATGCATTAAAATCTTCAACCAAAACACCTAAACTCGCATCTCTCATCAAAACTCACATTTCGGCTACCAAACACAACCGAAATCACATCCAAACACCTCTACAACAATACCCAGCCAAGATCCATCAAATCCAATCATTCATAAACATCAATTAACATCCAAAAAGGACCTAATCACGTCCTTATACCTCCAGCTATAGCAGAACATCAAAATCACCCCAAAAACCACCATTTTCTCAAGTAAAAACTTAGGAAAATCAACCTATTCGGGATTGCATTGATTAGACCTCAATTACACATCATTTAGACATCCAAAATACATCAAAAAGACATCTCAAAACAGAGCCCAATCATCTATTACGAATTTCTTCAAAATTAAATCCAAATCTTGCATTTTACGCCAAAATCAAGAACACAACATTAAAACCTTTAATAAAACTCAATTTAAGGATTGAGAACTTGGGAATTTCAGTAAAGAACTGAGTATTTAGAGGAGAAGGACGTTCATACATCTAAATGTGAGTTTCTCCTTGTTTAGAGCCAAAATCCTTAAAAATTCAATAAGCAAATGATGAGGATTTGGTGTAGAAAAGAGGATTTTTAGATAATAAAAGAGGATTTTTAGATATTTTTCCATAATTTTAATGCATTCCGAACTATGCTTTCCCTAAAAACCACCTTTTATATTTGAACCGTAATTTAAACTGGTCCGGTTCAGACCCTAAACTTCCAAGCCCAAAATTGGGGTGTTACATATCAATATCACCTAATCAACATACAATCATATTCATCTCACATATGATTTACTTCAATCAAGCATGGCATAAACTTTAACATACAATAAAAACATGTTTTTCACACATTCATACACCGAACATACCAATTTCACTTACCATCATCCCCAATTCTTTCGTAACATAGCTCTGATACCAAAAAATGTAACCCCCTTAGCCCAGCCTAGACGCCCGACCCGAACTAAGAAGATTACACAGGGAAAACCGAAGTCAACTCGTTAAAGTTAACCTCTATTAAGGACCCTTTTTTTTCTTTTTATCTTTTCTAGATGCACACTATTATCCTATGTGATTAGCCTTTTGTTTGGCGAAAGCGAAAAAGCGAACGAAGTTCAATTAGGGTTTCAATTGCATACAAACGTCTTTTAGGTACTAATTTGTAAATTTCCAAAATTATAAGAACTAAACAGATTTCAAAATTACAAATCCAAAATTAGTAAAATAACATGCCAACATGTCAAGTTTCATCTCAAACGGTCAAGTGTTTCGAAACACAAGACCCCGTATCGGAATGGCTGTTTCGAAACCAGGTTTACTGTTTCGATACGTTGGTGCGCTCTGAAACCCGTTGCGAAACAATGCTTCACAGTGGCGAAATGTTCCGGAACGTGCTTACCCGTTCCGAAACACCATGACCATTACAGGCCACCGTTCCGAAATAGGTAAAAGCGTTCCGAAACGCCTTGCCCTGCAATTTCCCAATTTACTGGTTTTACTCAACTATACACCTCCGAAATAACCCCAATACATGTCACATTACACATACAACATGAGCATCAAAGACCACCATTTCGAAGCACAAGCTAAAACATAGCATCAAACTTGCAAGTTTAAGAACTATAGGCATGCTTCCTAGATGTAAAAACCACACAAAAGCTAAAAACCACATTCAAGTTCAAACCAACATTTATAGGCAATTTACAACCCAAGATAGGCAAACCAAACATGCTCAAGGTGTTCAATATCACCAAATTAATCTAAGAGTAGAAATCCAACCCATTGCCTCTTATTACACTTAGGTAAAACCACATACTTTGTTCAGTCAAAAGAGCTTGGATTTCCCTTGCTTCTTGCGGCCTCAAAAGCCTAATTCTTTGCATTGATGTAACAAATGAGCGTAAGCATGAAGCTTAGTGAGGATCGCTAAAACCAATCATTCATCAATGCATTTTACAAACTGGAAATATCATCAATTGTCATCTCATGCCTTTCCTTAAAACATGCTCTTTGAAGCATCAATGCACTTTTTAAACCACATGCTGTAAGCATCATCAAAATAGCAGCAAATAATCTTTTGCTCGTGCTGAAACCAAGCATCACATGTATTCTAACATAAACCACAAGCATCTCATGCTTAAACCATTAATCAATAACATTATATTGGCTCGTAAGTGATCAATTCGTAATACATACCAATACAAATGAAACAATTGGATATGCGGACTACAAGTGTTGTCCCAGACGCTTCATACACACCACCGGACTACACAAGGCTCACACATGAGAGCAACCCTCTATCGTTGTGACACCCGTGGTGGAGTATAATCGTACAATCACAACCCCTCAACACCATTCACTGGTAGTTGTATAATTCCACTAATGAGAGTACGGGACACATATCAAAAGACCCACACACAAACCTAAACCATCAACCGTTGTGATCTTAGCCTCAATCATTGGAGTACCTGGATGGAGTTTACGGTACAATTACAACCCCTCGACATCCAAGGCGACTTTATTCATGGTGCACCCAATCATATAGCCGGCTAACTATATCCGATTAAAGTAACCAAAAATCATTTCCATCACATGCCAATGTAATCAATTTACATTAATATTCCACTGTTTTACAAGCATAAACACAATGCCATGTTCACAAGCATAAATATGCTTAATCTCAAATACATACATTTCTCAAATCAGAGGATCATCTACCAAATGCATCCTTAATAACGTAGCATTAAACACCATCATTATCAATGCTCAAAACATGCTTTAAAAGAGTAAATCAAACCACATTTAAACCAAGTGCATTTTCCAACAAAAACATAGCACATTACGAGAGAGACTTTTGAATCACTTACTCTTGAGCTTAGCTAAGTGTTTCAAACTTACACTAAGCTCCCAAGACCACGCTCAAAGAGTTACAAAGCTGGAAAATCCATTTCCACTCACCGATACGCGAAGCCTTGCTCACCGACACGAAAATCACTCTTCCGAGGCCTCCAAAAGCGTCTCGTTTGCTCCCGGATCAAGATTCCCTATTTTTTATCACCAAAACAGAGATCCAAATGCATTAAAATGCATTTCAACACCAGAAACTAAACACAAACTCGTTGCTCACCCAAACTACACCAATTTACCCATCTAAAACAACCGAAAACTCAATCAATTGCTTCTTAAACCAAGCCCAGCCAACATACATCACTTTCAACCATTTATAAACATCAAAACACATCTAAAAACAACCTAAACCTATCCTTATACATCCAACAAGCATTGCAACATCATTTCATCTTAAAAACCCAACTAAAACCATCAAAGATCTCAAGGATTTCGGGATCTATATCAACAAAACCTCTTTTGAACATATTAATCAACACAAAACTCAATTAAATTCAATCCAAAACAGAGCCTATCAAAAAAAATCCGAAAATCAAGATTTTAATCATATTCTTGTAATATTTTGATCTCAAATCACAACTATAATGAAAACTCAACCAAAAACATTAATTAGAAGCCAAAGATCTTGGGAATTTCAATAAAGAACCTGGATTGAAGGTTGAGAACGGGATTTACCTCCAATCCTTGCTTTCCTCAATGAATGACAAGTTTTAGCTTCTCAAAACTTGAAAATCTTGAAGAGAAATATTGAAATTAATTTGGAAATTAATGAGAGAGTGTTTGGGAGAAAAGAATTCTGGAGAAAATGAGTTAGAATGGTGTTTGGCTGAAAATGAGAAGAGAAAAGTAGTTACGTTAAATGAAATCTCACTTTTCTTATTTTATTAATTTTAATTAAATAAAAACCCTTTTATTTAATCACTTTAAAATCCTTTTAAAACGCATGTCATATAAAGAAATGGCTAAATTTCCATAAAGCTTCGTAAAGATTCTAAGATTTTGGCTCCTCTTTTAAAATTACATTTTCCACAGTTTTGAAACAATACATTTTGGTCACTACCCAAAATGTACCACTTCTGAAACTCTTTTTTGTAAAATTGATTTGACCAACCCCTAAAGCATGATTTTATAGGATTTTAGAAATATTTACCATATTTTTATCCTATCACGATCCTTGATTTTCTTAAACCACCTAACGCGATTCGAACCGTTTCTGACCGGTCCAATCCGATGTCCAAAACATTTAGGCCCAAACGAGGGTACTACATTTAACATGCTAATTTGTTAAGGAAAGTGCATAGTTTAAGGAGGGCACGATGGTTTTCAAAAGGTGTTTTGAGAAATTGAAATGAGATTTCAATGTGGTCATGAAAATGGTTTTAATGCATTGATGGTGTTTTTGTTTTGAGCACTCCTCACTAAGCCTTGTGTGCTTACGCTCTATTTGTGTCCATCATTGCAGTGAATTGAGGCTTCGAAGGCAGTGTAGAGCAAGGGATCGCAAGAGACTTCTTTTGAGAATGTATGTTTCGGTTTAGACTATACGTAATAAGGGTAATGGGGGATCCGTTGTGTTTTTGGGAGATTTGTGTAAACTCCATGTTTGAGCAAGTGTTCATTTATGTTTTAGACTTGTAAATGGCATTTGGTTATTGGTTTGTGCCTTGTTATGCATTTTGGTATCTTACTTGGTTTGTTTGCTAGGTTGCATGCCTATAGTTTACTTTTGATGCATATTGTCATGATTTGATGTTGAATATGCCATGAATGATTGAAGTTTGATGTTTGGATATATTGTATGCATGTTGGAAGCATGTTGAAATGGTTTAGTATTGATTAAAGTATGAAAACCAACAAAATGTGATATTATAGGTCCCAGGGTATCAGTACGGTAGAAAGTGCATCGATACGGACCAAGTGAAATTGATGGGGCGTATCGATACACGGAGGCGTATCGATACGATTTTATGCTACTGGTTTTTAGTGTATCGATACGGTCCTAGAGGGTATCGATACATGTCTGGTCTTTTGAAATTTTGGAGATGTGATGTCGAGGGTGTATCGATACTGGCTCTAAGGGTATCGATACAACATGCTGGTAAGTTAGTTAAGAGTATCTTTGAATATTCTGTTTCTTTACGTTTTAGTCCCTGAATGTAGTGGATACAATTAAGTGAGCTTGGATGATTGTTCTGAGCTGAGATTTGACAGAGATGCATATAACCTGATTAATTTAAAGATGGTAATCTAAAATTGGAAGAATCCCTTGTAATTTGTCATGTTTTCAAAATGGTCCCTAAAATGTGATTGTGAGCAATTGAGACCTTAACCGTTGTTTGAATAAGATGCAAATGGTTCCACTGCGTAGTCTATCACCTAGGGTTAATGAGTATCTAGAAAAGTTAAAAAGAAATTTTTTTTAGGGTTGTTTTTGGAGTAAACTTAACGGTTTACTTCAATATTCCCCGTATGACCCGTTCGGTTCGGTCTACTGCCTAGGCCTGGTCGAGGGGGTTACACGTTCTCCCCTATTATTACCACACAATAATAGAGGATTAATGCATCTCATTGCATTAAAATCTCTAGCAAACAAACCTACCACGATGCTTTGCCCAAAAACACCAAAACGCCTATCTGAAAATACCTTTGATTACACTACAAACTTAGCCCAGCCAAAACCTAACATTTCCATCCATTTTCAATCATCAATTAACATCCAAAATCAACCTATTTGCATCCTCATACCTCCAACAACCCCAATTTCACTTTAACACCACTACATCCCAAACCTACTAACCTAAACAACTAGAGATCCAACTCATTTTGAGATTAATATGGTCAAAGATTTATTTCAACATTACTTAACATCCAAAACATGATTAAAATCAATCATAACTCAACCAAAACAAATCCAATACGGAAATCATTCAAAATCGCCAATTAAGCTTGATTTAACCATTTTCATGAAATTAATCATGAAACCTTGTTAAGAAAGATAATTAGAGAACCAAATACTTAGGAATTTCATTAAAGACCTTGATTTGAGGAGTTGGACGAAAATTATGTAACCCCCTTAGCCCGGCCTAGACGCTCGACTCGAACTACGAATATTACACGGGGAAAACCAAAGTCAACCTTGATTAACGACCATTTTTTCTTTTTTAACTTTTCTATAAGCACTTTATTAACCTATGTGTTCAGCAGGACCAAAGAAAGAAACAACACATCGATCAAAGTTCAACTAGGGATTCAATTGCATACTTTTAAATTACCGAAAATACAAGGACTTTTCAGATTTTAAAGTTACCAACTCTCAATTAGTCATGTAATACGCCATCATGTCAAATTTCAGTTTAAAACGAACATCCAAACTTATCCAATTAGTCAAATATCATTCTAAGACCAAAAGGTAACATTTCAAGACTTACAAAGATACTTTTAACCGAATTTTAACTACTTGTATCGATACACACGAGCATGTATCGATACGCGGGAAGACAGTAGCAAATGAAAGGAAGAGTGTATCGAAACACTTCCCCGCCTATCGATACAGCCTTCAAACTCGGCTTGGGCGTATCGATACACGGGCAATCCGTACCGATACCCTTGTAATGAAATGTCTCAATTTTTCCTTAGTGTATCGATACGCATACCAGAATGGATCATTCCAACATCATTTAAACATTCTAAAACACATCTAAACAAGCTCAAATCATGCATACAGGATATAATCTATCTGATAGACTTATAAACACCATCAAACAACAAATCATACTCCTCAACCACTTCATACCATGATGACATTTTAGCTATCCAAGCGTGCTTAAGATACCAAGCTATAGCAAAGGTAAAACACCATATGCAAACCAAGGAACCATTTAGAGGCCAATTACAAGTCCACAATAAGAAACTAAACATGCTTAAAACAACAAACATCACCAACAAATCCAGGAATTAGAAATCCCGCCCATTGCCACTTATTACACTAAAGGTGAACCACATACATCGCTTAATCAAAGCTTCTGGAGTCCCCTTGCTTTTGGGCTGCCTTGAAATGCTCAATTCTATGCATTGATGAAACAAATGAGCTTAAGCCTATAGCATAGTGAGGAGTCGCTAAAAAAAATTCATCAATGCATTCTACACAATTGGTAAATCATCATTTGTCAACACATGCTTTTACATAAAACATGCCCTCTCATGGCATCAATGCACTTTTTAGAATACATTGTCATATGTATCACTTAAGAACAACAAATAAACCTTTGCTCATGCTTTACTAGGAATCACATGCATTCTAGCATAAATCACAAGCATCTTTTGCTTAGTCCATTATTCACGACATTATATTGGCTTACAAGTGATCATTTCTCAAACCATAACAAAACCAACTCAAAACAAAATCGGATACGCGGATTACAAGCGTTGTACCACACGCTTCATACACACTATCGGTCTACACAAGGCTCACACACGAGAGCAACCCTCCATCGTTGTGACACTCGTGGTGGAGTATAACGGTACAATCACAACCCCTCAACACCACTCATCGGTAGTTGTATAATTTCACTAGCGAGAGCACGAGACACATAACACAAGATCCACACACGGAATTAGCATCCACCGTTGTGATCTTAACCTCAATCGTTAGGTACTTAGATGGAGTATACGGTACAATCACAACCCCTCAACATCCAAGGTGACTTTATTCACGGTGCACTCAATCCTATAGCCGGCTAACTATATCCGATTAACACAAACAAAAACTATTTCCATCACTTGCCAATATAATCATTTAACCTCATTGATCCACTGTTTTACAAGCGTAAACATAATGCCATTTCCACAAGCATAACATGCTTAACATCATATGCATTTATCACATGAAAACCAATGATCACTTACCTAGTGTATCCTTAACATAATGGCATTAAAATCCAGCAACATTCATGCTTAAAACATTCCTTAAAACAATAATCACATTCACATTTAACTCAAATGCATTTTCGTCAAACATAGCACATTTCCGAGAGAGACTTTCGAACCACTTACTTGAGCTTAGCTAAGTGTTTCAAACTTACACTAAGCTCTCAAGACCACGCTCAAAGCGTCACAAAGCTGGAAAGTCCATTTCCACTCACCGATACATGAAGCCTTACTCACCGATACAAAAATTACTCTTACGGAGCCTCCAAGAACGCCTCGTTTGCTCCCGGGTCAAGATCTCTTGTTTTCATATCATCAAAACAGAGATCTAAATGCATTAAAATGCATTTCAACACAAGCAAGAATTCACAAACTCTTTGGTCACCCAAACTACACCAATTTACCCATCCGAAACAATCGAAAACTCAATCGATTCCTTCCTAAACCAAACCCAGCCAACATACATCACTTTCAAACCATTATAAACATCAAAACACATCTAACAAACAACCTAACCCAACCTTATACCTCCAGCAAGCAAGATTCCACATTTCACCTAAAAAACTCACTTAAAACTAACAAGAAACTCAAGAATCTCAAGGATTTCGGGATCTATGTTATCAAAACTTCATTTCAACATACTAACCCACTTAAAACTCAATTAAAATCAATCCATAACAGAGCTTAACAAAACAAGTTCGAAAATTAAGATTTCAACCATGTTTTTCAAGATTTTGATCTCCAATCAAAACTATAATGAAAACTCAACCAAAAACATCAATTAGAAGCCAAAGATCTTGGGAATTTCAATAAAGAACTTTGATTAGAGGTTGAGAACGGGATTTACATCCAATCATTGCTTTCCTCAATGAATGACAAGTTTTCCTTAGCAAAATCTTGAAGGACTTGAAATGATTTCTTGAAAATTGATTAGGGAATGTTAGGAAAGTGTTTGGGAGGAAGGAATTTTGGAGAAAAAAGAATTAAAATAGTGTTTGGCTGAAAATGAAGAGAAAATGGTAGTTATGTAAACATCAACTACCCATTTTAATTAATTAAAATAAAACCAATTAAAGCCATATAATTAAAAGCCATTTAAAACACATGTCATATTAAGGAAAGGTTAAATTGCCATAAAGCCCCCTAAAGATTCTAAGAATTTGGCTTCTTCTTTAAAAATCACATTTTCCACAGTTTTGAAACTTTACAATTCGGTCAGTACTCGAAATGTCCCATTTCTGAAACTCTTTTTGTAAAATTGATTTGACCAAACTCTTAAACATATTTTTAGAGGATTTTAGCAATTTTTATCACATTTTATCCTATCTCGATCCTTGATTTCCTTAAATCACCTTACGCGATTCGAAACGTTCTCGATCGGTCCGGTCCGATGTCTAAAGCATCTAGGCCCAAAACCAGGGCGTTACAACTATCCCCCACTTAAGAAATTTCGTCCTCGAAGTTTTACCTGAAGGAAAAAGGTGTGGGAACTACTTCTACATGTCTGCCTTGCTTTCCCACGTGGCCTCCTCAACTCCTTGGTGTCGCCACAACACCTTCACAAGCTCTATCGTCTTACCACGAAGAACTTTATTGCTCACATTCAGAACCTTCACTAGTTATTCATCATAAGAAATATCCAAATTCAACTCTATCTCCTCCACATGCATCACATGCGAAGGATCTAATCTGTAACTCCGTAACATAGAGACATGAAACACATCATGTATCCTCTCCAACTCCGCATGCAATCTTAACCGATATGCCACATGAACAATTTGTTCCACAACCTGATAAGGTCCATTGAACATTCGGCTAAGCTTACCCTTACGACCAAATCTCATCACCTTCTTCCAAGGCGATACTTTCAAGAACACACGTTCGCCAACCACGAACTCAATCTCCTTACGCTTCAGGTCCGCGTAAAACTTTTGATTATTTGATGCTGCCTTCAAATGCTCACAAATGAGCTTCACCTTTTCGGTGGTTCCCTTTAACATAGCTGGCATCGAAATCAACTTTTTCCTAGCTTCTGCCCAAGAAAGAGGGGTTCTAAATCACCTCCCATACAAAGCCTCGTATGAAGCCATTTGAATACTTTCCTAATAACTATTATTATACGCAAATTCAACCAACGACAAGTGCTTCTCCCAATAACCCTGAAAATCTATCACACAACACCGCAACATGTCCTCAAGCACTTGGATCACACGTTCGACTGTCCATCCGTCTGAGGATGATAAGAAGTACTAAAATTCAACCATGTACCCAAGGCTTGATGCAAACATTCCCAAAATCATGTTGTAAACCTCGGATCCCTATTCGATACTATAGACTTTAGCACACCGTGCAACCGCACAATCTCAGCTATGTACAGCTCAACCAACCTATCCAAGGTATACGTAGTATGCACAGGCAGAAAATGTGCACACTTCGTAAGGCGATCAAAAATTACCCAAACTGAATTCTTCTTTGACGGCGACAAAGGCAATCCAGACACAAAATCCATGATGATCCTCTCCCACTTCCATTATGGGATTCTCAAAGGCTGCAAGAACCCAGAAGGAACCTGATGTTCAACCTTCACTCGTTTACACACAATGCACTTACTAACGAACTCTGCACATCCTTTTTCAACCCCACCCAGTAGTACTCATCCTTCAAATCACGATACATCTAACAATTGCTTATCTTTGATCAGGATAATGCGCCTCAACTCAACATCATCCGGCACCACTATTCGACTTCCAAAGCAAAAAACACCATCATCACTAAAGCTGAAATCCGAAAGTCTACCCTCCGCATTGTCTTGAACATGTGAAACAAGGGAATCATCTAACAATTGCTTACCATTGATCAACTGAATCGGAGATGGTTTCACATGCAATTCAGTGATAAGACCACCATCACGCGAAATGCTCAAGCGAGCAAACATTGCCCTCAACTCCACAACCACTTTCTAGCTCAAAGCATCACCCACAACATTATCCTTACCCGGGTGATACTCATTCGTCATATCATAATCTTTAAGCAACTCTACCCAGAGACGCTGCCTAAGATTCAACTCATTTTGAAACATAAGATACTTCAAGCTCTTATGATCCGTGAACACAACACACTTCTCACCGTACAGGTAATGCCTCCTAATTTTCAGGGTAAACACCACAGCCGCAAGCTCAAGATCAGGACTGGGGTAGTTGCGCTCATGCACCTTCAACTGCCTAGATGCATAGGCCACTACCTTACCCTCCTGCATCAACACGCACCCAAAACTAACAATGGACGCATCACTATAGACCACAAACTCCTTACTAGACTCTGGTTGAATAAAAACAGGAGCTCGCGCCAAAGCTTCTTTCAACTTTTCAAAAGCTTGTTGTCTCGCATCAGTCCACTCAAAGCGAACATTCTTCTACAACAGCTTGGTTAACGGTGCAGCTATCTTCGAGAAACTCTCGACAAACCTACGGTAATACCCAACTAAACCAAGGAAACTTCGCACCTCCGTCACTGACTTAAGCACCTTCCATCCCATCACAGCCTCTACCTTGTGCGGGTCAACTCGTATACCCTCAGCTGACACAACATGTCCATGGAAGACCACCTCCTTAAGCCAAAACTCACATTTACTTAGCTTGGCATACAACTGATTCTCCAACAAAGCTTGCAAAGCGATTCTCAAGTGTCTATCATGATCCTCCTCGGTACGCGAATACATAAGGATATCATCGATGAACACCACCACAAACTGATCTGAGAATTCATGGAATACATGATTCATCATGTCCATAAAAGCTGCAGGTGCGTCGGCCAAACCGAAAAGCATCAGTAAGAACTCGTAATGCCCGTACCTTGTCCGAAAAGATGTCTTAGGTACTCCCCCATCCTTCACCTTCAGCTGATAATACCCCGATCTCAAGTCTATTTTAGAAAACACTAAGGCACCCTAGAACTGATCAATGAGATCATCAATTCTAGGCAAGGGGTACTTATTCCTGATCGTCAACTTGTTCAGTTGCCGATAATCTATGAACATCTACATTGTCCCATCTTTCTTCTTTACAAATAAGATCGGTGCACCCCAAGGTGACACACTCGGCCGAATGAAATCTCAATACAACAACTCCTACAATTTCATTTTCAACTCTTTTAACTCTTTAGGTGCCCTGCTATAAGGAGCAATGGACACCGGAGTCGTATTCTCGTACAACTCTATACCAAACTCAACTTCCCTGTTTGGTGGCAACCCAAGCAATTCCTCCGGAAAATCTCAAACAGTTCGGATGTCCTGCACACGCACATCCTTGGTGCCAGGATTCATCACATAGGCAAGGTAAGCCTCACAACCCAACCTCATCATACGGTTTGCTTCCAAAGCAGAAATCTCATTCGACAAGAATTTTACATTCTCGCCTACCACCACTACTTCATAATCCTCTGCCAACTTTAAGGTGACCCGCTTGACTTCAAAATCTACCACCGCTCTATGTTCCGTCAACCAATCCATGCCTAGGATTACATCGAATCCGCAGAAAGGTAACTCCATCAAATCCACAAGGAATTCATGACCTTGCACAGATAAAGGGCATCTTATATACAACTTCCTAGTGACTACAGTCTCACCAAAAGAACTAGTCACCTGCATTCCTACTTCAAGCAACTCAACAGGTATATCAAGCAAATGCGCATGCTCACCCAAGATGTAGGAATGCGTAGATCCAGAATCAATCAAAGCCAGTAGTGATAAAGACTGAAGAGCGAAGGTACCTGCGATAACATCGGTATCATTGCGCTCCTCGCGCTGAGCATAGACCCTCGCAGGACCGCCTCCCTCAGGCCGAACTGCTACCACATGAGTAACGCCTCTCTGACCCTCGTCTCTCCTCTAGAAGTTCTCTCAGCCGCGCTCATGAGATCTCTGAGGTGCGACTACAACAATAGCACGTCCTTGGCCTCCACCAGCCAACAAGGGACACTCCCTCCTTATGTGATCCACCGAACCATAATTCCAACATGAATTCCCTGTCACCACAACAGGAGCCTGAACTTCTCTAGACGCCCGAGGACAATCTCGCCTCAAATGACCCCGAGGCCCACACGTCCAACACGTGTTTTGTTCAGCCCTCATCCTATATCCCTGAGGAGGTGCACCATGTCCACCATTACCTCGCCTAACAGCAGGCTGGTATCTTCTATCTCGTCCCCTCTTGTTCTGTCCACCTCCGGAACCCAAGTTTTGCTAGATGTCTTTTGCTCGACATACAAGCACATCAAAGTCGGTGTAGTCCGCGGCCAACATATATGTCTTAACTTCCTGTACCAGCCTATACCGAAAGCGATCACATCGGTGCCTCTCACTAGGTATCAGCTCAGCATCATACTGGCTCAGACGTACAAACTGGACCTCATACTTAACAACAGAAAGGTTGCCCTGAACCAGCGACATAAACTCATGTTTCTTCTCGTCCAAGTATCTCACCCCCAGATACTTCCTCTTGAAGGCAGCTCTGAAAAACTCCCAATCAACCTCATTAGGTTCCAATCTAGCAATGGTAGTCGTCCACCACCTGTAGGCATTGCCTTGCAACAAAGAAACTGCACATCTCAGCTTGGGCGCGTCATTACAGCCCATTTGATCCATGATACAGATCATAATTGCTAACCAGGCCTCGGACGCCTCAACAGACATTCCAAAGAACTCCACAGCTCCTAGGCTCCTCAACCTCTCCAACGGTAAGCCTGCCTGCCCAGCTGTAGGGGCCTATACATGCACTCCGGCAACAACAGCCTGAAACGCTCCGGTGATCGCCTGAACCAGTGGCTCCAAATCACCCAAACTCGGACCAGCATGTCCTTGTTGCATCTACTCCCCACCTCCAGGTGGTGGTGGAGGAGGTAGATTTCCACCATGAGGGACATCAGCCCCTTACTTACCCTGATAACCCTAAGGCACTATCGTATTGGACCTCAGCTCTCTTCTCGGACCCGTAGTGCTATTTTAATCAAAGCATAACAACAAAAACAAATTAAACCATTTAGGCCAGCTTCAAGCAAGGATCCAAGTTTACAAAAAAACATTTGATTAGTGTAATAAGGCAATGGGCACCCCGATTTCCCTCAACATGGCATAGCATACAATGACACATCATGCTCAACATGCTTTCCATCATTCCAAAAACAGCACTCATCAATATCGTATCATTATCATACAATCATAATCATCCCATAAGCGATTCACATAAATCAAGCATAGCATAAGCTTCAAAATTCTACCAATTACATGCTTTTCAAACAACATACATCAATACATATCAATTCAACATACCAATATTCCCAATTCTTTTGAAACATGGCTCTGATACCAACAAATGTAACCCCCTTAGCCCGACCTAGACGTCCGACCCGAACTACGAAGATTACACGGGGAAAACCAAAATCAACCCGAAAGTAAACCTTGATTAATGACACTTTTTTTCTTTTTAACTTTTCTAGATGCACTTTATTAACCTATGTGTTCATCATAACCAAAGAAAGAAACAACACAGCGATCGAAGTTCAACTAGGGGTTCAATTGCATACTTATGACTTTTAGGGACCATTTTGTAAATTACCAAAAATACAAGCACTTTTTAGATTTTAAAGTTACCAAGTCTCAATTAGTCATGTAAGATGCCATCAGGCCAAATTTCAGTTCAAAACGAACATCCAAACTCATCTAATTAGTCAAATATCATTCCAGGCCCAAAACGTAACATTTCAAGACTTACAAAGATACTTTTAACCAGATTTTAACTACCCATATCGATACACTTGAGCTTGTATCGATACGCGGGAAGACAGTAGAAAATGAAGGGAAGAGCGTATCGAAACACTTCCCCGCGTATCGGTACAGCCTTCAAACTTGGCTTGGGCGTATCGATACGCGGGCAATCTCTACCGATAACCCTATACTGAAATGTCTCAATTTTGCCTTAGTGTATCGGTACACTTCCCCGTGTATCGATACACATACCAGAATGGCTCATTCCAACATCATTTAAACATACTAAAACACATCCAAACAAGCCAAATCATGCATACATGATATAATCTATCTAATAGATTTATAAACACCATCAAACAAGAAATCATACTCCTCAACCACTTCATACCATGATGACATTTTAGCTATCCATGCGTGCTTAAGATACCCAGCTATAGCAAAGGTAAAACACCATAAGAAAACCAAGGAACCATTTAGAGGCCAATTACAAGTCCACAATCAGAAAATAAACATGCTTAAAACAACAAACATCACCAACAAATCCAGGAATTAGAAATCACGTCCATTGCCACTTATTACACTAAAGGTGAACCACATACATCGCTTAATAAATGCTTTTGGGCGTCCTTGAAATGCTCAATTCTCCGCATTTATGAAACAAATGAGCGTAATCCTATAGCTTAGTGAGGAGTCGCTAAACAACATTCATCAATGCATTCTACACAATTGGTAAATCATCATTTTTCAACACATGCTTTTACATAAAACATGCCCTCTCATGGCATCAATGCACATTTTAGAATACATGCACATATGCATCACTTAAGAACATCAAATAAACCATTGATCATGCTTTACCAAGTATCACATACATTCTAGCATAAATCACAACCATCTCATGTTCAGTCCATTATTCACAACATTATATTGGCTTACAAGTGATCATTTCTAAAACTATAACAAAACAAACTTAAGACACAATTGGATACGCGGATTACAAACGTTGTCCCACACGCTTCATACACACTACCAGTCTACACAAGGATCACACACGAGAGCAACCCTCCATCGTTGTGACACCCGTGGTAGAGTATAACAGTACAATCACAATCCCTCAGCACCACTGATCGGTAGTTGTATAATTCCACTAAGGAGAGCATGTGACACATAACACAAGATCCAGACACGGAATTAACATCCACCGTTGCGATCTTAACCTCAATCGTTAGGGTACTTGGATGGAGTATACGGTACAATCACAACCCCTCGACATCCAAGGTGACTTTATTCACAGTACACCCAATCCTATAGCCGGCTAACTATATCCGATTAACACAAACAAAAACCATTTCCATCACTTGCCAATATAATCATTTAACCTCATTGATCCAATGTTTTACAAGAATAAACACAATGCCACTTGCACAAGCATAACATGCTTAACATCATATGCATTTATCACATGAAAACCAAGGATCACTTACCTACTGCATTCGTAACATAATGGCATTAAAATCCAGCAACATTCATGCTTAAAACATGCCTTAAAACATTAATCAAATTAACATTTAACTCAAGTGCATTTTCGTCAAACATTGTACATTTCCGAGAGAGACTTTCGAACCACTTACTCTTGAGCATAGCTAAGTGTTTCAAACTTACACTAAGCTCCCAAGACCACGCTCAAAGCGTTACAAAGCTGGAAAGTCCATTTCCACGCACCGATACGCGAACCCTTACTCGTCGACACGAAAATTACTATTCTAGAGCCTCCAACAACGCCTCGTTTGCTCCCGGATGAAGATCCCCTGTATTAACATCATCAAAACAGAGATCTAAATGCATTAAAATGCATTTCAACACCAGCAAGAATCACAAACTCGTTGCTCACCCAAACAACACCAATTTACTCATCCGAAACAACCGAAAACTCAATCGATTGCTTCTTAAACCAAACCCAGCTAACATACATCACTTTCAAACCATTATAAACATCAAAACACATCTAACAAACAACCTAACCCAACCTTATTCCTCCAGCATGCAAGATTCCACATTTCACCTCAAAAACTCACTTAAAACTTACAAGAAACTCAAAGATCTCAAGGATTTCGGGATCTATGTTATCAAAACTTCATTTCAACATATTAACCCACTTAAAACTCAATTAAAATCAATCCATAACAAAGCATAACAAAACAAGTCCGAAAATTAAGATTTCAACCATGTTTTTACAAGATTTTGATCTCCAATCAAAACTATAATGAAAACTCAACAAAAAACATTAATTAGAAGCCAAAGATCTTGGGAATTTCAATAAAGAACTTTGAATAGAGGTTGAGAACGCGATTTACCTCCAATCCTTGCTTTCCTCAATGAATGACAAGTTTTCCTTAGCCAAATCTTGAAGGACATGAAAGGATTTTTTTTGCAAATTGATTAGGGAATGTTAAGAAAGTGTTTGGGAGAAAGGTATTTTGGAGTGAAAAGAATGAAAATAGTGTTTGGCTGAAAATGAAGAGAAAATGGTAGTTACGTAAACATCAACTACCCATTTTAATTAATTAAAATAAAACCAATTAAAGCCATTTAAAACACATGTCATATTAAGGACAGGTTAAATTGCCATAAAGCCCCCTAAAGATTCTAAGAATTTGGCTTCTTCTTTAAAAATCACATTTTCCATAGTTTTGAAACTTTACAATTTGGTCACTACTCTAAATGTCCCATTTCCGAAACTCTTTTTGTAAAACTGATTTGACCAACCTCTTAAACATATTTTTAGAGGATTTTAGCAAATTTTACCACATTTTTATCATATCCCGATCCTTGATTTCCTTAAATCACCTTACGCAATTCGAACCGTTCTCGACCGGTCCGGTCCAATGTCTAAAGCATCTAGGCCCAAAACCAGGGCGTTACAAATTACCGATAACCCTTGCCTATTCCTTCAATTGACAAGATTTGTTGAAACACCAAAGAAATCATTTGCAAATCAAAGTGAAATGGAAAGATGGTAATCTCTAGAAGATTTGAGAGAAAAGGGATGTTTGTTTGATGAGAAAGAAAGAAAATGGACGTTACGTCAAAAATAGATTTTGTAAAAGCTAAACCTCTTTTAATCAAAACCTTTCTTTATTTCTTTTAATTAAACACATTTAAATATTGCCAATTAATGGAATAGCCAATTAATATCATATTAGGTCCCTAAATATTCTAAGCTTTGGCCCTCTTTCAAAATAGTGCTTTAAAAACATTTTTCCATTTTTGCATTTTAGTCACTAAATCGAAATGTCAACCTTCCAAAAGTCATTTTCCAAAATTGGCTTCACCAACCCTATTTATATATATATTAATTAAGAGGATTTTAGGAATTTTTCTCATAATTTTATTAGTTCCCGAACCAACCCTAAACTAACTCGGATCTCCAGTATAGGTTCTACGGACCCTAAACCACCTTTAAAACTTCTAGGCCCAAAACTAGGGCGTTACAACTCTCTCCCACTTAGGAAATTTCGTCCTAGAAATTTTACCTGAAGGAAAAAGGTGTAGAAACTGCTTCAACATGTCCGTCTTGCTTTCCCACGTGGCCTCCTCAACTCCTCGATATCGCCACAACACCTTCACTAGTTCAATCATCTAACCACGAACGTAACACCCCGGTTTTGGGCTTAGAAGTTTTGGGCGTTGACCGGTTCGGTCAAAGTGTTGTTCGAATATAAAAGGTGATTTTTAGGAAAGCCTAGTTCGGGTTGCATTAAAAATATGGAAAAATGTCCTAAAATCCTCTTTTAATATATATAAGTGAACTGTGAAATCAATTTTGCAAAACGAGGTTTGGAAGGGTGACATTTTGGGTTAGTGACCAAAATGTAATTTTTGAAAACTGCGTGACTGTTTTAAAAAGGATTGAAACTTTGAATCTTTAAGGAGCTATTTACCCAATGGGAGTTTCTCCAGATTTTCTAAATATATTAAATGATTAATTAAAAGGTTTTTAAATATAAACAAAGTGGAGGGAAGATATTTTAGATTTAACTAACTTTTCTCTCAACTATTTTCTCTCATTTTCTCTCAAGCCAAACATCTTTCTCCAGAGCTTTTCTCTTTGATTTTGTTACCTAAATTCATCTTTTCAATTACCTATTGATTGCTAATCATCTCTACAACAAAACCTCACCATTTGCTAAGTGGATTTTCAAGATTTTGGTTCTAAAAAGGGAGAAATTCAAGTTTGGAGGTAAGAACGTCCTTCTCCTCTGAACTTTAAGTTCTTTACTGAAATTCCTAAGTTCTCAATCCTTGATTTATGATTTATTAAAGGTTTTACAATTGGAATCTTGATTTTGGCTTTAAAATGCAAGATTTGCTTGATTTTGGTGAAATTTTCGTATGATCTGTTTGGGCAGTGTGTTGAGATGTTAAATTGATGTTAATTGAATGTTAAATTCATGAATAATTGAGGTTTAATCAATGCAATCCCGAATAGGTTGAATTTCCTAAGTTTTGCTTGAGTTTTTGGTTGTTTTTGGAGTGATCTTGGTGATCTGTTATAGCTGGAGGTTTAAGGACGTGGTTAGATCCTTTTTGAATGTTAATTGATGTTTAAAAATGGTTTGAAGTGATGGATCTTGGCTGGGTTAAGTTTTGGAAGTGTTTGGAGGTGATTTCGATTGTGTTTGGTAGCCGAAATGATGGATTTGCAATGAGCAGCGAGTTGAGTTGTGTTTCTGGTGTTTTTAGTGCATTATGATGCATTAATCCTCTGATGTTGTGTGCTTGAAACAGGGGAAGTTGATCCGTGAGCATTAGAGGTGTTGTGGAAGGTTTCGGATGCTTGGAAGGCTTGTTGGCTAGCCTTGTTTTGTGTATCGGTGAGTGAAGTTGGGTTTTCAGCTTTTAAACCAAGGTTTGAAGGTTTTGGGAGCTTAGTTTAAGTCTAAACAACTTTGCTAAGCTCAAGAGTAAGTAAATGGATTTTCGCTCTTGGTTGTGTTGTGAATTGGCTTTTTAAGCAATTGTGATTGATGGTTGCAATGCATATGATTTGCATGTTTTAAATTCTGTTTTGAAAGCATATTTTAGCATGGTTTAATGCTGGTTTTGAAAGCCATATGTGAAGGATGCTCGAGGTAAGAGATCCTTGGTTTTGTACATTGAAATTGTGGAATTGATGCATAGTGTTGCATGTTGTTTAATGGCTTTGTGTGATGCTTTAAAACAGTGGAATATTGTTGTTAATAATGCATTTTGGTAAGTGATGGTTAAGGTTACAAAGGTGGTTGAAAGTCCTTGTGTAAGCCTTGTTTATTTAAGAACAACATGGTGTTTAAAAGTCCATGGTTGGTTCTTGGTTAAAGTTCATGGTGGTTAATACATTTTGATTATGCTTGTGAATTAATGGATTAATGTGGTAAGATGGTTATATTAGCAAGTGATGTAAGTGGTTCTTGGTTTCTTTGATCGGATATAGTTAGCCGGCTATAGGATTGGGTGCACCGTGAATTAAGTCGCCTTGGATGTGGAGTGGTTAAGAGTGAACCGGTAAAATCCATCCAAGTTTCCTAACGAGATGGTTAAGGTCATAATGGTGGTTAAAATTCCATTTGAGGACCTTGTGCTTGTTAAGATCACAATGGTGGTGTAAAGTCCATGTGTGGATCTTGTATAGGGTGTCCCGGATCTCGTTAGTGATGTTATATAACTACCAATCGGTGATGCAAAGGTTGTATGGTGTTTAAAAGTCCATACATGGGAACCTTGTGCATGTTAAGGTTGTATGGTGGTTAAAAGTCCATACATGGGAACCTTGTGAATGTTAAGGTTATATGGTGTTTAAAAGTCCATATATGGGAACCTTGTGAATGTTAAGGTTGTATGGTGGTTAAAAATCCATACATGGGAACCTTGTGAATGGTAAGGTCAAATGGTGGTTAAAAGTCCATTTGGAGACCTTGGATTGGTAGTGTGTATGAAGCGTGGGGACAACCCTTGTGATCTGCGTATCCGATCGGGTGTTGAGTTGAAAAGTGGATTTGGTTATCACTTGGAGGCCAATATGATGTTCTTGAGTATAATGAAGCATGAGATGCTTGAATGATGCATGGTTGCATGAAAAGTGTAAAATGTATTATGAATGCATGTTGACTTGTTGGTTTGAACAAGTGTTGATTATCTATTGAGAATGGTGCATGTGTGCATGAAATCTCTTTAGTGCATTGAAGTCTTGTGGAGACTTGTTTTAAAAGGGCATGTGATGCAATTGTTAATGATGTGGTTCATATGTTGCATTTGTTTAATGCATGTGTTGGATTGTTTGAGTAAATGGTTTAAAAAGGGTTTCTTGCTTTGAAATGACATTCAAGTATGAGAATGGTAAGATGTAAAGTGGAAGTGTTTTCCAAGGTTTGAAATTAGCTTTGCATATGGTGTTTTTGCATGGAATGGCTAATTTGATGGTTTTGCAAGTTTATGTTTTGAAAAGGTTTACTTAGCTTCCTAAGCTAAGGGTTTTCAAATATTGTTGTTGAAAAAGGGTTTTCAAATATTGCTTTGGTTTGTCGAATCGAGTTTGCTTTTAAAAGTGATTTTATGATTCGCTGCATTGATGGTGTTTTGGTTTTGAGCATTCCTCACTAAGCATTATGTGCTTACGCTCCTTTTTGTCCATCAATGCAGATAATTGAAGTTTGGACAGCGAGAAGCAAGGGATTCAAGGAGTACTCCATTAGAGATGTATGTCTCGGTTAATAGCTATAGTTAATAAAGGCAATGGGGGTAGAATCTCTTATGTTGTTGTTAAAGGAGATTGTGTATGTTGGACAAGTTTGGGTTATGGTTTTGAATCATGTGGATTAATGTTGCAACGTTTGAATCTCCCTATACTTAAGTTGTATTGCTATGCTTCTTGTTTAAAAGCATGATTGAGCCTTGAATGTGTTTAATGTGTTGTTGCACCTAGGGGTGGTTATGTATCTGGTTTTGATGCATTTATGTTCCCTATATGTTGAATGACTTGCTGGTGTGATTTGGTGGCTTTTGGAGCATGTTTGGTGGGTCAAAAGTATGTTTAACCAGCAAAGTTGCTGCAGTCTGGGCAACCTGTTTCGGAACAGGTGCTACCGTATCGGAACGGGTGCCTGAAATGGCCTGGGCGTTCCGAAACGGGTGGCACTATTTCGGAGCAGTTTGGCTACTGCCAAGCCTCGTTTCGGTACACGTTGCGGAACGGCCCCGCGTTTCGAAACAGGTCCTCCCTGTTTCGGAACACCTGACCGTTGGGGGCTGACATTGGCGGTTATGTGTTTCGAAATGTTTGCGTTTTGGTCCTAAAACATGTTTTTGCAATTGTATGAGTTCTGGATGTCCTCTTGAGCTGAAATTTGGCAGTGAAGTATGAAACATGACTAATTTCATAATGGTAACTTAAAAATTGGTAAAGTCCTCTTAATTTTCAGAATTTACAGTTTGGTCCCTAAAGTTGTATTTTGTACAATTAGGTCCCTGAATGTTCTCTGATGGTTGTGATCTTTGAGTATGATGTTTGTGTAAACACATCTAGGGTTAATGAGCATCTAGACAAGATTAAAAAGAAAAAAAAAGGGTCGTTAATCAAGGTTGACTTTCGGGTTGACTTTGGTTTTCCCCGTGTGATCTTCTTAATTCGGGTCGAACGTCTAGGCCGAGTTAATGGGGTTACATTTGGTGGTATCAGAGCTGTGTTGCGAATGTTTGGGGAAAACGGTAAGTTGTTGTGATATGTGTTTGATGTATATCCTGATGTATGGTTGAAAGCCGGTTGAAACATGTGTTTCTGAGCAAATTGTTGATGTTTTCAAGCATGCTTTGTGGTTATGAACCTTTGTTGAGCTCATGTGGTTTATGCTGTTGTTGTGAGCTGATGTTATGCATGATGGAAGTGTAATGGGTATGATATGTTAATGTTATGCTGTTGCGAGTGGATGTTGTTTGATGTAAGCATGATCGGATATGTTGTTGATATGCTTGATGTTGTGATATCCATGCTTTTGTTGACTGTTATGTCATGTAAAAGGGAGAGGATTCGGGATACCCATTGCCTTATTAATATAGCTATTGTGTTATGTTGGAGTTGGAGTTTGAATCCTTGCTTAAGCTGGTCTAATTGTTTTGTTTGTTTGTTGTGATTGCTTGTTGTTAATAGTATGGTGAAATCGGTGAAAGAATGGTAGTTGGGTGAGATGGATGCTGCCTTGGGCAGGTTGTTAAGGTGTGGAACTCACCTTTTAATGGAGGTGTTTCGTCTCAGTTTTCTGTGCCTGTAGTTGAGGTGGTAAGGCAGGAGGAAGAGGTTGGTTCTGTGATGAAGAGTTCATCACCTGTTGTTCAGGAGGTGTTGGGAACATCTCAGGCTGTGGGATGTGTGGGTTTGTCGAGGCAGCGTTTGCATGATTTGGGTGTTGTGGAGTATCATGGTTCGACACCTGAGACGTTTGAGGCCTGGTTGGCCAGTGTGGTTCTGATTTTGGATCAGGAAGGTCGTGATTATGCATGTAAGCTGGGAAGTGTTGTCATATTGATGTTGGAGGACGCTTGTGCCTGGTGGACATCTGTGGCGGTGTCATCGCACATCCATGATATTGATTGGGATTTCTTTGTGTCTGCCTTTTATGAGAGGTATCTTGGAGAGAAATTCCCAAGGGTTAAGCAATGTGAAGGTAGTGCAAATCTGGGGCAAGAGTTGCTTGATCAAGGAGTGGAAGCTCAGCTACCGGTATGTAACCGTTGTGGAAGGCGCCATGTTGGAGGTTGTTGGGGCGCAGGTGTTTGTTGGAACTGTGGTTCTAAAGAGCATGTGAAGCGAGATTGTCCTGAAATAATGAAATCAGCTTCAGTGGTAGCAAAAGGGTCTCTGAAGGGTCGGGGGCACGTCCGAGACAAGGTTCGAAGGTGGCAGGAAGAGCAGAAAGTTGTGAAGAAATTGGGGAATGATATCTGTTGGAAATGTGGGTCTGCTGGACAAATGAGACGTGATTGTTTGAAGTTGGCTCGGAACAGCCAAGGTTCTTTACCGCAAGGAGATGGTGGTGATCTCAGGGTGTTAGTTGATGCTGCAGCGGTGCGGCTGGAGAATGATGGTTCTGCAAGGAAGAGAGCTCGTCTGTTGAAGCTTCAGGGCAGTGAGGTGTTTTCAGGTAACCTTGTTTTAGTAACCTAGTTTGGTTTTGGTTTGGGTTTCCTTGTGTTGTGAGTTTGGTCTTGTTGCTAGCATGTTGGGGTAGTAGATGTTGTTGTTGTTTTGAAACATCTTAAACGTGAAGGAGGTTTTAGTGGGTATCTTGTGGTTAATGGTTGCTAGAATGATGGAGTTAGACAAGTTGAAAGTGAAATAGGAGGTTGTTCTTAGACGGACTCTGAGGATGTTATTGGTGGGTGTGAACTGACATACATGCACAGTTAAAATCATTTGTTATATGTTATATTATATATGTACTGGTCCATGCATACATGTGGCATGACATTAGAGGTTTTGCATACATGTACATCAGGCATTGATAGGGCATGTTGGTGACCATGCATACGAACGTTCACACTTGCTAGTAACTAATCAAGTCTGTTAGTGTTGTGGTTGGGTTAGGTTGGTGATGGGTTTTTAGAAGTTGTTTTGGTGCTGAGTGTAAGTTAGAGGTAGTGGAGAGTATTAAGCAAGTTGTTAGTAATAGTGAGTGCGGTATAGTATGTTGGTAGAAGGAAAGTGTTTGATGCTTAACGAGTTTAGTGGTGTGGTGGTAAGAAGTTTGCCGATGGAAGATAGAATCGGTCAAGTGGTTATGAGTAGCTTGTGGAAGAGGTGGTTCCATGGAAGCTAGATGATGTTGCAGGTTAGTGGATGTGTTCTCGGAGTGCCGAGGTATCTTGGCATTGATGTGGTAGTAGAAAGGTTGTTTATTTGGGTGTTGGTTCGTAGCAACCTTCGAGGAGTTGAGATGGTGATATGCATGTTTAAGTTGGGCGGTGTTCTTTTAAGGCAAGTGTTGTGGTCAAAGCTTGAAGTGGAAAGGTAATGAAAGATCGAAGGTCATTGTTGGTTGGACGGATTCTTGTGAAAAGTGGTTGGCTGGTTGTGAGTAAGTGAATTCTTCTTGGAGATCAGCTGGTGGTGTGTGGAACGGCTAGCGGAGTCAAGGTCGGGGTTTTGTGATGTGATTTTTGGATTTTGGGTGAGTAGTCCTGGTGAGTTGTTATGGTAATGATAGCGGCGGATGTGATGGAATGCCAGCATTCGTTGCGAAGTTTGGTTAAGCAGTTGATGCTTGGGAATGCTTGCTTGTTGTGGAAATCTCTGGAAAAGGTTGAGTAGTTTTGCAAAGGTTTTTAGAAGCAGTGAAGGTTGTGGGTTACATAGTGGCTGAACTGATTGGTTGGAGTCACTATGTGAACAAGTTTCGGGAACAGTGTGTGGTGGTGTTGAGTTTGGGTGGAGTTTTGTGAAGAGGGTGTTCAGTGGTGGTTAAATCCCAGTGTTGCTTTGCGGTTTGCTTTGAGAAGTGTGGTTGTACTCTTCTCGCCAGTTGAAATTTCGAGGACGAAATTTCCTAAGAGGGGGAGAATTGTAACACCCCGGTTTTGGGCTTAGAAGTTTTGGGCGTTGACCGGTTCGGTCAAAGTGTTGTTCGAATATAAAAGGTGATTTTTAGGAAAGCCTAGTTCGGGTTGCATTAAAAATATGGAAAAATGTCCTAAAATCCTCTTTTAATATATATAAGTGAACTGTGAAATCAATTTTGCAAAACGAGGTTTGGAAGGGTGACATTTTGGGTTAGTGACCAAAATGTAATTTTTGAAAACTGCGTGACTGTTTTAAAAAGGATTGAAACTTTGAATCTTTAAGGAGCTATTTACCCAATGGGAGTTTCTCCAGATTTTCTAAATATATTAAATGATTAATTAAAAGGTTTTTAAATATAAACAAAGTGGAGGGAAGATATTTTAGATTTAACTAACTTTTCTCTCAACTATTTTCTCTCATTTTCTCTCAAGGAAAACATCTTTCTCCAGAGCTTTTCTCTTTGATTTGGTCACCTAAATTCATCTTTTCAATTACCTATTGATTGCTAATCATCTCTACAACAAAACCTCACCATTTGCTAAGTGGATTTTCAAGATTTTGGTTCTAAAAAGGGAGAAATTCAAGTTTGGAGGTAAGAACGTCCTTCTCCTCTGAACTTTAAGTTCTTTACTGAAATTCCTAAGTTCTCAATCCTTGATTTATGATTTATTAAAGGTTTTACAATTGGAATCTTGATTTTGGCTTTAAAATGCAAGATTTGCTTGATTTTGTTGAAATTTTCGTATGATCTGTTTGGGCAGTGTGTTGAGGTGTTAAATTGATGTTAATTGAATGTTAAATTGATGAATAATTGAGGTTTAATCAATGCAATCCCGAATAGGTTGAATTTCCTAAGTTTTGCTTGAGTTTTTGGTTGTTTTTGGAGTGATCTTGGTGATCTGTTATAGCTGGAGGTTTAAGGACGTGGTTAGATCCTTTTTGAATGTTAATTGATGTTTAAAAATGGTTTGAAGTGATGGATCTTGGCTGGGTTAAGTTTTGGAAGTATTTGGAGGTGATTTCGGTTGTGTTTGGTAGCCGAAATGATGGATTTGCAATGAGCAGCGAGTTGAGTTGTGTTGCTGGTGTTTTTAGTGAATTATGATGCATTAATCCTCTGATGTTGTGTGCTTGAAACAGGGGAAGTTGATCCGTGAGCATTAGAGGTGTTGTGGAAGGTTTCGGATGCTTGGAAGGCTTGTTGGCTAGCCTTGTTTTGTGTATCGGTGAGTGAAGTTGGGTTTTCAGCTTTTAAACCAAGGTTTGAAGGTTTTGGGAGCTTAGTTTAAGTCTAAACAACTTTTCTAAGCTCAAGAGTAAGTAAATGGATTTTCGCTCTTGGTTGTGTTGTGAATTGGCTTTTTAAGCAATTGTGATTGATGGTTGCAATGCATATGATTTGCATGTTTTAAATTCTGTTTTGAAAGAATATTTTAGCATGGTTTAATGCTGGTTTTGAAAGCCATATGTGAAGGATGCTCGAGGTAAGAGATCCTTGGTTTTGTACATTGAAATTGTGGAATTGATGCATAGTGTTGCATGTTGTTTAATGGCTTTGTGTGATGCTTTAAAACAGTGGAATATTGTTGTTAATAATGCATTTTGGTAAGTGATGGTTAAGGTTACAAAGGTGGTTGAAAGTCCTTGTGTAAGCCTTGTTTATTTAAGAACAACATGGTGTTTAAAAGTCCATGGTTGGTTCGTGGTTAAAGTTCATGGTGGTTATTGCATTTTGATTATGCTTGTGAATTAATGGATTAATGTGGTAAGATGGTTATATTGGCAAGTGATGTAAGTGGTTCTTGGTTTCTTTGATCGGATATAGTTAGCCGGCTATAGGATTGGGTGCACCGTGAATTAAGTCGCCTTGGATGTGGAGTGGTTAAGAGTGAACCGGTAAACTCCATCCAAGTTTCCTAACGAGATGGTTAAGGTCATAATGGTGGTTAAAATTCCATTTGAGGACCTTGTGCTTGTTAAGATCACAATGTGATGTAAAGTCCATGTGTGGATCTTGTATAGGGTGTCCCGGATCTTGTTAGTGATGTTATACAACTACCAATCTGTGATGCAAAGGTTGTATGGTGTTTAAAAGTCCATACATGGGAACCTTGTGCATGTTAAGGTTGTATGGTGGTTAAAAGTCCATACATGGGAACCTTGTGAATGTTAAGGTTATATGGTGTTTAAAAGTCCATATATGGGAACCTTGTGAATGTTAAGGTTGTATGGTGGTTAAAAGTCCATACATGGGAACCTTGTGAATGGTAAGGTCAAATGGTGGTTAAAAGTCCATTTGGAGACCTTGGATTGGTAGTGTGTATGAAGCGTGGGGACAACGCTTGTGATCCGCGTATCCGATCGGGTGTTGAGTTGAAAAGTGGATTTGGTTATCACTTGGAGGCCAATATGATGTTCTTGAGTATAATGAAGCATGAGATGCTTGAATGATGCATGGTTGCATGAAAAGTGTAAAATGTATTATGAATGCATGTTGACTTGTTGGTTTGAACAAGTGTTGATTATCTATTGAGAATGGTGCATGTGTGCATGAAATCTCTTTAGTGCATTGAAGTCTTGTGGAGACTTGTTTTAAAAGGGCATGTGATGCAATTGTTAATGATGTGGTTCATATGTTGCATTTGTTTAATGCATGTGTTGGATTGTTTGAGTAAATGGTTTAAAAAGGGTTTCTTGCTTTGAAATGACATTCAAGTATGAGAATGGTAAGATGTAAAGTGGAAGTGTTTTCCAAGGATTGAAATTAGCTTTGCATATGGTGTTTTTGCATGGAATGGCTAATTTGATGGTTTTGCAAGTTTATGTTTTGAAAAGGTTTACTTAGCTTCCTAAGCTAAGGGTTGGTTTTCATGTTTGTGCAAGGCATGATTTTAAAGCATGTTGTTGAAAAAGGGTTTTCAAATATTGCTTTGGTTTGTCGAATCGAGTTTGCTTTTAAAAGTGGTTTTATGATTCGCTGCATTGATGGTGTTTTGGTTTTGAGCATTCCTCACTAAGCATTATGTGCTTACGCTCCTTTTTGTCCATTTCTGCAGATAATTGAAGTTTGGACAGCGAGAAGCAAGGGATTCAAGGAGTACTCCATTAGAGATGTATGTCTCGGTTAATAGCTATAGTTAATAAAGGCAATGGGGGTAGAATCTCTTATGTTGTTGTTAAAGGAGATTGTGTATGTTGGACAAGTTTGGGTTACGGTTTTGAATCATGTGGATTAATGTTGCAACGTTTGAATCTCCCTATGCTTAAGTTGTATTGCTATGCTTCTTGTTTAAAAGCATGATTGAGCCTTGAATGTGTTTAATGTGTTGTTGCACCTAGGGGTGGTTATGTATCTGGTTTTGATGCATTTATGTTCCCTATATGTTGAATGACTTGCTGGTGTGATTTGGTGGCTTTTGGAGCATGTTTGGTGGGTCAAAAGTATGTTTAACCAGCAAAGTTGCTGCAGTCTGGGCAACCTGTTTCGGAACAGGTGCTACCGTATCGGAACGGGTGCCTGAAATGGCCTGGGCGTTCCGAAACGGGTGGCACTGTTTCGGAACAGTTTGGCTACTGCCAAGCCTCGTTTCGGTACACGTTGCGGAACGGCCCCGCGTTTCGAAACAGGTCCTCCCTGTTTCGGAACACCTGACCGTTGGGGGCTGACATTGGCGGTTATGTGTTTCGAAATGTTTGCGTTTTGGTCCTAAAACATGTTTTTGCAATTGTTTGAGTTCTGGATGTCCTCTTGAGCTGAAATTTGGCAGTGAAGTATGAAACATGACTAATTTCATAATGGTAACTTAAAAATTGGTAAAGTCCTCTTAATTTTCAGAATTTACAGTTTGGTCCCTAAAGTTGTGTTTTGTACAATTAGGTCCCTGAATGTTCTCTGATGGTTGTGATCTTTGAGTATGATGTTTGTGTAAACACATCTAGGGTTAATGAGCATCTAGACAAGATTAAAAAGGAAAAAAAGGGTCGTTAATCAAGGTTGACTTTCGTTTTCCCTGTGTGATCTTCTTAATTCGGGTCGAACGTCTAGGCCGGGTTAAGGGGGTTACAACGAAGAACTTTGCTACTAGAATCAAGAATCTCAATAGTTACCTTGTCATAAGACAAGTCCGGTCGCAACTCAATTTCCTTAACTGGCATAACATGCGACAGATACGACCTATACCTCTGCAACATCGAAACATGAAACACATCATGAATTTTCTCCAACTCAGGAGACAACCTCAACCGATACGCAATAGGACCAACACGCTCCACGACATCGTATGATCGAATAAACCTTGGACTAAGCTTACCCTTACGTCCAAACCTTATCACCTTCTTCCAAGGTGATACTTTTAAAAACACGCGATTACCAACCACAAACTCGATATCCCTACACTTCAAATCCGCATAAGACTTTTGATGATCCGTAGCCACCTTCAACCGATCAAAAATAAGCTTTACCTTCTCCATCGTTCCCATAAGCAAACCCGACAAGGAAAATAACTTTTCCCGCGCTTCTGCCCAACAAAGAGGCATCCTACACTTCCTACCATACAAGGCTTCATACGAAGCCATTTGTATACTTGCTTGGTAGCTATTATTATAAGCAAACTCCACCAAATGTAACTGTTTTTCCCAAGAACCTTGGAAATTTCTAACACAACACTGCAACATGTCGTCAAGCACTAGGATAACGCGCTCAAACTGACCATCCGTCTGAGGATGGTAGGAGGTACTGAAATTAAGCCATGTACCCAAAGCCCTATGCAAAATCTTTCAAAATAGTGTTGGAAACCTCGGATCTCTATCCGAAACTATGTATTTAAGTACACTATGCAAGCTCACAATTTCTGCAATGTACAACTTGCCAACTTATCCAACGTATACGAAGGATGCACGATTATGAAATGCACACACTTCATGAGACACTCTACAGTCACCCAAATAGAGTTCTTCTTTGACGAGGTCAAAGGCAAACCGGACACGAAATCCATCGTAATCCTCTCCCATTTTCATTTCGGTATCTTCAAATCTTGCAACAACCTGGAAGGAAATTGATGCTCAACTTTCACGCGTTGACAAACCATACACTTACTAACAAATTCAGCGACATCCTTCTTCAACCCAACCCAATAGTACTCTTTCTTCAATCCACAATACGTCTTAGTACTTCCAGAATGCATAGCAAAAGGGCTGATATGTGCCTCAATCAGAATAGTGCGCCTTAATACAACATCATCTGACACAACTATTCGACTCCTAAAACACAAGACATCATCATCATTAAAACAAAAGTTCGTTGCATTACCATCTGCTATATCCTGAACATACGGAACAAAGGAATCATCAAGCAACTACTTCTCCTTAATTAACTGAACTGTAACCCCCTTAACCCGGCCTAGACGGTTGACCCGAATTAAGAAGATTACACGGGGAAAACCAAAGTCAACCCGAAAGTCAACCTTGATTAACGACCCTTTTTTTCTTTTTAAACTTGTCTAGATACACATTAACCCTAGTTGTGATCAAACAAACAACATACTCAAAGAACATAAACATCAGAGATCAAACAGGGACCCAATTGAACAAATTACAACTTTAGGGACCAATTTGTAAATTCTGATAATTATAAGGACTTCATCCAAATTAAAGTTACCAGCTTGAAATTAATCATGTTTCATGCTTCACTGTCAAATTTCAGCTCAAACGGACATCCCAAACTCATACAATTGCACAAACAAGAATCGGGACCAAAATGCAAACATTCTGAAACATATAACTACCAATGTCAGCCCCCAACGGTCATGCGTTCCAAAACGGGAGACAGCCCGTTCCGAAACGCGGGGCCGTTCCGCAACGCGTACCGAAACAAGGGCTGGCAGTGGCCTTTCCGTTTCGGAACGGTGTCCCCCGTTTCGGACGCCTGGGCTACATCGAGGCACCCGTTCCGAAACGGTAGGCACTGTTCCGATACGGCCTGCACAAAATGCAGAAATTTGCTTGCTTAAACACACAATTGACCAACCAAACATGCTCCAAAGCTATCAAACTTTACCAGCAACTCATACAACATATAAGGGACATAATTGCAACATCAATTCGACATCATGGCATCAATTATGAAAAGCCCCAAATCTAAAGACATGCTTCCTACACAAGCAAACCATTCAAGCATAAAACCTCCAAATCAAACACATAATGGCCAATTACAAAAAACAACATTAACAACAACATAAATCCAACTTAGGGAGTCCAAAACATCTCCCAACACAACAACATAGGTCCCCCATTGCCAAATGCCAAAAGCTAAAAATGTTTAAGAAAACCTTTCCATACTTGAGCTGAACTTCCACTTGATTGATTGCCTTCCTTGCTGCCCTCAATGCACCTTAATGCTCTGCATTATTGGTTTAAGAAAAGAGAGAGAGCGTAAGCAAAAGCTTAGTGAGGAATGCTCATTAAAACCACACAATAATGCATTTATAAAACACTTTTATAAATCATACTTCAAGCAACATTTAAACATGCTCTCAAGCAATCTTAACCAAGCATCTCATGCTTCATATCATAACATGTCATATTGGCCACAAGTGATAATTACCATCTTTTAACAAGATCAACATAAGACTCACACATGGACTTTTAAACACCATTGTGATCTTATCCCCATGGAATTTTAAACACCATGGCCCATGGACTTTTAAACACCATGGCAAGGACCACATAAGGACTTTTAAACACCTTTGTGTCCTTAACAAGTTTCACCTCAAGGACTTTTAAACACCTTGACCCCAAGGACTTTTAAACACCTTGGCCCATGGACTTTTAAACACCATGGCAAGGACCACACAAGGACTCTTAAACACCTTTGTGTCCTTAACAAGTTGCACTTCAAGGAGTTTTAAACACCTTGACCCCAAGGACTTTTAAACACCTTGGCCCATGGACTTTTAAACACCATGACATGAATCACCCCAAGGACTTTTAAACACCTTGGCCCCAAGGACTTTTAACCACCTTGGAAAGGACCACACAAGGACTTTTAAACACCTTTGTGTCCGTAACAAGAACCATCCAAGGACTTTTAACCACCTTGATGTTCTTAAGTAAACTAGGCTCACTCAAGGACTTTTAACCACCTTGGTGACCTTAACCTTTTCAAAACATCACTTGCCAATATACATCATTTATCATCAATAATCCACTGTTTTAAAGCATTTAACCAAGCCATAAACAACATGCATCTTTAAGCATTAAACCACATTTAAACAATGTTCAAAAGCAAGGAACTCTAACCTTGAGCTTCCTTAAACACATGGCTTATAATCTCAGCAAACAAACATGCTAGATATGCTTTAAAAACAGAATTTAAACATGCAACAAACACATTGCACCCAAAATCCACTCACCGATTTCGTTTCGCTTCTTGCCGAAACACCAAATCAAGCTTCCGGATTACCACCACTTGGATCCAACGATGACTCCCCTGTTTTAACACATCAAAGCAGTAGATTAATGCATCATCATGCATTAATAGCTTCAATGAAAGCACCTAAACTCGCTGCTCTCATCCACACTCCATTTTCGGCCACCAAACACAACCGAAAATGCATCTAAACAACTCCTCAACAAAGCCCAGCCATAAACCATCAAAACTAAGCATCCTTAAACATCATTCAACATCTAAAAAGGACCTAACAACATCCTTATACCTCCAGCAACAACAGATCCACAAGATCACCCAAAAACAACCAAGAATCACAAGCCAAACTTAGGAAATTCAACCTATCTGGGATTGCATTAATCAAAACTCAATTTCCAATCAAATTAACATTCATTTATCATCAAATTAACACCTTAAAACACCGCTTTAACAGATCCAACGAAAATTCACCAAAATCAATCAAATCTTGCAATTAAAAGCCAAGATCCATAACACAACCTTAAAACCATTTATAAAACACAATTTAAGGATTGAGAACTTGGGAATTTCAGTAAAGAACTTAGAGTTTAGAGGAGAAGGACGTTCTTACCTCCAAACTTGAGTTTCTCCCTTTTAGAATCAAGTTTTCTTGAAAATCCACTTAGCAAATGGTGAGGTTTTGTTGTAGAGATGATTAGCAATCAAAAGGTAATTGAAAAGATGAATTTAGGTGACAAAATTAGAGATAAAAGCTCTGGAGAAAAGGTGTTTGGCTTGAGAGAAAATGAGAGAAAATAGTTGAGAGAAAAGTTAGTTAAAACTAAAATATCTTCCCTCCACTTTGTTTATATTTAAAACCTTTTAATTAATCATTTAATATATTTAGAAAATCTGGAGAAACTCTCATCGGGTAAATAGCTCCTTAAAGATTCAAAGTTTCAATCCTTTTTAAAACAGTCTCACAGTTTTCAAAAATTACATTTTGGTCACTAGCCCAAAATGTCACCCTTCCAAACCTCATTTTGCAAAATTGATTTCACAGTTCACATATATATATTAAAAGAGGATTTTAGAACATTTTTCCATATTTTTAATGCAACCCGAACTAGGTTTTCCTAATTTCACCTTTTTAGATTCGACAGCACTTTGACCGAACCGGTCAACGCCCAAAACTTCTAAGCCCAAAACCGGGGCATTACAACTCTCCCCCCTTAAGAAATTTCGTCCTCGAAATTTACCTGAAGGAAAGAGATAAGGAAACTGCTTCAGCATGTCATCCTTTCGCTCCCACGTGGCTTCCTCAACATCGCGATGCTTCCACAGCACCTTTACCAACTCAATGGTCTTGCCACGAAGAACCTTGCTATCAGAATCCAGAATCCTCACCGGCTCCTCATCATAGGTCAAATCCGGATTCAATTCCACCTCTTCCACAGGCATCACATGCGAAGGATCAGATCTATACTTCCGGAGCATAGAAACATGGAAAACATCATGAATCTTCTCCAACTCTTGAGGTAACCTCAACCTGTACGCAACAGGACCCACACGCTCAACCACCTCGTATGGTCCAATGTACCTAGGGCTCAACTTGCCCTTCCAGCCAAACCTCATCACCTTCTTCCAAGATGAAACCTTTAAGAACACACGGTCACCCACCGCATACTTAATCTCCTTACGCTTCAAAACCGCGTAAGACTTCTGCCGATCAGAAGCTGCCTTCAAACGCTAACAAATGAGCTTCACCTTCTCGGTGGTTCCTTTCAACAAAGCCGGCATCGAAACCAACTTCTGACCCGTTTCAGCCCAACAAAGAGGAGTCCTACACTTCCTCCCATACAAAGCCTCATAAGGTGCCATTTGAATACTTGTCTGATAACTATTGTTATAAGCAAACTCAACCAAAGGCAAAAGCTTCTCCCAAGAGCCCTGAAACTCAATCACGCAGCACCTCAACATATCCTCCAAAATCTGGATAACACGCTCAGACTGACCATCCGACTGAGGATGATAGGATGTACTGAAATTCAACCTCGTACCCAGAGCTTGATGCAAAACTGCCAGAAACGCGATGTGAACCTCGGATCCCTATCCGACACAATCGACTTAGGCACACCATGCAGCCGCACAATATCAGCAATGTACAGCTTCGCAAGCCTATCCAAAGAAAACGTAGTATGCACAGGCAAGAAATGCGCACACTTCGTCAGGCGATCCACAATCACCCACACCGAATTCTTCTTCGATGGTGACAAGGGTAAACCAGATACAAAATCCATGGTAACCCTTTCCCACTTCCACTCAGGGATTCACAACGGTTGCAACAACCCTGAAGGAAACTGATGCTCAGCCTTAACTCGCTGACACACCATACACCTGCTGACAAACTCCGCAACATCCTTTTTCAAACCCACCCAATAGTACTCATCACGAAGATCTCGATACATCTTAGTACTACCTGGGAGCATAGCAAAAGGACTACTATGACCTTCAGTCAGAATAGCACGCCTCAACTCAACATCATTGGGCACTACTATCCGACTCCCAAAACACAACACTCCATCATCATTAAAGCAGAAATCCGAAGGTCTACCCTCCGCGATATCCTGTACATGAGACACCAAGGAATCATCCAGCAACTGCTTTTCCTTGATCAACTGAACCAAGGATGGTTTCACTTGCAACTCAGCTACAAGACCACCATCACGCGATATACTCAAACTGGCAAACATAGCCCTCAGCTCAACAGCTACCTTCCTACTCAAGGCATCCGCTACAACATTAGCCTTTCCAGGGTGATACTCAATCGTCAAATCATAATCCTTGAGCAACTCCACCCAACGTCGCTGCCTGAGATTCAACTCCTTCTGAGACATCAGATACTTCAAACTCTTGTGATCCGTGTACACAGTACACTTCTCACCATACAGGTAATGTCTCCAGATCTTCAGAGCAAAAACCACTGCAGCCAACTCAATGTCATGCGTAGGATAATTGCGCTCATGCACCTTCAACTGCCGCGATGCATAGGCTACCACCTTACCCTCTTGCATCAACACACGTCCCAAACCAACATAGGACGCATCGTTATACACCACAACAAACTTGTCCAGGTATTCATGAAACACACGATTCATCATGTCCATGAAAGTAGCAGGAGCATTTGTCAAAACAAACGGCATCACAAGGAACTCATAATGCCCATACCTTGTCCTGAAAGCTGTCTTAGGCACATCCACATCCTTCACCTTCAACTGGTAATACCCTGACCTCAAGTCAATCTTAGAGAACACAGCAGCTCCCCGAAATTGATCAAAGAGATCATCAATTCTCGGCAAAGGATATCGATTCTTGATAGTCAACTTGTTCAGCTGACGGTAATCAATGCACATTCTCATAGTGCCATCCTTCTTCTTCACGAACAAGACCGGTGCACCCCAAGGCGACACACTCGGCCGAATGAAACCCCGATCAAGCAGCTCTTGCAACTGCGTCTTCAGCTCTTTCAGCTCCTTAGGTGCCATTCTATAGGGAGTAATGGACACAGGAGTTGTATTCTCATACAGCTCAATTCCAAACTCCACCTCGCGGTTAGGAGGTAAACCAGGCAACTCCTCAGGAAACTCCTTCACAACCCTGATATCTTGCACACGCAACTTCTTAGAGCTAGGATTCATCACAAAAGCTAGGTAAGCCTCACAACCTTGCCTCAGCATCCGGCTTGCCTCCAACGTAGACACCACATTGGCAAGAAACTTCACATTCTCACCAACCACAACAACTTCATAATCATCCGCAAGCTTCAGCGAAACACGCTTATTCTCACAATCCACCACAGCACGATGCTCAGCAAGCCAATCCATACCAAAGATTACATCAAAACCATAGAATGGTAACTCCATAAAGTCAACATGGAAAACATGTTCTTCAACAACCAAAGGACACCTTCTATACAGCTTTCGAGTCACAACAGTCTCACCAAAAGAACTAGTGACACGCATACCAACATCCAAAGACTCAACAGGCAAACCAAGCAATTCAGCATGCTCACGTAATATGTAAGAGTGCGTAGATCCAGAATCAATCAAGGAAAGTAATGACAAGGATTGCAGAGTAAAAGTACCTACGATCACATCCGCATCATTCCTCCCCTCACGCTGAGCAAACACTCTAGCCTGTCCGCCACCCTCTGGCTGTACAGCTACAACATGAGCTACACCTCGGCCACCTTCCTCTCTCCGCTGAAAATTACCACGGCCGTGCCCACGACCTCTCTGTGCCGCTGCAACAATAGGAGCACGAACTTGGCCACCAGCCAACATAGGACAATCACGCCTCAAATGATCCGAAGATCCACAGTTCCAGCAACCATTACCAGCTGCCGCAACAGGAGCTTGCACTTCCCTCACAGCACGAGGACAATCACGTTTCATGTGGCCATGCGAACCACATATCCAACAAACACTCGGATCAACTCTAGCGTTGCCTCCCCATGCAGGTGCTCCACCACCTCGCTTAGCCGAGGACTGATACTTCTGATCATGTCCCCTCTTGTTCCGTCCACCACCGGAACTATATTCAGCTGCCCGCTTAACAGCACTTGCTCCAGCACCTCTAGCAGATAATCCCAAGTTCATCTCAATATCCTTGGCTCGGCCTACCAACACATCAAAATCATCATACTCGGTAGCCAGCACATACATCTTCACATCCGTCACTAAGCCATAACGGAACCTTTCACACCTCGCTCGCTCATCCGGAACAAGCTCAGGTGCATATTGACTGAGTCGAACAAACTGTACTTCATACTCAGCCACCATCATGCTCCCTTGGGTAAGAGACATGAACTCCCTCTTTTTCTCATCTAGGTACCTCACACCCAGATACCTTCTCTTGAACACATTCTGAAAGAATGTCCAAGTCACATCAGCTTCTGCCATCCCAGCAATAGTGGTTGTCCACCACGTATATGCATCCTTCTGCAGCAAGGACACAACACAGCCAAGCTTCTGCACATCAGTGCAACTCATCTGTCCCAAGATTCTCTTGGTACTCTCTAACCAAGCCTCAGAACCTTCAGCAGACATACCCCTGAACTCAGTCCCTCCCAGACTGCGCAAACGCTCCAAAGGTAGTCTAACTCCAGCATCTTCCTGATGCCCAGCTCCACGAGCTCCAGCTACCGCTGCTTGAAAAGCACCAGCTATAGCTTGAATTAACACCGTCATGTCAAGAACAGCTTGCCCCTGACCAGCCTCAGGTCCAACAGCCTCAGCACCAGCTGCAGCTCCAGCTTCTTTAGCCCCAGCACCACCACCACCAGGTGGAGGAGGTAAAACCGCACTCTCAACATTCTCCTCATTTTCATTCTCATTCTGAGCCGTAGCTCGCACATTACTCCTCAACTCTCTACGAGGTGCCATACTATGAATATGCAATCACAATGCAAATAAACAAAGTCAGGCCCAGCAAGGTAAGCAATCCAAGTACTCAAGCTCATTTCCAATTAAAATCAACATCATTTCATTAGCTTTGATTTGGCAATGGGTACCCACAACATGCTTCATCACAGCATACATCTCACTTGCAACATACACGCAATTTACTCAACATGCTTTAACCCAACAAGCATACAAGGCATACATACTTTAAACATTCACATATACATTCCCAAATACTCGAGAACTCAGCTCTGATACCACCAAATGTAACCCCCTTAACCCGGCCTAGACGGTTGACCCGAATTAAGAAGATTACACGGGGAAAACCAAAGTCAACCCGAAAGTCAACCTTGATTAACGACCCTTTTTTTTCTTTTTAAACTTGTCTAGATACACATTAACCCTAGTTGTGATCAAACAAACAACATACTCAAAGAACATAAACATCAGAGATCAAACAGGGACCCAATTGAACAAATTACAACTTTAGGGACCAATTTGTAAATTCTGATAATTATAAGGACTTCATCCAAATTAAAGTTACCAGCTTGAAATTAATCATGTTTCATGCTTCACTGTCAAATTTCAGCTCAAACGGACATCCCAAACTCATACAATTGCACAAACAAGAATCGGGACCAAAATGCAAACATTCTGAAACATATAACTACCAATGTCTGCCCCCAACGGTCATGCGTTCCGAAACGGGAGACAGCCCGTTCCGAAACGCGGGGCCGTTCCGCAACGCGTACCGAAACAAGGGTTGGCAGTGGCCTTTCCGTTTCGGAACGGTGTCCCCCGTTTCGGACGCCTGGGCTACATCGAGGCACCCGTTCCGAAACGGTAGGCACTGTTCCGATACGGCCTGCACAAAATGCAAAAATTTGCTTGCTTAAACACACAATTGACCAACCAAACATGCTACAAAGCTATCAAACTTTACCAGCAACTCATACAACATATAAGGGACATAATTGCAACATCAATTCGACATCATGGCATCAATTATGAAAAGCCCCAAATCTAAAGACATGCTTCCTACACAAGAAAACCATTCAAGCATAAAACCTCCAAATCAAACACATAATGGCCAATTACAAAAAACAACATTAACAACAACATAAATCCAACTTAGGGAGTCCAAAACATCTCTCAACACAACAACATAGGTCCCCCATTGCCAAATGCCAAAAGCTAAAAATGTTTAAGAAAACCTTTCCATACTTGAGCTCAACTTCCACTTGATTGCTTGCCTTCCTTGCTGCCCTCAATGCACCTTAATGCTCTGCATTATTGGTTTACGAAAAGAGAGAGAGCGTAAGCAAAAGCTTAGTGAGGAATGCTCATTAAAACCACACAATAATGCATTTATAAAACACTTTTATAAATCATACTTCAAGCAACATTTAAACATGCTCTCAAGCAATCTTAACCAAGCATCTCATGCTTCATATCATAACATGTCATATTGGCCACAAGTGATAATTACCATCTTTTAACAAGATCAACATAAGACTCACACATGGACTTTTAAACACCATTGTGATCTTATCCCCATGGACTTTTAAACACCATGGCCCATGGACTTTTAAACACCATGGCAAGGACCACACAAGGACTTTTAAACACCTTTGTGTCCTTAACAAGTTTCACCTCAAGGAATTTTAAACACCTTGACCCCAAGGACTTTTAAACACCTTGGCCCATGGACTTTTAAACACCATGGCAAGGACCACACAAGGACTTTTAAACACCTTTGTGTCCTTAACAAGTTTCACTTCAAGGAGTTTTAAACACCTTGACCCCAAGGACTTTTAAACACCTTGGCCCATGGACTTTTAAACACCATGACATGAATCACCCCAAGGACTTTTAAACACCTTGGCCCCAAGGACTTTTAACCACCTTGGAAAGGACCACACAAGGACTTTTAAACACCTTTGTGTCCGTAACAAGAACCATCCAAGGACTTTTAACCACCTTGATGTTCTTAAGTAAACTAGGCTCACTCAAGGACTTTTAACCACCTTGGTGACCTTAACCTTTTCAAAACATCACTTGCCAATATACATCATTTATCATCAATAATCCACTGTTTTAAAGCATTTAACCAAGCCATAAACAACATGCATCTTTAAGCATTAAACCACATTTAAACAATGTTCAAAAGCAAGGAACTCTAACCTTGAGCTTCCTTAAACACATGGCTTATAATCTCAGCAAACAAACATGCTAGATATGATTTAAAAACAGAATTTAAACATGCAACAAACACATTGCACCCAACCATCACATGGTTCCTCATCAAGAGAGTTTTTCCGAAAACTTACTCTTGAGCTTAGCAAAGTTGTTTAGACTTAGACTAAGCTCCCAAACCTCCAAAACATTGGTTTCAAAGCCAAAACCCAAAATCCACTCACCGATTCCGTTTCGCTTCTTGCCGAAACACCAAATCAAGCTTCCAGATCACCACCACTTGGATCCAAAGATGACTCCCCTGTTTTAACACATCAAAATAGTAGATTAATGCATCATCATGCATTAATAGCTTCAATGAAAGCACCTAAACTCGCTGCTCTCATCCACACTCCATTTTCGGCCACCAAACACAACCGAAAATGCATCTAAACAACTCCTCAACAAAGCCCAGCCATAAACCATCAAAACTAAGCATCCTTAAACATCATTGAACATCTAAAAAGGACCTAACAACATCCTTATACCTCCAGCAACAACAGATCCACAAGATCACCCAAAAACAACCAAGAATCACAAGCCAAACTTAGGAAATTCAACCTATCCGGGATTGCATTAATCAAAACTCAATTTCCAATCAAATTAACATTCATTTATCAGCAAATTAACACCTTAAAACACCGCTTTAACAGATCCAACGAAAATTCACCAAAATCAATCAAATCTTGCATTTAAAAGCCAAGATCCATAACACAACCTTAAAACCATTTATAAAACACAATTTAAGGATTGAGAACTTGGGAATTTCAGTAAAGAACTTAGAGTTCAGAGGAGAAGGACGTTCTTACCTCCAAACTTGAGTTTCTCCCTTTTAGAATCAAGTTTTCTTGAAAATCCACTTAGCAAATGGTGAGGTTTTGTTGTAGAGATGATTAGCAATCAAAAGGTAATTGAAAAGATGAATTTAGGTGACAAAATCAGAGAGAAAAGCTCTGGAGAAAAGGTGTTTGGCTTGAGAGAAAATGAGAGAAAATAGTTGAGAGAAAAGTAAGTTAAAACTAAAATATCTTCCCTCCACTTTGTTTATATTTAAAACCTTTTAATTAATCATTTAATATATTTAGAAAATCTGGAGAAACTCCCATTGGGTAAATAGCTCCTTAAAGATTCAAAGTTTCAATCCTTTTTAAAACAGTCTCACAGTTTTCAAAAATTACATTTTGGTCACTAGCCCAAAATGTCACCCTTCCAAACCTCATTTTGCAAAATTGATTTCACAGTTCACTTATATGTATTAAAAGAGGATTTTAGAACATTTTTCCATATTTTTAATGCAACCCGAACTAGGTTTTCCTAATTTCACCTTTTTAGATTCGACAGCACTTTGACCGAACCGGTCAACGCCCAAAACTTCTAAGCCCAAAACCGGGGCGTTACATGAACCAACAAAGGATTCACTTGCAACTCAGCTATCAATCCACCATCACGCGACACACTCAATCGCGCAAACATGGCTCTCAATTCCACAGCTACCTTCATGCTCAAAGCATCGGCCACAACATTGGCCTTACCATGGTGATATTCTACCGTCAAGTTGTAATCTATAAGCAACTACAACCATCTTCGCTGCCTAAGATTCCTCCAAATTGTCAAACCAAACACAATCACAACAAGCTTAAGATCATGAGTAGGATAGTTACGCTCGTGCACTTTCAATTGTCTTGATGCATACGCCACAACCTTCCCACCTTGTGTTAACACATAAGCAAAACCAACATACAATGCATCACTATAAACCACAAACTCCTTACACAACTCAGGTTGAATTAAGATGGGAACTTGCGTCAAAGCTTCCTTCAACCTCTCGAATTCCTGTCGTCTAACATCCGTCCACTCAAAGAGAACATTTATTTGCAACAACTTGGTTAACGAAGTAGCAATCTTAGAGAAACCATCTACAAACCTTCTATAGTAACCCACAAAACCAAGGAAACTACGAACTTCTATCACCGATTTAGGCACCTTCCAATTCATCACTGACACTATGGATTTGGGCACACCGTGCAAACACACAATCTCAGCAATATACAACTCCGCTAACTTATCCAACATATACATAGTATGCACAAGAAATGTGCACACTTCATAAGACGATCCATAATCACTCATACAGAGTTCTTCTTAGATGGTGTCAAAGGCAGACCAGACACAAAATACATCGTAATCCTTTCCTATTCCCACTCTGGTATCCTCAAAGGTTGTAAAAAACCGGAAGGAAACTGATGCTCTGCCTTCACACGCTGGCAAACCATACACTTGCTTACAAAACCAGGGACATCCTTTATCAACCCTACCCAATAGTACTCATCCTTCAAGCCACTATACATCTTAGTACTACCAGGTGCATAGCAAAAGGACTTCTATGAGCCTCAGTCAAGATAGTGCGCCTCAACTCAACATATTCTGGCACAACTATTCGACTTTTGAAACATAGAACTCCATCATCAATAAAGCATAAGTCTATTGCCTTACCATCAGCTATGTCCTGAACATGAGGTACCAACAAATCATCCAACAAATGCTTCTCCTTAATCAACATAAATCAAGGAAGGTTTCACTTGCAACTCGGCTATTAAGCCACCATCACACGATATACTCAACCGAGCAAACATAGCTCTCAGCTACCTTCCTACTCAAAGCATCAGCCCCATCATTGGCCCTTCTCGGAAGATACTCAATGGTCATATCATAATCCTTAAGCAACTCTAACCATATTCGTGCCTAAGATTCAACTCCTTCTAAGACATAAGATACTTCAAACTCTTATTGTAACGCCCCGGTTTTGGGCTTAGGAGTGTTGGGCGTTGACCGGTTTGGTCAAAGTGTTGTTCGAATCTAAGAGGGTGAATTTAGGAAAGCCTAGTTCGGGTTGCATTAAAAATATGGGAAAATGTTCTAAAATCATCTTTTAATATATATAAGTGAACTGTGAAATCAATTTTGAAAAATGAGGTTTGGAAGGGTGACATTTTGGCTAGTGACCAAAATGTAATTTTTGAAAGTTGCGTGACTGTTTTATAAAGGATTGAAACTTTGAATCTTTAAGGAGCTATTTACCCAAAGGGAGTTTCTCTAGATTTTTCTAAGATATTTTAATGATTAATTCTGATTTTCAAGCTAAAGAAAAGTGGAGGGAAAATCATTTTTGGCTATTTTGTAACTAATTTCTCATATTTTCCAATTTTTCTTTTCTCTCATTTTCTCTCAACCCAAACACTTTCTCTCCAGAGATTTCCTTCTGATTTTGTCACTCATTTCTCTCTTTTCAATCTTCTTTTGATTTCTAATCATCACATCAACAAAACCTCTCAATTTGCAAGTTGATTCTTCAAGCTTTTTGGCTCTAAAAGAGGAGAAACTCAAGTTTGGAGGTAAGAACGTCCTTCTCCTCTGAACTTCAAGTTCTTTAATGAAATTCCTAAGTTCTCAATCCTTAATTGATGTTTTATAAATGGCTTTTAAGATTGTTTAATGGATCTTGGCTTAAAATGCAAGATTTGGTGTGTTTTTGATGAAATTTCGTTGGATCTGTTTAAGCAGTGTTTTAAGGTGTTAAAATGATGATTAATGAATGTTAATTTGATAAGGAATTGAGTTTTGATTAATGCAATCCCGGATAGGTTGAATTTCCTAAGTTTAGCTTATGATTCTTGGTTGTTTTTGAGGTGATCTTGTGGATCTGGTGTTGCTGGGGGTATAAGGGTGTTGTTAGGTTCTTTTTAGATGTTAAAGGATATTAAAGGATGTTAGGTTTTGATGGTTAATGGCTGGGCTTTGTTGAGAAGTGGTTTGGATGCATTTTCGGTTGTGTTTGGTGGCCGAAAATGGAGTGTGGATGAGAGAAGCGAGTTTAGGTGCTTTCATTGAAGCAATTAATGCATGATGATGCATTAACCTACTGTTTTAATGTGTTAAAACAGGGGAGTCATCTTTGGATCCAAGTGATGGTGATTCGGAGGCTTGATTTGGTGCTTCGGCAAGAGGCGAAGTGGAATCGGTGAGTGAAATTGGGTTTTCGGCTTTGAAACCAATGTCTTGGGAGCTTAGTTTAAGTCTAAACCACTTTGCTAAGCTCAAGTGTAAGTTTTCGGAAATACTCTCTAGTGGTGGCCATGATTTGATTGTTGTGCAATGTGGTTTATTGCATGTTTTAAATTCTGTTTGAAAGCATGATTTAGCATGGTTAATGCTGTTTTTGTAAGCCATATGTTGAAGGAAGCTCAAGGTAAGAGTTCCTTGTTTTTGAACATTGATTAAATGTGGTTTGATGCTTTTAAATGCATGATGAATATGGCTTGGTTTAATGCTTTAAAACAGTGGATAACTTGATGATAATGATGTATATTGGCAAGTGATGTTTTGTAAAGGTTAAGGTCACTAAGGTGGTTAAAAGTCCTTGAGTGAGCCTTGTTTACTTAAGAACATCAAGGTGGTTAAAAGTCCTTGGATGATTCTTGTTACGGACACAAAGGTGTTTAAAAGTCCTTGTGTGATCCTTTCCAAGGTGTTTTAAAGTCCTTGGGGTCAAGGTGTTTAAAAGTCCTTGAGGTGATTTATATCATGGTGTTTAAAAGTCCATGGCCAAGGTGTTTAAAAGTCCTTGGGGTCAAGGTGTTTAAAAGTCCTTGATGTGAAACTTGATACGGACACAAAGGTGGTTAAAAGTCCTTGTGTGGTCCTTTCTATGGTGTTTAAAAGTCCATAGGCCAAGGTGTTTAAAAGTCCTTGGGGCCAAGGTGTTTAAAAGTCCTTGGGGTGAAAGTTGATGAACTTGTTTTTAAAGAAATGAAATGTATCACTTGTGGCCAATATGACTTGTAATGATATGAAGCATGAGATGCTTGTTTAAAGATTGCTTTTGAGCATGTGTAAATGATGATTTGAAGCATGATTTATAAAGTGTTTTATAAATGCATTATTGAATGGTTTATTGAGCATTCCTCACTAAGCTTTTGCTTACGCTCTCTCTTTGTTTTCTCAAATCAACAATGCAGAACATTAGAGTACTTTGAGAGCAGCAAGGAAGGCAAGCATTCAAGTGGAAGTAAAGCTCAAACGGGAGGGACCGTTCCGAAACGGATAGGCTACTGTCTGCCCTCGTTTCGGTACGCATTGCGGAACGGCCCCGCGTTTCGAAACGGGCTGTCTCCCGTTTCGGAACGGGTGACCGTTAGGGGCTGACATTGGCAGTTAAATGTTTTGAAATGTTTGCATTTTGGTCCTGAACCTTGTTGTGCAATTGTATGAGTTTGGGAAGTCCTCTTGAGCTGAAATTTCACAGAGAAGCATGAAACCTGATTAATTTCAAGTTGGTAACTTTAATTTGGGTGAAGTCCTTATAATTATCAGAAATTACAATTTGGTCCCTAAAGTTGTAATTTGTTCAATTGGGTCCCTGTTTGATCTCTGATGTTTATGATCTTTGAGTATGCTGTTGTATGATCATATCTAAGGATTAATATGCATCTAGACAAGCTTAAAAAGAAAAAAAGGGTCGTTAATCAAGGTTGACTTTCTGGTTGACTTTGGTTTTCCCCGTGTGACTTTCTTAATTCGGGTCAACCGTCTAGGCCAGGTTAAGGGGGTTACATTTGGTGGTATCAGAGCTGAGTTCTCGAGTAATTGGGGATGAATGTGTGCATGATTGAAGTATGTATGCCTTGTATGCTTGTTGATCGAAAGCATGTTTAGTGGCTTGTGATTTGGATGCAATTGAGATGTATGCTGTGATGTAGCATGTTGTGGGTACCCATTGCCAAATAAAAGCTAATGAAATGGTGTTGATTTTGAATGAAATTGAGCTTGAATACTTGGATTGCTTACCTTGCTGGGCCTGACTTCGTTTTATTTGTATTGTGATTGCATGGTAAAAGTATGGCACCACGTAGAGAGTTACGAGGTAATGTGCGAGCTACAGCTCCTAATGAGAACGAGAATGAGGAAAACACGGGTAGTGCGGTGTTACCTCCTCCTCCACCTGGTGGTGGTGCTGAGGGTGGAAGAGCTGAAGCTGCAGCTGGTGCTGGAGCTGCTGGACCAGAGGTTGGTCAGGGGCAAGCTATGCCTGATATGTCTATGTTGGTACAAGATATTGCGGGTGCTTTCCGAGCAGCAGTAGCTGGAGCTCAAGGAGCTGGGAATCAGGGAGATGCTGGTGTTAGACTACCTTTGGAGCGTCTGCGCAGTCTTGGTGGGACTGAGTTTAGGGGTATGTCTGCTGAGAGTTCTGAAGCTTGGCTAGAGAGTACCAAGCGAATCTTGGGTCAGATGAGCTGCACGGATGTGCAAAAGCTGGGTTGTGTTGTGTCCTTGCTTCAGGACGATGCGTATACGTGGTGGACGACCACCATAGCTGGGATGGCTGAAGCTGATGTGACTTGGACATTCTTCCAGAGTGTGTTCAAGCGGAGATATCTTGGTGTTAGATATCTTGATGAGAAGAAGCGTGAATTCATGTCTCTTACCCAAGGGAGCATGAGTGTGGCTGAGTATGAAGTGCAGTTTGTGCGACTCAGTCAGTATGCACCTGAGCTGGTACCTGATGAGCGGGCAAGGTGCGAGAGGTTCCGTTATGGCTTAGTGACGAATGTGAAAATGTATGTGCTGGCCACCGAGTATGATGATTTTGATGTGTTGGTGGGCCGAGCCAAAGACATTGAGATGAACTTGGGTTTATCTGCGAAGGGTGCTGGTAAGAGAGCTGCTGAGTATAGTTCCGGTGGTGGACGGAACAAGAGGGGACGTGATCAGAAGTATCAGTCTTCAGCTAAGAGAGGTGGTGGTGCACCTGCTAGAGGAGGCAATGCTAGAGCTGATCCGAGTGCTTGTTGGATCTGTGGTTCACGTAGTCACATGAAACGTGACTGTCCTCGTGCTGTGAGAGAGGTGCAAGCTCCTGTTGCGGCAGCTGGTAATGGGTGCTGGAATTGTGGATCCGCAGACCATTTGAGGCGAGATTGTCCTAGGTTGGCTGGTGATCAGGTGCGTGCTCCTGTTGTTGCTGCACCGCAGAGAGGTCGTGGGCGCGGCCGTGGTAATTTCCAGAGGAGGGAGGAAGGTGGCCGAGGAGTAGCTCATGTTGTGGCTATTCAGCCGGAGGGTGGAGGACAAGCAAGGGTGTATGCTCAGAGGGAAGGGAGGAATGATGCAGATGTGATTGCAGGAACATTTACTTTGCAGTCCTTGTCATTGCTTTCTTTGATAGATTCTGGATCTACGCATTCATACATTTTGCGTGAGCATGCTGAATTGCTTGATTTGCCTGTTGAGTCTTTGGATGTTGGTGTTCGTGTCACTAGTTCTTTTGGTGAGACTGTTGTGACTCGGAAGCTTTATAGAGGGTGTCCCTTGGTTGTTCAAGAACATGTTTTTCATGTTGATCTTATGGAGTTACCTTTTTATGGCTTTGATGTAATCCTTGGTATGGATTGGCTTGCTGAGCATCGTGCTGTTGTGGATTGTGAAAGTAAGCAAGTTTCGCTTAAGCTTGCGGATGATTATGAAGTTGTTGTGGTTGGTGAGAATGTGAAGTTTCTTGCCAATGTGGTGTCTACCTTGGAGGCGAGCAGGATGCTGAGGCAAGGTTGCGAAGCCTATCTAGCTTTTGTGATAAATCCTAGCTCTAAAGAGTTGAGGGTGCAAGATATCAGAGTTGTGAAGGAGTTTCCTGGTGTTTTTCCTGAGGAGTTGCCTGGGTTACCTCCTAACCGCGAGGTGGAGTTTGGAATTGAGCTGTATGAGAATACAACTCTTGTGTCCATTACTCCCTATAAAATGGCACCTAAGGAGCTGAAAGAGTTGAAGACGCAGTTGCAAGAGTTGCTTGATCGTGGTTTCATCCGGCCGAGTGTGTCACCTTGGGGAGCACCGGTCTTGTTTGTGAAGAAGAAGGATGGCACTATGAGAATGTGCATTGATTACCGTCAGCTGAACAAGTTGACTATCAAGAATCGGTATCCTTTGCCGAGAATTGATGATCTCTTTGATCAATTTCGGGGAGCTGCTGTATTCTCTAAGATTGACTTGAGGTCAGGGTATTATCAGTTGAAGGTGAAGGATGTGGATGTGCCTAAGACAGCTTTCAGGACAAGGTATGGGCATTATGAGTTCCTTGTGATGCCGTTTGGGTTGACAAATGCTCATGTTGCTTTCATGGACATGATGAATCGTGTGTTTCATGAATACCTGGACAAGTTTGTTGTTGTATTCATTGACGATATTCTTGTGTACTCGCGTACTGAGGAGGAGCATGAAGAGCATTTGAGGATTGTTTTGCAGGCTTTGTCGGAGAATCAGCTTTATGCTAAGCTGAGCAAGTGTGAGTTCTGGCTTAAGGAAGTGGTGTTCCTTGGGCATGTGGTCTCAGCTGAGGGGATCCGTGTTGATCCTCAGAAGATTGAGGCGGTGATGAACTGGAAGGTTCCTAAGTCTGTTCATGAGGTCCGTAGTTTCCTTTGTTTGGCGGGATACTACCGTAGGTTTGTGGATGGTTTTTCCAAGATTGCTGCTCCTTTGACGAAGCTGTTGCAAAAGGATGTTAAGTATGAGTGGACGGAAGCGAGACAGCAGGCTTTTGAGAAGCTTAAGGCGGCTTTAACGCAAGCTCCTATCTTGGTTCAGCCTGAATCAGGGAAAGAGTTTGTGGTTTACAGTGATGCATCCTATGTTGGTTTGGGGTGTGTGCTGATGCAGGAGGGTAAGGTGGTGGCTTATGCATCACGGCAGTTGAAGGTGCATGAGCGCAATTACCCTACGCATGATATTGAGCTGGCTGCAGTGGTTTTTGCTCTGAAGATCTGGAGACATTATCTGTATGGTGAGAAGTGTACTGTGTACACAGATCACAAGAGTTTGAGGTATCTGATGTCTCAGAAGGAGTTGAATCTTAGGCAGCGACGTTGGTTGGAGTTGCTCAAGGATTATGATCTGACGATTGAGTATCATCCTGGAAAAGCTAATGTTGTTGCGGATGCCTTGAGTAGGAAAGTAGCTGTTGAGCTGAGGGCTATGTTTGCTAGCTTGAGCATATCGCAAGATGGTGGTCTTGTTGCTGAGTTGCAGGTGAAACCATCTTTGGTTCAGTTGATCAAGGATAAGCAGTTGCTGGATGATTCCTTGGTGTCTCATGTTCAGGATATCGCGGAGGGTAGACCTTCAGATTTCTGCTTTAATGATGATGGTGTGTTGTGTTTTGGGAGTCGGATAGTAGTGCCTGCTGATGCTGAGTTGAGGCGTGCTATTCTGACTGAAGGTCATAGTGGTCCTTTTGCTATGCACCCTGGTAGTACCAAGATGTATCGTGATCTTCGTGATGAGTACTACTGGGTGGGTTTGAAGAAAGATGTTGCGGAGTTTGTTAGCAAGTGTATGATATGTCAGCGAGTTAAGGCTGAACATCAGTTTCCTTCAGGGTTGTTGCAACCGTTGAAAATCCCTGAGTGGAAGTGGGAAAGGGTTACCATGGATTTTGTATCTGGTTTACCTTTGTCTCCCTCGAAGAAGAATTCGGTGTGGGTAATTGTGGATCGCCTAACGAAGTGTGCGCATTTCTTGCCTGTGCATACCACGTTTTCTTTGGATAAGTTGGTAGAGCTGTACATTGCTGAGATTGTGCGGCTGCATGGTGTGCCTAAGTCGATTGTGTCGGATAGCGATCCGAGGTTCACATCGCGTTTCTGGCAGTGTTTGCATCAAGCTCTGGGTACAAGGTTGCATTTCAGTACATCCTATCATCCTCAGTCGGATGGTCAGTCTGAGCGAGTTATCCAGATTTTGGAGGATACGCTGAGGTGCTGCGTGATTGAGTTCCAAGGTTCTTGGGAGAAGCATCTGCCTTTGGTTGAGTTTGCTTATAACAACAGCTATCAGGCAAGTATACAGATGGCACCTTATGAGGCTTTGTAGGGGAGGAAGTGTAGGACTCCTCTTTGTTGGGCTGAAACTGGTCAAAAGTTGGTTTCGATGCCGGCTCTGTTGAAAGGGACCACCGAGAAGGTAAAGCTCATTTGTGAGCTGTTGAAGGCTGCCTCTGATCGGCAAAAGTCTTACGCGGATTTGAAGCGTAAGGAGATAGAGTATGCGGTGGGTGACCGTGTGTTCCTGAAGGTTTCGCCTTGGAAAAAGGTGATGAGGTTTGGCCGGAAGGGCAAGTTGAGCCCTAGGTACATTGGGCCATATGAGGTGGTTGAGCGTGTGGGTCCTGTTGCGTATCGGTTGAGGTTACCTCAGGAGTTGGAGAACATTCATGATGTGTTCCATGTCTCTATGCTCCGGAGGTATAGAACTGATCCTTCGCATGTGATGCCTGTGGAGGAAGTGGTTTTGAATCCGGATTTGACCTATGATGAGGAACCGGTGAAGGTTCTGGATTCGGATAGCAAGGTTCTTCGTGGAAAGACCATTGAGTTGGTGAAGGTGCTGTGGAAGCATCGAGGTGTTGAGGAAGCCACGTGGGAGCGGAAGGAAGACATGCTGAAGCAGTTTCCTTATCTCTTTCCTTCAGGTAAATTTCGGGGACGAAATTTCTTAAGGGGGGAGAGTTGTAACGCCCCGGTTTTGGGCTTAGGAGTTTTGGGTGTTGACCGGTTTGGTCAAAGTGCTGTTCGAATCTAAGAGGGTGAATTTAGGAAAGCCTAGTTCGGGTTGCATTAAAAATATGGAAAAATGTTCTAAAATCATCTTTTAATATATATAAGTGAACTGTGAAATCAATTTTGAAAAATGAGGTTTGGAAGGTTGACATTTTGGCTAGTGACCAAAATGTAATTTTTGAAAGTTGCGTGACTGTTTTATAAAGGATTGAAACTTTGAATCTTTAAGGAGCTATTTACCCAAAGGGAGTTTCTCCAGATTTTTCTAAGATATTTTAATGATTAATTCTGATTTTCAAGCTAAAGAAAAGTGGAGGGAAAATCATTTTTGGCTATTTTGTAACTAATTTCTCATATTTTCCAATTTTTCTTTTCTATCATTTTCTCTCAACCCAAACAATTTCAATCCAGAGATTTCCTTCTGATTTTGTCACTCATTTCTCTCTTTCCAATCTTCTTTTGATTTCTAATCATCACATCAACAAAACCTCTCAATTTGCAAGTTGATTCTTCAAGCTTTTTGGCTCTAAAAGAGGAGAAACTCAAGTTTGGAGGTAAGAACGTCCTTCTCCTCTGAACTTTAAGTTCTTTAATGAAATTCCTAAGTTCTCAATCCTTAATTGATGTTTTATAAATGGCTTTTAAGATTGTTTAATGGATCTTGGCTTAAAATGCAAGATTTGGTGTGTTTTTGATGAAATTTCGTTGGATCTGTTTAAGCAGTGTTTTAAGGTGTTAAAATGATGATTAATGAATGTTAATTTGATAAGGAATTGAGTTTTGATTAATGCAATCACGGATAGGTTGAATTTCCTATGTTTAGCTTATGATTCTTGGTTGTTTTTGAGGTGATCTTGTGGATCTGGTGTTGCTGGGGTATAAGGGTGTTGTTAGGTTCTTTTTAGATGTTAAATGATGTTAAAGGATGTTAGGTTTTGATGGTTAATGGCTGGGCTTTGTTGAGAAGTGGTTTGGATGCATTTTCGGTTGTGTTTGATGGCTGAAAATGGAGTGTGGATGAGAGCAGCGAGTTTAGGTGCTTTCATTGAAGCAATTAATGCATGATGATGCATTAACCTACTGTTTTAATGTGTTAAAACAGGGGAGTCATCTTTGGATCCAAGTGGTGGTGATTCGGAGGCTTGATTTGGTGCTTCGGCAAGAGGCGAAGTGGAATCGGTGAGTGAAATTGGGTTTTCGGCTTTGAAACCAATGTCTTGGGAGCTTAGTTTAAGTCTAAACCACTTTGCTAAGCTCAAGTGTAAGTTTTCGGAAATACTCTCTAGTGGTGGCCATGATTTGATTGTTGTGCAATGTGGTTTATTGCATGTTTTAAATTCTGTTTTGAAAGCATGATTTAGCATGGTTAATGCTGTTTTTGTAAGCCATATGTTGAAGGAAGCTCAAGGTAAGAGTTCCTTGTTTTTGAACATTGATTAAATGTGGTTTGATGCTTTTAAATGCATGATGAATATGGCTTGGTTTAATGCTTTAAAACAGTGGATAACTTGATGATAATGATGTATATTGGCAAGTGATGTTTTGTAAAGGTTAAGGTCACTAAGGTGGTTAAAAGTCCTTGAGTGAGCCTTGTTTACTTAAGAACATCAAGGTGGTTAAAAGTCCTTGGATGATTCTTGTTACGGACACAAAGGTGTTTAAAAGTCCTTGTGTGATCCTTTCCAAGGTGTTTAAAAGTCCTTGGGGTCAAGGTGTTTAAAAGTCCTTGAGGTGATTTATATCATGGTGTTTAAAAGTCCATGGCCAAGGTGTTTAAAAGTCCTTGGGGTCAAGGTGTTTAAAAGTCCTTGATGTGAAACTTGATACGGACACAAAGGTGGTTAAAAGTCCTTGTGTGGTCCTTTCTATGGTGTTTAAAAGTCCATAGGCCAAGGTGTTTAAAAGTCCTTGGGGCCAAGGTGTTTAAAAGTCCTTGGGTGAAAGTTGATGAACTTGGTTTTAAAGAAATGAAATGTATCACTTGTGGCCAATATGACTTGTAATGATATGAAGCATGAGATGCTTGTTTAAAGATTGCTTTTGAGCATGTGTAAATGATGATTTGAAGCATGATTTATAAAATGTTTTATAAATGCATTATTGAATGGTTTATTGAGCATTCCTCACTAAGCTTTTGCTTACGCTCTCTCTTTGTTTTCTCAAATCAACAATGCAGAACATTAGAGTACTTTGAGGGCAGCAAGGAAGGCAAGCATTCAAGTGGAAGTAAAGCTCAAAGTATGGAAGGTTTTCTTAAGTACATTTAGCTTTTGGTAATTTGGCAATGGGGGACCTATGTGTATGTTTTGGGAGATGTTTTGAACTCCCCAAGTATGTTTTAGGTTGTTGAGAATGCTGGTTTTTGTAATTGGTCTTTATATGCTTGAATTGGAAGTTTATGCTTGAGTGGTTGCTTGTGTAGGAAGCATGCCTATAGATTTGGGGCTTTCCATATATGCTGATGTTTTGATGAATTGTTGATGCAAGTATGTCTCATATATGTTGAATAGCATGCTGTTAAAGTTTGGTGGTATTTGGAGCATGTTTGGATGTTTTATTGCATGTTTAAGTATGCATTTTGGGGCAATCTGTGCAGGGTGTTTCGGAACAGCACCTACCGTTTCGGAACGGGTGCCTTAAACAAGCCCAGGCGTCCGAAACGGGAGGGACCGTTCCGAAACGGATAGGCTACTGTCTGCCCTCGTTTCGATACGCGTTGCGGAACGGCCCCGCGTTTCGAAACGGGCTGTCTCCCGTTTCGGAACGGGTGACCGTTAGGGGCTGACATTGGCAGTTAAATGTTTTGAAATGTTTGCATTTTGGTCCTGAACCTTGTTGTGCAATTGTATGAGTTTGGGAAGTCCTCTTGAGCTGAAATTTCACAGAGAAGCATGAAACCTGATTAATTTCAAGTTGGTAACTTTAATTTGGGTGAAGTCCTTATAATTATCAGAAATTACAATTTGGTCCCTAAAGTTGTAATTTGTTCAATTGGGTCCCTGTTTGATCTCTGATGTTTATGATCTTTGAGTATGCTGTTGTATGATCATATCTAAGGATTAATATGCATCTAGACAAGTTTAAAAAGAAAAAAAAGGGTCGTTAATCAAGGTTGACTTTCGGGTTGACTTTGGTTTTCCCCGTGTGACTTTCTTAATTCGGGTCAACCGTCTAGGCCGGGTTAAGGGGGTTACACTTATGGTCGGTGTAAACCACACACCTCTCACCATAAAGGTAGTGCCTCCAAATATTCAAATCAAACACAACCGCTGCAACCTCTCACCTATCAACTGCCTAGATGCATAAGCGACAACCTTCCCACCTAGCATCAATACGCAACCCAACCCAACCCAACATAGGATGCAGCACTATAGACTACACACTCTTTACCTGATTCTGGTTGAACCAAGACAGGAGCTTGCGTCAAAGCCTCATTCAACTTCTCGAAAGCTTGTTGCCTAACATCCATCCCCTCAAAGCGAACATTCTTTTGCAACAACTTGGTCAAAGGTGCAACAATCTTAGAAAAACCCTCGACAAACCTTTGGTAATATCCAGTCAACCCAAGGAAACTACGCACCTCCGTCATTGATTTAGGCATCTTCAAACTCATCACTGCCTCAAACTTGTGTGGATCAACCCGAATACCTTTGGCTGACACCACATGTCCAGGAAAACCCACTTCCTTGAGCCAAAACTCACACTTGCTTAGCTTAGCATAAAGCTGATTCTCCAACAGCACTTGTAACACAATTCTCAAATGCCTACCATGATCCTCTCAGTATGCGAGTACACGAGAATCTCATCGATAAACACCACCATGAACTGATCCAGAAACTCATGGAACACGCTATTCATCATATCCATGAACACAGCCGTTGTATTTCTCAATCCAAACGGCATCACTAAGAACTCATAATGGTCGTACCTAGTCCGAAAAGCTGTCTTAGGCACATCCACATCCTTAACCTTTAGCTGATAGTACCCAGACCTCAAATATATCTTTGAAAACACCGAGGCACCACGAAACTTGTCAAACAAATCATCAATCCTCAGCAAATGGTACTTGTTATTAATCATTAATTTGTTCAACTGACGATAATCTATGCACATACGCATTGTACCATCCTTCATTTTCACAAACAAGACTGGCACATCCCAAGGTGAAATACTCGACCTTACGGATCCTTGTTCGAGCAACTTCTAATGTTGCGTCTTCAACTCATTAAGTACCATGCGATAAGGAGCAATAGACACCGGAGTCATATTTTCATACAACTCTATGCCAAACTCAACTTCCCTATTTGGTGGCAATCGAGGCAATTCCTTCGGAAAGACACCTGGAAACTCACACACTGTTCGTATGTCTTGCACACGCAGTCCCTTCGTACCATGATTCATCACATATGCCAAGAAAGCTTCGCAACCCAAATCCATCATTCGACTCGTTTCAAGAGCCGAAATTGCATTAGACAAGAACTTCACGTTCTCGACCACGATTACTACCTCGTAATCATCTACAAGCTTCAGGGTAACTCGCTTAACATCAAAATCCACCACAGCTCGGTACTCAACCAACCAATCCATTCCATGAATCAAATCAAAACCATAAAATGACAGTTCCATAAAGTCAACTGAAAACTCATGACCCTAAATAGATAATGGCCATCCTCTATACAATCTCCTTGTAACAAAAGTCTCACCAAAAGAACTTGTTACTTGCATTCCTACATTTAACATCTCAACATGAATATCAAGGAAATGTGTATGCTTACTCAAGATGTGAGAATGCGTAGATCCAAAATCAATCAAAACTATAAAGGACAAGGATTGCAAGGTGAATGTACCTGCAATCATATCGGTGTCATTGCGTCCCTCGCGATATGCGTAAACCCTCGCGGCACCATCTACCTCTCGCTGAACAACAACCACATGGGCCACACCTCTCTGTCCATCCACTCTCCTCTGAAAGTTGCCACGGCCGCGCCCACAGCCTCTCTGTCGTGCAGCAATTGGCGCACGACCTTGACCACCTCCTGCTAACAGGGGACACTCGCGCCTCATGTGATTAGCAAATCTGTAGTTCAAATAAGCATGAGCCCCAACAACAGGAGCCTGCACCTCACGAGCCGTACGAGGACACTCCTGCCTCAAGTGCTCCTGCGAACCACACATCCAACATGTGTTCTGCTTAACACTCGGCATGTTGCCCTAAGCTGGTGCACCTCGCCTAGCCGCAGGCTGATATCTACGGTCCCGGTTCCTCTTACTCTACCCACCACTAGGGCCAGCATCAGCAACTCTCTTGCCCAAACTAGAACCACCCCTATGCGAGGTTAAACCCAAGCTCTGCTCTATATCTTTGGCTCGAGTCATGAGCACATCAAAATTTGTATAATCAGTCGCTGGAATGAACGTCTTCACGTCCTGCACCAGGCCATACCGAAAACGGTCACAACGATGCCTGTCACACAACACCAACTCCGGAGCATATTGGCTAAGCCATATGAAGTGTACCTCGTACTCAACCACAGTCATGTTCCCTTGAACCAGAGACATGAACTCCCTCTTCTAATCATTCAAGTATCTAACTCAAAGATACTTTCTCTTAAAAGCATACTGAAAGAACATCCAATCCACCTCTTCCAGATCCAATGTCGCGGTCGCAGTCGTTCACCATGTATATGCATTACCATGCAATAACGACACTGCACAACCCAGCTTTCATGCATCATTGCACCCCATCTGATCCAATATCCGGTTCGAGCTGGCCATTCAAGCCTCTGATGCCTCAGGAGATAATCTGCGAAATTCTACTCCTCAAATACCCCTCAAGAGCTCCAATGGCAAACCCACTTGCCCAGTAGTAGGCACTTGTACATGCACTCCGGAAAAACCAGCGTCAAATCTCCCAACACCGGATCAGCCTGTCCGAGTTTCCTTGCTCTGGCTCATCACCCCCAGGTGGTGGTGGCGGAGGAGGAGGTAGATTTCGACCTGGAAGAACCTCGTTCTCTTGGTCACGTTTCCCTTCAGCGGGAGCAACTGCTCCAGATCGTAACTCTTGTCTCGGTCCCATTATGCTAGTTAACATTAAAGCATGAACCAAGAACAAACAAAAGATCAGGCCAGCTCATAACAAGGATCCAAGAATTCCAAAACCAATTTAAAACATTTCACTAGGTAATAAGGCAATGGGCATCCCATTTTTTCCCCTAACATAGCATAAAGCACACAACATGCGTTTAACAACTATCATACACCCAACCATCAAAATTCATCCCAATCAAACATTATAAAACAACTCACGTTTACATTCAATCATCATATATATCACATCACCATCACATACTTAACATTATCATGCTTTAACATTCACCAGTCAAAACATACTTCACCAAAAACACATATTCACTTCACATGTACTTACCAACAACATACCATCATCCCAACCTTTCGTAACCTGGCTCTTATACCACCAAATGTAACCCCCTCCACCTGGCCTAGCCGATAGATCGATCTGAACGGGTCAAATGGGGAATATTGAAGTAAACCGAGAAAGTTTACCTCAATAAACAACCATTTTTCCTTTTTTTATCTTGTCTAGATGCAACTTAATTCCCTATGTGTATACACAAGCAGCGGATAAGACGACCTCACAAACGATCACTGATTATAACCAATTTTGGGTTAGGGACCATTTTATAAATTTGAAAAATTGTAAGGGTTATTACCAAATTTGGGTTACCATCCTTTTATTAAGTTCATTACAAACGTCACTATGAAATCTCAGCTCAAAACGACCACTAGAACTCCTTTAATTAAAAACATGATCAACAAGTACCAAAATGTAAGAAAACATAACTCAGAATAATTCAAAAACTGCTTTAACGATCGGATGTTTCGAAACAGTGAGCCCTATATTAGAACGGTAGTTTCGGAACACAACTGACCTTTTCGATACACGAGTTTGTTTCGAAACCCTTTCAGACTAGTTTCGGAACGAGGATTCACAAAGGCAAAATGTTTCGAAACATGCCTCACCGTATCGAAACACCAAGACCATTTCAAGCCACCATTTCAAAACATGCAAGGGTGTTTCAAAACACATGGGCCTACAATGTTTTAAATGTTGTTTTGACTCGATTTAAACCATCAGAAACCATCCCGACATATGCCCAAACATGTTGGCAACTCAAATATACATCAACCACAAGTTATATGAAGCATAGACATCATCATATCATCGATATCAATAACAAAGAAACTAAAGGCATGTTCCCTAAGTGAAATAAGTACCTAAGGCCAAAATGCAATTCGAAGCATAAATCAAAACATAAAGGACATTTACACAACAAAGTATGCTTGATAAACTTGCACCAAAACAGAAAATACTAAACCAACATCATTCATAGCTTCCGACACCCCCATTACCTTTATTACTCTAGTTCAAAAATTCAACATACTTTTTAAGAGTTTCTTTGAAGGATCCCTTATAGATGCTGCCTCCAAATGCCTAATTATTTGCATTGATGAACAAAGAGAGCATAAGCATACAAGCTTAGTGAGGATTGCTCAAAACAAAAAACATCATCAATGCACAAAACCATATTTCATTTTTTTCCAAAATCATCATGCCTTCTTTAAGAAACCAAGCATTTTATCATCAAAGTCCTTGCATTAATCATCACGCATCATGATCCATAGATTTCAACAACTAAACCATTGCTAAACAAATAACAAGCCTTCCGAGCATAAACACCATTATGCTAAGCTTAAACCAAAACATACATTTTTCACATTATGCATCAACCATATTTTCCATAACATTTCATCTCATTATATTGGCTCACAAGTGATAAACAACATTCTCAAAAACATATCGGATACATGAATTACCATGGGTTGTCCTACACTCTTCATACACCATACCGACATCTCAAGGCTCACACACGAGAGCAACCCTCCATCGTTGTGACACCCGTGGTGAAGTATTCGGTACAATAACAACCCTACAACACCACTCATTGGTAGATGTATAACCCACTACCGAGAGACGGGACACACACAAGATTCGCATCTGGGAGCTACCCTCAACCGTTGCAACCTTAAACAATCCTCAATCGTTAGGGTAATTGGATAGAGTTTTCGGTACAATCACAACCCCTCAACATCCAATTCGACTTGTTTATAGTGCACTCAATCCTATAGCCGGCTAACTATATCTGATTTCATTTACAAAACTCTTTATACAAAATCACTTGCCAATATAATACACATTTCATGCACACCTCACTATTTTTACAAAGCATTCATGATAGCCATAACTCAAGGATTAAACCATGCTTCCAAAAACTCATGCATCAACACATGCATAAAAGGATCACTTACCTAGTGCATCCTTAAACCACATGGCATCATCAAACACATTTTATATACTCAAAAGCATGCTTTAAAATAGTAGGTAAATGCAATTTAAAACCAAGTGCAACCAAAGACTCAAACTAGCACAATCTGGGAGGGAAATTCACTTTACTTACTTTCGAACATAGTAAAGCGTTTCAAGCTCTTACTAAGTTCCCAAAACCCCTTTTAAAACATTTCAACACTGGGAAACCAAGTTCCACTCACCGACTCGCGAAACCACACTTGCCGACGGAACTATCGATTGTCTGAAGCATCCAAAATCACTTTGTTTTATTCTAGAATACTATCCCCTGTTTTCAACACATTAAAACATAGGTTCAATGCATTAAAATGCATCCAAAACACCAGTACTCAAAAGAATTCATGCATCCTTGCTATAAAGTACCAAATCACCCATTCGAAACAATCAAAAACTCAATCGATTGACCTTTAACCTCAGCACAGCCATTACCCAACACATCCAACACATTTTAAGCAACAATCAACATCCAAAAACAACCTAAAACCGTCCTTATACCTCCACCAACCCGGATTCCCCAAAAACACCCCACAAACCCAACCAAAAACACTTCAAAAACCAAGGATCACAAGGATTTCGGGATCACTATGATAAAGACTACACTTCAACACCAAAATCCTTTCAAAAATCATTTAGAAATCATCTCAAACAAGTCCAACCATCAGAACTTCAAAAGTCTCTTTAAAACATCTTTTTCAACAAGATTTCAACATTTAATGAAACTAACAATAAAACCACAAACAAAAACATGAATTAAGAGCCAAATATCTTTGAAATTTCATTAAAGAACCTTGATTAGAGGGTTACCACAAAATTTACCTTCAATCCTTGCTTCTACTCTAATCACCAAGGAAAAGTTGGAAATCAAAAGAGAATTTGAGAGTGAAGAAAATCTGGAAATTTGAGAGAAAATGGAGAGTGTTTAGCTGAAGTGAAAAGGAGAAATGAAAAGACCGTCAATATTTTTGTTAACCGATTAACTACCTTTCCAATTAAATTAATTAAGAGCCTTTTTAATATTGAATAAAACAATTAAAACACATGCCAAATTAGAGAAAATGCCTAATTTCCAAATAGCTCCCTAAAGATTCAAAGATTTTGACTCTTCTTGAAAAACACACTTTTCCCAACTTTTAAATCTTTACATTTTGGTCACTGCCCAAAATGTATACTTTCGAAAACACGTTTTGTATAATTGATTTAACAAAACTCTTAAATATAATTTTAAAGGATTTTAAGAAATTTTTATCCCATTTTTATCCCATCCCGAACCTTGATTTCCCTAAACCACCTTTTAATGGTTCGAACACCCGACACTAGTTCCACCAGCCCAACCCGACTTGCAAAACACCTAGGCCCAAAACCTGGGCGTTACAGTAATAATCAACTTGTTCAATTTTTGATAATCTATACACATGCGCGTCGTGCCATCTTTCTTCTTCACAAACAAAATCGGTGCACCCCAAGGTGAAACACTAGGCCTAATGAACCCTCGATCTAACAACTTCTGAAGTTGCGTCTTCAAATCCTTCAACTCTTTCGAAGCCATTCAATAGGGAGCAATAGACAATGGAGTCCTATTTTCATACAGCTCAATGCCAAACATAACCTCTCTATTCGGTGGCAACCCAAACAACTCTTCCGGAAATACACTCGGAAATTCACATATCGTACATATGTCCTGTACACACACTTCCTTCGATCCTAGATTCATAACATAAGTTAATAAAGCCTCACAACCCAATTCTATCAAACAAATTGCTTCTAGAGCCGAAAAATCAATTGGACAATAATTTAACATTTTCACCCACGATTACCACTTCGTAATCATCAGCAAGTTTCAAGGTAACTCGTTTAGCATCAAAATCATCCAGAGCCCTATGCTCAGACAACCAATCCCTCCCAAGGATTACATCAAAACCATAGAAAACGCAATTCCATTAAATCCACCGCAAACAAATGACCATGAATAGATAAAGGACACCTCCTAAACAACCTTCTCGTAACAACAATTTCACCAAAAGAACTAGTTACTTGCATTCCCACATCCAACACCTCAACAGGAATATCAAGCAGATGTGAATGCTCACTCAAGATATATAAATGCGTAGAACCAGAATCAATAAAAGATAACAAGGACAAGGATGGCAAAGTGAAAGTACCTGCATTCACATCGATATCATTGCGTACCTCGCGATGTGTGTACACCCTTGCAGGACCACCACCTTTAGGTTGAACGGCTACAACATATGCGACAGCTCTCTAACCATCCTCCATACGCTAGAAGTTACCATGACCGCGCCCACGACCTCGCTGTGGTGCAACAACAGGTGCTCTAACCTGACCACCTCTTGCCAAAAGTGGACAATCACGTCTCAAATGGTCAGTCGAACCACAACTCCAAGAAGAGTTAGCTACCACAGCCGCAGAAGCCTACGTCTCTTGAGCCAAACAAGGACAGTCTCGCCCCATGTGCTCACACGATCCACACACCCAACAAGAGTTAAAAGCCAATATAGCTTGAGCACCTTAACCATGCACTCCACGTCCAGGCCTTCCTCCGCCTCACCTCAAGCAAAACTTCTTAACACGGTGCCTCCTATACTGTCCACCTCCAGGACGAAAATCTGCAGCTCTCTTACCCGAGCTAGAACCATCCACATGAGAAGTCAAACCCAGACTCTGCTCAATATCCTTATCTCGTGTCACCAACACATCAAAATTTGTGTAATCAAAAGCCAACAAGAAACTCTTCACTTCTTGCTCCAATCCATAACGAAAATGGTCGCAACGATGCCTATCACTCAGCACCAACTGAGGAGAAAACTGGCTCAAACAAACAAACTGAACCTTATACTCAGCCACAGTCTTGCTACCGAGAACCAAAGACATGAATTCGCGTTTCTTGCCATCCAAGTATCTAACTCCTAGATACTTCATCATGAAAGCAGCTCGGAAGAACTCCCAATCCACCTCATTAGGCTCCAAAGCTGAAGTTACAGTCGTCCACCAACTGTAAGCATCACCTTGAAACAACGAAATAACGCATCCCCGCTTACGTAAATCATTGCACCTCATATGATCCAAAATTCAGATCGTACTAGCCATCCAAGCCTCGGATGCCTCGGGCGACAATCAACGATACTCAACATCGCCTAAACTACTCAAGCATTCTAACGGCAACCCCGTTTGCCCAGCCACAAGTGCTTGCACTTGGACTCTGGCAACAACAGCATGGAATGCTCCAGTCATCGCCTGAACTAGAGGCGTGAAATCACCCAACAAAGGCCCAGCTTGCTCATGCTGTCCTTGCTCCTCACCCCCAGGTGGAGGCGGTGGAAGAGGTAAATTCCCACCAGGAGGAACCTCGTTCTCCTGATTTCCCTGCCCTCCGATAGCAGCAATTGTACCCGACCATAACTCTCCCCTCGGTCCCATTCTGCTATTATAATTGAGGCATGTTAATAAAACAAAACAAAGTAATCAAGGTAGCTTCAAGCAAGGATCCAAGACTTCCAATTCAATTTAAAACACTTTAACTATAGTAATAAGGCAATGGGTATTCCATTTTCCCCAAGAATAGCATAAGGCAAACAACATATGTATCACAAGCACCGTGCATAGAAATCAATCAGTTTCAGCCCATAACATCATCATGTATATAACAAAACACATACATCAGAACTTTCATGCATGGCATCAATATCATTTATTCATCAACAACATGATTATAACAATCATTGTGCCAGGCAAACATCATTGTTCACTTCGAATCACATCACATTAACTTACCAAAAACTTATCATTATCCCATTCTTTCGTAACCTGGCTCTGATACTACCAAATGTAACCCCTCATCCCGGTCTGGGCAAAATATCGAACCGAACGAGTCATACGGGGAATATTGAAGTAAACCGGCAAGGTTTACCTAAGTAAAGGACCCTATTTTTTTTATCTTGTCTATATACACATCATTAGCCTAAGTGTTACGACTCGCAGCGGAACAATTAACATCTCAAAGAGATATTGATTAGGCACTCAATTGAGAACAAACCCATTTTAGGCACCATTTTGTAATTTCAGAGATTTACAGGAACTTCTTATATTTTTAGGTTACCAACCTTTAATTATTCACATTACATGACAATGTGTCAAGTCTTAGCTCAAAACAATCATCCAATCTTATTTAATCGCATCCACAACATTTAGGGACTAGAACATAAAGAAACAGAACTTCAAAATATTCCAATAACTAACATAATAGGTCGAGTGTTTCGATACACATTGCCCTGTATCGAAACACCCTGTTTCATAACAGGTTCATGTATTTCAAAACTCGGAATCGTATCGCAACAGCCCTTTAAGTGTTTCGGAACATGAATTTCTAGTAGCCAACTTGAAGGAGTCAGTATCGAAACATTTCCCCCTGCTTCGAAACCCCAAGGCCATTTCAGGCTTACCGTTTCGGTACAACGTTGGGCATACCAAAATGCATGGGCCTGTAATGACACTTTTTGCTAGTTTTTCACACTTTAATCCAATCATAATCATCCCAACATGCTTTCAACATGCATACAACATATTTAAACATCAATCCTCAATCATTCATGGCATATTCATCATCATAACATGAGCATTTGCATCAAAGGTAAACTATAGGCATGCAACCTAGTGACAAGCCAAGAAAGATACCAAAATGCAAAGTAAGGCATAAACCAAATACCAAAGGCCATTTACAAGTCTAAAACATCAAACCAAACTTGCTCAAAAAAGAGTTTACACAAGTCTCCCAAAACACACAAGATCTCTATTGCACTTATTACATATAGTCTAACCGAAACATACTTTTGCAAATGAAGTCTCTTGTGATCCCTTGCTACTTGCTGCCTCCAAAACCTCAATTATCTGCATTGATGGACAAATGAGAGTGTAAGCACACAAGGCTTAGTGAGGAGGCTTAAAAACAAAACATCATTGCTACCTAAGTTACATGAAGTCATGGTTCGACATAACATTTTTGTGATTAACTCTTTTCATGTATTACATCATTTTGTCCTTATATCTAGATTGGAAACAAGTCATGGAATAGTCACACTTGTATAGTCCATATAATTTTTCTTGATATCTTGAATAGATTATTATAAACGAATAACTATGATATCTCATATCAATTTATTTGAGCATGGCCATGCATTTCTAGTCTCACCCAATCAAGTGGCCTCGGATATTACTCCTATTCTGTAGGAGAGAGAAATCCTATCTTTATCCACCATATCCCACTACATAGATTTAGACATATTCAATATCAGTGTTTATAATGTAGTCAGTTACTCGACATGTTTGACTGTATCAAAATATGTCACTTGAAATAATGACGATCTCAAGTCTGAGGATCAAACATGTGGTTATTAATATGAGAAATGTTGTGACTGTCACATAATAATCCAAGAAACATGCTCATAGTGGGTTAGTCCAATATGTCTTTCTTCAATACATACTTATGTATTGATTTTGACATATCCATCATAATGACAACACTTTGTCATCAATCAACTACACATTAGTCTTAATGCATTTTTGTTTTCTATGCCCACAATAATACTCGACTAATGACATTTAAGAATAACCATTTTATTCTAAGGACATTATTGTTATTCAGTTTATACAAGGGCAGAATAATGACTGAAATAATAATAATGACTTTATATTAAAAAAATAAGATAAAATAAGTATGTTTTTTACAATCATCTTATGATTGGTCTTTGGGCATACTCCAACACTTCAAGCTTGCGGCAACTTCAAATATTCTTAATATCCTCATAATGTTACCCACCATTTCTACATTTCCTTCCGTGAAAATAATCAAATTATCGGCAAATTGTATATGTGAAACACACAAGTCATTGCTACCTACATTAAGACATTTTACCAACCCAAATCGGCTTCTTTCCTAAAAATTTTGCTCAGTGCTTCTCCTATCAAATTAAATAATAAGGGAGATAACAGACACCCTTGCTGGAGGCCTCTCTTAATTTTAAATGCAATAGATGGTGAACCATTAACTAAAACTGAGATGGATGGGGATGATATGCACCACGTAATCCAATTCTGCCATTTCTTACCGAAACCCAATTTCTCCATGACAATATCCAAGAACGACCAATCAACTTTGTCGTAGGCCTTCTTGAAATCTGCTTTGAACACCAGAACTTTTCTTTTATTTCAATGTAAGTCCTCTAACATCTCATTGGCGATCAAGGAGCAATTCGTTATCTGTTTGCCAGGTATGAAATCAAATTAACTGGACCCTACCACTTCATTGTTGCACAATGCTAATCTTCTAGATAATACCCGCGTAAGTATCTTATACATACTGTCCACCAAAGGAATGGGTCTATAGGCATCCATGTGTTCCGGCGTAGCAGACTTTAGAATTAGAGTTATAAAAGAGTTTTTTATGCTAGGATCTAATTGTTTTTCCTTGTAGAAACCATCAAAGAACTCCATTACACCACTATTCAATTGGGGCCAAAATTCTTATAAAAATAAATGTTGAATCTGTAAGGCCCCGGCGCCCAAGACCCATCAGCAACTTGAATGGAGGCCTGTAATGCCCCGATTTTGGGCCTAGAAGTATTAGAGGTTAACTCAAGGTTCGTAGGATCTAGACTAGAGATCCAGGTTAGTTCAGGAGTGGTTCAGGGAAAACAATGTCCAGGTTAAGATAAAAATATAAGAAAATGCTTAAAAATCATTATTATTTATATAAATATTTTTGGTAAAATCAATTTTAAGAAAAGGATTTTAGAAGTGGGACATTTTGTGTTAGTGACCAAAATGCGATTTTTAAATAGTTGTTTTAGTGACTGTTTTGTAAAGGGATTGAAACTTTGAATCTTTAAGGGGCTATTTGACCTATTTGTTTTTATCAGATTCTCTCTCAAATAGGAGCATTTTAAAGGGTTTTAATTAATGATTAAAAGGATTTAATGAAGGGAGAGTTGGTTATTTCATTGAAAATCATTTTACATCATTTTCTCTCAAAGTTTTCCTTCAGCCAAACACTCTCCATTTTCAAGAAACTTGAGGTAAAGCTCTTGATTCACTAAGCTTTGGATTTCTAAAGGATCCTCTAATCTTGATTTACAAAACCTTTTTTTTCCTTTGATTTTTCAAGAAAAACGCATCCCATTGAGAGAGATTTCATCCATTAGAGGTAAGGTTTGTTCTTCTTCTCTAATGATCGGTTCTTTACTGAAATTTCCAAGTTATCAATCCCTTACTTATGTTTTCTAAGTTGTTTTGACGAGTTAATCATGAAAATCTTGTTCAATTGAGGATTATTGGTTGCAATCTTATGATTTTCGGATTGAATCAGATTTGGAGGGTTTCTAATTTATTTTGATAATGATTTGGATGTTAAATGATGTTGAATTAAAGGTTTTATCGTAATAACCCTGAATTGGATTGGATCTCTAGTTGTTAGATGGTTAGATTTAGGATATTGTGGGGAAAATGTGGTTCTGGTGTTGCTGGAGGTATAAGGATGAAATTTGATTGTTTTTGGATGTTAATTGATGATTAAAATTGCATATAAGTGTTAGGTTTTGGCTGGGTTGAGTTTGTAGAGTAATCAAAGGTATTTTTGGTTGTTTCGGATAGGCGTTTTGGTGTTTTTGGGCAGTGCAACGTGATAGCTTTAATTGTTGGTGGTTTTAATGCATTGAGATGCACTAGTCCTCTATTCTCGTGTGTTATAAACAGGGGAGAACATATCAATAGAGATCGGTGAAGTTCTGGGAACTCCAGAAGCTTGATTGTAACCCCCTCGACCCGGTCTAGACGATAGACCAAACCGAACGGATTACACGAGGAATATTAAAGTAAACCGGGAGATTTACCTCAATAAACAACCTTATTTTTTGTTTTATCTTTCCTAAATCCTCATTATTATCATATGCGTTAAACATTGCAGCGGAACAATTCGCAACTCAAACAGAAAACAATTAGGGACTCAATTGCAAGCCATCACATTTTAGGGACCAAAATGTTATTTTGCAAAATATAGTGACTTCTTCACTTTTTAACTTACCAACCTTTAATTAATTACATTACATGCATCTTTGTCAAATTTCAGCTTAAAAGGATCAACCATGCTCGTTCAATTGCATCCACAACATTCAGGGACTAAAATGTAAAGAAACAGAACGTTCAGAGATACTTTTAACTAACTTACCAACTGGCCGTATTGATACCCTTAGAGCCCGTATCAATACGCCCACGAAAACACAATTCCAAGATTCAAAGGTAGAAGGCCCGTATCGATACACTCTCGAACCGTACCGATACGCTATAAACCAGTAGCTAAAATCCGTATTGATACGCCCCTTCAATTTTTCTTGGTCTGTATCGATACCCTTTCTACCGTACCAATACCCATAGAACTGTAATGTCATATTTTGCTAATTTTTCATACTTTAATCCATTCTAATGCATTCCAATGTACTTTCAGCATGCATACAACATATTTAAACATCAATCCACAATCAAGCATATTAATATCATCAACTTGACATAGAGATATACATCATTTAAATCTATAGGCATGCTTCCTATGAAAATAAGCCACTCAAGAGTCAAAACTCAAACCAAAGCACAATCCATCAAATAAAGGCTTTTTACAGGTCTAAAACAGCAAACCAAACTTGGACAAAAGGAAGTTTACTCAAATCTCCCAACAATTCAATGGATACCCCCATTGCCCTTATTACTTTAGTCTAAACGGAAACATACATTCTTAAGTGAAGTCTCTTGGAATCCCTTGCCTCTTGCTGCCTCCTAAGCTTCAATTATCAGCATCGATGGACAAATGAGAGCATAAGAAGACAAGGCTTAGTGAGGAGTGCTCAAAACTAAAACACCATCAATGCATTAAAACCATTTTCATGTCCACATGGAAATCTCATTTCAAGTTGCTAAACATCATTTGAAAACCATAATGACTTTTTTAAACCATGCACTTTCCTAAATTAAAACATCATGTTAAACATCATGCATCATGTATTATGAACTTAGCAGCAAATCCATTACTAACACTCAACTTAAGCCTTCTCGTGCATAGCTACCATATGCAAAGCTTAAAGAGTAAAATATGCATTCACATAATATGCATCAAAAACCATTTCATAATACAGTATCAATTATATTGGCTCATAAGTGATCATCAACATGCTCATTTCTCAAAACCACATCGGATACACGGATTCACAAGTGTTGTCCCGACACTTCATACATTCTCATCGGCATCTCAAGGTTCACACACGGGAGCTACCCTCCACCATTGTGATACCCACAGTGGAGTATTCGGTACACCGTATAAACCCCTCAACACCACTCATTGGTAGATGTATAACCCCACTAACGAGAGACGAGACACCATACACTTTCCTCAATCGTTAGGATACTTGGATAGAGTATTCGGTACACCGTATAAACCCCTCAACATCCAAGGCGACTTGTTTTTAGTGCACTCATTCCTATAGTCGGCTAACTATATCCGATTTCATTTAGAAACCATTTTCACAACATCGTTTTCCAATATAATTCACATTAAACATCAACCTCACTATTTTCAAAGCATTATCCATAAATCACATTTTCATGCATCAAACCATGCATCAAGATACATGTATAAGCATATACTTACAAGGATCATTTACCATGTGCATCTTTCATCATCATAACATCAAAAACAGTGAATCTCTTACTTTAAATCATACTTTAAACAGTAGGTTATATGCACTTAAAATCAAGTGCATCACCAAACTCATAATAGAACAATCCGAGGGAGAAATTATTTTTACTTACTTTCGAACTTAGTAAAACGTTTCAAGCATAGACTAAGTTCCCAAACCACCTTTAAAGTGTTTCAAAGCTGGCAATCACATTCTCACTCACTGACTCGCAAAACCAAGATTCACCGACGCGAAATCAAGCGTCTGAAGCCTCCAGAACTTCATCGATTTTTCCCGATGTGATCTCCCTTGTTTATACCACACAAGAACAGAGTATTAATGCATCATCATGCATTCAAATCACCAGGAACTTAAACTATCTCGATGCATTACCCAAAATATCCATTCCAAAACGACCGAAATCACCCTCGATCTCTCTCTAAACTCAGCCCATCCATGATCTACAATTTCCATCCATTTTTAAACATCAATCAACATCCAAAATTAACCTAATTACATCCTTATACCTCCAGCAACTCAGATTTCACCCAAACAGCACAAAACCCCCAAATCTAACAATCTAACCATTAAAGATCAAACAGATTTCGGGATTACCATTATAAAACCTTTATTTTAACATCATTTAACATCCAAATCATGATTAGAATCAATCTCAAATCAGTCAAAATAGTTCCATAAGAAAAATCATGAGAAATCATCTTCCAAAACTTGATTTAGCCATTTTCTAAAATTAAATTATAAAATATTGTTATTAAACATAATTAGAGAGCCAAAGACTTGGGAATTTCAATAAAGAACCTTGATTAGAGGAGAGAAAAGAAAGATCACCTCTAACACAAGCTTTTCATTTGAGATTTGCAATGATTTTGAAGAAATCCTTCTAGAAAACTTTAGCTAGTTGATGTAGAAATCCATGGGCATCATTTAGAAATCAAAAGTAGATGAAATGAGATAAATCTCTGAATATTTTAGTGATGAAAAGGTAGTTTTGCTGTTGGGAAAGTTGAGAGAAAAGTTTAGAAGAAAAGTAGTTACGTAATAAAACATTATTTTAAGATTACAAAATATTTTCTTCCATATTTTATCTCTCTAAAAAACCATTTATTTCAAATTAATCCTGAAACTAGTATAACTCGCTCGAACCGGTTCACCCAACCTCTTAGCTAAACCAGACTAACTTCTAAGCCCAAAATCGAGGTGTTACAACTCTCCCTCACTTAGGAAATTTCTTCCTCAAAATTTTACCTCAAGGAAAAAGGTGCGAAAACTACTTCATCATTTCTGCCTTACTTTCCCGCGTGGCTTCCTCAACTCCTCGATGTCGCCACAATACCTTCACAAGTTCAATCGTCTTACTATAAAGAACTTTGCTACTAAAATCAAGAATCCCAACTGGTTCCTCACCATAAGAGAAATCCGGATTCAACTCAATCTCTTCAACATGCACAACATGAGACAGATCCGATCTATACCTTCGCAACATCGAAGCATGAAACACATCATGAATTTTCTCTAACTTGGAAGGTAACCTCAACCGATAAGAAACATGACCAACACGCTCCATCACTTCATATGGTCCAAAAAAACCATGGACTAAGCTTACCCTTACGTCTAAACCCCAACACCTTATTCCAAGGCGACACATTCAAGAACACGTGATCTCCAACCGCAAACTCAATCTCCTTACGCTTTAAATCCGCATAAGACTTTTGACGATCCGATGTTGCTTCAACCGATCACAAATAAACTTTACTTTCTCGGTCATCCCCTTAACCAAATCCGACAAGCAAACCAACTTTTGCCCCACCTCCGCCCAACAAAGAGGCGTTCTACACTTCCTCCCATACAAGGCTTCATACGAAGCCATTTGTATACTTGCTTGAAAACTGTTATTATAGGCAAACCTCACCAAAGGTAACTGTTTCTCCCAAGAACCTTGGAAATCTATAAGAGAACACCTTAACATATCCTCTAGCACTTGGATAACTCACACAGACTGTCCATATGTTTGAGGACGATACGAGGTACTGAAATTCAAACACGTACCCAACACTCCCAAAGCCTTACTGTAAACCTCGGATCCCTATCCGACACTATAGATTTAGGAACACCATGCAACCTCACAATCTCCATAATGTACAACTCTGCCAGTTTATCCAACATATACGTAGTATGCAAGGCTAAGAAATGCGAACACTTTGTAAGATGATCCTCAATCACCCAAATAGAGTTCTTCTTTGACGAGGTCAAAGGTAAATCAGACACGAAATCCATCGTAATCCTCTCTCACTTCCATTCTGGTATCTTCAAAGGTTTCAACAACCCTGAAGGAAATTGATGCTTTGGTTTCACGCGTTGACAAACCATACACTTACAAATTTAGCAACATCCTTCTTCAACCCAACCTAATAATACTCGTCTTTCAACATGCGGTACATCTTTGTACTACCAGGATGGAAAGCAAAATGACTACTATGAGCCTCAGTCAAAATAGTGCGCCTCAACTCAACATCCTCTGACACAACTATTCGACTTTTATAGCACAAAATACCATCATCATTGAAAAAGAAATATGTTTCATTACCATCTTCTATATCTTGAACATGAGGCACCAAAGAATCATCAAGGAACTGTTTTTCTTTTATCAACTGAACTAGGGAAGGTTTCACTTGTAACTTAGATATCAACCCACCATCACAGGATACACTCAACCGAGCAAACATCACCCTCAACTCTACAGCCACCTTCTTACTCAAGGCATCAACCACAACATTGTCCTTTCCAGGGTGATACTCTATCGTCAAGTTGTAATCTTTAACCAACTCAAACCATATTCGTTGCCTAAGATTCCACTCTTTATGAGACATCAAGTACCTCAAACTCTTGTGGTCTATGTACACCATACACTTTTCACCATAAAGGTAATGCCTCTAGATTTTCAAGGCAAACACCACCGCAGCCAACTCGATGTCATGCGTAGGATAATTACGCTCGTGCACCTTCAACTATCGAGATGCATAAGCTACCACCCTACCCTCATGCATTAACACACAAACCAAACCAACATAGGATGCATCACTATAAACCACAAATTCTATTCCCAATTCAGGCTTAATCAGGATAAGAGCTCGTGTTAACGCTTCCTTCAACTTCTCGAAAGCTTGTTGCCTAGTCTCCGTCCACTCAAACATAACATCCTTTTGTAATAACTTTGTCAAAGGAGTAGCATTCTTTGGAAAAACATCCACGAACCTACGACAGTATCCCGCCAAACCAAGGAAACTACGCACTTCATGAATCGACTTAGGTGTCTTCCAATTCATAACCGCCTCAATCTTACGTGGATCAGCCTAGATACCTTCGGTCGATACCACATGTCCAAGAAAGACACTTCCCTAAGCCAGCACTCGCACTTACTCAACTTGGCATAAAGTTGATTTTCCAACAGCACTTGCAACACAATCTGAAAATGCCTATAAGATCTTCCTCGGTACGAGAGTACACGAGAATATCATAAATAAACACCACCACGAAGTAATCCAAAAACTCATGGAACACACGATTCATCATGTCCATAAATGCAGTCGGTGCATTAGTTAAGCCAAACGACATCACCAAGAACTCATAATGCTCGTACCTTGTACGAAAAACTATCTTAGGTACATCCACATCATTTACCTTCAACTGATAATATTCGAATCTGAAATCAATTTTTGAAAATGCTGAAGCACCTCTAAACTGATCAAACAAATTATCAATACTTGGCAAAGCGTACTCGTTCTTAACTGCCAACTTGTTCAGTTGTCGATAATCTATACACATGCGCATCGTGCCATCTTTCTTCTCCACAACCAAGATCGGCGCACCCCAAGATGAAACACTAGGTCTAATAAATCATCGATCTAGCACCTCTTGAAGTTGCGTCTTTATCTCCTTCAGCTTCTTAGATGCGATTCTATAGGGAGAAATAGACACTGGAGTCGTATTTTCATACTACTCAATGCCAAACTCAACCTCTCTACTCGGCGGCAACCTCGGTAACTCTTCCAAAAACACGCTTGGAAACTCACATACAATACATATGTCCTGTACACGCACTTCCTTCGACCCTGGATTCATCACATAAGCTTAGAAAGCTTCACAACCCAACTCCATCATACGACTCGCTTCAAGAGCCGAAATTCTATTAGACAAGAATTTCACATTCTCGCATACAATTACCACTTCGTAATCATCAGAAATTTTCAAGGTAACTCGCTTACCATCAAAATCGACCATAGCCATATGCTCGGTCAATCAATACATCCCAAGAATTAAATCAAAACCATAGAAAGGTAGCTCCATTAAATCAACCGCAACCACATAACCTTGCACAGATAAAGGACACCTCTTAAACAATCTTCTCGTAACAATAGTTTTTGTTGAGTGGATCGTAGAATCGATTTAAGCCAAGAGGGGGTGAATTGGAAAATAAAAATATGCTAGACAAGAGATTTAGAGTGGTTCAAGTTCCAATTGAACTCTACATCCACTACTTTAGCTTCACTAAGGATTTTCCAACAACTCCACTAGTTGATCTTCCTCTTTTCTAGGCTTAGGATGAAACCTTTTCAAAATGATCAACTTTTCTACCCAAAAATTGACCTAATCCTCATTCAAATATTACAAAGAAGTTTAAGGCTAATAGCTAGTATCTCTACATACAAATGTAGCCCTTTTTACAAGCACTCAATCCATTTGAACAAATAAGATTTGAAATACAAGGTTCTACAATTTGGATTTACAAGAAAATATGGGATGTTAGCATAATGGCTTGAATTTAATGTTTGGATCTTTCTTTTAGTATCAATAGTTGTTGCTGGTGCTTTTAGAAGTCCCTTTTATACCTTCTCATTGAATTCTAGCCGTTGGGGTAGTTGCCTTGATTATTATAGCCGTTGGGATGTTATCTTCCCTCCATAAATGCAGTCTACAACTACCCGTTCCCAAATGCCTGACCATGTTTTGAAATAGACCAAAATAGAAATAGCTGTTGGAGAGCAATTAATAGGTCGTACCGAAACGGACACGATCGTTTCGATACGATAAGAGCTTGATCCGAAACAGGCTGAAGCTCGTTTCGAAACAATTTGCCACTATCAAAACCTGTATCGAAACGACTTAGAAGCGTTTCGATACGCTTTAATTGTATCATTAAAATTAGTTATAAAAATTCAACGGTCATATTTTGAAACCAAGTTTGAAATTCGCTTCGAAACATTTGAGGTCGTTTCGATACAGCCAGATTGAAATGGTTCAAACCATTCTGTTGTTCTTCATCCGTTTCGAAACATAAAGACTTGTTTCGATACACCTGTATCGAAACGTGAAAGCTAGTTCTAAAACAGAGGTTAACAGTTTCAAAACGTTTCGGGACACCTGAAGGCCATTCCGAAACGGTGACTCGAAAATCACTGTTTTGACTTGGTAAACACTTAGAAAATTTTGAGTAAGTTTAGGTCTTGACTTGGATATTTTTCTTAAACACTTAGGATAAGTTTGAGGACTTAAAAATTCATTTTCTCCTTTTAAATTTAGTCCTTAAATCCTTTGTTATATCAAAATCAATTCATTAGTTTTACAATTTCCCCTTTTTTTGATATAACAAAATCAAGTTTGAATTTTAAGAATTTTGAAATCTTGAAGATGTTCTAACTTCCCCTCAATGTAAGATGGGTTTTAAAGTTTTGAAGAGATTTAAAATTCAAGTGTTTGAAACTGCAACCACCTTAGCCCGGCCTAGACGCCCGACCCGAACTAAGAAGACTACACGGGGAGAACCGAAGTCAACTAGTAAAAGTTAACCTTGATTAACGACCCTTTTTTCATTTTTATCTTCTCTAGATGAACATTATTATCCTATGTGTACAGCAAGGACTTAGTAGAAAACGACACAACAATCGGAGATCATTTAGGGGTTTAATTGCATACTCTTGACTATTACGGACCAAATTGTAATTTCACGAAAATACAGGGACTTATCAATTTTTAAAGTTACCAAACCGTGATTAATCATGTAACATGCCAGAATGACTAATTTCATCAGAAACGGATCATCCGAACTCAACCAATTGAACAATAATTACTCAGGGACCAAAATGTATAAATTCAAAACTTCCAAGATTCCATTAACCGAAAATAATGAACTCGTATCGATACGCCTCTCCCCGTATCGATACGTAAATCGAAAGTAGCATTTGATGGGAAAAGGGTATTGATACGCCCAAGCTCGTACCGAAACGGGCTTCAAACATTTGCCTAGGCGTATCGATACGCGGGCAAATCGTATCGATACACCTAAGCTAAAAAGCTTGGATTTGGCCTTAGCGTATCGATACTTAATCTCGTGTATCGATACGCATACCAGAAATGCACTTCCAAACTCCATTTAAACACATTTAACCACATCTAAACATGCTTAGATCAGACATACAAGCTATAATCAACATACCAAACATGTAAGCATCGACAAACAACATAACATAACCCTCAAGCACATTAAATCATTGAGGAATATTGGCTACTCAAACATTCTTTAGAGATATAGACCATGGCATAGTAAAAACACAACAAGAAAACCATAAACCAACTAGAGGCCATTTACAAATCCACAAACATATACCAAACATGCTCAAGCTGTTTAACATCAGCAACAAAACCAAGAGTAGAAATCTCACCCATTGCCTCTTATTACACTAAGGGTAAACCACATACATTGATTAGCCAAAAACTCTTGGAATCCCCTTACTCTTTGACTGCCTTGATTGCTCAATTCTCTGCATTGATGAAACAAAGGAGCGTAAGCATAAAGCTTAACGAGAATCGCTAAAACCAAACATTCATCAATGCATTTTATAAAACCAACATATCATTATTTGCAAACTCATTCCTTCCTTTAAAACATGCTCTTCAAAGCATCAATGCACTTTTAAAACCACATGCTCGTAGCATCATTAAAAACAACAACAAAATCCTTTGCTCATGCTTAAACCAATCATCAGATGCATTCTAGCATAATTCCCAAGCATCTCATGCTTAATCATTAATCATCAACATTATATTGGATCGCAAGTGATCAATCTCAAACCATATCAAAACCAACACAATTGGCACAATCGGATACGCGGATTACAAGCGTTGTCCCACACGCTTCATACACACTACCAGACTACACAAGGTGGAGATATATGGCACAACCACAACCCCTCAACACCCGTGATGGAGATTAATGGCACAATCACAAACCCTCAACATCACTCGTCAGTAGTTGTATAATTCCACTAATGAGAGTACGTGACACATGCCACAAGACTCACAAACGGGATTAAACTATCCACTGTTGTGATCTTAGCCTCAATCGTTAGGGTACTTGGATGGAGATTACGACACAATCACAAACCCTCGACATCCAATGCGACTTTATTCACGGTGCACCCAATCCTATAGCCGGCTAATTATATCCAATTTAAGTAACCAAAACCATTTCCATCACTTGCCAATATAATCATTCAATATCAACAATTCATTGTTTTACAAGCATAAATCCCAATGCCATTTTCATAAGCATAGACATGCTTAAACTCAAATGCATATATCTCATAAATCCAAGGATCACCTACCAAGTGCATCCTTAACAAAATGGCATTAAAAACCATCATCCTCTATGCTCAGAAACATGCACATTCAAATCAAGTGCATTTCTAACAAAAACATAGCACATTCCGAGAGAGACTTTCGAATCACTTACTCTTGAGCTTAGCTAAGTGTTTCAAACTTACACTAAGCTCCCAAGACCACACTCAAAATGTTGCAAAGATGGAAATTCCATTTCCACTCACCGATACACGAAACTTCGCTTGCCGACGCGAAGATCACCCCTCCGAAGCCTCCAAAAATGCTTTGTTTGCTTCCGGGTGAAGATCACATGTTTCTAGATCATCAAAACAGAGATCCAAATGCATTAAAATCCATTTCAACACATGCAACTAAACACAAACTCGTTGCTCACCAAAATTGCACCAATTACTCATTCGAAACAACCGAAAACTCAATTGATTGCTTCCTAAACAAAGCCCAGCCAACATACATCACTTTCAACCATTTATGAACATCAAAACACATCTAAAAACAACCTAAACCCATCCTTATACCTCCAACAAGCATAACTTCATCAATTCACCTCAAAAACCCAACTAAAACCATCAAGAAATTCAAGGATCTCAAGGATTTCGGGATCTACAACAACAAAGCCCTTTTACAACATAATAATCAGCTCAAAACTCAATTACAATCAATCCAAAACAGAGCTCATCAATACTAATCTGAAAATCAAGATTTAAATCATAATTTGGCAAGATATTGATCTTAAATTAAAACTAATATCAAATCTCAGCCAAAAACAACAATTAGAAGTCAAAGATTTTGGGAATTTCAATAAAGAACCTATATTGAAGGTTCAAAATGAGATTTACCTCCAATCCTTGCCTTCCTTAATGATTGACAAGTTTTTCCTTCACAAAGCTTGACGAATTTGAAGAGAGATCTTGAAAATGGGTTAGAAATCAAAGGGAGAGTGTTTGGGAGAAAAGAATTATGGAGAAAGTGTTGAGAAAATGATTTTGCTGAATAATGAAAGTTAGTTACGTGAAAAACTTCTCATTATTCTATTTTAACATTTTAATTAAGTAAAAAACATTTTTATTTAATAATCTAAAACCCCTTTTAAAACACATGTCAATTTAAGGAAGGCGTAATTGCACCATAGCTCCCTAAAGATTTTAAGATTTTGACTCCTTTTTGAAATTTTGTAAGTTTCCACAGTTTTGAAACTTTACATTTTGGTCACTACCCAAAATGTACCACTTCCGAAACTCTTTTCTTAAAATTGATTTGACAAACCCCTAAATCATGATTTTAGAAGATTTTAGCAATTTTTACCATATTTTTATCTTTTCCCGATCCTTGATTTCCTTAAATAACCTAACACGATTCGAATCGTTTCCGACCGGTCCGATCCGATGTCTAAAACATCTAGGCCCAAAACCAGGGCGTTACAGAAACTCAAAACCAACTTAATTTTTTTGGTTCTTATATTACTTCTCCCCCCTTTTTGTTAGATCAAGAAGAATAATAATCACGGCTAATCATGAGAAGAAACAAGGTTATAAGCAAGAAACCAAACAACATAATATAGATATCATTATGTTCAAGAAACAAATAGTCAAACACAAATACTTAAATCATTAGAGTTTAATCTCAATCCCAACGAAAATAATCAAAGCATAGGTCATTAAAACATAAAAAGATAGATAGGTGCAAACTTAATCCTAATATGATAGACTAATATGATATGCAATATAAATCCTAAGCCTCGTCATCATCGTCACCACCATCATCAAGAGAATCATCATTTTCTTTATCTTGAGCACGACGATAGTTCCTCCAATCACCATAGAATGTGGAGAAAGATAAATTCATAGATGATTGTTGATTCTCAAGAGAGGAGACGTGTTCCTCCAAAGATTACATGCGAGTGTTGAGAGCACCAAAACCCGAAGCCATGTTTCTATCAATCGAGTTGAACCACTCGGTAAGGAAAGCCATAAGTGTCTCATTGTTAGGAGCCGGAGCTTGAGGTGGAGGCTCAACTTGAGGTGCCAGAGCTCGCCTATCAACACGAACCCATTGGCCAAAAGTATAGCGAAACCCGAACTTGATAAGAGATGATTCACCAATATTTTGCTTGCGGGGTTCCGGAGAATCATAAGAACAATCAAAATTGAGGGTACCAAAGACATAGCTTAAAACAACCCCATAAGTGAAGGATGTTAGTGCATCGGTGGTGCGAATCTTCACTTGGTGGACCATCTCGACGAACATAATTTTGACCAAGTTCGGGCGTTGTACTTTGAAAAAACACTCCAACAAAAAATAATCAACTTGACGAACGTGGGCAAATATACCTCCGAAAGGGCGGATGAACCAATAGATCATCAAATGGAGGAACCAGTCATGAGCATCAATATGAGAATGGATCCGGTGTGAGCACCAAAGTGGTTCTCGTCCTCAATGTCTTCATCTTTGAGCCCAAGAGCTTTCTCTAAAACGAGTATATCAATAGTGAACTTCGTACCCAAAAGGTACAACTCAATGCCAATCACCTCGATATGATATTCATTATCAATAAGAACGACATTGGAGTAGAATAACAAGACTATATGCTTGTAGACAATGTATGGAATGCTCAAAAAGGCCAAGAAGCTCCATTCTCGCAAGAGAGCTAGATAGCGGAATTCAAAGTGCTCGGAGTCAAGGAACGCGATATCCACAACTAGCTCTCGGCGAATGGCTAAATCTTTGATGATTTTGAAACGGTCCTTAGTCTCTTGATTCCGAAGACTCTTTTGAAAAAGAAGGGTAAGGTTAGGACAAATGTTTGCTTGGGTTGAACCTTCACCCGTTTGAGTCTTGCGTTTCTTTTAACGTTTTTCATGAAATTCGTAAAAACACAAAGCAAGCAAAAAAAATTTAAATGTATGAATTTAAATCCTTAATTCAATCTAATTAAAAATCTCATTAAGGTTTTAAAAAAAATGTCTATTCATATAATCAATAAAAATTGAAGAAGAAACAACTTTTGAAAACCAGTAAAAAAAATACGAGTGAAAACAAATATATTCGAATAAAAAATTGAAGATTTTGAAAAAAAATTTACAAGTTTTGAAGAACCCAAGTTGCAAAACATATAATATATATATAAAATTAATATTTTCTAACCTAATATACGAATAAAATCAAAGGAAAAAGAAAAGGATGAAAAATACCTCAAAAAGGGATTTTTGGATGAATGAATGGAACAAATTGCACCAAGTTGTTGAAGCTTGCTTAGACTTTAGTTTGTGAGTAAAAGCCCTCAAGATTTGATGAAAAACAATGAGGTTTAGAATATTTTTATAGAGAAAAATCGGGTTTAGTGTTTTAGGGTTTGGGGGAATTTTAATGAAATGTGAATTTTAGCAATTAAAGCCCTTAAAAAGCTGTCCGGATACGCGTTTCGAAACGGGCACGACCGTTTCGAAACGGGCTACCGAAAAGTTGACTAACGTTTCGTTCCCTATTGACCGTTCCGATACGGTTTTGACCGTATCGAATCCCACGTGATAACTCGTATCGAAACGCTTTTGGGTCGTTTCGAAACATTTCTTGGTAGAGGCAAAATGTTTCGAAACCCTTTTAGGTGTTTTGAAATACCCTGGCCACAAAGCATTCTTTTAAGGCACCTGTATCGAAACAGATTGACCCGTTTCTGTTGGATCACATCGGTACGCCACGTGGCACATTGGAAAAATTTTCCGACGTAATCCAGCCAAGATCCATGTACAGGAACGAATCTGGGGTGAAAAGATGAAGAGTTACCTTTTAAAACTCTGGAAACTAGAAAATCGACGGTATGTCAGAATAACCACGTCAAGTAAAATCGGAATCATCACAGGTTCGCAACGACCTCTACGGAGTCCACCCGAACAAAGTTTCTGCCTCCCTAACACTTAGGGATAAATTTCGATAGGTTTGAACACCTTCCAGGAGAAGTCGAAATCCATCCAGGGATTCCTGAGGGAGTCTGAAATCGACCAGGAGTTCAACCGGGACTTGCAATCGAGCAAGGGAACCTTCAGGGATTTGACAGGGGGCAAGTAGAACACTAGAAAAATATCGAACAACTTCTCAGAGAGCTTTCTGGATATGTCGAATTCTAGTGGGGAATCCCTAGGGGTGTTGTCGAAATCTTCAAGAGGAGGAAGAGGGATGATTTGGTTGCTAGCCCTTGTCCCTTTAAATAGTATTCAGAGACTTAATTATAGTTGAATTCCTTAAATCCAAGTTCAACCAAAATTCATAGAATCTAATTCTACTTGAAATTGGTTTATATTAAATATATATTATATTTAATAATATTAAATGAAATATATATATTTAATTATGTAGAATCTTATTCTACATAAAACAAGGATTTAAATATACATTATATTTATTCCAAATATATATATATTTATTATATAGAATCTCATTCTATCTTTACTTGGATTTAAATATATTTAAATATATTTTTTTAATTATGTAGAATCTAATTCTACATAAACTTGGAATTAAATATACATTATATAAATTCCAAATATATATTTAAATTTCTAGAATCTTATTCTATAATATTTAAGTCTCTAAATATTTTCTATACTCTAAATAATATTTGATAAATACAATATTTATCCAATATTATTCTCATATAAGGGAGTTGCCGATTTCCCCTATCCCATAGGGGATTTTCGGCAACCTCCCTAAAATAGGGAGTATGGTTTCCAATTTTTGTTCGTTTCATTCGAAGGGTGTGACCCTTGTAGGTTCATGCAACGTTAGCAGCAAAATTAGAACTGTTCTAATTTTACAAACAATGAGTGGCATCTAGCAATACATCATTGCTACCTAAGTTGCATGAAGTCATGGTTTGACTTTCCTAATTTATGAATAAACTTCCTTTATGTATTTCAACTTTTTGTCCTTTATATCTTAGATGAACACAAGTCATGGGTTAGTCACAATTGCGTTGTCCATCTTGTGTTTCTTGATGTCTTGAGTAGATTATGATAAAACGAATCTCTATGATAACTCATATCATAATATTCGAGCATGGCCATGCATTTTCTAATCTCACTCAATCAAGTGGCCGAAGATATTTCTCCCATTATGTAGGAGGGACAAATCCTTTCTTGATCAACCATATTTCACTACATAGGTCATCACGTATCCAATCATCATTATTTATAATGTAGTCAGTTACGACACACGTTTGACTATGTCAAAATACGTAAATCTTTATGTTGAAATCATGTTGATGTCAAGTCTGAGGATTATACATATGTTTATCATGAGCAATGTTGTGACTGTCACATAATTACCCAAGAAACATGCTCATAGCGGGACAATCCAGTATGTTGTTCTCTAACAAATACTTATGTGTTGATTTCGACATCTCTATGTCAATGACAACGCTTGTCATCAACCACATATTAGTCTTTATATATTATCACTGTCCATACCCGTAATAATATTCGACTAAGGATCCTATTTAACAATAATCATATTATTGTATGGACATTATTATCCAACGGTTAGTTTGATGCACAGAAACATACCAAATGATAATAACGGCAATGCCATTACTTGATAAATCTAGTAAAATTGTATCTCTATTCAATCATCATATGATTGGTCTTTGGGCATACTCCAACAATCTCCCACTAGCACTAAGACCAATCATTCTCGTATCTAATACGATATGGCTTAGTGTAACTGACATGCTTATGTTGTGTCAAAATCTTTGTCAGGGAGTTGACAAAGTTATCAACTTTGTGCGTATGTTGCATACTTTCACATCTCTAAGATGTAAGTACTTTAGAATATGTTTGGATTTATTGATGAGATCTGGGTTTTATTTGCTTACGCAAAGGTTCCATCATAACAGAGTTATGTAGCATCTAATATGCTCGGAACAACCCTTAGTTCAGAAGTGAACCCTTTAGATCCAACCATCATTCTTTATTATTATGTCGACTGTAATATATTCAGCCTATGTTGTAGAGTTAGATACTGTCTCATGTTGCTAACTCGCAGTATCTTTCATTAATGCAAAGATGATTGCGATCTTTAGTTCCTTTTGATGAGTATGTCATCTACATACAATACTTAGGAAAGTAACAATGCTCCCACTAGCTCTTTTGAAAACAAGACTCCTCATTGTTTCTAGATAAACCAAACCTTTTGATTGCATCTTCTGAAACGAATATCCCAACTTCGAGAAGCTTGCCTTAGTCTACGGATAGACCTTTGTAGCTTACATACCTTCAAAGTGTTTATAGGAGTGACAAAACCTTCTGGATGTGTCATGTACACATTTGTTTCAAGTTTTCCCTTAGGAAAGTGGTTTTCACATTCCTTTATTTGATTCCATAATCATCGTATGTAACTACTTGCAATTGAGATTAAGATGGATTAAACATAGCTACAAGGAAGATGCTTTATCATAGTCTATACTATGAAGTTTGTTGAAAACTTTTAGTGACGAATCATCCTTTGTATGTTTTATCATCCATGTCGGTTTTTCCTTTTTGAAAAACTCATCCATACCTCTTAGGTTTTATCCTTTTAGGTAACCTAAGTCTATACTTGGTTTTAGACATGGATTCCATCTCATATCTCATGGCTCTTAGCCATTTCTTGAATTTTGGGCTCACCATTGATTTCTGATAAGACCTAGTCTTTATCTTGATCCGAAAAGAAGAGTGTTTCCATGTACGGATAGTGAGAAATCCATATTTCTCAAGTATATGGTATTCTCTTAAGGATCAACACAATGGTTGTGTTTTGTTCCAATGTTCCTTGATCATTTGTGGAACATTCTCAATCTTTGGTTCATAAATTTGTTGTCTAAAATTTCTTCACATTCCAAATTCCATTTTTCCTTTTCTGAGAGGTAATCTCTTTCGAGAGAAACTCTCGTTTGAGCAACAAACAATTTGTTCTCGTTGAAAAATGAAATCCCTTAGTGATAAGTATTCTCTTTCGAGATAAACTATAGTTTGAGCAACAAATACTTTGTTCTCGTTAAAGTTGAAGAAATAATATTCCTTTGTGAGAATTAATCTCTTTCAAGATAAACTCTCGTTAGAGAAACAAACGCTTTGTTCTCGTTAGGATAAACAACAAATGGAGTTTTTAAGGTTCGAACTTTGTAAACATTTTAACATGTAAGTAACCTTAAAACTTCAAAGGTATTCTAGAACAATTCTTAGTATGAGAGTTGTTTTTCTAGTGTGTAAAGAAGTCGAAAATGACTTGTTATGAATCAAGACATGTCTAACATATTTGATTCTCTTTCAAAGACTTTTCGTTCCACTTGTGGGATTTAATTTTGGGACAATCCCATATTCTTTGAAAGTTCATCAAACTTTAAATATTCTTTAATTTGATCTCATCAAATTACCTTAATACTTTTTATAAGTTTGAGATTAGTCATTTGTTTTATAAAAATTATTGATTTGATTAGTTTAAAGATCGTTGATTCGTTGTGCCATAAGAGATTAAAAGAATAACATTTATTTAAATAATCACAAAATTAAAAATATCTTGTCCTTTACAAGATAACTAAAACTTAGGCACAAAATAATAATCTTAAAAACTAAAACAAATCTATTTAAGCAAAAACACATGTCCTAATGGATGATGTAGAAACTCTAGCTTTATTTCCATTTGCAGATCCATGTCTATTCTGACGCCTTCTCTTTAGAAGCCTCTGAGGTTGATGCCTCACTCGTTTTTTCTTTCTTGACTTCTTGTAGGTGTGTGGGGCAATTTTTTTTCCAATGTCCGGTCTTGCCGCAATGGAAACATTTTCCATCCTTCTTGATTCCCTTCTTAGGTTTCAATGCCTCCTTTCCATCGGTTTTGGTCTTACCATCACCTTTAGACTTTGCTATCGATTTACCTTTCTTCTTGCCCGTGCGGACCATCAGAACAGGTTTAGATCCTACCTTCTTTAGGTTGATTTCAGCAGTTCTCAACATGTCGAGCAATTGTGGCAGCGTCTTGTTAATTTCATTCATATTGAAATTAAGGACGAACTGATTGAAACTATCCAGCAACGATTGCAGGATGACATCAGTAGCTAATTCGTCTTTCAATGGAAAGCCGAGCTTCTCCAACGTTTGGATGTAGCCCATCATTTTGATGACGTGAGCTCCTACGGGAGATCCCTCACTCATCTTGCATTGAAACAGAGCTTTAGAGGTCTCGTACCTCTCTTGACGAGCTTGCCCTTCATAAATCTCCTTGAGATTTTGAATCATATCATAAGCTACCATGTCCTCATGTTGCTTCTGAAGCTCAGGGGTCATGGAGGCAAGCATAAGACAACCGACATCCAGCATGTCGTCCATGTGTTTTTTAAACTTGTCTTTGTCATCTCTGGAAGCAGTGGCAACCGGTTCATCAAGAACAGTTTCTTCAATGACATTTCCTTCTTTTCCTGTTTGAGAACAATTCTCAAATTGCGGAACCAGTCAAGAAAGTTTATGCCATTGAGCTTATCCTTCTCAAGGATAGATCGCAGAGATAGAATATTATTTTCTATTAATTCTACAACAAAGAAAATATGCTACATAAGTTTTACTAAATTTTAAAATTTATAGATAGGTCTTTACTATAAATTTACTCCCACTATTTTCTTCAAAATTGAAAACCCTCTAGTTTTAATTTCGGAAAAACGTTTCGATAGTTTTTCTAGTGAGTGAGGATCCGTATTTCACCATTCCTAAATCAGCTTTGGCCAGTCTTTTAGGAAATGATTATTTAGGTAAGGAACACCTTACTAATTACATCTCATGTAATTCCTCATCTTTTGGCGAACAACTCTTGTTCTTTAAATCATCTTATGATTATCCAAAACTTTTAACCACTAGGTTTTCTAATCCTATTAGAACAACCCAGCTAAGTCAATACCAATATCTCAACCGGCGAATATCACTAGCTTATTCTTCGCGTTTAACTAAGATAGATAAATGTGACATTGCTTTGGCAAAGCTCGCAATATATCGATCGAAGCTTTAACGAGGGTAAATATTGGATGGTTAAAACTGACTTAGAATTATAGTGAGGGATTTACTTAATTATCTCATCATTTTAACATTGATCCTATCAATAGAACTATGTTTAATCATGCTTATAAAACATCCATTGCATCACATACAAGGTAAATATAAGCGGTAAATAGATATGCAATGATTATAGCCCTTCTTCAGCTAAGGCGACCGGTCCCAAGCCAATGGGAGGACCATTCTACTGAAGATAGAATCTGTTTCTGAAACGCCCGGTCCACCAGGGAAGGCCCACCACACTGCTACCTTGGTTCTTGCTTTATCTTCATGAGAATTTACAATTTTCAGAAACTCGCGTTACATGCGAGGGAGTGAGATGAGAAGAGAAGTACAATAGAAGATAGAGAAAGGCACGACACACAGGCCGTATTTATAAAAACCAAAACTATAAAGGCTATGGGCTATAACCATGCAAAACAAACACCGTGCAATCTAACATGTATTTCAAACATCATGCGAACAAAGTAACGACGTGTTTACGGAGTTTTAAACCGATTATCTCTATGTTGCGGTTGATGGGCCAAAGAAGGATCACAAGGTTTCATAAAACATTTGCGTTAACGAACAAATGCACCAGGTAGGTCAACATGAAAGAGAGGTGGTGCACTAGGCACACTTAAGTACCAGGTCTTTGATGATGCCAATCCTAGACATGCATTTTTCATAACGTCTAACCATAAATCTTATGGATTCACCATGAAAGATAGTTTGATAACTTTTATCAAATTAGAAGCCCTTTCAGAGATTTCATAAATCTATAAAACTGCGAACAACTATTTGTTCTCTAGACTAACTATTAGTCTCAACATGTTAACATTTAACATTGAAGCAACCTAACATAGTTATGATTAACTCTTAATCATTCAGTGATAATCGAAATAAGTCTTTATTAGGTGTGATACGATAAACAATAAATATCTAAATCGAATCAAACAACATGCATCTCATACATAAACATCACCTAGGAATTTAAGTCCGAATTCGTATGATACAAGTGGCTCTGATACCACTGTTGGATCACGTTGGTACGCCCCGTGGCGCAGCGGAAAAATAATCCAACGTAATCCAGCCGGGATCCATGTACATGAACGAATCTGGGGTGAAAAGATGAAGAGTTACCTTTTAAAAATTTGGAAACTGGAAAGCCGATGGTATGTCGGAATAACCACGTCAAGTAAAACCAGAATGGTAACAGGTTCTCAACGACCTCTACGTAGTCCACCCGAACAAAAAGAACAAAGTTTCCGCCTCCCTAACACTTAGGGATAAATTTCGACTGGTTTGAACACCTTCCAGGGAGAAGTCGAAATCCCTCCAGGGATAAATTCTATCTTTACTTGGTTTATATTAAATATACATTATATTTAATCCAAATATATATTTTTTATTATATATAATCTCATTCTATCTTTACTAAATATATTTAAATATATATGTTTAATTATGTAGAATCTAATTCTACATAAACTTGGAATTAAATATACATTATATAAATTCCAAATATATATTTAAATTTCTAGAATCTTATTCTATAATATTTAAGTCTCTAAATATTTTCCATACTCTAAATAATATTTGATAAATACAATATTTATCCAATATTATTCCCATTTAAGGGAGTTTCCGATTTCCCCTATCCCATAGGGGATTTTCAGCAACCTCCCTAAAATAGGGAGTATGGTTTCCAATTTTTGTTCGTTTCATTCGAAGGGTGTGACCCTTGTAGGTTCATGCAACGTTAGCAGCAAAATTAGAATTGTTCTAATTTTACAAACAATGAGTGGCATCTAGCAATATATCATTGCTACCTAAGTTGCATGAAGTCATGGTTTGACTTTCCTAATTTCTGAATAAACTTCCTTTATGTATTTCATCCTTTTTTCCTTTATATCTTAGATGAACACAAGTCATGGGTTAGTCAAACTTGCGTTGTCCATCTTGTGTTTCTTGATGTCTTGAGTAGATTATGATAAACGAATCTCTATGATATCTCATATCATAATATTCGAGCATGGCCATGCATTTTCAAATCTCACTCAATCAAGTGGCCGAAGATATTTCTCCCATTATGTAGGAGGGACAAATCCTTTCGTGATCAACCATATTTCACTACATAGGTCATCACGTATCCAATCATCAGTTTTTATAATGTAGTCAGTTACGACACACGTTTGACTATGTCAATATACGTAAATCTTTATGTTGAAATCATGTTGATCTCAAGTCTGAGGATTATACATATGTTTATCATGAGCAATGTTGTGACTGTCACATAATTACCCAAGAAACATGCTCATAGTGGGTCAATCCAGTATATTGTTCTCTATCAAATACTTATGTTTTGATTTTGACATCTCTATGTCAATGACAACGCTTGTCATCAACCACATATTAGTCTTTATATATTATCACTGTCCATACCCGTAATAATATTCGACTAAGGATCCTATTTAACAATAATCGTATTATTGTATGGACATTATTATCCAATGGTTAGTTTGATGCACAGAAACATACCAAATGATAATAACGGTAATGTCATTACTTGATAAATCTAGTAAAATAGTATGTCTATTCAATCATCATATGATTGGTCTTTGGGCATACTCCAACAGTTTCGATACGCCTAGACCTGGAGGTGCAGGTAAGGCTCTAAATTGCAGAAAAAGTGAATTCTAATAAGTCCTAGATGCATAAATGGTATGTATGAGCAAGAAAAACATGTAAAAACATAAGCATACTCCCCTTAACTCTGAGCATGGATGAAATTAGGATTAAAAACACATAAGCATAGCATTTTGCAAGAAATCAAGCAATTTAAGCACAAAAAGGTCCTAAAAGATCAAGATAGGCTAGTTAGACCTAACTCTCTCCTAAGGGACCAAAAACTCTCATTATCTAGAGGTTTTGAAAAGATGTCCGCTAATTGATTTAAGGTGTTTACGAACTCTAAAACAATATCTTCCTTAAGGACATGATCTCTAATGAAATGATGCCTTATTTCTATATGTTTGGTTCTAGAGTGTTGGATGGGATTTTTGGTTAGACATATAGCACTAGTTTTTCACACTTAAGAGGTATGATTTCAACTTTAACTCCATAATCTAAGAGTTGTTGCTTCATCCAAAGGACTTGAGCACAACAACTCCCTAAGGATATGTACTCGGCTTCAGTGGTAGATAAAGCTTCACTATTTTGTTTCTTAGAAAACCAAGATATGAGCATACTACCTATGAATTGGCAAGTGCCGGATTCGATTTTGCAACCCCCATAATCTGCATCCGATTAAGCATGAAGGTTAATGGTTGAGTCTCTAGGATACCAAAGACCTAAACAAGGAGTATCTCTAAGGTACCTAAATATCCTTTTAACTATTATAAGGTGAGACTCTCTAGGACTAGCTTGAAACCTAGAACACATGTAACGCCCCGGTTTTGGGCTCAGAAGTTTTGGGCGTTGACCGGTTCGGTCAAAGTGCTGATCGAATATATAAGAGTGAATTTAGGAAAGCCTAGTTCGGGTTGCATTAAAAATATGGAAAAATGTTCTAAAATCATCTTTTAATATATAAAAGTGAACTGTGAAATCAATTTTGGAAAATGAGGTTTGGAAGGGTGACATTTTGGGTTAGTGACCAAAATGTAATTTTTGAAAACTGCGTGACTGTTTTAAAAAGGATTGAAACTTTGAATCTTTAAGGAGCTATTTACCCAATGGGAGTTTCTCCAGATTTTCTAAATATATTAAATGATTAATTAAATGTTTTTAAACTAAAGAAAAGTGGAGGGAAGATATTTTCCTAATTCTAACTAACTTTTCTCTCAACCATTTTCTCTCATCTTTTCTCTCAAACCAAACACATTTCTCCAGATTTCCTCCTCTAATTTTGTCACTCAAATCACTCATTTCAACTCTCATTTGATTCCTAATCATCTCATCAACAAAACCTCTCAATTTGCAAGTTGTTTCATCAAGCTTTTTGGCTCCAAAAAGGAGAAACTCAAGTTTGGAGGTAAGAACGTCCTTCTCCTCTAAACTATCAGTTCTTTACTGAAATTCCCAAGTTCTCAATCCTTGATTTGTGTTTTGTTAAAGGTTTTTCAATTGAAATCTTGATTTTGACTTAAAATGCAAGAATTGGCGATTTTGGTGAAATTTTCGTGTGATCTGTTTGGGCAGTGTTTTGAAGTGTCAAAATGATGTTAAATGAATGCTAAATTGATTAGAAGTTGAGGTTTAATTAATGCAATCCCGGATAGGTTGAATTTCCTAAGTTTTGCTTGAGTTTTTGGTTGTTTTTGGAGTGTTTTTGGTGATCTGTTATACCTGGAGGTATAAGGACGTGTTTGTGATCATTTTGGATGTTAATTGATGTTTAAAAATGGTTGTAAGTGATGGATCTTGGCTGGGTTAAGTTTTGGTAGTGTTTGGAGGTGATTTCGGTTGTGTTTGGTAGCCGAATTGTTGGTTGTGTGATGAGCAGCGAGTTTGGTTGTGTGGCTGCTGTTCTTAATGCATAATGATGCATTAATGTGCTGTTTTTGTGTGCTTGAAACAGGGGAGTTTGATCCGTGAGCTTTAGAGGTGTTGCGGAAGGTTTCGGATGCTTGGAAGGCTTGGTGGCTAGCCTTGTTTTGGTTATCGGTGAGTGAAGTTGGGTTTTCAGCTTTTGAACCAAGGTTTGAAGGTTTTTGGGAGCTTAGTGTAAGTCTAAACAACTTTGCTAAGCTCAAGAGTAAGTGAATGAATTTTCGCTCTTGAATTATGATTGTGAAATTGGCTTTTAAGCAATTGTGGTTGATGATTGAAATGCATGTGTTTTGCATGGTTTAAATCTGTTTTGAAAGCATATTTTAGCATGGTTTAATGCTGGTTTTGAAAGCCATATGTGAAGAATGCTCAAGGTAAGAGATCCTTGGTTTTATACATTGAAAATGTGGATTTGATGCATGGTGTTGCATGTTGTTCAATGGCTTTGTTTAATGCTTTAAAACAGTGAATTAATGTTGGTAAGTGATGGTTTTTGCATTATGGTTATGCATGTGAAACATTGGACTAATGTGGTAAGGTGGTTATATTGGCAAGTGATGTAAGTGGTTCTTGGTTCTTTGATCGGATATAGTTAGCCGGCTATAGGATTGGGTGCACCGTGAATTAAGTCGCCTTGGAGGTGGAGTGGTCAAGAGTGGACCGGTAAACTCCCTTCAAGTATCCTAACGAGATGGTTGAGGTCATAATGGAGGTGTTGCCCATTCGAGGACCTTGGTTGAGCAAAGGTTATATGGTGTTTAAAAGTCCATATGTGAGAACCTTGTGCTTGTTGAGATCACAATGGCGGTGTTAAGTCCATGTGTGGATCTTGTGTAGGGTGTCCCGGATCTCGTTAGTGATGTTATACAACTACCAATCGGTGAATGCAAAGGTTGTATGGTGTTTGAAAGTCCATACATGGGAACCTTGTGCATGTCAAGGTTGTATGGTGTTTGGAAGTCCATACATGGGAACCTTGGGGAAAAGTTGAGGTTGTATGGTGTTTGAAAGTCCATACATGGGAACCTCGGGAAAGCTAAGGTTGTATGGTGTTTAAAAGTCCATACATGGGAACCTTAGGATGTTGAGGTCAAATGGTGTTTAAAAGTCCATTTGGGAGACCTTGGATTGGTAGGGTGTATGGAGCGTAGGGACAACGCTCGGAATCCGCGTATCCGATTGGGTGTTGAGTTGAAAAGTGAATATGGTTGATCACTTGAAGGCCAATATGATGTTCTTGATTGTGATGAAGCATGGGATGCTTGAAATGATGCATAATTGCATGTGAAGCATGAGATGCTTGAATTGATGCATAATTGCATGTGAAGCATGAGATGCTTGAAAAGATGCATGGTTGCATGGAAAGTGTATAATGCTTGTGAATGCATGTTTACTTGTTAAGTTGAACAAGTGTTGATTATCATTTGGAAAATGATGCATGTGAGCATGAAATATCTTTAGTGCATTGGAGTCTTGTTAAGACTTGTTTTTAAAGGCATGCGATGATGATGTTGTGGTTCATATATGTTGCCTTTGGTTTAATGCATGTGTTGGTTGGTTAGTGAAATGGTTTTAAAAGATTCTTGCTTGAATTGGCTTTCAAGTTTAAAAAAGGTATGTTGTGAAATGGGAGTGTTTTCCAAGGTTTTGTTTTAGCTTGCATATGGTGTTTATGCATGGTTTGGCTAAATGGTTGATTTTGCAAGTTGTGCTTTGAAAAGGGTTTTCTTAGTTTTCTAAACTAAGGGTTGGTTTTCATGTATGTGCGATGCATGGTTTTGAGCTTGTTGTTGAAAAGGGGTTTTCAAACATGGCTTTGGTAAACAAATCGAGTTTGTTTTAAAAGTGATTTATGGCTCGCTGCATTGATGGTGTTTTGGTTTTGAGCATTCCTCACTAAGCATTATGTGCTTACGCTCCTTTTTGTCCATCAATGCAGATTCTTGAAGTTTGGACAGCGAGGAGCAAGGGATTCAAGAAGGACTTCACTTGAGATGTATGTCTCGGTTAATAGCTATAGTTAATAAAGGCAATGGGGTAGAATCTCTTGGGTTGATGTATGTGTTTGTTTATGTTCAGACAAGTATGGTTTGGTGTTGTTGATGTTGTTGGAACATGGTTTGGCTTATGAGTTTGATTTGGAAGCTTATGCTTGAATGGTTGCTTGTGTAGGAAGCATGCCTATAGATTTGGGGCTTTTCATATATGTTGTTATTTTGTTGAATTGTTGATGCAAGTATGCCTCTTTTATGTTGAATTGCATGTTGGCAAAGTTTGGTGGCTTTTGGAGCATGATTGGATGTTTAATTGCATGTTTAAGTAGGCAAAATTCTGCATTTTGTGCAGGGTGTTTCGGAACAGGGTCAGCCGTTTCGGAACGGGTGCCTCGAAGCAGCCCAGGCGTCCGAAACAGGTGACACCGTTTCGAAACGGAAAGGCTACTGCCCGACCCCCGTTTCGGTACCCGTTGCGGAACGGCCCTGCGTTTCGAAACGGGCTGTCTCCCCTTTCGGAACGGTTGACCGTTGGGGGCTGACAGTGGCAGTTATGTGTTTTAAAATGTTTGCATTTTGGTCCTGAATCTTGTTTCTGCAATTGTATGAGTTTGGGATGTCCGTTTGAGCTGAAATTTGGCAGTGAAGCATGAAACCTGACTAATTGCAATATGGTAACTTTAATTTGGGTTAAGTCCTCATATTTAACAGAAATTACAATTTGGTCCCTAAAATTGTAATTTGTTCAATTGGGTCCCCGTTTGATCTCTGATGTTTGTGATCTTTGAGTATGGTGTTTGAGTGATCACATATAGGACTAATGTGCATCTAGACAAGATTAAAAAGGAAAAAAAAGGGTCGTTAATCAAGGTTGACTTTCGGGTTGACTTTGGTTTTCCCCGTGTAATCTTCGTAGTTCGGGCCAACCGTCTAGGCCGGGCTACAGGGGTTACATTTGGTGGTATCAGAGCTGAGTTGCGAATGCTTGGGGAAAACGGTAAGTTGTTGTGATGTGTGTTGATGTTTACCTTGTTGTGTGGATGAAAGTTGGTTGAATGTTGGTTGAAACACGTGTTTCTGGGCATGATGCTGATGTTTCTGAGCAAATTGTTGATGTTTCTGATCAAGTTGCTGATGTTTTCGAGCATGTTTTGTGTTTATGAATCATTGTTGAATTAATGTAGGTATGTGCTGATGTTGTGAGCTGGTGTTATGCTTGATGATTGTGTAATGAGTATGTTATGTTGATAATATGCTGATGCAAATGGATGCTGTTGGATGTAAGCATGGTCGAGTATGTTGATTGATATGCTTGATGTTGTGATATCCATGTTGTGTTGACTATTATGTCATGTAAAGGGGAGGATTCGGGATACCCATTGCCTTATTAATATAGCTATTGTGTTATTTTGGAGTTGGAGTTTGAATCCTTGCTTAATGCTGGTCTAACTGGTTTGTTTGTTTGTTGTGATTGTATGTTTGTTGTTGTTAGTAGTATGGCTAAGTCGATGAAAGAATGGCAGTTGGGTGAGATGGTTGCTGCCTTGGGGTAGGTTGTTAAGGCGTGGAATTCACCCTTTCGTGGAGGTGTTTTGTCTCAGTCTTCTGTGCTTGAGATTGAGGTGGTAAGGCAAGGGAAAGAAGCTGGTTCTGCGGTGAAGAGTTCATCATCTGATGTTCAGGAGGTGTTGGGAACATCTCAGGCTGTGGTAAAGGTAAAGTCTGTGGGATGTGTGGGTTTGCCGAAGCAGCGTTTGCTTGATTTGGGTGCTGTGGAATATCATGGTTCTTCACCTGAGACATTTGAGGCCTGGTTGGCCAGTGTGGTTCTGATCTTGGATCAGGAAGGCTGTGATCTTGCTTGTAAGCTGGGGAGTGTTGTTTCTCTGATGTTGGAGGATGCATGTGTCTGGTGTACATCTGTGGCAGTGGCGTCACATATTCCTGATATTGATTGCGATTTCTTTGTATCTGTCTTTTATGAAAGGTATCTTGGAGGGAAGTTTCCAAGGGTTGAGCAATGTGACGGTGGTGCTGTTGTGGAGCAAGTGTTGCTTGGGCAAGGAGTGGAAGTTCAGCCACCGGTGTGTGACCGTTGTGAAAGGCGCCATGTTGGAGGTTGTTGGGGCGTGGGTGCTTGCTGGAACTGTGGTTCCAAAGTGCATGTTAAGCGTGATTGTCCTCTTGGAGTGAAGTCAGCTTTGGTGATAGCCAAAGGATCTCAGAAAGGTCGTGGGCACGGCCGAGGCAAGGTTCAGAAGTGGCAGAAAGAGCAGAAAGTTGTGAAGAGTGTGGGAAAGGAGAATTGCTGGAAATGTGGGTCTGCTGGACACATGAGACGTGATTGTTTGATGTTGGCTCGGAACAGCCAAGGTCCCTTACCGCAAGGAGTTGGTGGTGACCCTGGTGTGTTAGCTGGTGCTGCAGTGGTGCGGCAGGAGGTTGATGGTTCCGCAAGGAAGAGAGCTCGTCAGATGAAGCTTCAGGGAGGTGTTGTGTTTTCAGGTAACCTTGCTTTAGATACCTTAGTTTGGTTTCCGTTGGTTTTCCTTGCGTGGTAAGTTTAGTCTTGTTGCTAGCATGTTGGGGTAATGGTTGTAGTTTGGAAACATCTTTGGTGTGAAGAAGGCTTAGGTGAGAACCTTGTGGTTAATGATTGTTGGTATGGTGGAGTAGTTAAGTTAGAAGTGAGGTAGGAGGTTGTTCTTAGACGGATTTGAGGATGTTATTGGAGGGTGTGAACTGGCATTCATGCACAGTTAAAATCATTGTTATATGCTATATTATATATGTTGGTCCATGCATACATGTGGCATGACATTAGAGGTTTTGCATACATGTACATCAGGCATTGATAGGGCATGTTGGTGATCATGCATACGATGTTCACACTCGCTAATAACTAATCGAATCTGTTAGAGTGGTGGTTGGATGATGGATTTTTAGAGGTTGTGTTGGTGCTGAGTGGAAGTTAGAAGTAATGGAGTTTGTTAAGCTAGTTGCTAGTAATAGTGAGAGTGGCATAGCCTGTTGGTAGAAGATTGGTGTTTGTTGCTTAAAGAGAGTTTAGTGGTTTGGATAGCTAGTAGAAGGGGTAGCACCTTGGTGCTAAGTGAGGTTGCAGTTTAGTGGTTGTGTTTCCAGGTGCTGAGGTAGCTTAGCATTTGGGTTGTTGTGGAAGGGTTGTGTTTGTAAGTGCTGGTTCTTAGCAACCTTTGAGGAGTTGAGGAGTTGGTATGTATGGTAGGTTGGGCGATGTCCTGGTAAGACAAGTGTTATGGTTGAAGTTTGAAGTGGAAGGATCATGAAAGATCGAAGGCTTGTGTTGTTTGAAAGGATTCTTATGAGAAGTGGTTGGCTGGTTGTGTGTATGTGAATTTCTTTTGAGGTCAGCTGGTGGTGTATGGAACAGCTGGCGGAGCCGAGTTGGGGTTGTGATGTAAATTTTGGTTTGTGGGTGAGTAGACCTGGTGAGTCGTTTTGGTAATGTTAGCGGCAGATGTGAAGGAATGTCAGCTTTTGTTGAGGAGTTTGGGTAAGCAGTTGATGCTTAAGAATTTTTGCTTGTTGGGAAGATTCTTGGAAGGGGTTTGAGAGTTGCAAGAGTTATGGAAGCAGAGAAGTTTGTATGGTGGTTGAATTGGATTGGTTAGAGTCCCTGTGTAAACCAGTCTTGGAAGTTGTGTGTTACAGTAATGTGTGCTGTGAAAGTTAAAGTTCTTCATGATTGAAGTTGGGGCTGTGTACAGTCCGGATATGTGGAAGGTTAAGTTGTGGCTATCTTTGAGTGTTCTGGGTTTGTGAACAACATGTGGTGGTGTTGGGTTCAGTGGAGTTTTGTGTGGAAAGTGTTTAGTGTTGGTTGAGGTTTTTGTGTTGCCTTGTGTGTGTTTTGAGAAAGTTGTTGTTCTCTTTTCGCCGGTTAAAATTTCGAGGACGAAATTTCCTAAGGGGGGAGAGTTGTAACGCCCCGGTTTTGGGCTCAGAAGTTTTGGGCGTTGACCGGTTCGGTCAAAGTGCTGATCGAATATATAAGAGTGAATTTAGGAAAGCCTAGTTCGGGTTGCATTAAAAATATGGAAAAATGTTCTAAAATCATCTTTTAATATATAAAAGTGAACTGTGAAATCAATTTTGGAAAATGAGGTTTGGAAGGGTGACATTTTGGGTTAGTGACCAAAATGTAATTTTTGAAAACTGCGTGACTGCTTTAAAAAGGATTGAAACTTTGAATCTTTAAGGAGCTATTTACCCAATGGGAGTTTCTCCAGATTTTCTAAATATATTAAATGATTAATTAAATGTTTTTAAACTAAAGAAAAGTGGAGGGAAGATATTTTCCTAATTCTAACTAACTTTTCTCTCAACCATTTTCTCTCATCTTTTCTCTCAAACCAAACACATTTCTCCAGATTTCCTCCTCTAATTTTGTCACTCAAATCACTCATTTCAACTCTCATTTGATTCCTAATCATCTCATCAACAAAACCTCTCAATTTGCAAGTTGTTTCATCAAGCTTTTTGGCTCCAAAAAGGAGAAACTCAAGTTTGGAGGTAAGAACGTCCTTCTCCTCTAAACTATCAGTTCTTCACTGAAATTCCCAAGTTCTCAATCCTTGATTTGTGTTTTGTTAAAGGTTTTTCAATTGAAATCTTGATTTTGACTTAAAATGCAAGAATTGGCGATTTTGGTGAAATTTTCGTGTGATCTGTTTGGGCAGTGTTTTGAAGTGTCAAAATGATGTTAAATGAATGCTAAATTGATTAGAAGTTGAGGTTTAATTAATGCAATCCCGGATAGGTTGAATTTCCTAAGTTTTGCTTGAGTTTTTGGTTGTTTTTGGAGTGTTTTTGGTGATCTGTTATACCTGGAGGTATAAGGACGTGTTTGTGATCATTTTGGATGTTAATTGATGTTTAAAAATGGTTGTAAGTGATGGATCTTGGCTGGGTTAAGTTTTGGTAGTGTTTGGAGGTGATTTCGGTTGTGTTTGGTAGCCGAATTGTTGGTTGTGTGATGAGCAGCGAGTTTGGTTGTGTGGCTGCTGTTCTTAATGCATAATGATGCATTAATGTGCTGTTTTTGTGTGCTTGAAACAGGGGAGTTTGATCCGTGAGCTTTAGAGGTGTTGCGGAAGGTTTCGGATGCTTGGAAGGCTTGGTGGCTAGCCTTGTTTTGGTTATCGGTGAGTGAAGTTGGGTTTTCAGCTTTTGAACCAAGGTTTGAAGGTTTTTGGGAGCTTAGTGTAAGTCTAAACAACTTTGCTAAGCTCAAGAGTAAGTGAATGAATTTTCGCTCTTGAATTATGATTGTGAAATTGGCTTTTAAGCAATTGTGGTTGATGATTGAAATGCATGTGTTTTGCATGGTTTAAATCTGTTTTGAAAGCATATTTTAGCATGGTTTAATGCTGGTTTTGAAAGCCATATGTGAAGGATGCTCAAGGTAAGAGATCCTTGGTTTTATACATTGAAAATGTGGATTTGATGCATGGTGTTGCATGTTGTTCAATGGCTTTGTTTAATGCTTTAAAACAGTGAATTAATGTTGGTAAGTGATGGTTTTTGCATTATGGTTATGCATGTGAAACATTGGACTAATGTGGTAAGGTGGTTATATTGGCAAGTGATGTAAGTGGTTCTTGGTTCTTTGATCGGATATAGTTAGCCGGCTATAGGATTGGGTGCACCGTGAATTAAGTCGCCTTGGAGGTGGAGTGGTCAAGAGTGGACCGGTAAACTCCCTTCAAGTATCCTAACGAGATGGTTGAGGTCATAATGGAGGTGTTGCCCATTCGAGGACCTTGGTTGAGCAAAGGTTATATGGTGTTTAAAAGTCCATATGTGAGAACCTTGTGCTTGTTGAGATCACAATGGCGGTGTTAAGTCCATGTGTGGATCTTGTGTAGGGTGTCCCGGATCTCGTTAGTGATGTTATACAACTACCAATCGGTGAATGCAAAGGTTGTATGGTGTTTGAAAGTCCATACATGGGAACCTTGTGCATGTCAAGGTTGTATGGTGTTTGAAAGTCCATACATGGGAACCTTGGGGAAAAGTTGAGGTTGTATGGTGTTTGAAAGTCCATACATGGGAACCTCGGGAAAGCTAAGGTTGTATGGTGTTTAAAAGTCCATACATGGGAACCTTAGGATGTTGAGGTCAAATGGTGTTTAAAAGTCCATTTGGGAGACCTTGGATTGGTAGGGTGTATGGAGCGTAGGGACAACGCTCGGAATCCGCGTATCCGATTGGGTGTTGAGTTGAAAAGTGAATATGGTTGATCACTTGAAGGCCAATATGATGTTCTTGATTGTGATGAAGCATGGGATGCTTGAAATGATGCATAATTGCATGTGAAGCATGAGATGCTTGAATTGATGCATAATTGCATGTGAAGCATGAGATGCTTGAAAAGATGCATGGTTGCATGGAAAGTGTATAATGCTTGTGAATGCATGTTTACTTGTTAAGTTGAACAAGTGTTGATTATCATTTGGAAAATGATGCATGTGAGCATGAAATATCTTTAGTGCATTGGAGTCTTGTTAAGACTTGTTTTTAAAGGCATGTGATGATGATGTTGTGGTTCATATATGTTGCCTTTGGTTTAATGCATGTGTTGGTTGGTTAGTGAAATGGTTTTAAAAGATTCTTGCTTGAATTGGCTTTCAAGTTTAAGAAAGGTATGTTGTGAAATGGGAGTGTTTTCCAAGGTTTTGTTTTAGCTTGCATATGGTGTTTATGCATGGTTTGGCTAAATGGTTGATTTTGCAAGTTGTGCTTTGAAAAGGGTTTTCTTAGTTTGCTAAACTAAGGGTTGGTTTTCATGTATGTGCGATGCATGGTTTTGAGCTTGTTGTTGAAAAGGGGTTTTCAAACATGGCTTTGGTAAACAAATCGAGTTTGTTTTAAAAGTGATTTATGGCTCGCTGCATTGATGGTGTTTTGGTTTTGAGCATTCCTCACTAAGCATTATGTGCTTACGCTCCTTTTTGTCCATCAATGCAGATTCTTGAAGTTTGGACAGCGAGGAGCAAGGGATTCAAGAAGGACTCCACTTGAGATGTATGTCTCGGTTAATAGCTATAGTAAATAAAGGCAATAGGGTAGAATCTCTTGGGTTGATGTATGTGTTTGTTTATGTTCAGATAAGTATGGTTTGGTGTTGTTGATGTTGTTGGAACATGGTTTGGCTTATGAGTTTGATTTGGAAGCTTATGCTTGAATGGTTGCTTGTGTAGGAAGCATGCCTATAGATTTGGGGCTTTTCATATATGTTGTTATTTTGTTGAATTGTTGATGCAAGTATGCCTCTTTTATGTTGAATTGCATGTTGGCAAAGTTTGGTGGCTTTTGGAGCATGATTGGATGTTTAATTGCATGTTTAAGTAGGCAAAATTCTGCATTTTGTGCAGGGTGTTTCGGAACAGGGTGAGCCGTTTCGGAACGGGTGCCTCGAAGCAGCCCAGGCGTCCGAAACGGGTGACACCGTTCCGAAATGGAAAGGCTACTGCCCGACCCCCGTTTCGGTACCCGTTGCGGAACGGCCCCGCGTTTCGAAACGGGCTGTCTCCCGTTTCGGAACGGTTGACCGTTGGGGGCTGACAGTGGCAGTTATGTGTTTTAAAATGTTTGCATTTTGGTCCTGAATCTTGTTTGTGCAATTGTATGAGTTTGGGATGTCCGTTTGAGCTGAAATTTGGCAGTGAAGCATGAAACCTGACTAATTGCAATATGGTAACTTTAATTTGGGTTAAGTCCTCATATTTAACAGAAATTACAATTTGGTCCCTAAAATTGTAATTTGTTCAATTGGGTCCCCGTTTGTTCTCTGATGTTTGTGATCTTTGAGTATGGTGTTTGAGTGATCACATATAGGACTAATGTGCATCTAGACAAGATTAAAAAGGAAAAAAAAGGGTCGTTAATCAAGGTTGACTTTCGGGTTGACTTTGGTTTTCCCCGTGTAATCTTCGTAGTTCGGGCCAACCGTCTAGGCCGGGCTACGGGGGTTACAACACAAGCAAACACTAAACAATATATCCAGTCTACTTGTGGTAAGATAAAGCAATGATCCAATCATAGAGCGATAAAGCTTAGAGTCAACACACTTACCTCCTTCTTTTTTGTCAACCTTTTTAGATGAGCTCATTGGTGTGGCTCGAGGCTTTGCATTCTCCAAGCCATACTTCTTGAGCATATCCTTGATGTACTTAGCTTGATTGATGAAGATGTCATCCTTCATTTGTTTGATTTGGAGTCCAAAAAAATGAGAGCTGCCCCATCATGCTCATTTCAAATTCACATTGCATCAACTTAGAAAAATCTTGACAAAGCAATTCATTAGTGGAACCAAATATAATATCATCGACATAAATTTGAACTACTAATATATCTTTGCCATTGTTTTTAATAAAAAGTGTTGTGTCCACCTTTCCTTTCTCAAAACCTTTTATGACTAGAAAATTTGAAAGTCTTTCATACCAAGCTCTAGGAGCTTGTTTTAAACCATATAAAGCTTTTGACAATTTAAAAACATGGTTTGGAAAACTTGGATCCGTAAAACCCGGTGGTTGTTCCACATACACTTCTTCATTTATAAAACCATTTAAAAATGCACTTTTGACATCCATTTGAAAAAGCTTGAAATCATGATAACATGCATATGCAAGCAACATCCTAATAGCTTCCATTCTAGCTACGGGTGCATAGGTTTCATCAAAATCTATTCCCTCTTATTGAGTGTAACATTGAGCAACTAGCCTAGCGTTGTTTCTCACTATGTTACCACTCTCATCTAGTTTATTCCTAAATACTCATTTAGTTCCTATAGTAGATTTATTTCTAGGCCTTCCAATTAATGTCCACACTTTACTTCTCTCAAATTGATTTAACTCATCTTGCATGGCCATAATCCAAAAATCATCTTTTAATGCTTCTTTAATATTCTTAGGCTCAATGCATGATATAAATGCAACATGATTAAGCATTTTAATAGAAAAACGAGTAGTTTCCCCCTTGGATGGATCACCCAAGATTTCACCACCTTTGACATAGTTGTACTCCATTGGGTAGCTCACTTTTTTTTCCTCAAGAGCCAATTCCTTCAAGGCTTCAAGAGGTGGATCTTGTGCATTTTCTGCTTTAGTTGGAATCTCATCCTCCTTTGAAGTTTGTCATCTATCAAAGGCATCAAGGATTCCTACATCATCATCATTACAAGATTCCTTCCTCGGAAGGAGGTTAACATCGAAACCAACATGTATAGATTCCTCTACAACTAAAGTTCTTTTGTTAAACACACGATAGGCTTTAGAGTTTAAAGAGTAACCTATAAAAATAGTTTCATCACTTTTTGCATCAAATTTACCTAAATTTTTTTCCATTATTTAAAAAAAACACTTGCAACCAAAAGGATGAAAATAGCTAATATTAGACTTTTTAGATTTTAAAATCTCATAAGGAGTTTTCTTTAAAATAGGACTAATCATTACTCGGTTAATAATATAGCAAGCGGTGTTAGTGGCTTCTACCCAAAAATACTTAGGTTGTAACGCCCCGGTTTTGGGCTCAGAAGTTTTGGGCGTTGACCGGTTTGGTCAAAGTGCTGTTCGAATCTAAAGAGGTGAAATTAGGAAAGCCTAGTTCGGGTTGCATTAAAAATATGGAAAAATGTTCTAAAATCATCTTTTAATATATAAAAGTGAACTGTGAAATCAATTTTGGAAAATGAGGTTCGGAAGGTTGACATTTTGGCTAGTGACCAAAATGTAATTTTTGAAAGTTCGGTGACAGTTTTATAAAGGATTGAAACTTTGAATCTTTAAGGAGCTATTTACCCAATGGGAGTTTCTCCAGATTTTCTAAATATATTAAATGATTAATTAAGTGTTTTTAAACAAAAGAAAAGTGGAGGGAAGATATTTTCCTAAATCTAACTAACTTTTCTCTCAACCATTTTCTCTCATCTTTTCTCTCAAACCAAACACATTCTCTCCAGATTTCCTCCTCTGATTTTGTCACTCAAATCACTCATTTCAACTCTCATTTGATTCCTAATCATCTCATCAACAAAACCTCTCAATTTGCAAGTTGTTTCATCAAGCTTTTTGGCTCCAAAAAGGAGAAACTCAAGTTTGGAGGTAAGAACGTCCTTCTCCTCTGAACTTCAAGTTCTTTACTGAAATTCCCAAGTTCTCAATCCTTGGTTTGTGTTTTGTTAAAGGCTTTTCAATAGAAATCTTGATTTTGGCTTAAAATGCAAGATTTGGTGATTTTGGTGAAATTTTCGTGTGATCTGTTTGTGTAACCCCCTTAACCCGGCCTAGACGGTTGACCCGAATTAAGAAAGTCACACGGGGAAAACCAAAGTCAACCCGAAAGTCAACCTTGATTAACGACCCTTTTTTTTTCTTTTTAATCTTATCTAGATGCGCATTACACCTATGTGTGATCATACAAACAACATACTAAAAGATCACAAACATCAGAGATCAAACAGGGACCCAATTGAACAAATTACAACTTTAGGGACCAAATTGTAATTTCTGATAAATATAAGGACTTAACCAAATTTGAAGTTACCATCTTGAAATTAAATAGATTTCATGCTTCTCTGTGAAATTTCAGCTCAAAAGGACTTCCCAAACTCATACAATTGCACAAACAAGATTCAGGACCAAAACGTAAACCAAACAAAACATTTAAAGATACTTTTAACCAGATTAACGGTCGTGTATCGATACGCCTGGAGTCGTATCGATACACGGGGAAAACAGAAACTTGGACGAGTATCGATACCCAACCCGTATCGATACGCATGGCCAGAAATCTGCAGATTTGGCTCTTGCGTATCGATACGCAAGCTCGAGTATCGATACTCCTGCCAGAAATCGACATAAAACAGCAACAAACATGCTTCAAACTTCAATTAAACAACACCAAATCATACCACATAGTCTACCAACATGCAAGGACCATAAATGCAGTACCAATTCAACATATAACCAACACATATGAAAAGCCCCAAATACTAATGGCATGCTTCCTAACAAGCTAGCTATTCAACACCAAATTTCCAAAACAAGCATATATGGTTCCAATGCAAAAACCAGCAAACACATCAACATTCAACATACTTAGGGAGCCTCAAACACCTCCCAAAACATACACATTGGTCCCCATTGCCAAAACATACAAAAGCTAAATTGCACTTATAAAACCTTCATACTTTGAGCTTCACTTGAACTTGATTGCTTGCCCTTTCTTGCTACCCTTAAGGTACTCTAATGATCTGCATTATTGAATTAAGAAAACGTAGAGAGCGTAAGCAAAAGCTTAGTGAGGCATGCTCATTAAAAACAATTCAATAATGCAATTAAAACCATTTATAAATCATGCTTAAAATCAACCTTTGCACATGCTCAAAGCACACTTTAAAACAAGCAATCTCATGCTTCATATTATATATCAAAACAAGCATCTCATGCTTCTTACATACTTAACATGTCATATTGGCTCAAGTGACAAATTCCATTTCATAAAACAAGTTCAACAACTTCCCAAGGACTTTTAAACACCTTGGCCCCAAGGACTTTTAAACACCTTGGCCTATGGACTTTTAAACACCATAGAAAGTATCTCATCAAGGACTTTTAAACACCTTGATCCCAAGGACTTTTAAACACCTTGGCCATGGACTTTTAAACACCATGAATTGAATCTCATCAAGGACTTTTAAACACCTTGATCCCAAGGACTTTTAAACACCTTGGCCTATGGACTTTTAAACACCTTAGTGTCCGCAACATGAACCATCCAAGGACTTTTAACCACCTTGATGTTCATAAGTAACAAGGCTCACTCAAGGACTTTTAACCACCTTAGTGACCTTAACATTTTAAAAACATCACTTGCCAATATACATCATTTTCATCATTTAATCCACTGTTTTAAAGCATTAAATCAAGCCATTTCATCATGCATTTCAAAGCATCAAACCACATCATTTCAATGTACAAAATCAAGGAACTCCTACCTAGAGTTACCTTCAACATATGGCTTACATCATCAGCAAAAACCATGCTAAAACATGCTTTCAAACAGTAATTAAAACATGCAAATCATCATTTTGCATCACATCAAAATCATGGCCACCACTAGAGAGAAAATCCGAAAACTTACACTTGAGCTTAGCAAAGTTGTTTAGACTTAAACTAAGCTCCCAAAACCTTCAAACCTTGGTTTAAAAAGCTGAAATCCAATTTCCATAATTGCACTCACCGATTTCCACTTCGCCACTTGCCGAAGCACGAAATCAAGCTTCCGGATCAACCAAACTTGGATCCAAAGATGCCTCCCCTGTTTCAACACATCAAAGCAGTAAATTAATGCATCACCATGCATCAATTACTTCAATGAAAGCACCTAAACTCGCTGCTCTCATCCAACCTCCATTTCCGGCCACCAAACACAACCGAAAATGCATCAAAACCACTTCTAAACAAAGCCCAGCCATAACCCAGCAAAACCTAACATCCATCATCACCATTTAACATCTAAAAACAACCTACAACCATCCTTATACCTCCAGCAACATCAGATCACCAAGATCACCTCAAAAACCACCTTAAAACACAAGCTAAACTTAGGAAACTCAACCTATCCGGGATTGCATTGATCAAAACTCATTTCCTTATCAATTTAGAGTTCATTTAACATCAAAAACACCTCTTAAAACCCAGATTACTCAGATCTAACGAAAATCAAGTGAAAACATCAAAATCTTGCATAATTAGCCAAGATCCACAAATCTACTTGAAAACCTTTAATTAAACATAAATTTAGGATTGAAAACTTTAGGAATTTCATTAAAGAACTTAAAGTTCAGAGGAGAAATCGTTCATACCTCCAAACTTGTGATTCTCCACTTTTTGGAATGAAAACCTTGTTGAAACTTGTAGCAATTGAGTAGGTTTTGATGACACAATGATTTGCTATCAATTGTGAGTTGAAAGGATGATTTTAGATGAAGAAATCAGATCAAAATCTCTGGAAAAAGAAATGTTTGGTTGGAGAGAAAATGAGAGAAGAAAATAGGAAGTTAGGAAAGAAAATAGTAAAAATGAGTTTCCCTCCTTTTATGAAACCTTTAAAATCAGAATTTAGGATTAAAATATCTTAGAAAAATCTGGAGAATTCACTTTTGGGCAAATAGCTCCTTAAAGATTCAAAGTTTCAATCCTTTTTAAAACAGCCACCAAATTTGCGAAAATTACATTTTGGTCACTAGCCAAAATGTCAACCTTCCAAACCTCATTTTCCAAAATTGATTTCACAGTTCATCTAATTATATTAAAAGATGATTTTAGAACATTTTTCCATATTTTTAATGCAACCCGAACTAGGCTTTCCTAATTTAACCTCTTTAGATTCGAACAGGACTTTGACCAAACCGGTCAACGCCCAAAACTTCTAAGCCCAAAACCGGGGCGTTACAGTTTGGGCAGTGTTTTGAAGTGTCAAAATGATGTTAAATGAATGCTAAATTGATTAGAAGTTGAGTTTTAATTAATGCAATCCCGGATAGGTTGAATTTCCTAAGTTTTGCTTGAGTTTTTGGTTGTTTTTGGAGTGTTTTTGGTGATCTGTTATACCTGGAAGTATAAGGACGTGTTTGTGATCATTTTGGATATTAAATGATGTTTAAAAATGGTTAGAAGTGATGGATCTTGGCTGGGTTAAGTTTTGGTAGTGTTTGGAGGTGATTTCGGTTGTGTTTGGTAGCCGAATTGTTGGATTTGTGTTGAGCAGCGAATTTGGTTGTGTGGCTGCTGTTCTTAATGCATAATGATGCATTAATGTGCTGTTTTTGTGTGCTTGAAACAGGGGAGTTTGATCCGTGAGCTTTAGAGGTGTTGCGGAAGGTTTCGGATGCTTGGAAGGCTTGGTGGCTAGCCTTGTTTTGGTTATCGGTGAGTGAAGTTGGGTTTTCAGCTTTTAAACCAAGGTTTGAAGGTTTTTGGGAGCTTAGTGTAAGTCTAAACAACTTTGCTAAGCTCAAGAGTAAGTGAATGGATTTTCGCTCTTGAGTTATGATTGTGGAAGTGGCTTTTAAGCAATTGTGGTTGATGATTGAAATGCATGTGTTTTGCATGGTTTAATTCTGTTTTGAAAGCATATTTTAGCATGGTTTAGTGCTGGTTTTGAAAGCCATATGTGAAGGATGCTCAAGGTAAGAGATCCTTGGTTTTATACATTGAAAATGTGGTTTTGATGCATGGTGTTGCATGTTGTTCTATGGCTTTGTCTAATGCTTTAAAACAGTGAATTAATGTTGGTAAATGATGGTTTTTGCATGTTGGTTATGCATGTGAATCATTTGATTAATGTGGTAATGGTTTTGCATTATGGTTGTGCATATGGAACATTGGACTAATGTTGTAAGATGGTTATATTGGCAAGTGATGTAAGTGGTTCTTGGTTCTTTGATCGGATATAGTTAGCCGGCTATAGGATTGGGTGCACCGTGAATTAAGTCGCCTTGGAGGTGGAGTGGTCAAGAGTGGACCGGGAAACTCCCTTCAAGTATCCTAACGAGATGGTTGAGGTCATAATGGAGGTGTTGCCCATTCGAGGACCTTGGTTGAGCAAAGGTTATATGGTGTTTAAAAGTCCATATGTGAGGACCTTGTGCTTGTTGAGATCACAATGGCGGTGTTAAGTCCATGTGTGGATCTTGTATAGGGTGTCCCGGATCTCGTTAGTGATTTCTACAACTACCAATCGGTGATGCAAAGGTTGTATGGTGTTTGAAAGTCCATACAAGGGAACCTTGTGCATGTTGAGGTTGTATGGTTGTCCATACATGGGAACCTCGGGAAAAGCTAAGGTTGTATGGTGTTTAAAAGTCCATGCATGGGAACTTTAGGCTTGTAAGGTCAAATGGTGTTTAAAAGTCCATTTGGGGAGACCTTGGATTGGTAGGGTGTAGGGAGCGTAGGGACAACGCTCGGAATCCGCGTATCCGATTGGGTGTTGAGTTGAAAAGTGAATGTGGTTTATCATTTGAAGGCCAATATGATGTTCTTGATTGTGATGAAGCATGAGGTGCTTGAAATGATGCATATTTGCATGTGAAGCATGAGATGCTTGAATTGATGCATAATTGCATGTGAAGCATGAGATGCTTGAAAAGATGCATGGTTGCATGGAAAGTGTATAATGCTTGTGAATGCATGTTTACTTGTTAAGTTGAACAAGTGTTGTTTATCATTTGGAAAATGAGGCATGTGAGCATGAAATATCTTTAGTGCATTGGAGTCTTGTTGAGACTTGTTTTTAAAGGCATGTGATGATGATGTTGTGGTTCATATATGTTGTCTTTGGTTTAATGCATGTGTTGGTTGGTTTGTGAAATGGTTTTAAAAGATTCTTGTTTGTTTTGGCTTTCAAGTTTAAAGAAAGGTATGTTGTGAAATGGGAGTGTTTTCCAAGGTTTTGTTTTAGCTTGCATATGGTGTGTATGCATGGTTTGGCTAAATGGTTGATTTTGCAAGTTGTGCTTTGAAAAGGGTTTTCTTAGTTTGCTAAACTAAGGGTTGGTTTTCATGTATGTGCGATGCCTGGTTTTGAGCTTGTTGTTGAAAAGGAGTTTTCAAACATGGCTTTGGTAAACAAATCGAGTTTGTTTTAAAAGTGATTTATGGCTCGCTGCATTGATGGTGTTTTGGTTTTGAGCTTTCCTCACTAAGCATTATGTGCTTACGCTCCTTTTTGTCCATGAATGCAGATTCTTGAAGTTTGGACAGCGAGGAGCAAGGGATTCAAGAAGGACTCCACTTAAGATGTATGTCTCGGTTAATAGCTATAGTTAATAAAGGCAATGGGGTAGAATCTCTTGGGTTGATGTATGTGTTTGTTTATGTTTAGACAAGTTTGGTTTTGTGTTGTTAATGTTGTTGGAACATGGCTTGGCTTATGAGATTGAATTGGAAGTATGTTGCTTAAATGGATTGCTTGTGTTGGAAGCTTAGTCTTAAAATTGGGGCTTTTCATGTATGATGGCATGTTGGTGAATTGTTGATGCAAGTATGCCTCTTTTATGTTAAATTGCATGTTGGCAAAGTTTGGTGGCTGTTGGAGCATGATTGGATGTTAATTGCATGTTTAAATAGGCAAATTTCTGCATTTTTGTGCAGGGTGTTTCGGAACAGGGTGTACCGTTTCGGAACGGGTGCCTTGAAGCAGCCCAGGCGTCCGAAACGGGTGAAACCGTTCCGAAACGAATAGGCCACTGCCCGACCCCCGTTTCGGTACCCGTTGCGGAACGGCCCCGCGTTTCGAAACGGGCTGTCTCCCGTTTCGGAACGGTTGACCGTTGGGGGCTGACAGTGGCAGTTATGTGTTTCAAAATGTTTGCATTTTGGTCCTGAATCTTGTATGTGCAATTGTATGAGTTTGAGATGTCCGTTTGAGCTGAAATTTGGCCGAGATGCATGAAATATGATTAATTTTAAGTTGGTAACTTAAAATCTGGTTAAGGCCTCAAAGTTTTCAGAATTTACAAATTGGTCCCTAAAGTTGTGTTTTGTGCAATTGGGTCCCTGAATGATCTCTGATGGTTGTGATCTTTGAGTATGTTGTTTGTGTGATCACATCTAGGGTTAATGAGCATCTAGACAAGATTAAAAAGAAAAAAAAGGGTCGTTAATCAAGGTTGACTTTCGGGTTGACTTTGGTTTTCCCCGTGTAATCTTCGTAGTTCGGGTCAACCGTCTAGGCCGGGCTACGGGGGTTACATAGGTAAATTGTTTTCACAAAGCATAGTCCTAGCCATTTCTTCTCAAGTTCTATTTGTCCTCTCAACTACCCCGTTTTGTTGAGGAGTTCGAGAAGCTGAAAAATTATGGCTAACCCCATTTTCAGTACAAAATTCATTAAAACCCATATTTTGAAATTCCGTTCCACGATCACTTCTAATATTTGAAATTTTAAGTTCAAGATCATTTTGGGTTAGTTTTGAAAATGTGATGAAGTTTTCTAAAGCCTCATCCTTGGTGCTTAAAAATAGAACTCAAGTATATCTAGAGTAATCATCAACAAGCACAAAAGCATATGATTTTCGACCCCAGCTAGTTGTCATAATTGGCCCAAATAGATCTATATGAATTAATTGCAAACACCTACTTGTAGAAACATCATTAATGGATTTAAAGGATGATCTATGTTGTTTACCCTTAGAGCATGCATCACATATTTTATCATTTGAGAACTTAATCTAAGGTAAACCTATAACTAGATTTAGGGAAACTAATCTTTCTAAAACACTAATGCTAGCATGTCCTAGTTTCCTAGACCATAATCATGCATCATTTTCATCTTGAGCAACAAAACATGCATGGGATGAAAGAATGTCATCTAGATGCACCATATATATGTTTCCTATGCGATGAACAATGAGCATTGTTTTATTAGATTTAATGTCAACAATTTTACACTCAATTTTATCAAATAAGACATTAAACCGTTTATCACACAATTGACTAATGCTCAATAAATTTTGTTTTAGACCATTGACATACTATGGAGCCAATACCTTCAATATGGCCTTTGGAGTTATCACCAAATGTCACTACTCCACAACTTTTTGGCTTTAAGTCCATGAATCGACTCTTGTCTCTTGTCATGTGCCTCGAGCATCCACTATCAAGGTACCATGAGTTTTGGCTTTGTGCTTTGGCCTTGTAGCAATGCTCCCCCTACAAACAAAGAGTTAAGCTTTGATTTTTGGTACCTAAATCATTTTGGGTCCATGAGTGTTAGTTCCTAAATACTTTGTTCCCTTAGGAATCCAAGATGAAATGGCTACAATATTGTTAGGAACTACAAGTTCCTTAGGAACCCATACACTTCTAACTTTCTTGTTCTTATGATACTTATGGGAGCCTGTTTGTTTGTGGTCAACAAAGTTTCTCTTCACATGTTGGGATTTTGAAGAAGATGCTTTTTCAAAACCGTTTTTCCCAACATTGGTTAGAAAAGCTTTGAGTTTACTCACCTCCTCTTGGTGGTAAACATGATATTTTTCAAGAAGGTCTTTTAAATCATTTGATTTATTTTCAAACTCATTTGAGGAATTTTGTAAAACCAAGACATTATTTTCTAATTATGAGTTGGTTTTAGAAATGGAGTCATTTTGGGTCCTCAAAACCGAAATCATTTTCTTATTTTTTAAAATCGACTCCTTGTATTTCACAACCAACTCATCACATTCCTCTTGCAACTCATCATAAGTATCTAGAAGTTCATCATATGTAAAATCAAAAGTAGATGAGTTAGAGGTTACCATAGAAGAATCCTCCTCAAGAGCCATGAGGCAAAGGTTGGCCACTTCATGTTCCTCATCCTCGGATGACTCCTCATCACTCCAAGTAGCAAGCTTAGCTTTGAGCTTCTTCTTCTTCTCAAACCCTTCTACTTGAGTTGAGGGCAATCGGAACGTATGTGACCCGACTTCTTGCACTTAAAGAAAATGATCGGATCCCTTTCTTCTTCTTTTCCTTTGTTCTTGAAGTCCATCTTTCTTTGAAATTTTCTCCATCGGTTGGACTTCATGAATCGTGAGAAACGTTTGGCTATCATAGTCAATTTCTCAAAATCTTCCTCCTCACTAGAAGAGCTCTCCTCTTGTAGAGAGGCTTTGAGAGCAACTCCTAGCTTCTTCTTCTTTTCTACCTCATGCTTCTCTATCCTTCACTCTTCCTTCTTCTTCTCCTCCTCTCTTCATTGCTTCATGATCTCATGTGTAAGAAGAGACCCAACAAGCTCATGAAGCTTTAAAGTTTTCAAATTCTTTGCTTCGATGATGGTTGTCCTCTTACCATCCCAAGACTCCGGGAGAGAGTATAGAAGCTTCCTCACTAGCATATCTTCGAAAATTATTTCACCGAATCCTTTAAGGCCATTGACGATGATCGAAAAAAGATGAAACATCATTGAGACGCTCTTATCGGGGTCCATCTTAAAATTCTCATAGCTCAAGTTTAGCAACCCAATCTTCGTCTCTTTCACATTGCTAGTGCCTTCATAAGTCGTCTCCAAAGTGTCCCACACTTCCTTCGCGCTTTCGATAAATGAAACCATTGAATAAATATCCGGACCAAGTGCACAAAATATGATATGTAGAGCTTTTTCGTTGACTTGCATCTTTCGTCTATCTTCCGCGTTCATCTCCGACTTTACTTTCGAAACTAGTCTTCCTTCATCGGTTCTCTTAATCGGAATGTAGGGGCCTTCTTCCACTACATCCCAAACCATTTAATCCGTTGACTTGATGAAGAGACGTTGTTGGAGTATGCCCAAAGACCAATCATATGATGATTGAATAGACATACTATTTTACTAGATTTATCAAGCAATGGCATTGTCGTTATTATCATTTGGTATGTTTCTGTGCATCAAACTAACCATTGGATAACAATGTCCATACAATAATACGATTATTGTTAAATAGGATCCTTAGTCGAATATTATTACGGGTATGGATAGTGATAATATATAAAGACTAATATGTGGTTGATGACAAGCGTTGCCATTGACATAGAGATGTCAAAATCAACACATAAGTATTTGTTAGAGAACAACATACTGGATTGACCCGCTATGATCGATATACTGTTAGAGAACCCATCCAATATTCACCCTCGTTAAAGCTTCGATCGATATAATGCGAGCTTTGCCAAAGCAATGCCACATTTATCTTAGTTAAACGCGAAGAGTAAGCTAGTGATATTCGTCGGTTGAGATATTGATATTAACTTAGCTGGGTTATTCTAATAAGATTAGAAAACCTAGTGGTTAAAAGTTTTGGTTAATAATAAGATGATTTAAAGAACAAGAGTTGTTCGCCAAAAGATGAGGAATTACATGTGATGTAATTAGTAAGGTGTTACTTACCTAAATGACCATTTCCTAAAAGACTAGCCAAAGCTGATTTAGGAATGGTGAAATACGGATCCTCACTCACTAGAAAAACTATCGAAATGTTTTTTCGAAATTAAAACTAGAGGGTTTTTAATTTTGAAGAAAATAGTGAGAGTAAATTTATAGTAAAGACCTATCTATAAATTTTAAAGTTTAGTAAAACTTATGTATCATATTTTCTTTGTTGTAGAATTAATGGAAAATAATACTCTATCTCTGCGATCTATCCTTGAGAAGGATAAGCTCAATGGCATAAACTTCATTGACTGGTTCCGCAATTTGAGAATTGTTTCTTAAACAGGAAAAGAAGGAATATGTCATTGAAGAACATGTTCCTGATGAACCGGTTGCCACTGCTTCCATAGCTGACAAAGACAAGTTTAAGAAACACATGGACGACATGCTGGATGTCGGTTGTCTTATGCTTGCCTCCATGACCCCTGAGCTTCAGAAGCAACATGAGGACATGGTAGCTTATGATATGATTCAAAATCTCAAGGAGATTTATGAAGGGCAAGCTCGTCAAGAGAGGTACGAGACCTCTAATGCTCTAATGCTCTGTTTCAATGCAAGACGAATTAGCTACTGATGTCATCCTGCAATCGTTTCCAGATAGTTTCAATCAGTTCGTCCTTAATTTCAATATGAATGAAATTAACAAGACGCTGCCACAGTTGCTCGGCATGTTGAGAACTGTTGAAATCAACCTGAAGAAGGTAGGACCTAAACCTGTTCTGATGGTCCGAAAGGGCAAGAAGAAAGGTAAATCGACAGCAAAGTCAAAAGGTGATGGTAAGACCAAAACCGATGGAAAGGAGGCATTGAAACCTAAGAAGGGAATCAAGAAGGATGGAAAATGTTTCCATTGCGGCAAGACCGGACATTGGAAGAGAAACTGCCCCACACACCTACAAGAAGTCAAGAAAGCAAAAACGAGTGAGGCATCAACCTCAGAGGCTTCTAAAGAGAAGGCATCAGAATAGACATGGACCTGCAAATGGAAATAAAGCAAGAGTTGCTACATCATCCATTAGGACATGTGTTTTTGCTTAAATAGATTTGTTTTAGTTTTTAAGATTATTATTTTGTGCCTAAGTTTTAGTTATCTTGTAAGGAGAAGATATTTTTAATTTTTAGATTATTTAAATAAATGTTATTCTTTTAATCTCTTATGGCACAACGAATCAATGATCTTTAAACTAATCAAATCAATAATATTTATAAAACAAATGACTAATCTCAAACTTATAAAAAGTATTAAGGTAATTTGATGAGATCAAATTCAAGAATAATTGAAGTTTAATGAACTTTCAAAGAATATGGGATTGTCCCAAAATTAAATCCCACAAGTGGAACGAAAAGTCTTTGAAAGAGAATCAAATATGTTAGACATGTTTTGATTCAGAACAAGTCTGTAACCCCCTTAACCCGGCCTAGACGGTTGACCCGAATTAAGAAAGTCACACGGGGAAAACCAAAGTCAACCCGAAAGTCAACCTTGATTAACGACCCTTTTTTTTCTTTTAAAATTTGTCTAGATGCAAATTTATCCTTAGATATGATCATACAACAGCATACTCAAAGATCATAAACATCAAAGATCAAACAGGGACTCAATTGAACAAAAATACAACTTTAGGGACCAAAATGTAAATTCTGATAATTTTAAGGACTTAACCCAAATTGAAGTTACCATCTTGAAATTAATCATGTTTCATGCTTCTCTGTAAAATTTCAGCTCAAAAGGACTTCCCAAACTCATACAATTGCACAAACAAGTTTCAGGACCAAAACGCAAACATTCCAAAACATATAACTGCCAATGTCAGCCCCCAACGGTCACCCGTTCCGAAACAGGCATAGCCCGTTTCGAAACTCGGGGCCGTTCCGCAACGCGTACCGAAACGGGGGTCTGGCAGTGGCCTTTCCGTTTCAGAACGACCCCTCCCGTTTCGGACGCCTGGGCACAATTAAGGCACCCGTTCCGAAACGGTAGGTGCTGTTCCGAAACACCCTGCACAGATTGCCCAAAAATGCATACTTAAACATGCAATTGACCAACCAATCATGCTCCAAATGCCACCAAACTTTGCCAACATGCAATTCAACATATATGAGACATACTTGCATCAACAATTCATCAAAACATCCACATATATGAAAAGCCCCAAATCTATAGGCATGCTTCCTACACAAGTAAGCCATTCAAGCATAAACTTCCAATTCAAGCATATAAAGGCCAACCACAAAAACCAGCATTCTCAACAACATTCAACATACTTAGGGAGTTCAAAACATCTCCCAAAACATACACATAGGTCCCCCATTGCCAAATTACCAAAAGCTAAAATGTAATTAGAAAACCTTCTATACTTAGAGCTTTGTTTCCACTTGGATGCTTGCCCTCCTTGCTGCCCTCAAGTACTCTAATGTTCTGCATTATTGAATTAAGAAAACGAAAGAGAGCGTAAGCAAAAGCTTAGTGAGGAATGCTCGTAAAACCATTCAATAATGCATTTATAAAACACTTATAAATCATGCTTCAAATCATCATTTACACATGCTCAAAAGCATACTTTAACAAGCATCTCATGCTTCAATTCATTACATGTCATATTGGCCACAAGTGATACAATTCATTTCTTTGAAAACAAGTTCATCAACTTTCACCCCAAGGACTTTTAAACACCTTGGACCCCAAGGACTTTTAAACACCTTGGCCATGGACTTTTAAACACCATGATATAAGTTACCTCAAGGACTTTTAAACACCTTGACCCCAGGGACTTTTAAACACCTTGGCCATGGACTTTTAAACACCATGAATTGAATTACCTCAAGGACTTTTAAACACCTTGAACCCCAAGGACTTTTAAACACCTTGGCCTATGGATTTTTAAACACCATAGAATGGACCACACAAGGACTTTTAACCACCTTTGTGTCCGTAACAAGAACCATCCAAGGACTTTTAACCACCTTGATGTTCTTAAGTAAACAAGGCTCACTCAAGGACTTTTAACCACCTTAGTGACCTTAACCTTTTCAAAACATCACTTGCCAATATACATCATTTATCATCAATATTTCACTGTTTTAAAGCATTTAACCAAGCCATAAACATCATGCATTTTAAAGCATCAAACCACATTTAAACAATGTCCAAAAACAAGGAACTCTTACCTTGAGCTTCCTTCAACATATGGCTTACAAAAACAGCATTAACCATGCTAAATCATGCTTTCAAAACAAAATTTAAAACATGCAATAAACCACATTGCACAACAACCAAATCATGGCCACCACTAGAGAGTATTTCCAAAAACTTACACTTGAGCTTAGCAAAGTTGTTTATACTTAAACTAAGCTCCCAAGACATTGGTTTCAAAGCTGAAAACCCAATTTCACTCACCGATTCCACTTTGCCTCAAGCCAAAGCACCACTTCAAGCTTCCGGATCAACAACTCTTGGATCCAAAAATGCCTCCCCTGATTAAACACATTAAAGCAGAGATTTAATGCATCATCATGCATCAAAAGCTTCAATGAAAGCACTCAAACTCGCTGCTCTCATTCACATTCCAATTTCGGCCGCCAAACACAACCGAAATTGCAACAAAACCACTTCTCAACAAAGCCCAGCCACAAACTAGCAAAACCTAACATCCATTAACACCATCTAACATCTAAAAACAACCTATAAACATCCTTATACCTCCAGCAACATCAGATCCACAAGATCACCACAAAAACATCCAAGAATCACAAGCTAAACTTAGGAAACACAACCTATCCGGGATTACATTAATCAAAACTCATTTCCTTATCAATTTAGAGTTCATTTAACATCAAAAACACACCTCAAATCACAGATTAATCATATCCAACGAAAATCATCAAAAATCACCAAATCTTGCATTATAAGCCAAGATCCATTTCACCACTTAAAATCCTTTAATAAAACTTCAATTAAGAGTTGAGAACTTGGGAATTTCAGTAAAGAACTGATAGTTTAGAGGAGAAGGACGTTCTTACCTCCAAACTTGTG